>JARGCV010000084.1:2947500-3547500 GCA_034064705.1 Bothrops alternatus
TACTGCATAGGTTTTCTGAAAGACTTGAAAGAAACAATCAGTTAAACTCTTGCAGGTCCTTACATATTTCACAATTAAATGAAATAGCAGATGGAAAAAGATCACTTTCATTTGGATACCACACTATATCCTGACAGTTGGTAGAGGGGATTTATGCTTGGCCAGCATTTAGCTTTTTGCCTTGGCAAGATATTGGTTAATGTAAGAATAGCTGGATGAGGTGTTCTTTCAAAAATCTACTTAGCTAGCAAGTATGGTTGCTCATCTTGGACAGGAATATCTGCAAATGTGTTCAGTTAAAAGTTAAATAGTATTTATAACTAAAAGGAAAATATGGCCAAGTTTTAATTAGACTCTTTGAAAATATTCTTACTCTTTAAGAAGGTCCTTTTCTTTGCAAATTACACTATTGTGAATCTGCTAAAAATACTACTTAATACTTGAGATTACTGTATAGATTTTTTTCTGTATCACTTCAGATTGCAGTTCTCTCATTTTTGAATTAAATCTGCACATTTACATATAAACATATCTAAATGCACTTCAATGGGTTCCATTTTATAAAAAAATATATTTTTTCCATTTAAATAGCATGGAAAGCAATTTAAAATATTAATCAAATGTATCATTAATTATTATTAATTATATCTCTAAATTAGATCTTAAGGTTCCAAAATTTCAAATGATTCATTAACGAAATAAAGGAAATAGAGCTATTCAATTCTTTTTTTTTTTTTAAATATTTTTTATTGACTTTTTTCCCCCCAATTTTAACAGAAAAGAAAGCTAATCATATCAAATCTTAATATACAAATAAACAATCAACAACAAAACATAAATACAATTTCCAATACTTCTGATAATAATAACTCAACCGAAAATAAGCATCTCAAACAATTTACCATCATTCTTCCCCCTTCTTATCAGCTCACACTTAACTCATCCTTCAATCCACCAAAGGCCACCCAAACAACCCATTAGTAACAATAATTAATTATTCTTCCACCAACCCTAATTACAGCTAAAAAAAACATCATACCTAAAATTATGCGGCTTCCCAGAATGATTACAGGGTATAACAAAAGAAAGCCCCACTACATCAAACAAAATTATTATATGAACTTAACAAGAATTTTAAACTATATACTATCTCTTACTCAAAACACACAAAAAAAAACAAAAAAAGGGAAAAAAAACAAAAAAAAAACAAGAAAAAAAACCCATCTTATTAAAGTTAAACAAATAATATTAACCATAACAATATCAATAAATCCCTCGATTCAACTTACTTATAATATAAACAATCAACTCATCTTGTTAAGAATAATATTTATCATTAACTTCTAAACCATCAATCTAAGTCAAATCTACTAAATTTAGTTTATAATAATATATCTTAAAATATCATTTAAACATCCTGGTTTGCAGCTTACCTATGAACTTATATTAATAATAATAATTATATTCTTATTCAATTTAGTTTATCATAATATATCTTAATATATCATCATATAAACATCCTCTTCTAAACCTTACTTATAATATAAACAATCAGCTCATCTTGTTAAAAATAATATTTATCATTAACGTCTAGACCATCAATCTAAATCAAATCTACTAAATTTAATTTATAGTAATATATCATAAAATATCATTTAAATATCCTATCTTACAGCTTGCCTAAAATCTAAATCTTTAAATCAACCCATTATCTTAGATTAACCTTAATTCTCTCATTTAGTTATAAATTTCTTTTAATCAATCAACTTCTGGACTCTCTCACCTGACAAATAAACCTCCATAATAAAAACAAATTATTTATAGCATTTCTAACTTACATTCCAACCTAATATCACACCTAGAATAATTCCTTACATACAATTTTAAATTTTCATTACTTCAAGCGAACTCTAGGTTTCTTTTTCAACCAAATAAAAGGCCATAACAAGGCCACCCTTCCAACTAATAAGTCTCTCTTCTGTATTTCTTCAGCCCCGTAGCTAAGTTGCTTGTTGAATTGAGTCTTCCTTTCTTGAATCATATCCTCTTGTTTTACATAAATAAACTGTTCATCAAACAACATCCATTTCGTTTTATAGTCTAATTGCTTCATAAAGTAGAACAATGCCTCTCTTTTGTCAATTAAATCATCTTCTTGCTGCCCAGCTAGACAGAATTCCCCTTCTTGAAACAAAACCTCTTGCTCGCTATAAACAAACTTTTCATCTAGCAAAATCCATTTGTCATCTTCATTCTCAAAACCCTCCTCATCTCTTCCCTGTTGAACTTCTTTCTCTTGTGTTATGTAGTAATCATCTCCATATACATATTGTGAAATAAATTGTTCAACAGTAGGTTGTACATCGATTTCATTTGGAGGAAGGAGTTTAGCTAATTTCAAAAATACTTCTGTCAAAGCCTCTTTCACAAATGCTTTAAACTCTTTAACCTCTTGCGCAAAAGTCTTCTGTGTTTCAGACCTTTTTTCGTAAAATTCATCAGTAAAATCCAACTTAGATTTAGCATTTGGCTGTATATTCCACTCCATTTTAAATTTCAAATCACAGCCGTCTCTCTAGCTGCGCTTGAGAGAACAAGAAGAGAGAGAAAAGTAACAGATTCCACTTTCACTTTCCAGCACTTTCCCTAACAATGAAAACAGTGAAAGCTAAACGCCATCTTGAAACATTGTTGATTGAAAATGTTAGAAATGTATAACCAAGAAAAAAAACAATAAAAATACTTGCAAACCATTTGGACTCCTGTAGTCATTCAGCCTGCTTATAATCTCTTCAGTGTTAAATCTTAAAAAAAAAGCAGAGGTGGTCGCGGCGTCTTTTTCTGCCTGAAGACAGAAGCGTCTCTGGATAGGAGCGTCCTCCGGAGCTATAGGGAGCTCACTCTTAATCCCTGAAAACTTCTTTTCCAGGGATTTAAGAAGGCTCAACCTTACTCCCGATGCTCTTCACCTCTCCTTTGCCCGGAGAGGGGATCTTTCACCGCGAAAAAACAGCTGATGTGCGCTGTTTTTCGCGGCTTTACACATCCAGATGACGGAGTCTCACGAAGGAGACCCTGCGGCGCCGGCGGAGCCACCGGAAGCCAGAGCTATTCAATTCTTTAAACAAGTTAGCAAGTGGACTATTGATCTATTTGCTTTTACGTCTTTTTGTTTAGTCAGTCAATTATTCATACATCACAAAGATAGTAGATTTCTATAGCCAGCAAACAGAGAATCTAGATTTTGAGATTCTTAATTTTTATCCTTGCCAGTGAGGAACTAATAATCCATTTTGGAAAACAAATCTAATAGGCCATAAATAGCAGCTTAATAATAATACACTTAAATGCTCTGATAGATTATATCCCAGAGTTCTTAAGGAGCTGGCAGATGTTATCTCAAACCCATTGCACTATCTCTTTCAAAAATCCTGGAGCACTGGGGAAGTACTGAGGATTGGAAAGATGGTTCCCATCTTCAAGAAAGGGGGGGAAAAACAGATCCAGGAAACTACAGACCAATCAGTCTAACATTAATACCCGGGAAGACCTTGGAAAAGATAATAAAAAACAGATCTGGAAGCAAACAAAGTTATAACTAGTAGCCAGCACAGGTTTGTTAAAAACAGATCATGCCAAACCAATCTTATTTCGTTCTTTGATAAAGTGACTAAATTAGTAGACCAGTGAAATGACATTGACGTAGTATACTTAGATTTCAGTAAGGCATTTAACAAAGTAGACCACAACCAACTTCTTGCTAAGCTAGAAAAAGGCGGAATAGACTTTTGGTTTGTGTTGCGGCGGAATGGGATGCAGGAAGGCAGGGCTCTCCCTTTCACGCCTGATTTTACCCTGGTGGGGACCCTAAAAAGGGTTTAAAATTGTCCCTAAGAGGCGAAGAAAAGGAGGGGTACCTTGTTGATCATGGAGAGATGGTGGTCTTTCTGTTTGATGCAAGGAAAGCACTCCAAACTGGTAGGGGAAAGACCGGCTACATTCCTAAAGAGGAAAAAAGCACTAAATACATTGTAAACAGCATGTCTGGAACTGGGTGAGAAAATTGATGCTTTCTTACTATTTTACAATTGAATTTCCTGGGAAAAGCTCCCAAGAAGCGAAAAACCTCTGAATGTAAATGGAAGCAGCATTTTAATTTTATGGGGACAGAAACATACAATATTGAAGTGGAAGTAACATAAAGCTCAGTTTTGATAAAGTTGAGAAATGAGATAACTGTTAAGATTTTCTCTTTGAAAAAAGAAAGAAAACAAATATTGAGGCAAAATATAAGAAATCAAGCCTTTGTTTTAAGAATGAAAAATGGACCTTGAATGACATCTAGTGGTGGATTTGTGTATAGCATTATAATTTGCTCTGCTTGCTGATTCCTACCCTGGGAGAACAGCTGGCAATAAAGAAAAATATTTTGGCATACTTATCATACTGACCTTCTTGGATTATAAATACCTACTGAGCTTGGACTTTTAACTTCAAGAGCTAGTGGGAGACAAAGAAAAATTTGACTTTGGACTATGCCAGGCTGGGAGAGACCTTTGAGCTGTTTTCAGAGAGGTTGAACATTTTGAACATTTTGAATATTGTGAATTACAACCTTGCCTGATTTACAGTTTTTGAGATACTTGACTCAAAGGATTACTATAAAATATTGCCTTCAGAACTGAATCTATACTTTGAAATGTATTGTTTTATAAAGGATACATATAAAGACCATAAAATCAATCTCCAGGAGTGATGTCTCAAGAAAAAAGAAATATATTCTATGCTACAACTAATCAACCAAACAATTGTTGAATGCAAAGAGGATATAAAAAGAAATCACAATGAGACTAAAAACAATCTAGACAATATAAATGAGCAAATCTCCAAATTAAAGCTAGAAAGCTCCCAGATAACAACCACAAGGTATGAACAAATAATCCAGAAATCAGAAGATGAAACAGAGGAAATGGATTTAGAGATGGAAGAGATTAAAAAAGTGCAAGAACTTAGCTATAACAACAAAAATACAAAAAACCTTTTACCCCTTAGGTCTGCAAAATATATCTGATGTCAAAGAAAAAGATTTTTAAAAAGGGACTATAGAGCTGTTAAGGGAAATGTCACATCTTGAGAGACAGAAAATGAAAAGAGAAATGGAGGGATAAAGTAATTGGGAATTGTTTAAGGAATATAAATGGGCAGAATTCCCTCCCCCCCAAAAAAAATACCCTACCCAAATTGTTTTCCTCATGCCAAGCAATTTTCACAAAAATAGAAAGAAAATTCCTGGACAATCTAATTGCCCTAACTTGGAAAGTGACTTGGCAAAGAAAGAAAGCAAAAGTCAGATTTAACAAAACAGAAGACTTGACCTTCTAGAGGGGGCATTATATGTTTAAATACTTTTTTGAATAACATTAAAAGAATGGAATACTTAGACATAATTAGACTTTTATAGTGAAAGATATGATTTAGAATTAGCTTTTTTCTTTTCTTTGATATGGGAAATATGAAGATAAGAGGAGGATTGATTTGAATAAAACTTTCAGCTATATAAATGTAATTAATACTGAGGAAATCATAATTGATAATGATATTTCAAATACCGATGGGAAATCAAACTTTGTTTTTCCTTGAGACATCACTCTTGGAAATTGGTTTTCTGGTCTTTATATCTATCCTTTATAAAACAATACATTTCAAAGTATAGATTCAGTTCTGAAGGCAATATTTTATAGTAATCCCTTATCTCAAGTATTCTATTCTATTCTATTCTATTCTATTCTATTCTATTCTATTCTATTCTATTCTATTCTATTCTATTCTATTCTTCATGCTGAAAAATGAACTCTTGTGTTAGCTAGATTTGAACAGTATTAGTAGTACAAAATACCAAACTACTGTTTTTGTTGAACCAGCACAATGTAAATAATAATTTTCCTCAAACAACAATTTCTAAAAAAATCTGCTTTTTGCTCAATTAATTCCAAAGTAAGTGCTGTTTCAGACACTTCCAAGTAACTTTGAATATGCTTAATGTCGTAGGCATTTTAAAAAGCTAGATATGTATATATATATTGCATGTATTAAAGATTATAAATTGGTAATAGTAATTATGCTAATAATGAGATGAGACAAGAAGATGTAAGGGAATGCAGAATGTTAATATTCAGTTATAACAAACCAATTATATGAATTTAAATGAAGATGAATTGATGTGTTCCGTTTCCATTTTTTGGCTCTATTCCTGCGTTTGATTTTATATGAGCATTTAGTTTTATATGGCCACTTGAGGAAAAGAAATTTCAGTTTGTTATGTATAGACCTTAAAGTATTATTTTAAATAATTTATGATTATGATAATAATCTACTGTATGCCCCCAGGCTTCTATAAACTATAAAATCCTCATGAAATAATGTTCCATGTTGATTTTTGTTACAAAAGCAAGTTCTTTGATTTAGATCACACTCAGATTTTTTTCTTATGCAAAGAAAACTGTTTTTAATTCAGTTTATCCTTTACAAAAAAATTAAACTTGAGTATTAAGTCATAGCCAAAAGCTATGTAAATGAAGTACATTGTATAGACATTTTACCACTATATATTTTTCTGACTTTTCCTACTTTCATAAGAAAGATAATAAAATTTTTGATGATCTTATAACTTTAATGGGTACAAATAGTATGAATTTATATTTCCAATCATACTGAGGGGTTGCTAACAGCATGCATATTTTTTATTAAACATTAATTCATTGAACTTTACCTTCTAACCTCAGTTAAATATCTTGTGGATTTGCAGATTTGTTATATTAAGTTAGTAACTATAAGAGAGTGAAACAAGAGACAAATCTTTCTGCTGTCTAACAGGTGGCTGCTTAACTGTTCTGTTTTATAGGCTCTTGTTTAAAAAAAGGATCATAACAGGTTTATGAGATGAAACTTGGTGCTTGGTTGTCCTTATTATGATGTAATCTATTTACCATTGCAATGAAGTGAACTAATCCATGATAAAGCAAAATAAAAAGCATTTGGCATATGCAGTGAGCAAGGAGTTTAGGAATGAATCTGAAAAGTGACACAAAAAAACCCCAACAACAACAACCTTAATTTGAATCTCTTACATGCCCTCTTGTAACATTTAGCAATGGATGTATATTTAAAAATATAAACTTAATTGGTTGTTATTTTATGCGTTCAATTATATTTTAGTACTTTGAAAAAAACTAGATATATCACTGAAACTACAGGTATTTGTTTTGGTAGGTTACTCTTAACAGGAAAATAATTTCCTCAGAGAAGATTCTTCTCATTTCAGCAGGTAAGTCCATATGTGTTGTTACATATATCTTGCAAATATGTTGTTAGGTACAGAATATATAAGCTGGTGATGTGCTGGAAAATGTTTAATTGCTGTACTGCTATCTATGGACCTGCTGATTGGGAATAAGGCATGACATCTTAATTCTCCTCTCAAGGGCTTGCAAAATTCTTGTGAGTCAAATGAGTTGTACTACTGAATATAGATCCGGGGTGACTGTTTAATCTATTTCCTTAACATTTACAGTAAAAGTTCAATTATTCATAACTGTAATATAAAAAGAAAATTTTTCAAAATCAACAATTCTGTATTTTCTATATTGTGAAAGGCTTTGTTCATTTTATAGATACTCAGAGTTTTAAAAAAGAACTTGATAGTGATAATAGTTTTAAAAGTGCTTTTATATAAAATGTAGTATCAAAGAAAAAGGTACTAATCTGGCTGTTTTCTCTTTCATTATCTTCCTATATATTGCATGATTTTCAGTTGCTGAAGTTTGTTATGGAATATGATTAAAGAGGGATCCTCAACCCCTGGGCTGCAGCCCATTTACTGGACCTTAGCCTATTTGGACCAGCGACACAAATGACCAGCATATATGCACGCACACACAGCTCAATTTGTGTGAGCGGTGGGCCGGTGCACATGCGCTCATGTGCACATCTCAACTTGCGAAAGACGAACTGCACATATACACCATCCTACCACTCACACAAGTTGAGCTGTGCGTGTGCAAGGCCTACTCCCCGCAGTTCATGCAGGCCAGTTCCCCTCTCCTCCTCCAGCTGGGCTGGATTAAAGAGTTTGGCAGAGTTCTTTCTGCCTCAGAGTTCCTGTCCTTAACTTATAACATCCAACAAAATGTGATAGCGTAGCTGGAGATGAACCCAGGTGCTCCAAAGGAAAGTTGAATGGATGAATTCATATTCTCAGAGAGCAAGATATAATTTTCACAAACTGATATATATTGAATCATAGCTTCATTTAATTTTATTTAATGAAATATAACATTTTAAAAGATATTTATACTGGGAAAGACCAATTTTATTATTTTATTTTAAAAGTGTACAATTATTTAGGACTGTTCAAATTTTTAAGAAGAAACTGGACAGCCATTTGTCCGAAATGGTATAGGGTTTCCTGCCTGAGCAGGGGGTTGGACTAGATGACCTCCAAGGTACCTTCCAACTTTACTATTATTATTATTATTACTATTATTATTACTATTATTAATAATAATAATATGTACTTGAAAGAGGTGCCTCACAATGCATGGAAGCATCTACAAAGTCTCTCTTTTAGAATATTTAAAGAAGCTATTTTGTTTGGAAAGCTTGTGTAACTTCTTCAGAAGCTCCTTCCAGCTGGCTCTATTGGAATGTGAATATAAATGCACAAACATGTAGAAGCAGTGAGGAACATCTTCCAAAACACTCATACAAGACTTGCAAACATTGTGATTGCTGTTTTGATGAAAAATACATTTATAGACAGTTCCATATATTGAAAACACCTCTTTGCATAATGCTAACATTTTTGTTTCTATAAAATGGTGCTTATTGCAAGATAAATGTATTTGACATATGAGAAGTAGAAATCAACACTGGACTAGGTCAGGATGAAGCAATCTCATACATTTAATCCAGACAAAGTAGAGCTGTTGCTAAGGTCAGTGTATCCCATTAGTTGTGTTTTGTTTATTCTGATGGTGGTTTCGTTCCCAAGAATCAAAATCACAGTTTGGGGAAATCAACTACAAATAAAGCTTTATCTAAATGTAATAACCTTATTAAGATTACAATGCTCTATTGATGTACTATTCAGATATTTTAATATGTTCATTGCTTGTTTGCTTATTTACTTGATAATAGTGTTTTTATATCTAGTTCAATCATGAATACTGACCATTTTAATAATAAATATTCCAGATTGCCTTTAGAAACAGTCCTGAAACTTGAGTTGGTAACAAACAGAACATCATGCTTTTGAGCTGAGACTAATTAATCTGAATATATTAGGGGTATACTGCGCTTATTGTTTAAGCTGCTATTAAGCTCTTATCCTGTGTTCATGCCAGCTTGACTCTAAACTGGTTTTTAAATATGCTGTAAGAAGTGAGACACTTTGGCACAGCTTGCAAGTAATTTAATTTAATGGACTATTCCAGTGGTGGTAAACCTATGGCACGCGAGCCAGAGGCGGCACTCAGAGCCCTCTCTGTGGGCACATGCACCATGCCCCAGAGATGGCAACCATCCCTCTTCAACCAGCCGCCCACTAATTTGCCGAGGTCCCATGTGGCCAGATGCATCCCAGCACGGCTGGTTTTCCTCCCCCCTGTCCTATCCCTCCTGGCTCGCATGCTCTCCTTTTCCTGGGCACAACCCACTGCATTGCCTCTTCAGCTGTCGGCCGGCTAGCTATCCAGCTCAGAGGCGGCTTCTCTGAACTGCTGGTGGTGGGCTGTGGATCCCCAGAGTGCGCCGATCGAGGAGTTGGCAGGCTGTGGCTGCTGACAGACATTGTTGGCCCACATGCGCTTGCTGGCCTCTGTGTGTGGGGGCTGATGGTGTCAGGCATCAGCCGCCCTGGTCCCTGCCTTGCCTTGCCCTACGACAATAGCACTTCCACCCTGCCTCGCTTCGCTTCACCCCACAGGATGAGCCTCCTTCCCACCACCCCACCTGCCAGAGATCCCCTGGATCTCCCCCAACCCTGCCCGTCTCCCATAGGCATCCCTCCCCATGAGCAACATTGAGGTGACCACACCCACCTTGGCCACACCCATCCAGTCTGCCATGACCACCATAGCCACACCCACCCAGTGGCACCTGGCACCCAGCGATAAATAAGTGGGTTTTTGGTTGCAGTTTGGGCACTCGGTGTCTAAAAGGTTCGCCATCACTGGACTATTCCATTCTCCCATGGAGAATTTCTCTATTGCTTTGTCCTGAAACTTTTCTGTTCTCAGAAATAATTGCTAATGACAGTATATGTCCTGGGTTTTCCAGGACATATACTGTATATCTTTATATGTAAGCATTCGTGTGTGTGTGTGTGTGTGTGTGTGTGTGTGTGTGTGTGTGTTTGTACATGTGCGATTGCAAATCTACAGAGAAGTGTGATAATGTAAATATACAAAGTAAAGTTAAATTAAATATACAGTCCTAAAGCATTAAAGTACATATATATGCAAGCACAGAGAATACTACCTTTAAAATAAAAAATATTTTGTTGCCAGCTGCTTTGCACTGTAATGAAGTCTAGGTGTTGATTTTGTTAATGTTACATAAGAACTCTGGCTAAGAATTTTACCTGCTAGATAAAAGATTGCCAGTTCAAAGCCCAGCATGTATATATATTTAAAGTATTTCTTTTTCAACTACCTAGCTAGCTTTCCTCATGTAGCTGGGGGCTTTTTAAAAATAAAAAAAATGTAAGATTGTAATGTTTCATTATTTCTTCAATCACTTTTCCTCAAGTGACTGGACAATGAAATGCTTGAATCCTGTTTTTTTTTTTTTTTTTAGTGCTTAGCTCTTAACTGGCTAAGGTGAAGAAAGGAAAAAATGATAAAAGACACTGCTACTGAATTTGAACTACCAGAAATGCTAGGCAAACATTTTATTATTACAATATAAACAATAAAGACAAAGAGCTTAGAAGCTCTTAGACAGGCAATTATCTTTTCAGAAAGACTGTCCTTCCTCTGTGAAAAAAACAATCAATTGTTGGAGTCAGCTTGTAAGGAAGTAAAACGCTCTAGGGTAAACAGACAAGAGCACTTGAAATGACATGAAAGGAAAGGACCACTTTCAAACTGCAGCAAGAAAATGCACCTGGAGACTGAATGTATGGGAAGAGATGAATAAAGGTTGATATCATCCACACACCCCCACAAAAATATGTTTGTTGTCTTGTTTTGACAATTTATACTGAGAGTTGACATATTGAAATAAAAGACATTTCACTGTTGTCTTTAGTTCAATATTATGGGTGACAATTAAGTTCCAACTATGAACCACAAATCTGAATAGCCTTTATTTTCTTATTAAAGCCGCAAGTCACTGGATTTCAATTATTATTTTTTCTTTTAAGGTATTTTCAAGCAAGTCGCATTCTGTGCTGAACAGCCCTTCCGCCCCCTGAATTTAATTGTTGAACACCTTACCCTGGCTAGTTCCATACATAAGTCAACTCAGCACCATATAATGAAATTGTGCAAGATGTTCTTGTTATAAGTTCCCTGTCTTCCAGGTACTCAGATTTTCTTTTTTCTTGTTTACAGATACAATAAAATGCAGAGAAATTAAATATTTATTACCAGCTGAAATTCCTTAACTCCTTAACTTTCTTGCCAAGCTGTTTGTAGTCTGTTGATATTGTTTTTAAGTTCATTGTCATGTCAGTCATTCCCACATGAAGGAGAAGAAAGGGATAGTAATTTTAGGTTCTCAGCCCCAGAACATATCCTGGGGAGACAACATATCCTGGATTGATTGGAGAACTGAGTCTCTTATCACCAATACTTGCCTTTTTTTCCCTGGGGAAGTCTGGCTACTTTTCTCCCTATTGCTAGAACACTTGATGATGTCCAGGTGTCTGCCTGCTTTCTTCTGGGGGGGGGGGCTATGAAATTGGTTGCTTAGTTCCAGTGAGCCTGCACTGGACTGGGCTCAACTAGATAGCCAGGGCATTGCTCTTGGTTATTTCTTCTTCTTCTTCTTCTTCTTCTTCTTCTTCTTCTTCTTCTTCTTCTTCTTCTTCTTCTTCTTCTTCTTCTTCTTCTTCTTCTTCTTCTTCTTCTTCTTCTTCTTCTTCTTCTTCTTCTTCTTCTTCTTCTTCTTCTTCTTCTTCTTCTTCTTCTTCTTCTTCTTCTTCTTCTTCTTCTTCTTCTTCTTTGAGTGACTTGTTTCCATCAGTCTTTCTCTAAAGATTCATATAAAACAGAGATGTCAAACTGTCAGTTACATCATGCAGAGGCCACGCCCATCCCAGCTCTGGCAATGCAAAAAAAGTCACTATATGTCGTGACACATGACATGATGCAGTGAGTTTGACACCCGTGATATAAAGCATCACTTCTTCCAGTAGTAGTTTGTTCCTTATTATGTTCAGTTTGGATATAGTTTTCTTGTTTAGGCTGGAGTTTCTCATTTTGTAGGCTGAGTCTCAGAGTGGTTAGAGTTCCCTCTAGAGCCTTACTTTTTCTTCCAGTAATTTGTTCAGTCTTCATTTGGTACTGTATAATTTGGTTCCTCCATGAGCATAAGCACTTACATGGAACATATTTTGCAAATCATAACAGTAACAGTCTCTATTTCCATTAGTATGTTTCTTTTTTGCTAGTTAATTTAAGGATTAAAGTTTTTTAAAAAACTGATCTCTTTTTCAGATTATTTCTGTGGGGGGGATAGCCCTAAAAGAGTTACATTACTTTTACATTTTCTGATTTATTAAGGATCCATTTTTCTAAATGTTTGACCTTGAAACATATATAAATATACTTTCATCTATTTGTATGATGTTAGCATGATTATGAAAGCTGCATTAGGTTGAAGATTTCAAAACGTCATGATCTTAATCCTGCCATTATATTGTTGAGTGTTGATTTTTTTTTCACCATCTATTCTATCGGAAGAAAAAAATATGTAATCTCTCTTTCCCACCCTATCCCATCCTTTGCTGCAATGGAGCATGATAAAATCAGCAACTTTTCATGCTAGATACTGTAGGAAGTCAGCACCCGCCCACCCTAGAAAGGGAAATATTTGGGGGGTATTTGAAAAGGCAGAATATTATATTTCTCCAAAGGAGTAAAGGAAGAAAAAAAAAACCTTAAAAGGCTTTTCTGCCCAAGTTTCCCTAGGCAGAAACTGAGCAGGCCAGCTCTGTAGAAATACAGATTTGATAATCCTATTCAGAAAGACTGGGCCACCCATTCATAAGCAAAATGCCTTCAGCCACTGCCCCAGAGAAGGTTTGAGCTGAAGGAATGAAAAAAAAAACAATGACTCCCAAGGACAGAGAACGACCTTTAGGACATAATAGGATTAACCATTAGAATTCCAAAAGCTCAGGTCAAAGTACATGACACAGGGACAGGAACAACCTCAAACAGGAACAGCTCCAAACACAACCCCCCCCAATAGTATAAAAACCCATCCACTCCCAGCTCCATTTTATCAGCCATCCAAGAAACATGCTGCTATCCTTTGTTTACAGATCTGTGAAGGTTGTAAATATGAGGGCTGGTCATAGAATTACTTTTTCATCACTGTTGTAACTGCGAACAATTGCTTAACTAGGCATTGCTAAATGAAGACTACCTGTATCATTTTGAAATTTTCTGCACATGCATTTCAGATTTTATTTCTGTATACTTCAGTAATATTTCATATACATAAATATGAATAAAATGTTTTAAAAAATTATTTTTATATAAAAATAAACTTTTTGTTGTTGGATTACTTTTTATTAAAAACAGTGTGAAATAAAATTAATCATAGCCAACTTAACTGTATAGTCCCATACATGATTATTGTATTATTTGTATTGATATTAATAAACTCTTCCATGTAACTGGATGATATATTGCCAGCTTAACTTGATTATTTCAGTGGGAGTAAGCTACTGATAAAATTGGTGATTTTCTCATAATGGTCCTGCACTTAAGTCTATCATTTTTGTTGTGATGCCAGGTTTCTAGAAATAAAATACAAAGTCTCCGAAAGAATGTGATACTATTTAAGAAGCCAAGATTTTGGATATTGTTTTTAAACTAATTTTTGAGATTGGAACTCTGCAAGCTTTAAGTCAGCAACTTTTTTTTCTGAAACAAATATATGGATACTGTCACAGAGTTTTGTTTTCCTTTTACAGCAGTTAATAGGAACTATTTTAAATTCAAGAAAACAAATGTAAATTAGTTTTGGCTCTGTTACAATTGTGAATCCAGCCTTTTCTCTTAGGAAGGGAATAATGAATTCTATATACACAATTCATAAATCAGTTAAAGGCAAAAACTGTATCTAAGTTCTAGATGTTATATAATTCACAGTTCATGAAAGCAACATATACTTGACTCTGCTGAGTTTTTAACAGAAATGCTTATATAGTTACATCATTTCAAGTTTATTTTTTTAAATATTTTTATACTTATATGAAATAAAACTTCTAAGCATTGAAAATATTTTTTTATTAAATTGCTAAAACAAGTAGATAGATGAATAAAAACCTCTCCAATCTCTCTATTCAGTGAGGGTTAGGAAAAAAGATAAGTTAGGGTCAGACACAGGACAATGTGTATTAACTGTAATAGTGATCACATGACTGAGGGATGCTGCAAAAGGTCGAAATGCATGCTTAGTTTTTCAGCATCATCCTAATTTCAAACAGTCGCTGCACAAGATAATCAATAAGTGAAGTCTACCTGTATTGTATTTGATTGTATTACTAATTTACTAGTTTTTATATTTTAGGAAAGAAAATATAGCCATTGTAACATACCACTGTCATATGTAATTTGCATTTTACTCATAAGTCATATTATATTGCACAATTTTTACTTGGTTAGGGAAAAACTATAGAAAACATTTTTTCTGCACATAGCATGTCAGAAATAAGAGAGAAAATTGCTGCCAAGAATGTTATTTTGTAGAACACTGTTGTGTTTATTTGTAAGTCTATGTATATTTTTAGCCCTGACTGAGATTTTGAGATTTTAAACACATCAAGCTATAAATAATGTAGCAATCAAGAGCTTTTGAGGCCTTTTTATATCAGCACTTTGTTTTTTAATGCTATCACTGCATTAATTGATTAACATATTAGTTTGATTAACCCTGCAGATTCATACTAGTTCATATATTAGTTTTCTTCACTGTCAGATGCAAAATCAATTACAATGTGATTTTACAATAGTCAAAGCAACTTCACTTTTGCTTTGTTACAGCAACTTTGCTTTTACTTTGCTACTGGACAGCTGCATCACGTTTTTTTTTTTATCTCAGCTTCTTCATCCAGAAAAATCTGCACCATTTCCATTGCTAAAACCATAGAACTCTAACCATAAAAATGTGGTAAATCATGTTCATACATGTGTAGTAAGTACTATTGCTGCAAGAAATAAATATTAGATTTCTTACATTCTTTAAGCGTGAACACAATACTTGTGGAAGTCCCTGACCCCATTCCTCTACTATTCTTCCACACTGTTCAGGTGGATAATAACTTTGACATTCTCGTTTCCCTTTCCAATTGTAGCCTCTAAAATAGGAATGATTGCTTGAGATTAGAGTCAGTATACATCACATATTCCTATATAACCATACAATATTATAAAATAATATAAATCATAAATGTAATATGATAAAATTTTATTTATAAAATAAAATAATCAATAAAATAGAAGTATAATAATAGAAATATTTTCCACTGTCTGTTGGAAGTCTAATTATTTTTAGATGCATGAATTATACCAGATGTATACTCCTAAAATCAGAAATATGCTGGGCATATACTTCACAGAACCCAGCTACTATGTTTATTCTCGATATGATGTGATCAAAATATCATACGTTATGTGATGACAGTTGATTTTTTTTTCTGGTTTCATGAAAAGTATTTTTAATTCATAATTTGCAGTAGCATTTTACCTTCTTTTTCTCTTATATAAATACATAACAACTTAATTTATTGCAAGCAAAAAATATTTCAAAGGTATCCATAATATTCTAGAGATCTATCATGTGCTTAATCTATTTGTAACAATTACTTTTTTTAACTGATTTCATTTTTTTAGTAATAAAGTTTTATCATTCTTAAAATAAATATATACTTATATTTTGTATTTACTATAATCAATGCTGCTTTGGTAAAATGTTTGTAAAACAATTTGTCATACTGAGTGGAGGAACTGACATTTGGTCTAGGAAAACCTTGGTGAAAAGAAGAAATGCTACTTTGACAGCAATAAAAGCAACTATGGTGAGTGAAGAGTATTTTGCAGAAATCATGAATATTGTCACCAGGAAGTTATAAATGTAGACACAGGAGACAAGACACTACTTTTTCTGAATGATGTGTTGATTGTTTATTTGACATTGTTTATTTGACATTGGAATGCTTATTGGTATATACTGTACAATACTGCAATGCAGTTCTGTAATGAGTTCACCTTTTTTCTTGAAATAAATTTCAGGACAAATGATGCCTTGAAATCTATGTAAATATTTCCAGATTATTCTGAGTTGAAGCAAGATGAAAATCAGCATAGTCTGAGCAAAATAGACTATTACACAATGCTGCAATTATTAAATATGAACTGGCCTACAGATTTATGCATTCAAGGTTATACAGTAATAAGCCACATGCTGTTCAGATGAAAACTAGGATTACAAGCTTCAATTAATTAATCAGTATAATTAATTGAACAAATCTTTACTCATGTATTAAATATCTTTTTGGTTAATCAGTGGAACTGATAGCAAATACAAATTATGGACTTGAAATTTCTTCAGTTTGTGAAAAATAGCAGTTTCCTGTTTTTTTTAATAAGATTTGATGAAATGGGAACATTATTTAGATTGGTTTATATTTCTAATAATTCTTCAGCAAGACAGAGGTCTTGCGCAATATAATACTGCTGATAACAGTCATATAATTATTTTTATTTTATTGCTATTCTGTCTCTGTACCCTATACTTATTTATATATACATTATTTCCTTTGTGAAACTATTATCTATTTTTATGTATTTGTATCTGTATGTATATAGTATATATACATTTACCTTAATTTGCAAAGCATTTAAAAGACAAATTATTGTTTTTAAAATTAGTTTTTAATTGGAAACTATTTTGCATTTATCTCTATGAAGTATTTTGCAGTTTCCTACACCACAATCTGTATTTTAAAGAAAACCAAGTATATAAAACTGCAATAATTGAATATTAATTTCATGCAACTCTGTGGCTCAACAAATTGCTTTTGTTGTGGAAAAAGGAATCTCAGAGATACGGAAAAGTAACTAGTGGGTAAAGGAGGAAAGAAGAGATAAAACATTGTTCCAGTCAGAGAAGAAATGGATTAGAACATTTTTTGAGATGGTGCTACAGAAATAAAATAAATAAATTAGAGTTGGGGATTTGCCAGAACAATAAAATAAAGAAATGACTGAAAAGTAATAGAAATGAATACCTTCATTGAAGCCCTGCTGATAATAATTCAAACTTTAATCAGAATTTAATCAGACTACTGCAATGTGTTCTTTGGAGGGCTGCCTTGGATATAACCTGGAAGCCACAGGTTGTCCAAAATGTAAAGACTAGCTGGAACAATACAAATGAAGTCCATATGAAACCAAAGTAACACACATAAAAAAAGCCAAACTTGTGCACTTGCAGGGAACATTTTGACTTTTCTTGGACCCTACTGATAAGTCTCCTATTGTTTTGTTTTAATTGCATTGTTATTGTTTTTCTATTTGCTATTTAGAATTCTTTTGTAGTAAGGTGATCTAGCAATGCTGTTCACAGAAAAAAGTGAAAATATTTAAGGACAATATTATAAAAGGGCAGGTACAAAAATAATATACTTAGAGCAAAGAGAATTAGCAGAGATACAAATGGAAAACTATGAGAAGGAAGAACAAGGCAAAGAAAGGAAAAGTTAGGGGGTGGGGAAAGAAAGTTGAAGAAGCCAAACACTTGTGAGATGTTTTTTTTCTCTGCAGCAGGAGAAAAGGACAAATAATTAGAGAGTAAGCAAAGTGATGGAAGGAAAGAAACACAGTTTTTTTTGGTCTTTCAGCATCTTGTTCATCAGGCATTTTCCTGTCTTCTGAAATAGGAAATACAAGCACCAAGAAGAGATTGCTTGATAGTATATGCCCAAAAGCCAAGGGAAAAGGCTGGCAGGACAGTTGGTAAAGCACAACTCTGGACTGGGACTGGAGGAGCTGAAAGGAGCTGCAGACTTAAATGGAAAAAGAAAATAAAGAGATTTCAATTCTGGTAAGGTAAAGACTAGGGCTGGGGATGGCAAAGACGGAGGAACACATGTCTAGCCTGGAAAAAAATCAGGTTGAGTAATCTGTTTTACAGTCATTGTCCAGAAGTTTCAATAATTAAAATAATTAAACAATTTCTATTTTAAATAAAATACAAACACAGTATTGATATCCATGCCACCAAATGATCAAAGTCTGTCTATTATACCATTTAGCTCAAAATAGCTCTGTCAGTAAAATTAGTCCCCATTATTCTACCACTGATCGAGTTATTATGTTTATATAATATTCTTTCCCATCATGCCAACTGAATTAAACATGCTGTGTTAATTGTATCTTTTAGTGCAATGGAAAGGGAATTGAATGTAGTTGCCTGATGTGCAAACACTGTGACATAAATCTTATAATTCAAATAATAAAAACACTAGTGAGCTACTGTGCCATTATGGTTAAGATATTGGATTGGAAGCATGAAAATATAGGCTCCAATTCATTGTCAGCTTACTTCACAGGGTTATAGGACATCAGAGAAAATGTTACAAATGATTAAAAAATGTTCAACAATGGGACAGACTGGAGTCCTTTATTGGACTATTTAAACTGCATGATGATCATCTTTCACAGTTGATGCAATATAGGCAGCCCTTGTCTTACATTCACAATGGAGCCCAGGATGTTAATGATTCGTTATAAGTCAAGGCACCACATGAAGAGATTTGATTTTACAATGTTTTTTATAATCAGAAACAGCAGGAAACACCAGAAATTGGAAAAAATATGTTACATTGTGGTCACATGATTGTGGGACATTGTAACCAGTTGTAAATGAGAGCTGGTTGCTAAGTGCCCAAAATGCAATCACATGACAGCAGAAGATGATGGTTGTCATATCTTCCAGGACAGGTTATTTGGAGGGTCTGTTGTAACTTTGAACTTTGAATTAAATGACTATTGTAACTGGAGGAATACTTGTAATGGTTTCCTGCATTGAATGGATCTTAAACTACTCTTAAATAAATTCTACGAATTTGAGATTTACAAATTACAAATAATAACCTTTTACAAAATAATAATTTTGTGAACAACTTGCTAAATTCTTTGGTGCCGTATATTTCTCAAATAGAAGTTTTTATAATAAAAAATGTCTTATTATTTTCAAATTTAAATTCTTTGGTCATATTAATTTAACATGTTGTTATGATCAAATTGCCAAGCTTTTGCGTTGCACACCTACCTAGTAGCTAATTAAGCAGGACATAGTTGCATTACAACTAGTTATCCTAACCTAATTCCAAAAATCTCATCTTGGGATTTTTCATTAAGAACTACATTGCTACAAAATTAGAATTTACTACTAAATAGATATCTAAGATTTGTAATAATACAATTAGCTTAAAATAGTAAATCCAATTTAAGATTTAAAAATCTTAAGGTTGTAATTGCTTTCCTGAAAATGTCTCAATAAAGAAGACATGAGTGGGGTTCTTCAACTGAGAGCAAGCTTATAATGAAGTTGATTGAAATAAATTCAAAAGTTAGTGAAGCACAAGCAGATCTATACAGATAGCAAAACTTAGCTTCGTACAAAGCTATTTTCATATGTATAATGTTTCAAGAGGTTTTTTTTAAAGACAGATATGAATGCTGCATATTGGTAAAAGGATTTTAGATTAGTTAGTATCATATTGGAGTTTAATAAATGGCCTTGATCCATATATTATATCACTTAAGAATAACACCGGAACAATATCTGCCTTTTATTAAAAGGTGGATATTGCTATTTGTAACTTTGAATTAGACAATACCTAACTCACATAGACTCTGGATGGCTCTGGATGTATGCACACACACACACACACACACACACACACACACAGAGAGATAGAGAGAGAGAGAGAGAGAGAGAGAGAGAGAGAGAGAGAGAGAGAGAGAGAGAGAGAGAGAGAGAGAGAGAGAGAGAGAGAGAGAGAGAGAGAGAGAGAGAGAGAGAGAGAGAGAGAGAGAGAGAGAGAGAGAGAGAGAGATGGAAGATTAATCAACACAACATACCACATTTCTGACACATTTCCCAACCACCCTAGTCCAAAGCCCAGGAGTCATGTATTTAAAGCCCTTCAGAATGCCATGAAGGTAGGATTCATCCAAATCTCAGGGCAAATCTCATTCCAGAGTACGTGGGCCATGACAGAGAAGGAACATTTTGCAGAAGATGGCATTAAAGGAATTCCAGTGCATCAAACTTATTAAAAAAAGAAATAGCTGAGTTGGCAACTAAGGCAATCCTTTATGTAATTAGGCCTTATACCAGGTATAGTTTTCTTGGTCATAACCAATACCTTGAATCAAACCTGGAAGCAAACTGGCAACTAGCACAGAAGAGGTGTTATATGGGCATAGTGAAGCATATCCATCATTGCCTGGGTGGCTGCATTCTGGATCAGAAAGTTTTGGACAGGCTTTAAGGGCAGTGTCATGTAGAATGTGTTGCAATAATCAAAGCATGAGGTGACCAATCCACTTTTTTATCTAATGATAGCATGGGTCCAGCCCAAATTAGGCCTTTTCTACCTAATGTCATGAGAATTTTAGTTGAACGCTTTGATAATGTTAAAGTAACTATGTCTATTGCGTTCACATAACCAACCATTACTCCAGCCCTTCGCGAGCTGCACTGGCTTCCAATTGGTCTCCGAACACAATTCAAAATGTTGGTTATGACCTATAAAGCCCTTTATGGCAATGGACCAGGTTACTTGCGGGACCGTCTTCAGCCTCATGAATCCCAGCGACCGGTTAGGGTGCATAGGGCTGGCCTCCTACGGGTCCCATCCATCAGACAATGTCATCTGACGGGTCCTAGGACAAGGGCCTTCTCCGTTGCTGCCCCAGCCCTCTGGAACCAGCTTCCCTCAGAGGTTCGTACTGCCTCCTCCCTCCTAGCTTTCCGGAAACTTTTGAAGACCTATTTATGCCGACAGGCTTGGGGGGTATGAACTCTGTTCCGCCCCCGGGCCGAGGAATGTGCTTCCATCGTTGATTGTGTATTTGATTGTGTTTGCATGTTGTATGTATAGATCTTTGGATTGGATGTTATTATTATTAATTTTTATATGTAGCTGTATTGTTGTTGTGAGCAGCCCCGAGTCTTGGGAGAGGGGCGGCATAGAAATTTGATAAAATAAATAAATAAATAAATAAATAATAAATAATCACTATAATAGATTTGCCAGACAACGAATTCAATTTAAGTTCAGCTGCTTTAATGTAGAGTTTTAGACTTGATAGTAAACAACACCTGCATTTTTAATAAGACAATCTTGGCATGAATTAATAAGTGGATCTAGGATGTATTATGGATGTATAGTTGAGAGAGAATTATGATGTCACTTTTTGCAAATATATCTTTGTGGCTGCAGGTCTTTTATTCACTGCAACACTAAGGTAAAGAGAAAAAGTGGCAACAACAAGAACAACAACAATACAGTTGGAAGGGACCTTGGAAGTCATCTAGTCCAACCCCCTGCTCAGGCAGGAAACCCTATACCAGCGGTTCTTAACCTATGGGTCGCAACCCCATTTGGGTCAAACGACCGTTTCGCGGGGGTCGCCAGACACCGTGGTCTGCCATTTTGTTTGTTTGTTTTTGTCACATGCGCGCCGCGCATGCGTGGTTCAGGCCATCGCACACGCGCCGCGCATGAGCGGATCAGCCCATCGCGGTCCGCCATTTTGGTTTTTTGTTGTTTTTTTTTCTGTCGCGTGCGCGCCACACATGCGCAGTTCAGGCCACCACGCACGCCGCGCATGCACGGTTCGGGCCGTTGCACGCGCACTGCGCATGCGCGGGTCAGCCCGTTGCAGTCCGCCATTTTGTTTTTTGTTGTTTTTTTGCCCAGTGCGCGCGCACGGGTCGGGGTCGTGCCGCACATGGGCGGTGCAAGTGGGGTCTCAACCTGAAAAAGGTTGAGAACCACTGCCTTATACCATTTCAGACAAATGGCTGTCCAGTCTCTTCTTATAAACTTCTTTCTTCATGAGGATCAAGTTTGCAGAAGTAGTTCTCTGTAAGAACCTAAATATGATATAGAGACAATGACTGAACATTTGATTAAATTGCTCCTAGTGGCCTTAGCTTGTCCACAAACTCCTGGATTCAGAGTGAATCAAGGAATTATGAAAGGTGAAGCAGCAGCAGAGATACCTAGGGCATTGATGGAGGAAGACAAACGTGAACTCAGCCACATCCAGGTATGATCTTATATTCAGTTGTGGTGATTCAAATTATATTCTATTTCACTCTTGAATCTCCAGTTTGAATAAAATCATGTCTTATTTGCACAGATCTGTTGTATACATTTATGCAAACTGGAGTTCTTGTTTTGATAATCTAGATCTAATATATCAGTGATCCTCTTTTCTCTTAGATTGAAAGAAAGAGGGTTTTCTCTGAATGATATTTGCCTCTATCCCAATAATACTGATTAGAATAGTAGTCAACACAAGTGTCTTTTAAAACTTGGACATATTTGGAAAAGACTATTTGTAGGCTTACTAATTGTGAGCCATAGTTAAATATAATAGAAATTATGCTATGATGTCTACTTTGAGTTGATTCCACAAATCTCATACAAACATACATAATGCTCAAAAATAATATGAAAAGAAATAAAAACATACATACAAAAGATCGAGTAATCTTTCTCATATAATATTGTTAAAAATTAGGAATAACAATCATCTGCGGGCTCTAGTGGCAATGTGAGAACTTTTAATTAGTCAGGATCAAAAGTACAAAAAAGAATATAAAAATGGATATGATTAGAGAAAATCTTTCCTCATATGATTTGATCCTAATTCAGTCTCCATATCAGAGTTTTTCAACTTGGGTTCTGCAGAACTTACAATTCTGTTGGACTTGAATGAATTCTGCCATAATAAGGGGCAGTTGGGGGGGAGGGTAAATAGTCTTTCTATGAGGGATTAAGGGAAAAAAATCCCTGTGCACCTAGTTATCAATACTGCCTTGACCATATTCTTCTTATCTCATTTGCTGCAAGTGCTCTGGCAGAAGAGAGATGCTTTTTCCTTGCCATATGCATAGGCGGACTTCTTCTGTCTGCCTCCCAACTTCCATAGTATTTATAATTCATAGTGAGCAATTCCCTCTTTATTTTTCCTGTTATAGGCAGCATTTGCATGTATGAACATGAATATTCTCAAGAGGTGTCTTTAATGATCCTGTGCACACCTACTTAGATAAGTCCTGTTATGCTGTGTGGAAATTAATAAGGAAATTTTGATTGCATTGCTTAGCTGTGGCTCTTATGCACCTTAAATATCTTTAAAGTGGGACTTCCTTCAGAGTAAGCGCACAAGAAAATCAGGTTTGCAAAACTAGGCAGATAAAAGAAAGATGAGTACTTAAGAGACTTTAGCTAGGCATTCATACTGGAAAATTTTTTAAATTTGACTATGTTAATTCATTACTTCTGTCTATATTATTATGATGATAGCATGTCATAACCTACTATCTCTTGCAGAATCTACAGTATTTTATCGCACATTGTTGTATTATTTTGAACAAAATTGAATAATTTTCTCTGAATGACTATTTGAGACTGTATTGCCAATTGCTAGTGGCTTATTTAGGGTTGTCATTGCTCAGTGTCATCCTAGAAGTTTTGGGGTTTGTAAAATAATCAGGTGCTGAATACAGGCTGAATACAGACACTAATAAGTGAATAAAGGCTCAGGAAATTTTCTCTAGTTCATTTCTGTAATAGTTTCCATGTCATAAGAGATTTACTAAGATTTTCACTGCTAGTTTTCTTTTCATTATCAGAAACTACAGTAAGATAACATGTATATATTACTACAGTATAAAAAGTATAAGTATGAAATTTGTAATATTTTTTCATTTTTGTTGTTTCTAAAATATTTTATGCTTCATTATGACAAAATAAAACTATATAAGATGTTTTATTATTTTTTTACTTATGAATTAGAGAATTAAAATGTACCTTGTGGTTGAATCATATTCATTGATCTTTGGCAAAAGGATGTTAAAATTAAAGCTAACATTGATTGTATCTTCCATCTAATCATTGTTCTTGTGTGAAAATTAGTACTTAATTCTTTCTTTTTTTATTTGCAGTGAAGTGTCCTTTGGATAGCAAACTGTTCAGATCTTCTATGTTTTTATTAATGTTAGGTTACTTTAGCATGAGTAGTATGGTCAATCAGGATAAATTAGGTTCCGCTAAGATATGGTAAAAAATTAGAATAAACTAAAAATTATTCAAGGTGCAAAATTTTCTGAACATTTAAATATAAACTATTTCCGGTTGAATATAAACTGTGCAATTGTCATAGGGAAATCCATTTTGTCCTTTATCTGCAGCTTCCTTGTAGTTTATTATGTTGCATATTAGAATGGTGTTATTGTTGAACTTAAAATGAATTGGAATTATTGTTAAGTTGTAGGGTAGATTTCAGTAATTGTTTAGGATTCAATTGTTTACTTCCACAAAAAATTACATTAGAAATCAAATCAAATTCATAGCCAAATGTTTGTGAAAATCCAGACTAGGACTGAATTTTTTTGCAGCTTAATGAATTCAAGACAATTATATCAATATGTTATTCTGAAAATGTAAATATTAAAATATCAGTTTCCTATTAGAGAAACCAGATGGTGATTGGTAATACAGGTAGTATTCAGTTAACAACCATTTTTTTAGTGACCATTCAAAATTGTAATGATGCTGAATGAGGGTACTGAGGGCCAATCTTCAAAACTGTGGTCATTACAGCCACCCCCACAGTCACGTGAATGTAATTCAGGCCCTTGGCAACTAGCTTGCAATTATGACAGTACTTCACAGTCACATGATTATCATCTACAAATTTCACTGCCAGATTCCAACAAGCAAAGTCAATGGGGAACATGGGGAAGTCACAATCAGTAATCACATGCCATATTTACTTATATGACCCTGAGAGATTTGCTTAACAACTGCAACTGCCCTCATAAATCAGTGCTGTCATGTTACATGATGCTTTATGATTGTGTTGCTTAGTTCCTGGTCCCATTGTTAGCTAAGGTTTACTTGTATATTACCTGTAAATACAGACATAACTGTTGCTAGAAACAGTTTTATATATGTCTTGGATTCTTTTTTTAAACTGTATTCAATAAGGTTGACCCGAACTCAAAATGTATGTTTTTTATATATTTATCTAGAAATATTTGGGAGATGTTTTACTTTTTTTTAAAAAAATACAAAAATAAGACATGAAACTTACAAGTCTACATGTGACTGTTTTCTATTGCCTCTATTTTATAATTTATCCTATTACCATAGGATATTTCTATGTTACTATACTAATTACTATTATTATAACAATCATACTTATTGTACTGTGTGATTATTCAAAACTACTATTATTATAATACTACACTTTATAATAATACTATTATATAATAATATAATTTTCTTACAAACACTGTTAATTCCTGTCTAGAATTTCTTCCTTTTTTCAGTTACACAGCATGCAGAGTACTTGCAACTTTCCACAACTGTCCGTCTATCCATTTGTCCATTCATTTGTGTATGTATGTATGTATGTATGTATGTATGTATGTATGTATGTATCTATCTATCTATCTATCTATCTATCTATCTATCTATCTATCTATCTATCTAATATTAAATTACCCAGCTGGTTAATTCATTATTTTTCTAGTCATTTAGAATTAATTCAATATATCTGATTAATCTTACGGCAATAGAAAGCATGCATCCCAAAAGAAATATAAATGTACCAAGCCATATTTTGTTCAAAAAATTTGCTCGAACCAATGCTACTAATCAAACAAAAATATATTTAAGAAAATAATCAAAACAATATGCTTGCGGATTTCCGGTTCTGGTATGTGGCGACGCTGGCCGTGTCTGGGGACTCTCTCCAGTCCGGCTGGGTTTTCTTCGCCGGTAGACCCCCTAGTGGGTTGAAAGTTGCCCTGGAGGAGCGACCACCAAGGAGGAGGCTTGCTGGTGACTGTGGGAGAGTGGCAGCTTCTCCCATGGCTCCAGCTATTTCCTTAGGGCCGACGGAGCAAAGATCGTCCTGCAAGATGGCCGATTACTCTCTGCACCAGCCGAAGTCACAATTACACCTAAGTGTATTAGACCCACCATGGAAGAGCCGGGTAAGACCTTCTTTGCCCCTCTCTTTGCCCTATTTAGTTTTTTTATTGCCTGTAAAAGCTTGGTTGGAATTACTTCCCTGTCTGGAAAAAGCAGCTTTTGTATGTGTGGGAAGAAAGGCGCTGAGAAGAAAAATTTTTAAAGACTACATTTTATTTTCATTCATTTTGGGATACAGAAAAAAACACTTTTTCGAATTGTATTATTATTTTATATTGGAAGATTATTTCTTTCTCCACTTTTCCTTCAAAAGATAGAAAAAAGGGGAAAAATGGTGTCTGGAAAAGATTTTTTATTTACTGAGGACATCTAGTGGTGAAAAGGTAATATTGCAACTGTAGATTATTCTTTGAAGAAAAGGACCTGACCTTCAAACTACTCCTGGAAAAGATAAGCTGATGCAGCTGTGGGAATTGAGGGGATAAACACTGCTTAACTACAGTTTTCACTAAAAAAAAAATAAAGAAAGGATTTTCTTTAATCGCTTTTAAAATGAAGAAATTTTACTCTCACTTAAATTGCAAGCTTATACTGGAAAAGATTTATGAGGTTACTGAAGAAATATGTGCCATAAGGAAAGGGATTACTACAGAACGAAGAGTTAACTCTACCCCAAACTCTCAAACTGACTTTCAGAGCACATCTGATTATTCTACAAACCAAAACATACCAGAAGAGGAACTAAGGGAGATTAAAGAGGAATTTGCTACAATGAAAGAGATTACCACAGAACTCAGAGCCAGAAACTCTTCTTCAAATCTTAAACCTGACTCTCAGAGTACACCTGTCTATTCCACAAACCAAAAAAAACTAAAAGATGACTTCATTGAGAACACAGAGGAACTTATTTTACCTTACAACAGGCATGTGAAACACAAGACCCGGGGACCAGATGTGGCCCGCGAAGTGGTTTCATGTGGCCCATGAAGCCATTCTGGAAACAGTGAGGGAATGGCCCCCGCTGCCTTGGCCCTGGCCCAGGCCGGACGGGAGCCAATGTACAATTTTGTGGTGGCCATCTATGCATCTATGCATTCAGTCTTAGCTCCACAAGGCTGTCTGGAAACAGTGAGGAACCAGCCCCTGCCATGTCTGCCCCACCTCCTGGGGGCATGCTGGGGAGGTGTCACCCTTTGTGAGGAATGAAGAAATGGTGCTTGCCCCAGTCCCACCCCCTTCTGCCAGAGACCCTCAGATCTGTCCCACTCCTGCCCAGGCCCCCACAGGCACCCTTAATGCGAACGATGTAGAGCTGGCCATGCCCACCCAGTAGGCTGCACCCACCTGGCCACACCAACCCGGCCCCCCAAGGGCAACCACAATGCTGATGCGGCCCTCAATGAAATTGAGTTTGACACCCCTGCCTTACAAGCATCTTATCTATATTTTTGAGGATCAGAAAAAGCAAAGATTGAGATTCGAACTTTTAAAGCCGCGAGGCTTCAAGGATAAGAGAAATAGAGGTCCATTGCAGAGGGCAAGAGGCGTCTTACTGTCTCAAATGGTATTACAAGCAACAAAGAGAGACCTAGCTGATAAAAAGGAAGCTCTGTTGTGGAAACCTGCTTGACATAAAAAGAAGCCTAGAATAAGATTGAAAAGATAAGCTTAAAACTACATATACTGGATTTAAGGCATTTTAGAACTATGGATTGATTTAAGGACTAAGTTCTTGAGTTAGAAGTAAGAAAAATTGGTGATTATTAGAATATATATATTAAACAGAGTAAGAATGTATCTTTTGGAATAATAGGTTTATTTGTATGAAAATTATTATGTAACGGAATGAGGAAAATTGAAGAGGTGTTTTAGATTGGGAATGAATTAATAATTGAATGTTATTTTAATAAGATGATGTGTTTGCTTGATAATATGGACGTTATTAGGTTTGATAATTAATTGGATGAAATCAGAACCTTGTTTAATGGACTTAAATGATTTAAGATTGATATTACTTTGTTAGTTTAAAGAAATTGATTGATTGATGAATTAGATATGAATAGGATAGATCAATATTTTATCTTAATTGGGAGATATTAGTGGAAGAAGAAATAAACAAGATTTATAATAAAATTAAGGAATTAGGACATATTTGAAGGGATACCTGAAATGATAATGTGGTTATTTAAAGTTCAATTTGATTATGGTATTGTAATTGCATAAAGTTTTAAAACAGGTTTAGGATTAATAGAAATTTAAGTTAGAAATAGACTATTTTAAATATATTAAGCTATTTGAGGGAAATAGAGAGGGAATATTTGATGTACTGATTGAGTTATTTGTATGTGTTTTGTCTTTGGATTTTTGATTACCCCAGCACCACAGTGTGTCTCGAGCACTTTTGTCTTAAGAAATAAAAAAACAATAAAATTTGTTTAAAACAACAACAACAATATGCTTGCATATTGGGTGCAATATGTTTGCATATTGGGTGCTGTGCTCAGTGAATAGTCTTGTGTATCAAACTGAAAAATGATCAAAACAATATTTGGATGAGAAATTAACAGGAAATATCTTGGAAATTAGCCTTGGAAATCCAAAAAACACCTTTAAAGAACAGTGGCAAGCCAATTAATTTAATAAAGGCAAAATGTACTCTGATTATTCAACTTTCTTCATATATCTTTGCTTTTGGTCTGATCATGTTCATTGCTTTTTTCTGCACTATTTTAATTTCTCTAAACTCTTCTTAAAGTATGGTATGCAGAGCTAAACATACCATATTTCCCAGAAAATAAGACCTAGTCATATTTTTTGCCTCCAAAAGAAGGTCTTAATTTTGGGGGATGTCTTACCCACTTACCTTAGGACCACCGCAGCCAGGCCTCCCACGCCCAGATACCAGTTGCACCATTGCCTGAGTTCTTCTGCGGCCACTTGCAACAGAACACTGCATGGTGCTTTACACCGGTGCCATTGCTCATGGCAAGGGGCCATGTGGCACATTGCACCAGTACCGTTGCTTGTGGCAGGAGGCCACATAGCTCATTGTGCTGGAACAGCTGCTGATGGTAGGATGCTGCATGGTGCATCGTGCCAGTGCCACCACTTGCGGCAAGAGGCAGAGCAGCACATTATGTCAGTGCCACCACTCACAGCAAGAGGCCACATGGCGCATCGTGCCAGTGCCGCCCCTTCTGGCAGGAGGCCATGTAGTTTGTCACGCTGGTACTGCCACTTGCAGCAGGAGGCCACATGACTCATTGTGTAGTTGCCTCCACTTGTGGCAGGAGGCCACATGGTGCACATGAGCAACAGCACTGGTACGATGAATCACACAGCCTCCTGATGTAAGCAGCCGCAAGTGGCTGCAGAAGAATTCAGGTAGCGATGCGACAGGTGTCAGGGAGTGGGGAGGCCTGGCTGCGGCAGTGCTAAGTTAATTGGGCGCATGGAGCAGCTCCACCCTTCCACTCTGCCCTAGCTTGATTTTTATGTCTGTGCTTTACCTGAAAACTAGGGTTTATTTTGGAGGTAGGGCTTATATTAGGCACACCCGTAAATATCAAGCTAGGGCTTGTTTTTGGGATAGTCTTATTTTCGGGAAAACACGGTAGTAATTGAGGAAAATCTGACCAATTTAGAATACAGCAATTTGAAAATTATATTTCTTGTATTTATTTCTGTTAAATTATCAAATAATGCATTCAGCAAAATATAAATGGAGTATGTTTCCTTTATAAGTTTTACTTTGACAAAGTAAATTTCTTTTGTAATTTTTAAACCATTTTTAAAATAAATATTTTTATTAGCTTTTCAGGTGTTAGAGCTTAAACATTACTTTCTGTGGAAATACATTTACAGTAAACCTCAGTTAGGTTTTTCCATAACTGAATTTGTATTAGAGACCAGAAGAGTATTTTTATTAATATAATATTGCTTGGTAGAAGCCCAGTCCAATCAGGAAATTTTAAACTGTATTTTTATTTAATTGCATATCTTTACCAGCTTAGTACATATAGGGAAAAAACATGATACTGTATTCTTATAAAAAATAATGTAGGATTATAAAATTGTAAAATATATTTATTCAACCTAATTTTACCTAGTTTATCTGAATTAGGCAATAATGTAATTTTTAAAACTATCTTGTGACTAAGTGTGAACATGACTAGATGACCGTCAAGATCCCTTCCAATTTTTATTATTTTTAGTTTTATTATTTTTAGTTTTATTATTTTTAGTTTTATTATTTTTATTATTATTATTATTATTATTATTATTATTATTATTATTATTATTATTATTATTATTATTATTATTATTATTATTATTATTATTATTACGACGACGACGACGTTTATCCTGGTTATTGCATACTGGTTATTATGTAACATTTGTAATAGTGAGTTACCTTGGATAGGTTATGATATATTTTAAAAGTTTTATCAGCATTTTATGAAATACAAAGACAAACGCACAGTTTTCTTATATAAGGAGTGATTGTGTGTAGTAATACTAGCTAAATGCCTAGCAGCTGTTTTACAATCATAAGACTAAGAGAAATAACCATGCTGTAAATCTGATCAAACTGCATGAAAGGCCATATAATGCCAACTGAATTAATGGACTTGAATTAATGTGCTTGAGAATAAAAATAATGCAATAGCAAGTCTAATTTTAACAACTACCGATGGGAAAAATCTTAACAGATGGATCGTTATGAGATGTGAATGATCCTTATGAATTAACACCATGATCACAAGGGGAAAAGTCCAGTATAATAATTCCTGTGAATTAAGATTTTCAGACTAAATGTCAAAAGCCAAAAGTTAAGAAGTTAACATTAAATTAATTATTATTATTTATTTAATTTCTATGCCGCCCTATTCCGGAGAACTCAGGGCGGCTCACAACATGATAGAAATCACAATAAAATACATAAATATAAATATATAAATATAAAAACCCCGAAGTTAAAAAAAGAAAAACCAATCATTCCACAAACATACACACAAACATACACTGGCTAGGGGCAAGGTGTTAGCTGCCCCAGGCCTGCCGGCAAAGGTATGTTTTAAGCAATTTACGAAATTTCTCTATTATATAGAGAAACTATATAATAGGGAGATTCTCTTTTAGTGTGCATGCATATTTAATTGTATTAGAAGGATTTGTTAATTTTTTACTGACATCTTCAAAAGGATAATAGCAATATCTTCAATACATTTAGCCCCCAAATGATTTATTTTCAGTGTTAAACATTATTGTTCCTAAATTGAATTTTGTCCGGTTTGTTTCATTGATATTTCACATTAATGCTTAATGTCTTAATGCTGCCAGGAGAGTGGATGATCACATAATTTGAACAAGTAAGTTCAGATGCATATTTTCTTGGAACCACACAGCTAATATGATTAGTTACTGTGTTTCTTTAGTGAGCCACTGACAGATAAAATTATTTTCCCTATGAGTCTGCCCACAGGTTAAAATGATCCTTTCAGAATGGTTTCCCTTAACATCGTAATAGTTGCACGTTTCTTATTACTGCCAGCATATATGTATTTAAAGTATCTATAATTTGTTACAATCTATAACTTAGCATAAAGTTAAAACCAAAATAATAAGCCTGATATGGGGAAAAAATCATCACAAATACCAACATGAAGGGATCATTGGAATGGTATTCATTTTATTCATTTCCTAAACAGAAGCAAGGTAGGAGCCGTGTGGACCTTTGGAAGAGAATATTCCACAATTTGTGGAATATTGGGGCCAATTTCCTAGTCCTTGTCCATGATTTTCTCAAAGAGGGAGAACTTTCAACAGGCCCTCTCTGCATTCTTCAAGTAGATAGCAGATTCCACTCGGGAAAGTATTGTTGATATATTCCAATGCACAGGGTTTAAAGATAATAACCAGTCCAGAAACCTACTGCTAACAAGTGCACTGATTTTTAATATTGTTAGTGTTGTTATAATTTGGCAGTTATGGGATTGATCTCTCAATTTCTGGTGGATTCTAGAAAACTAGATCCTAGAAATCTACAAGCCTGAGAAGAAACATAAATCATAAGCATCATCCCTCAGGGAAAACGAATCCTAATCTAAAGTCATTAGAAGGGGTTAATATGTTATTGTGCTCAGGCATTTATGGATAAATAGCAATTCTTTCTTGGTAATATTATAATCTGATTTTTTTTGCCTCATAACCTCCATGCAACAAATTAAGACTTCCCATAGCACCTCTAGTTTGACCCAGTGATAGTGAATAAGTCACATATTGTTGACACCTCACCCAAATTTCTCAGCAATTTCATGTAAGTATTATAAAGAATGGAGAAGAATAGTGAATGACTAGGGACTCTATACTGCAGTATACATGAGAACTTTCTATATGACCACTGACTGGGACCAAACAGGAGCTGAATCATCATACCATGGTGCCTTCTGCTCCCAACTCTTGTAGGAAAACTAGAAGTTTACAATGGTTAATGGTATCAAATATTTCTCAGAGGTCTAATATGAGCAACAAGGATGCATTTCTCTCTGATTGAGACAATCTGACAAGATCATAGAGAAAAAAAATGATAAATTTCTGTTCCATGACTAAACTTGACAATATGACTAGAAAGGCTATACTGTTGTTATTTAGATTCTCTAAATGAGTTGTTACTGTCTTCTCAACAAGTTTGCCAAGGAAAAAAAAGGTTAGAGACTAGCAAATTGTTAGCACAAATGTCTGAATTCAGAGAGTACTTGTTCAGGAAATGTTACATTATTGATTCCTTTGAGGCAAACAACATTACATGCTCTCCCAGATAAGTGTTACGTATCTTCAATATCTAATTGCTCATGTCTCTTCTGGTTGTCCAGAAGAGTCTGGGATGGTCAAGAATGGATGACAGAAGTCACTTTACAGAAAACTCTACCTTCTTCTTCAAGTTTTAAAAGTGCTGCAAATTGTCACATGTTACACAAAATGCTATCTTGATTACTATCTGTTAACCAATCCAGAACAGAGAAAAACAAGTTTATCTGCCACAAAACCTGAAAATTATTTGGTGTGCTGTGTTCTGCTCATTTTTCCCTAAAGCAATTGGGATAATTTTGAACAGGATCACCAGCCCATCTGCTTATTTTAGTTGCAATAAGCATAGAAAAGAATTCATTGCTCTTATCACTAATGTATAAACTAATATGAGTTCTCACCAGAAGGTGGCCATTTTCACATTTAGATTTCTGCATCCATTACTGGGCATATTTTCTGTCAATACAGAGTTCATTAAACAACATAGTCACTTGGGTAAATGATAAGGCAGAAGCTATATGCCCCCACCAACTGACCATTACATTCCTCCATATTCATTAATATATTGTGTAATCACATTTATTTTTATATAACCCATGAAAATGGATTCTGTTGAGCTTTACAAGATGTCAAAACAATTGGCATACCCATTTGCATTCGGTTAAGTATTTATAGGATTTAATGGGCTTGATTCTTTTGTCCAGTTTTAGCTCCCTTGATTACCTTAATAGCAGGTAATTTTAACATCTCCTATGGTAGTGTTCCTTAGCAACAGAAGAATTAGAAAGACATTAATTCTAATTGGGGCAATTTAATTTTTAAATCTAAAGGAAAAGTGAGGCACTTTTCTAAACAGAATTAATTTTAATTTTTCTCCTAAAATATGCAGCTGGTTCCGATGTCACCATTTTATAAACAAATAAAATGTACATCTTTTGCTTCCTCACATTCTTTTCTATTTCTAGCACAAAACTTCTAATTTATAAATGAAACCTTTCTTCCAGAACAAATTGCTAGAGAGCAGCTGAGCCAATGTCTGTTAAAGATAGAGACAGAAAAAATTACTCATGTTTCCCTCCAGTTTCTTTTGTCAATAAGCATTGTCTTTTCTTTGTTTTCTATTTTCATACTGTATTCTGTTTACCAGCTTTCTCTCTACTTATTTGATTAGCAATCTTTAATATTCCTTTTTTATAATGTTTTATTGATTTTCTAATTTTACATTTAAGTATTTAAAAAGCAATATGGCGGCTGAGTTAATTGATAATTCAATGACATACATGTATCTTTAGTACAAGTCTCAAACTACCATATTAAATATTTCCTCTCTTTTCCCCTTAGTATTTACTGTCTCATGTTTAAACTAATACAATTATTATTATATCAATTAAATAAAAACAACATTCTTACATCTATCAATAATTTTTAGCTTATACATATTCTGGTTATTTTAACATTCAGTCTTTATAGACAATCAATGTCCTAATTAGTTTTTTATAATTTTTAGTTTCCTGTTAATATTTAAATTTAACATTTAATATTTATAATTTCCAAGTTTTAAGTAACCAAAGTTCCCTTTATCACAATTCATCACAAAGTCTAATATTCAGGATACACATCTTATCTATTTGAATATATTCTATTTCTCACCATCTTACATCATCTAATTAATAATACAGTATAACATTCTTATTTTCTATTAATTTTCAAATGTCTTAAATTTAGTAACCAAAATTTCTCTTGTTTCAACATCAAATACTTCTTCTTTTTCTCTTAATGTCTACTATCTCATATTTAAGCTAATAAAGTTCTTATTATATAGCTAAGTAAAACATGTTTATTACATTTATCAATAGAATTTTAGCTTATATATATCTTAATTACTTTTACATTCAACCTTTATAAAAAAAATCAATATTCAAATTTAACTTTATTTATAGTTATACTTCCAAGTTTTAAATGACCAAAGTTTTCTTTATCTCAGTTTATAACAAAATCTAGTATACAAAGTACACATCTTGTCTATTTGAGTATATTCTATTTTAATCCTCACTAATAAGTCAAAATCCCAATTTTCTTCAGCCTTATTCTAGCTTTCTTTCTTTGCCAACTCACCTTCCATATCCATGCTTTTAAGTCAACAATAGATGTTCCTCTGTTATTATATATATTATTTGAGATAAAAGAGGCTATCCAGTCGCCATTTTTTTGGAAGGGCTAATAAATCGTCTCTCTATTTTTCCATCTCTAGTTGTCCTGAAATGTTTATCTTCCCTTCGGTCTGTTCTTCTTCTTGATCCTCAGGTTTCTTTTGGTTTATATAGAAAGTCTTTTCCATTTTCAGTATTGTCAGTGCCTTTTCTGGGTTTTCTGTTAACTGTGTTTGTTGATCAGTTGAATCTTCTGTCATAATATTTGATTGTTCCACTTCTTCTATTATATTCTATGTAGTTGATTCTTTAGTTGTAATCAAAGTTTGGGTTCGTATATCTAGGCTGACATCTTGTTCTTTTCTGTAGCTTCTTATTTCATCATGTAAGAATAGTTTCATAAATTGCTTTCAACATAAAGAGAATCTGTTCCTGATCTTCATCCATGTTCTCTTGGTGTGTTGAATTAAAAGCTTTACAATCAGAGAGTGAAAATAATTTTGTCACTGAGTATAGAATACACTGGGCTTCTCACAGCTGATATCTACCAAGGTTGAAAAAGTCTTATTTATAGTCTGGGCTTCAAGCCAAGTCTCTTTTAGACAATCACAAGTTGTAATGTCAGGTTTAGCCACAAGATGTCACTCATACCATTTAAGATTTTTTAAGTCCAAAATTTTTATAATCCTTTTTCCAATTTTACTTCTTTTTTGTAAGCAAAAACCCAAATCTTCAATAAGAATAAGAAATCTTTTAGTCCTCAAATTTTAAAAAGATAGAAATCCAGTTAGAATCAGATTATTCTTTCAGTGTTTTAAGCTCCCCTGCATAGTCAGTCACTGCTGTTTTTAGAGGGTGGGATAGAATTTCCCTTCCCTCTCTCTGCACAGGGGGGAAATACTTTGGGCAGCTTATATATGTAGAAAAAACAGTTAGCATTGAAGAGAGGTTCAGATCTCACCCAATCTCATCTGTGCTGCTTTATAGGTGCCTGGTGGTAAGTTTGACTTCAGCTGTCTGCAGCCTAGTGACAGGCCAGTTTGGAGGGCTGCCCGGATCGAGCGGAAGGACTACCATCCTTTCACGATCAAACGGGGATCCCCTTCTTGCTTGTTGCCCCTACAGGGTCCCCCAGAAGTGCAAAATTGGACCTGGAAAACAGAGCTCACCTTCCAGTGTTCACAGTGGCTGCAAACCAGAAGTCAGCAATCTTTATTATTCCTACTCTCCCTTCTACCTATTCTAATTCTGCCTCTATATTGCCACCTGAGGTATTTCTTTCCCACCCTCAAGAAAACATAAGAGAATACAGTATGAGGCAGAGTATAACATCATTCTGTTCTGAGATTAATTGAACTTTCAAGACACTTAAGAATATAAAGACTTTTTTAACAAGCAGTTTCTTTTCCACTATAAAAAGACCTTGGGAATTATAGATATATTTGCAGGTTGTCTAGGTCTGAGTAAATGAAGTTTTGTTTGAAGAACTGATGAATTGAGGACAGTTTAATTTGGAATGGGATATAACAAGCCTCAGGGCAAAGAAAAGTAAAACACAGAAAATATCATATTGAAGCTTATCCACAAACATTTTAAGAATATAAAACAACTGTGGAATTATATATAAGCAACAGAATATTCTGTCACATCTATTTATAGATCTGTTAATTTTAACTGAAGTTTAAAATTATACAGTTCATAGGTATGTACCTATCACATCTTATTTAATCAGATATCTCTGTACTTGAAACAAATATTATATCCTTAGAACTTGTGTGTTCTTGTTTATCAGAAACCAGGCCTAGTTAATGAGAATATTAAACTGGCATAGTTTCTAGAGGAAGAGACATCTTTACTGATCTAAAACTTCAGTGACGATAGTCATATAGGGTACTACATGTTCATAAATATGTATTGGGTTGCATAGAAAGATGCCAGAACTAATCAGGATTCCTATAAAGCTGATACTAATCTGATTGATTGACTTCCCTCCTTTTACAGTATATACTGAGGAGGAAAAGAAATGAGGATGTTTTCTTGAGCTAGAAAGGGAAAATTGCAGAATTGTTATCATTTGCACCTGATTGCTTTAAAAAAAAATACAGTGTCATTGGTCCATCCATGAGCATTTACCTTCTTTCCTTTCTGCTGGTGAACTTGGGAAAAATGCAAAAGAGGATAGTTAAAAGTGACAAGAGAAGAGAGAGTATTTCTACCACAATAGTCAATTGGGCTGGAGCAGTTTACTTACAAAAAATTAGGACAAACTAGACAGCACTGCCTGAACTAGCACAAGATAGAAATCACTGATTTTCAGATAAAATTAACAATATGGGTAGAAGTGCAGTCAGTTATTGGAGTAGGATTAAAGATAGTCATGCGTTATTGCCCTTCAGAAAGTATGAATGGCTTGTGCTTATGCTGGAGTAATATAGAAATGTGGATGTATCCTAATTAAAGATTAGTTGCTAGAAAGTTTATAACTAAATGCCAGCATTAGCAAAGAACTTTTAGAAAATACAGTGCCCTAGAATCGAGCCATTGCTACCAAAATTTATGCTTTGTTCACACATTGTACTCTGCAATAGTTAAATATACAGAATAACAACAGTTATTATGATGGCTGAAAAACAAGGTGAAGTTATAGGAAGGAATTAAATGATATCAATTATGTAATTCTATAAACATAATACAGCTAGTCCTAGATTTACAACAGTTTGTTTACTTCAGAGTTGAAAAAAATGACTTATAACCATTTTTCACACTTACGTCCATTGCAGCATCCCCATGGTCACATGATCAAATTTCAGATGCTTGGCAATTGGTTCATATATATGATGGTTGCAGTATTCCAGGGTCACGTGATCCCCTTTTGTGACCTTCTGCCCAGCAAAGTAAATGAGGAAACCAGATTCACTTAACAGCTTTGTTAATAACTTAACAACTTCAGTGATTCACTTAACAACTGTGGCAAGAAAGGTCACGAAATGAGGCAAAATTCACTTAACAGAATTTTTGGGCTTAATTGTGGTCATAAGTCGACGACTACTTACAGATATGCCTGTACCCATATACACATTACCTACTGTTCAATTATAGGTGAAATATTTAGGAATCTCAGATATATTATGCATATTCTGATATTTATTTGAGTCCAAATTAGATATTTTTCTGAAAATGTTAATAAATACAGCACTGTGTGTAGAACTGAGCTCTTGAATTCAAATCATCATGCTTATCACATAAAAAAAAACAGTACTTCCTTGATTAGGATATTGTTACCTGGTGTTACCTCATTTAAGAAATGGAAGGCTCTTCCTACCGAGGAGAACAGGAGGGATCACAAACTCTGGCAGACCAAATGCAAGGCGATAGTCATGAAAGCCAAGAGAGACTTTGAGGAGCATATAGCCAAGAATATTAAAAATAATAACAAAACCTTTTTTAAGTACATCAGAAGCAGGAACCCAACCAGAAAATCAGTTGGGCCACTTGATGACAATGGTCAGAAGGGGATAATCAGAGAAGACAAGGAGATTGCTGAGAGGCTAAATGACTTCTTTGCCTCCGTTTTCACCGAGGAGGATAGAGAACATTTGCCTACCACTGAATTAGTTTTCCCAGGGAGGGAAATAGAAGAATTAAACCTGATAGAGATAAACAAGGAAGATGTTCTTGCATGCCTTTCTAAACTAAACGTCAACAAATCGCCGGGTCCAGATGGCATCCACCCTAGAATTCTCAAGGAACTCAAGTGTGAAATTGCTGAACTTCTAGCTAAAATATATAATCTTTCTCTAAGATCAGGCACTGTACCGGAGGATTGGAGGGAAGCAAATATAACCCCGATCTTCAAGAAAGGATCCAGAGGTGATCCAGGAAACTATAGACCAGTCAGTCTAACCTCAGTTCCAGGCAAACTGATGGAAACCATTATTAAAGATAAAATTACAGGGCACATAGAAAAACAGGCATTGCTGAAAGAAAATCAACATGGTTTCTGCAAAGGCAAATCATGTCTTACTAACTTGTTAGAATTCTTTGAGGGTGTAAATAAATACATAGATATATCTTGACTTTCAAAAGGCTTTTGACAAAGTTCCTCACCAAAGGCTCCTAAAAAAGCTCTCCAGCCACGGAATTAGAGGACAGGTCTTGTCCTGGATTGGTAACTGGCTAAATTGTAGGAAGCAAAGGGTGGCAATAAATGGACAATTCTCCGGATGGAAAGAAGTGAGAAGTGGTGTACCCCAAAGCTCAGTTTTGGGACCTTTACTTTTCAATTTATTCATCAATGATCTGGATGTAGAAGTTAATAGTGAGGTAGCCAAGTTTGCTGATGACACTAAATTGTTCCGGGTTGTGAAAAGTGAAATTGATTGTCGGGAGCTCCAGAAGGATCTCTAGAAATTGTGTGAGTGGGCAACAAAGTGGCAAATGCATTTTAACCTAAACAAGTGCAAAGTTATGCACATCAGGGCAAAGAACCCCAATTATACTTACCATCTGATGGGGACCAAACTTTCTGAGACAACCCAAGAAAGGGATCTTGGGGTTTTGGTGGACAGCTCGATGAAGATGTCAACCCAATGTGCAGCAGCAGTAAAAAAAGCAAATTCCATGCTTGGCATGATTAGGAAGGGAATCGAAAATAAGTCAGCAAGTGTTGTATTGCCTCTGTACAAATCGATGGTGAGACCACACTTGGAGTACTGTGTACAGTTCTGGTCACCGCACCTCAAGAAGGATATAATATAAAAGGTGCAAAGAAGGGCAACAAGAATGATCAAGGAAATGGAGCGCCTCCCTTATGAAACCAGATTGCAACGCCTTGGTCTCTTCAGCCTTGAAAAACGGCGTTTAAGGGGTGACTTGATCGAAATGTATAAAATCATGCATGGGATAGAAAAGGTGGATAGAGAAAAATTCTTTTCTCTATCACACAATACCAGGACAAGGAGGCACTCTCTAAAGCTCATAGCTAAGAAAGTGAGGACAAATAAAGGGAAATATTTCTTCACCCAGAGGGTCGTTGATTTATGGAATTCACTTCCAGAAGGAGTCGTGACAGCTGTCAGCCTTGACAGCTTCAAGGCAGGGCAAGATAGATTCATGGATGCCAAGTGTATCGGTGGTTATTAAAATGGATGTCCATGTGCCGCCTCTATGTTGGTTGAGGCAGGCAGGATTCCCTTGAGTACCATTTGTTGGGGGTCAAGGGAAAAGGAGGGTTTTGCCTTCTCTTTCTGCTCAAGATCCCCATGTAAAATTGGTGGGCCACTGTGTGACACAGAATGCTGGACTCGATGGGCTTTGGCCTGATTCAGCATGGCTCTTCTTATGTTCTTATGTTAATCCCTGTTTATCTGAATTTTAGTTTCTGGAAAAGATGTAATCTGGCCTTTTTATTTCCTTTTTAGCTTTTTTATTGTTTCTTTTGAATAGTGTATAAATGTGATTTATCCCTATATGTTTATTGATGGCAGACTATCTGAATGCCAAGATTCCAGGAATTCCCTAGCATTTTTGGATTTATCTTGGTTTAGGATACTTAAAGTTTCTCAGTTGAAACTCTGGTTAACTCTATTCATGAGTTTATGACAGTGATGGTGAACCTTTTAGAGACAGAGTGTCCTAAAACTGGCCCCTGCCCCCCTCTTTCCCCTCTCCCACCCTGCCTGCAGGGCCACTCACTGCCTCCAGGGCCTGCCGCAGATCACCCAGGCAGCCCAGCAGCGCCATGGCAGCCACGCCCTCTACCTGCACCCCCGCAGCATCAACTGTGTGGGATGGGGCGTGAGGGCAGAGTCTTGTCTACACTGCCTGGCTGCCATGTCCTTGGCTGCGCTGCTTTGTGTGGGCCATGCTCAGGGGCGACTTTCCTCCAGGTGGGCTGCTGGTGAGGAGGGGGTCATGGGAGGAGGTGAGGCTGGGGCAATGGCACATGTGTCCAAAGAGAGGGCTCCAAGTGCCGCCTGTGGCACGCGTGCCATAAGTTTGCCACTACTGGTCTATGAGATTAAGGAGTTTTCTTTGTGTCTTCTGATTATTAGTTGGTGTTAATTCAATCTGCTAGTCTTCTGCCATCTGTTTTACATAGTGGCTGCTACAATCCTTACACTGTATGTTGTAGCTAACTCTATTTTTTTGTTCTTGGGCTACTAGTTTTTGGTTTATTAAAGATGTATTGGAGGGCTTTAATTAGTTTGTGTGTTACAGTGATACTGTGTAATCATAATATTTTTTGGTTGTTTCTCAGATGTTTTTGATGTATGGCAGTGTTATCCTTTTCATAGCTTGGGTTAGTTGTGTTATAGAATTGTTGACTAAACAGAAACTTTTTGAGGCAGAGAGCATCAGGAGGCAGAGAGCATCAGCAAAGGCATCAGGAGGCAGAGAGCATCAGCAAAGCCCACACTCATTAGCACTGATAATGCTACCTGGCCAAGTAATGAAATGTCTGCAAGCAAACCATCAAGCTAGGGAGCGCACCAAGGACTCCATAATTCAACTCAGAGCTACACATATTGTCTTCTATTGTACATATGAGTAGCAAACACTTCAGAAACCAGCCAAATGAAAAAAAAATGCATGTAGTCAAATCTCCTGCAAGGAACAAATATTCTTTTTGCACAAATATTTCCAACAGCATGCTCTGCCTATGAGGGTCAGATACAAACCTCCAATAAAGTGCACAGCTGGATGTAAATAGCTCCTGAACTAAATATACTCTCTTTTATTGAAATAAAATAGGCAGTGCAGTATTTGAATTCAGAGAATTTCGGAAAATATATCTTACAATGTCTTCATTACATTATACCATTTTAAAGTCAAGAGCTGTGGAATTCTGTGGGTGTTAACTTCTCCACCAGAGGGAGCCCATATTCCATGAAAACATGTTGAGAACACTGTGGTAAACATCTATTTAAAACATGTCTTTACATTACAAAATTTGTTTTAGATCTTAATGTGACTCTTTTCATTTTTGCAATTAAAAAATACTGATATTCAATTCAATTTTTAGTACAGGAAAAGAATGTTCCTTTTAAACTTAATGTTCCGTTTTGTAAAAAAAAAAAGCTATCTGCAAAGAACTCTCTCTCTCTCTTCTCTCTCTCTCTCTCTCTCTCTCTCTCTCTCTCTCTCTCTCTCTCTCTCTCTCTCTCTCTCTCTCTCTCTCTCTGTGTGTGTGTGTGTGTGTCTGTGTGTGTGTGTTTGTGTGTGTGTGTACCTCCATTAGTGGAAAACTGGAAATTACTTTGCAGATTAGTGCTGCCTGACTCCAAAGCAAAACAGAAAGTTATTTGACTTTATAGACTTGATATAAATTAACTATAAAGATAGCGTTAGTCCAACTTCTAGACCAGAGCAAGAAACAAATGCCATGTAGGTCAAGACTGCTTTCGTTGTAACAGCTATAGTAAGAGAATATTGCAAGTCTAAATGTACTTTCCTTCTCCCTCTCTGCATTAAACTAAATATTTGCTGTTGTTTTTAAGATGGTTCATAGACAGTAGTATTTTCAGCCTGTCACCCAGTCTCTCTCTCTCTCTCTCTCTCTCTCTCTCTCTCTCTCTCTCTCTCTCTCTCTGTGTGTGTGTGTGTGTGTATTTCAGGAAAGTTTTAATCTAAATGTGTTTAGAAGCAGATAGGATGTCATATTATAATAATCATCTCTTAAACTCAGTGAATTCATTCAAGATAGGGTAAAGCAAGGCTAAAAGTTATTTAACAATAGTTATTTAACAATTGAAAGATAATTTTTAGAACCCTTTATGTTTCCATGATATTTATCCTGAAAAGAATTAAATGATAGATTCAAGCAATATTATATAACAGGTGATATAATATTAGAGGTATGATCATGGCTACCTGTGTGTACTAGTTAAAGCTTCCTGGGAAGTGACATGTAGATGGATCTAAGTAGTGCTAAATTTATTCCAAAGGAGGAAGTGGTTCCTTTTTCACTTAAAGAAGAAGTTATCCATCTTCTCACTGGACCTAAAAGCATTAGATAATTTCTGAGTTGTTTCCAACCTTCCCTTTTTGGGCAAAATTATTGAGAACATGATTAGGCTGCAGCTTTAGAAAGCTCTGGTGGAAGGGCATTATCTGGATTTTTTTCAATTAAGTTTCAAGCCTGGGCAAACTTCTCAGATGTTATTTATGTTCTTATAAATCACTTATGGAGTATTCATCCTACTTCTCTTTGATTTCCTGATGGGCCAGGATATTATTCTGCACTGACTCAAGGATATAGGAGGCATGCATGGTTTTATAGAGAACTTCTTCCAGAATCAATTCCAGACAGTTTGGGAGGGAGGGGAAGAGGGGAGAACATGTGCTGTCTTGGATTCTGATTTGTGAGCTAAATCCTCTGTCCATTCCTGTTTAACTTCTAGCTGAAATCATCTGTCAGCACAAGGCTAATTATCATAATTACACTTATGATATCTAGATATCTTGGTCAAGCAAGCAATGCTGTTGCAACTCTAGTTTGGTGTCTGAAGGCTGTAGGGTCTTAGTGAGAGTAAGCTCAGTCTTAATCCTAACAAGATGTCTGTGGATTTGGGAGCCACCTAGAACTAGGGAGTTTCCATCTTTGATTCTGGATCAGATCATGTTGCCCAGGGAGACTTAGAGAGTTGGCTTGGACACATGGCTTCTGTTCAAAGATCAGATGGACACTGTGGCTTTGCTCAAATCCATCTTGTACCCCAATTTTAGTCTCACAACTTGGTTTTCTCTCACTTGTATTACCACAATATGCTCTACAGGGGCTGTCCTTAAAGGCCACTTGGAAACTACAGCTGGTCCAGAATGCAGCGGCATGAATAAATATGAGCATATGTTGATGTAACATTGCTGCTTATGAATTGATGCAATTCAGGGTCACTGGTCAGGACCTACAAAGCCTATAAAGCCATTCGTGGCAGAGGGCTTGGTTATTTATACAAACAACTGATTGCAACAGAATCAGACAGAGTGGGTCTGTTTTGGTTCCCTTCATTTAAGCAATGTCATAAGGCTGGACCTAGAAAAATGCCTTTTCTCTTATTGTGCCTGCCCTTTAGAAGAAAATGCCCTCTTTCCCAATTCATATTGCCTTGACCCTCCATGCCTTTTGGATGGCCTTCAAGACTTGGATATTCAATATTGTGTACATTCCTGAGAAGAGTATGATTTACTTTCTTTTCTTAGAAAAATAATTCACAGTTTTATAAGAGTTGGAGTTGTAAAATAAACCCTCATGAAAACCCGTCAAGAAAGCAGTTCCAAACAGACAGAAGAATTTATATACCATTTCCTAATTTGCTGACTCATAACATTCAGGGTGAGGAGTTCCAGCATCTGTGGCATTTTCTTCCCAATAAAAGTCTTTCACATTGACACTAATGAGAGGGAAACCAACTATGTGAACTTTCATCTGGCAATTGCTGAAGGCTTGATTAGTAGGCATGTGAATCAAATAAAGCAATCTCTGGAACATTAGCCACAGTTATGTGCTCAGATATCTCATAAAATTGTGAACAGTAATGTCGCCAGCAAGGGATAGGGTGGGAAGTGACAATGCATTCTGACATTGTAATATGGATTTTACCTCTTCCATTGTTACAGAATATATTATGATGCTAATATAAAGGATGGAGCTTGTTTCATGTTGCACAGTTCCATCATTTTGCACAGTCCCATATTATTGGGATTAGGAATAAATACCTATATTGGTGGATCCACTTCCACCTCTCCAACTAGCTTTTGATAGACAGAAGAAGTTATTTTTACCACTACATAGCCCAGCACTTAACTGAAATTAAGTTTTAATTTCATAATTGTAGCTAAGAATAGGCTGAAAAGACTCTTTTTCAATATATCTCATGACATTATTTGGGATTTTATTTCATTGCACATTTTTAATCTTTGGTTATAGCGTTTTTGAAGTAGAAATATTTATTTTCTATCTGAATAATGGTAGTGGAAGCATTAAACACTATGGCTGCTTTAATTGTTAATCAGTCTATACATTCTGGTGTTGTCATTAAAGAAAAATAAGATTAGCAATGCTGATAACACCATACATTATTTTGGTCTTGTGTAACAGAGACCATAGTCTGGCATAAGAGGGAAAGTAATATCTATAAAGTTTAATTGAGGTATGCATTGATTAAGTGCTAGAAAATCAGGTGGGACAAAACTGACAAGAAATCAAGTGCTTAATGCTGAGCTACAGTAGAACAAACAATGGAATTCAGCCAATCAGAAAACACAGAGAAGAGTACTAAAGAGAAAAATCTGGAAAGCTGCCATACAGGAAGAAATAGTAATGTGAACAGACAGCATAGAAGTGGGTCAAGTGGTGCATTTTTATATCTTTCTGGGGTGGTTATTACACACTAATGTAGAGAGATCATTCATGAGCATGTAGCTATTCAGGAGAGACATATTATATGCTAATGAGAAAATGTTAACTATTGGAATACATCCAGCATATAAAGAGAGCATCCCCGTCACAGCAGTGGACAGATCGAATGTTCAGCACCTGATTCTTTCTGTTTCAAGTAAAAGAGATTGCCTAATGGGCCTTTCACCTACAAGGGTTTTATGTCTGCATTTACTCAGCTGTCTTTAGCTCAATTGCACCAAGTGCAGACATGAAACAATGTGGTGTTTGTTTTTCACTGTGGTTCATTAGCATGGTTCTTGGGCTTCCTTTCTATGATAAGACAGAGGTGCTACAACAATTCAAACAGTGGGTACGTTTTGTAGAGAGAAGGTACAGACAACAAGTGTGTCAGTTGGAAACTGACAGAGGTACTGAATTTATGTCAACTAAATTCCAACAATGGTTGGGGCAGTTGGGGATAAGACACAGACGTACAAATCCTTACACAGCAGCAGAGAACGGTGTAGCTGAAAGAAGGAATGATGTTTTGCAAACAATGAAAGATTCATTATTAGAGGATTCTGGTATGAGCAGGTGATATTGGGGAGAAGCCATATTGACTGCCAATTATATAGTTAACAGGCGGTGGAGTTCCTCCATTAATAATACTCCATATGCCATTCTATATGGGAGAAAGCCATCACTGGCACATTTGAAAATTTTTGGAAGTACTGCTTGGGTACATATTCCGAAAGCAATCAGAAGAAAGGGACAGCAAAAGGCAAGAAAGCTCAGGTTTGTGGGCTATAAGCCAGGGTCAAAAGGATATCGCTTTAGCGATGGAAGTAAAATAATTGTAATTTCAAGGTCTGCTAATTTTGCAGAACAAAATTGGGACAGAATTAATGCAAATTCTGGGTATGTCTCACTTAATGACAGTGATCTATTTAATGACAATAACTCATCTAATGATGGAAAAATGATTATTGAAGATGTCAATGTTCAGGGAGGAGAGGCTGAACAAGACATGAAGCCAGATAGACTTGAGACACGGGAGCAGTTAATATCACGTAGGTCAGAGCGATGTAATAAAGGAATTCTGCCTGACAGGTATTCTGCCAGCAAGGTAAAGACTTGCAAAGTGTGGTATGAGCCAAGAAGTTATAAAGAGGTGTTGGCATTACCAAAAGCTGAACAAGAAAGATGGAAGGAGGCCATGGATAAAGAGATGAAATCCATGGGAGACCATGAAGTATTTAAATCAATGACTTTGCCACAGGGAACCAAAGCTGTGGGTTGTAAGTGGGTATATAAGAAAAAGGTATTGCCAAATAATTATGTACAGTATAAGGCCAGGTTAGTGGCACAAGGTTTTTCACAATTAAAGAATGTGCACTACGATGAAGTATTTGCGCCAACTGTGAAAAGTGAGAGTATAAGATTAGCACTGGCGTTGGCAGCGGAAGATGAATCCTGTGATCAAGAGATATATCACTCAGCAATAGGGAGTTTGTTACATCTATCACAGTGGTCCAGACCAGACATAGCTTGCGCAGTAAGCATTTTGAATCGTTTTACTGCTGCACCTACAAAGTTACATTGGATGGATGTAAAAAGGGTTCTCAGATATTTAAAGGGAACTATAAATTTGGGTCCTCAAATACAGATTACTGAGGAATTGAAATTAAAGTGTTATGCTGATAGTAACTATGCAAATGACATAAACACAAGGAAATGAAATTCTGGGATTATAATATTGTTTGGAGGGACTCTGATTGAATGGAAGTCCAGAAAACAAATAACTGTTGCTATTTCAACAGCGGAAGCACAGTTTATTGCTTTATCTGAATTGTGTTCTGAAGTAACATGGTATGTACAGTTGTTGCAAGATTTAAATATTAATGTAAAAGAATATTTAAAAGTATTTGAAGACAATGCTGCCTGTATAAAAATGGCAACTGGTGACAGGGTGAAGAACAGAAGTAAAAATGTAGACATTAAGTATTGTAATGCCAGGGAAGCTGTAAAAGGAACATTGATTAGTTTACATCGTTGTTCTTCTGAGGATAATTTGGCAGACATGATGACTAAACCATTGGGTAGTGTTCACTATGGAGAATGTATTAAGTCAATAGGTCTGATGTCTCTTCCTGTCATGAAGGGAGGAGTGTTGGAATATTCATGAGCAGGAAGAGTCATGTGGTAACTCAGTCAGCCAATGTGAAGAAAGTGCTACTGAGTCTGTGCAAAAAGGATATTGAGTTAGGAGCTGGATTTCCAGTCTCAGGTTTGTCTCTGTAACTCTCTGTAAGAAGTCTTCATTGAGCTATGTTGCTGTAAAGAAGAATGTATGGTATTGTAAATATTTTGATATGAATATAAAAAGGTTATTTTGAATCAGCTAAATGCAGTCAACTGTGAGAGCTTCTGATTTATTTTTCACCAACAGAGAAATTAAAATTCTCTAACAAAGACTGTGGTGTGATGTATGGGCAAGAACACAAAAGGATAACAGGCTAATGAAGGAACATAAGTCTGAAAGTGATACGTTAGTAGATTAATGCAAGGGAGAAAACATCTCTAACATTCACATTTTATAGCTGTCCAATAAAGTGGTATAAAAGATATTTTCAAAACTTTTAGTAAGCGGTGGTATCAAGAGAGAGGAGATAATTGTTACACTTGTTTTTTATATCAAAACTTCTGGTTATGCATGAGTCATGACTCAATTCAAAAGAAAAGTACTAAGTTCGACATAACAAAAGAAACAACATGAAATCCAGAATAGAACTAAGTATAAATGTAAGGGCTGTCTCATATCTTACTAATTGCGGCATGAAGAAGCCAAGCTAACTTTTGCAACAGGATATCCTCATGTCATTGCCTTGGTGCATTCCACCATAAACCTGGAGATAACTTAAATTCATTTTACTTTCTTTTTATCCTGAGATATTTTACTCTATGAACTATAAATGAATCGCGCAATCATTAACTGAATCTGGCTTTCCCCATTGACTTTACATCAATGGAAGTTGGCTGGGAAGGTCAAAAATAGTGATCACATGACCTCCTGGGATACTGCAACTGTCATAAATACATGCTGGTTGCCAAGTGTCCCAATTTTTATCATGTGACCATTGGAAAGCTATAACTATCATAATTGTAGGAATCAGTCATAAAATCACTTTTCCAGGACCATCATTACTTAGAATGGCTGCTAAATCAGGGGTATCAAACTCAATTTCATTGAGGGCCGCATCAGCATTGCGGTTGCTCTTGGGGGCTGGGTGGGTGTAGCCAGGATGGGTGTGGCCTACTGGGTGGGCGTGGATGGAGAGGGTGTGGTCTACTGGGTGGGCGTGATTTCGGCAGGCAGCAAGGCATTCTCCTCACAGCGCCAAGAGGCTGAGTCGGGGGGTATGAAGCTCACCAATTTTGTACCTTGCTGCCTGCTGAAACTGGGCAGACTGGGGGCTAGGCAGCATTGCACTTCTCATCAGATTTGCGCCACCCGGCTCAGCTCTTGGCATTGTGAGGAGAGCGCCCCACTGCCTGCTGAAAACAGGCAGGCTGGGAGCTGGGCAACCTCGCATTTCTTTTTGGATTTTTGCTGCCCAGCTCAGCTTCTCGGCGCTGTGAGGAGAGTGCCCCGCTGCCTGCCGAAACCCCTCTCCCAGAGTCCATCAAGCCAGATATGTGAAGTAGGTGAGGGCCATTTGCTGGCCACTTCCAAATGATGGTCCATTTCTTCATTCCTCACAAAGGGTGACACTTCCCTAGCATGCACCCAGGGGACGGGGCCGATGCGGCAGGGGCTGGTTCCTCACTGTTTCCAGACGGCCTTGTGGAGCTAAGACTGAATGTGTTTCAGCATAAATGGCCACCACAAAATTGTACATTGGCTCCCAGCCAGCCTGGGCCAGGGCGAAGGCAGCGGGGGCCGTTCCCTCACTGTTTCCAGGATGGCTTCACGGGCCACATGAAATCACTTTGCGGGCCACATCCGGCCCCCGAGCCTTATGTTTGACATGTCTGTGATAAATGAATGGTTGTAAGTCAAGGACTACCTGTGTGTGCATGATGTGCTCTTGCCTTCCATCCAGGACCCTAAATCCTGCTTCTCCCTTGGTGGATTGTTCCAAAGTCTTATTGCTGCTGCTGTTTCTCTGTTGCAAAATGTGATATGTCACAAGCAAGGGTAGTTTCTGCCTAGAGAAGGCCTTTGTTAAGTGAGGAAGGCTCCCGCAGTACAAAACATGCAGCTGTCTCTTTGCCTCAGCGCTATTTTCTCTTTTTGCCTTGAAGGAGAGTATGTCTATAGAAATATGGATAAAATTCAAAATAGCTCTTGCTAATGTGAGGGCTATCAGAAGTGGTCTTTTAACCCAGAGTCCCAGATTTCTTCAGTATTTATGTTTAGGTCAGAAGACATTCTATGCATATTCAATGCCAAAATATGTAATATGTAAAAGCATATATTAATCCACCATAATTTGTCTAATTTAATTTTGGTATTAATTCATCTTAAATTATTGCTCACTACTCATGAGTAAAGGGACTTTATGAAAGTCTATAAAATTCTCCACTGTATTTTTTCCCCAAATTAATTTGCCTGATTTAAAATAACTACTTATAGTTGTAGGACACATTATACCAACCAGCCTTTGCAAAGTAGATTTTATATTATTGCGCTAATGATTTTGAATTACACTCCATTAATTCAATTAACCAATGTTCTTATTGCTCGTCAAGCTGGAAGGATTTTCAGCAAGGGTTCTGTCATGCAACTGCTTTATCAACATTTTTGTTTGGTTGACAGTATAACAAGGATCCTTATCACATCTACAGAACACATAATTCTGAGATAACCAAATAGACAATATTAAGATTTTCAACTTCAATTTTTCAATTCAATGTGAATTGGGAGGTCAACTCCCGACATTTTCCTTCCCTGTGTCATGACATACACATAAATAGATAATGAGTGGAATTTGCATTTAATGTTTCAATTTCATCTTTATGGATACCTGTGCTTATCTGAAAAGGATTGCCTTCTCTAAATTTACCATTTTATTCAAATAGAGTTCAACTAGATTGACAATTTTGATTCCTAGAAATTCTTAATATTTAAACAGATCCATTTACTTGTATTAAAGTCATTAAAGTTTTGTTTCCAATAGAAGAATATGTTTCCAAGAGAGGAAAACATTTATGAAATTAATAACAGAGAATACATATATAGTTCGAATTTAAACTGTTGAGGCCTTGGTCCTCTCAGTGCTGGCTTGTTTGCTCGTAGATATTTTGTTTTCTGAAGATATTACCTAGACAACAAAACATCTACAAACAAGCTCTGAGAGCACTAAAATTTCACAGAAATTAATATTTTTGGCTTGTCTACCTTAAACTGAATATTTCTCCAGGAGAAGATCATTTTCAGAAGATGATCAGATGATGATCTTAGCAAATTAAGGATTATATTCATAATTTTATTGTATCAATGAAATCCACTGTGATTTGATATCATACTGGTGACATAAACTTTCTGAATGCATTGCTTCCTTACCATATGTATGTACATGTTTCATATGTATTGTTTATTTAAACTGCATCTTATAAATATTACATTACATATTTTAAGGCCTCGTTCTTATTTGTATTTTCTTTCTGACTTTTGTATAAATTTACGATTGGCATTTATAGTTTAATGTACTGTTGTCTGTATACTTATCATCATCTATTTTTGAGTCAAAGTCATGCAGATGAAATGAATTTAAGTAAGCACTAAAATCAAGCTATGTTTGTAGCAATAAGAACATATAGGCCTTATAATTTATTTTTTCTCCGTTTTTTTTCAGAACAATTATCCTTAATTTAAATCTCACAATGGTGCTGTGGATGAAATAAATATATACTAAATTGCAATGACTATAGAAACAATATGCTAAAGTACGTTGACTATAATCATCTTGTGAACAAGTCCCAGGAGGGTTCTTTGATAATGTTGTGCTCTTATAACTAGGCAAGTATAATTGTAAAGTGTATAAAGAATATTTATATAACTTATTAAAATTTTCACATATCAGGCTACGCAATCTGTTCCTAACATGGTTTCTGCCACCAATCTGGTGTGATCACATTTGTAACTCACTGTTTTTTACTCTGTGAGATTGACCTCTCTGATCTAAACTGATGACTTTCTTTCACCTAGGAGCTGGGAAATTGATAGTGTTATTGAAACAATATTTTGCTGTATTGGTCCTGTTATAAAGATGCCAAGTCATTAAGGAAAATGGTTACTAAACAGGTGTGTGTGTGTGAGAGAGAGAGTGAGTGAATGAGAGAGAGAGACTTCAAAGATTGCTGATTCCTGCTGTCTCATTCAGATAAACTTTTCCCCTCTTGCAGACCAAAGAAATTGCTTAAGCAGGTTATCTCTTCCTGAGCTGCTTTTCTCCACATGTGAAATATAGCTAAATGTAGCAGATGAGCAGTCTATACTTTGAAATACTTTTCCTTGTGAACCATCCATCTACTGCTCCCTATATTGCCTTTTCTCTTTAAACTTCTTTCTTTCTGACAATTTTATTAACTTCATCCAGCCTATTTTTTCTTGGATTTTTCTTTCCTCTTTGCTTATTAATCTTTCCATCGTATATTTGTTTTGTGATCTGAATTGTATTTATTTCGTCAATATGTCCAAATGCCCTCAACTCACTTCTTTCATGTTGGGCACTCACTTTGTGTTCCATCCACATTCAGGGCAACAAGAATGATCAAGGAAATGGAGCGCCTCCCTTATGAAACCAGATTGCAACGCCTTGGTCTCTTCAGCCTTGAAAGACGGCATTTAAGGGGTGACTTGATCGAAGTGTATAAAATCATGCATGGGATAGAAAAGGTGGATAGAGAAAAATTCTTTTCTCTATCACACAATACCAGGACAAGGGGGCACTCCCTAAAGCTCATAGCTAAGAAAGTGAGGACAAATAAAGGGAAATATTTCTTCACCCAGAGGGTCGTTGATTTATGGAATTCACTTCCAGAAGGGGTCGTGACAGCTGTCAGCCTTGACAGCTTCAAGGCAGGGTTAGATAGATTCATGGATGCCAAGTGTATCGGTGGTTATTAAAACGGATGTCCATGTGCCGCCTCTATGTTGGTTGAGGCAGGCAGGATTCCCTTGAGTACCATTTGTTGGGGGTCAAGGGAAAGGGAGGGTTTTGCCTTCTCTTTCTGCTCAAGATCCCCATGTACAATTGGTGGGCCACTGTGTGACACAGAATGCTGGACTCGATGGGCTTTGGCCTGATTCAGCATGGCTCTTCTTATGTTCTTATGTTTTTATTCATCACCCATTCAATTCCTGACCTCCCTCTTTTCTTTTATCCCACACCTCATTTCCATTAGATTCTATTTACTCTTATGCTTCTCCAGAGATCCCTAACTCACAATTCCATGCAACAAAATGCATAATGATGCATATATACAGAGCTAGTTTTGCCTCTTTACAGGTAGTACTTGACTTACAACCACAACTGATCCCAAAATTTCTGTTGTTAAGTGAGACATTTGTTATGTCAGTTTGGCCCCATTTTATGCCCTTTCTTGCCACAATCGTTAAGTGAATCACTGCAGTTGTTAACTTAGTAAGATAGTTGTTAAGTGAATCTGGCTGCGCCATTGACTTTGCTTCTCAGAAAGTCACATGATCACATGACCTTGGGAATAGCAATGGTCATAAGTATGAACCAGTTGCTGATTTTGATCTATTATTTGCAATTGTCACTCTATTTTTTTCCTCTCAAATATGAATAGTTTACTCTTTACACACACACACACACACACACACACACACACACACACACACACATAAATATTCAGATCCATATTTCTTTTTACATCATGCAGACTAACATTGCTGCAGATAATTTTGACTCTCCGCAAACAATGCAGCATTATCTGTATTTTATAAGTAGGGTTTTTAAGAGCTTGGACAGACATTTGTCTGAAATGGTATAGGGTCTCCTGCTTGAGCAGAGGGTTGGACTAGAAGAGATCCATGTCCCTTCCAAATATGTTATTCTGTATCCGCACTATACTTCCAGGAAAGATACCAATAGTTCCTTTCAAAATAAAACGATATGCATGTGTGAACAAAATTATGGAAACCACTCCAGTTACAGATTCTACACTTATTCTTCTATAAAATATTGTTTTTCTTCACACCCCATACAATTTTGTGCCTAATTTTCCCTTTAAATCTTAGAAATCTTCTTTCTAAATCTTGGAAAATATATCAAAAGATGCATGCAAGTATTTGGTAACCTAAAACTATGTATTTTTAAATATAGTTAGTGCTATAATGACATCCTGATTATGATAGCTTAAGTTTCCCGTTGAAGTAAAAGAAGGTGGATAATATATTAAATAACAGAAGTGGAGTTTCTGTTGAGTTGTGTGGCCTTATAAATTTAAATTATAAATAAATAAATAAATTTTAGTTTGTATAATTTAGATAAATGAATACACATTTTCCAAACCTGGTCTGATTATGTGAATTCTCTAAAAAAGAATATGTATTTAAGTAAGGTATATTTTTGTTTGCTCTTAATATATTCAGTGATGATTATTGTACTATACTTATCTGAAATATCTAGGTAATTTAAATTACCTAATTATACAGATCCACTACTTAATGCTGAAAGTAACTATATATTTTTGATCTGCTAACTTGGCTTCTCCTAAAAATTGCTTGGCTGGGGCTTAATCTACCTTTATACCAATTAACCATTTACCTTTGAAAATGCTGTCTACCTCCTGCTACTCCACTTGGCTTTGACAATACATTTCACAAGAACTAAACTGACTGATCATACCAGAGCACCTTGCAAGATTTCAGTTTCTTGAAGCAGTTCTGTTCCAGTTAATTAAGATAAACAATTTAAGATATACAATAGTTCAAGATCAATTAAGATTAGAAATAATAAAGTTCAGAGTACACTTTTAAAAAGGAAGGACAAAAACAAATCTGAACTGAACATTTAAGAGATAAAATATTCCAGCCATTATTTATGAAGAATATTCATATAGATTTGATATAAATCAGTGCAGTGATTTTTAGGAGCCATTATTTTACATTCTGCTATTAATGGAGTGAAATGAATGGACCAAAAGAAATGATGAGGATAATAATATTTTCATTGACCAAAATGAAACAGAACAAAAACAAAAATGATTTTAATAATATATTGTTTACAATCATGCATGCACATGGAAAGATCAAAACAAGAAATTGATTATTTGTGGAGGGATAAATTAATGGAAATTCTAATAAAATTGAATACAGATAGTCCTCAATTTATGACCACAATTGAGCCTAAAATTTCTTTCTTTTTTTATTGGTTTTTTAATTTTTAACAGAAAAAGAAAAATGCTCAAATCAAATCATAGTGTTAAAATAAACAATAAACATAATCACAACATAAATACATATTTCAAAATCATCCATAAACAAAACATAAGTACTTATTTCAATACATCTAATAATAATAACTCAACTGAAAATAATCATAGACCACATTTACCAAACAATTAACATTACTGCTCGGTACCCCCACCACAACATCCCCCTAACCCTAACCTTCCCCCCTCACTTACCAACTAACTACCTACTCTCCTCCCTCCTTCTCTATCTCCCTCCTTCTACTCCACCCAACTATCCCTACTCTTCCCCCTTCTTATCAACTTTCTACTTACATCAGCCTTCACTCCTCCTTCCTCTTTCCATCAGATGTGGTGCCCAGAGGCCACCCGAGCAACCCCTTAATAACAATAATTACATATTCTTGCATCAACCCCAATTGCAGTTGAGAAAACATAGTATATAAAATTGTAAACCCTCCCTACCCCCCCTTCCGACTTCCCAGAGTGAGTACAGGGTAAAACAAAAGAAAACCCACTACTTCAAACAAAGTTATTATATAATCCTAACAAGAATTTTAAACTATATACTAAATACAATCTCTACTTAACATTTATTCAACCTTATCAATTCTAATACATATCTAATCCCTCAATCAGTCCATCTAATATCAAACCTTAAATCATTTCAATCCACTAAACAAAACAGACAAATCATCTTGTTAAGAGTATTAATTTTCATTTACATATCTAAACCATCAATCTAACGATCAATCCATCACTTCAGTTCATTGAGAGGTTATGTAGAGTCACCCAAACAAACAAGTTTAGTATATATCTTCCAATAATCAGTTTCTTTTAACATTCTAGACAATCATTTCAAACCAATAAACATCAAATAAATAAATCATCTTTTTTTTAAAAAAATAAACAAATAATATCAATAAACCCCTCAATTAAAAAAAATATTCTTAATCAATTTGTTCCATTAAACAACCTCTCTTACATCTTACTCATAAACTTGGTCCTTGATTCAGCCCATAATCTTAGATTGGCCTTAATTCCTTACACTTAATTTTAAATTTTCACTTCTTCAATCGACTTCTGGGCTTTCTCATATGTCAAATAAACCTAAATAACAAATACAATCTATTTAATCCATTTCTAACTTAGATTCCTTCAACCTTATCAAATCACATAATGCTTATCTATCCCATCAATCAATCAATCTAATGTCAAACCTAGATCATTTCAAAGCAAGTACATTCTTCTTCAATTTAATTCTTCCGTTAATCATCTTCTCTTACATCTTACTCATAATCTTAGTCCTTGAGTCAGTCCATAGTTTTGAATTACCCATAATTCCTTGCATACAATTTTAAATTTCACTTCTTCAATCGTACTCTTGGTTTTTTCTTCTGCCAGGTAAATCTCCATAACGAGGCCTCCCTTCCAAATAATAAGTCTCTCTTTTTTACTTGCAATATCATTTGAATCCATATAAACCATCTTAACCTTTGCATTAGTCCTCTGTTTCTCTTAACCATAGACTTTCGTTGAGGTGACATTTCAAATCTCTGTCTTTTTTCCTGGTCCTCGGCACCATAGATAGATTGCTTCTTAAACTGGATCAATTTCTCTTTTTTCTCATTTAAATCTTCTTCTTGCTGCTTGTCTGAGAGGAATAGCCATCCCCTCCTGTCTTGAAACAAATCCTCTTCCTCCACTCCATAAATGAACTGTTTATCAAGCAAGATCCATTTCCCATTATTCTCTTTATTCTCAATACTGTCTTCTTCTTGTTTGGGTTGTTGTATAAAATGTTCAACAGTCGGTTGCAAATCAATTTCATTTGGAAAAAAGGATCTAATTAATTTTAATATTTCTGTATTAATCTCTTTCAATATTGCAATACTTTCTTCTTTAAATTCATCAATGCGATCCAAAATAGGTTTGACATTAAAACGTAAATTCCACTCCATTTTAAATTTTAAAACAATCGCTCAGGCTTTAATCCAATTTCTACAACCGTCTCTCTAGCTTCGCTTACGAGAACAAAGAAGAAAAAAAAATGGAGAATTCACTTTCACTTTCAAGCACTTTCCTTTAGCAGTGAAAGTAGTGAAAGCTATACGCCATCTTGAATGCGTTATGTTGAATGTAACAGTTAGAAATATATAGCCAGAAAAACAATAAAAAATACTTGCAATCCAATAAAAACTCCTGTATTCACTCAGTCTGCAAACAGTCTCTCTTGTGTTCTATTTTAAAAGCAGAGGCGGTCGCGGCGTCTTTTTCTGTCTGATGACAGAAGCGTCTCTGGGCAGGAGCGTCTTCAGGAGTTATGGGGAGCTCTCACTCTTGATCCCTGAAAACTTTTTCCAGGGATATTAGAGGAGCTCAACCCTTTACTCCCGATGCTCTGCACCTCTTCTTCGCCCGAAGAGGGGATTTTTCACCGCAAAAAACAGCTGATGTTCGCTATTTTTTGCGGCTTTACATACCCAGGGAACGGAGCCTCACAGAGGAGACTCTAGCGACGCCGGCGGAGCCACCGGAAGTCCTATTGAGCCTAAAGTTTCTGTTGCTAAATGAAACATTTGTTAAATGAATTTTGCCCCATTTTATAACCTTTCTTGCCAGAGTTGTTACGTTAGTAACTCAGTTGTTAAGTGAATCTGGCTTCCCCTTTTACTTTGCTTGTCAGAAATTTGCAAAAGATGATCACATGATCCCAGGATACTGCAACTGTCATACATATGAGTCAATTGCCAAGCATCTGAATTTTGATCACATGACCATAGGGATGGTGCAAAGGTCATGTGAAAATTGTCATAAGTCACTTTTTCAGTGCCTTTATAACTTTGAAAGATCACTAAATGAACTGTTGTAAGTTGAGGACCACATATATTTGTTTAAATATTGTCCTTAAACAAAATAGAAGCTTGGAATATATTGAGAAAGGAAGGATAGAAACATATGGTCTAAGAAAATAAAAGACTAAAGAATTGGAAAAATTAATTCAAGTATATCAAATGATGATAAGAGATGGAAGTGTTTTCCGCATAACTATATAGAAAGAGAAATTGGGAAATAATGAAATATCATGGCCACAATCATAAATATATATCGAAGTCTTTCTTCCTTATTAATTATGTAATGTCTATCCAAATGTGTTTGCTATCAGTTGACCACAACTTAATGGCATAATAAACAATTAGCCTATCCAAAAAGCTCTGACTGGGGGTGGTCAATCTCAAGACTGGCTGTGATTTCAGAATGGACTGTTCCCTGAATCCAGTAGTCCTCTCTGTTTCTCCAACTCTGCTTGTCATAGGTATTATCAAAGCAAGTGTTAAAATATACTTTTAAAGCAAAATAAAGAAAAAAAACCTCAAGCCTTAGTTTTTTAGATATTGTACTTTTCTCTCCCCAATATGCTGAGCTCCCAAACTATATCAGTATTGGAACCGTATGGATGATTTTGAATTGCATAATGAGTTGGACTATACTGCAAAATTCATAAAGGATTACACTGATAAATTGAAAATAATTGAGGGATGCAAAAAAATAGCTGATGCACTGATCAGCTTTTGATGACTAATGGGACAGTGGCAGCGATGAAGCTGGAGATGTTGATGATACTTAATTTATTGAGTTTTTTTTTAAAAAAAATACTGGTAGTTGCACAAGACTGCTTATCGGGACACATGCCATATGTTGTGTAACTTGGGTTAGACATTTCCATTCTATCGTGGGCAAGCTACCTTTAATTAAACATTGAATTACCTATTTTGTACTAGGTTTGGCATTTTTGTCAAATTGAACCACAGATCCAATACAATAATATTTAAAAAGTAAAGTTTTCCCTGTCAGTCGTGTCAAACTCTAGAGCATGGTGCTCATCTCTGTTTCTTGGTTAACAGAGCTAGCGTTGTCTAAAGACAGTTTCCATGATTATGTGACCAGCATAGCTATATGCCAAAAGCACACAGAATGCTATTACCTTCCCACCAAAATGATACCTATTAATTTATTTGCATTTGCCTGCTTTCAAACTAATTGGGCAGGAACTGGGACAAGTAACAGGAGCTCATCCTTTGTGCAACACTTATGTCTCAAACCCGACTGTCAGCTTTCCAGCTGACAAGTTCAGGGTCTTTAACCACTGAGCTATTCCACTCCCTTTCTAAAGTATCCCAAAGGTGCTTTTTCAGGAAGCAACTGAACATGCTTGTTTTTCTTTGAAGACTTTTTGCTTCTCATCCAGAAAGCTTCTTCGGCTCTGACTAGAAGGTGGGGAGTTGGAGGATTTATTTGTTCCCAGATGGCTGGTCATTTGCATTCTTTCAGAGAGTTGTTGGGGCCATTTGATCCTGTGTCCTCAGGGTCACCTGAGTGTTGCAAATGGGTGTGGAAACTTTTTGGCTGCAGGATGTTTTCTGCCCTATGTCTCTTCACTGTTGAAGACAGGTGCAGGCTGTTGAGGATGAGTCTGTGTTGTCTGAATCTCAAACTGAGGCACAAATGGTTCCTGTAGTCTGCAATATTTTCTGGAAATCCGTTCATACTCTCGCACCATTCAAAGAGTGTTCATCCTAAAGTGCACAGCTAGATGTCTATGGAGTCAGATCTGAAGAAGCTTCTTGGATGAGAAGTGAAACATTTTCAAAGAAAAACAAGAAAGTCCAGTTGCCCCCTGAAAAAGCACCTTTGGGGCAACCATACCTAGATGAATGAGAATCTCCATAGACATTTTTTAAAGTATAGTGATGATTAAATGGTAGGAAAATGAAAATGACTGAATTCCTGTAAAAGTCGATGAATTGGGCAAGGATGGTATAACTTTTAAGTTCCTACTTTGGGAAGACAAATCATAAGTAAATTAAAATAGATGAAGTATCTCATAAAACACTATGTTATTATTACTATCACTTTGACAACTTTTGGTTTTGTCAAGGACTTGAAATCTTATAAAATTGTTTCAGAGACAGTGAATATTTCTTATTGAAACATGGGGCCTTGTGCTCAATATTGTCAGGAACTTAATGTAAGCAATGTACTGCTCAGGTAATCATGAACCACTTTCTGTTTTATAGCCAGAACAGATGGTTGCCCTGCATTAGCATCAGAGGGCAGGGATATTCCAGTGCATGAAAGCAATAGAACACCGTATGCATTGCAGATGCTTGGTGAGGATTGCATTTTCTGTTCTATGCACCATTAAGTAGCTTAATAATTAAGTGATTCTTAGGTAAAATTACAGGTTTGCTACTAATTTTGATGCACAGCAGCATTAGATCACCAGCATTCTAAACAATAGCAGAAAGATTCTCCTAAGAATCCAATGGTGTGGGAAGGAGAGAGGGAAAAGAAAAAGTTGGGGGAACTTTAAAAAAAAAATAGTGGCAGCCTATTAGCCCTGGAAGGTAGTCTAAACAAGAAGGTCTTTATTGTAAGTTGTTGTTGTTCAGCCATTGTCATGTCCAACTCTTTGCAACCCCCCCCCACCCCCGTTCACCACATGCCAGGCCCCATGTCCTTACTGTCTCCCAGAGTTTGCCTAAATTTGTGTTCATTGCATTGATGACACTATCTAACCATCTTATCCTCTGCCATTCCTCTCTCTACTTTTGCATTCAATTTAGTATGATGTGATGTGATATAGTCAACAGATTGCTAGGATTGACTGGTTGCTGCATCTTTTAAGGTTCAGATGTTTTCTCTTGGCACCACCCAGGGGATACATGTGATGTATGATAAATAAATAAATAAATTTGCCTTCAGTTACATTAATAGTATCTTGCAAAACTGAAAGTATTTCTCCCCTCCTTTACAGAAAAGTAGAAAGGGTATCTTTTGAAACATACTCTGGGCTGAGACCTCTTTTACATGCTGGTTGTCCTGTCTATGGCTCTCCCTCCTATCTCCCAAAGTCATTCTCACATACCATTACATAGCTCCACATAAAATGAATTGATTTCAGTCTAATAGTAATTTCTATTGTTTTTACTATCAGTGCTCCCACATTTTTTGCAATTGCTGTTTAGTTTTGATTATATACAAATTTCTGATATTCTTCTGAAATGTTGCCATTCACTGAACAATCATTTCATTATAATAGTTTAAACAATATTCCAGATCCTCAAATCTGTAATATCTGATAATGAGAAATCAGTGTTTCAGGAATAAGGTTCATATATTTCCTATATACGCTGTATTGTTACAGAATGCATTTATTTTTTCTGGAGCCATCTCCCAGGATAACATCATATATAGAATATAATATAACAAAACAAGTTATGACAGGGAATAACAGAATTTATGCATTCAGTATATCTCTGGGGGTGAAACTTTTCAGAACTAAGAATTTTATGTGGGTAGAGAAATGCAATTTTTAAACAATTAACTTTTTCCAATTATGTGGAGACAGATGACTATGATATCATGCCATGGTGATAACACAGGGGGTGGAAGAGGGGTGATAATAGGAAAAGATTGAATTTTCACTTTTTCTTTCCCGTACCGTGGAGCTCAGAAGTTTTAAATGCTATTCAATATATTAAATTTTGATAGACATAGCCCACATTTTTTTAAAAAAATCCTTTCATCCTTAAAGTTATATTGTATAATATAGGCATTTTTTTTAAAAAAAAATCCTGATTCTAGAAGCCTTATGGTATACAAATTAATTAGACAGATGGTTAAACTGTTTGGGATTTTGAATTGGTCCCAATAAAATATCATTTGTAGATTCTACATTTTTTTTATAAAGCAAAACAGCTTCATTTCTTTATACTGGAGGTCTATTTGCCAAACAAGACAAAACTATATAGATCAGTTTATTTATAGTAAACATTATACTGCTTTTGCTAATAATAGAAACAAGCAAATAAGTCAGTAATGTGCTGTTACTCAATTATTATAAACTCTAGTTTTGTAAAATGATAGTTTTCTTTATTTAAATACATTTATGACATTCCAAATGTTTCTTTTTTTATATAGTATAGGGAGCTAATGTTTTTCTGACATATTTTGAAATCTGTTTTATATAAAAAAGGAATGAATTAATGATGAATGATTTTATTTCTTAAGTTATTAATCCATCAAGGGAAGAAACAAATATATACTATTATTTGCCCTTCCTAAATAAGGGAATTACTTTATTGGGTCAGCGTAGTATAAAAAGGAAAGTAAATTTGTTTTTGTAAAAATAGGCTATAATTCATGAAGCTATTTTTGTGTTATCAAAAAAGAAAGAAAGAAAATCATATTTGAATATTTTTACTCATGCATGATACTATACGTTTTGAATTTATTTATTTATTATTCAAGACAAATTGGAATTTATACCTCTAGGGCAAATAACATAATGTAATGTCAGCTTGCTAAACTGCTATATTTGGGAGGGATTGATATAAATTGCTGACTAATACCACTTCCAGACTATCACACAGTATTATTTCTTGAATAGAAATGTGTACACTGAAGCAATGAAGCAGTAGCTTCCAAAAGTAATACTGTAGTGCCAGAAAGAAAATGCAGATTATCTTGTGATACAAAGGATCTCAAAATAAAACTGTAATTTCTTCAATCTTCACAATAATTTATTGATCATAAAGATGGCAATGAACATTCAGTCCATTCCAAGACATATCTGTATTCATATTTTCAAACATAGAAATAAAAATATCAGCAAAATAATGAAATAGTTGAAAGATTTAAAAAAATATATTACAGTCTGCTGGATAGGATGTCAAGTCCCCTCACAGAAGCAGTCAGGGACACTAATCTAATTTTTCAGAATATGCAACTGCTATTTTTTTTTCTTCTTACAAGAAATACAGCAAGTAATTGTAAAAAGAGGGATGAAAAGGCAGATTTGAAACATTTGATTGCTAGAAACATATTCAGGAAATATGGTATTATTTTGAATGAATTAAACTCCCCAGGGCCAGATGAACTGTATTTGAGATACTAAATAGAGCAACCTCAGTGTGTGTGTGTGTGTGTGTGTGTGTGTGTGTGTGTATACACACACACACACATTTAAGAAATCTTGGAAAATTAATTAGGTGCTTAAGGACTATGAAGGGCAAATATTGAGTTTATAATCAAGAGGGAAGAAATAGAGGCTCTAGATTAGGGGTGTCAAGTTGCCGGCTCACAGGCCAGATGCATTATGGTGACACAGCACCCACCCCATTGCCGGCAATAGAAAAAAAGTTACGATATGCCACATCACGTGACGTTGTGAGTTTGACACCCCTGCTCTAGATCTAGAAACACAAAAGTTGACCTGACATTAATACCTGAGAAGATTCTATAGCAGATTATAAGGAGATCAGTGTATAAACCCTGTGAAAGTGAAGCAGTGATTAAGACTAATTTGCAGAAACCAGTGTAGATTTGCCAAAACAAAAACCTTGCCAGATTAACTTATTTCATTTTTCAATCAAATAACCTTCTTAGTACATTATAAAAAAGGCTTTGGTCATATTTTCATTTAACATTAGAAAGAGTGTCGCCAATACCTTGAGATTATATTTTCTTAATGTTTGTCTACTGTCAAGATCCAATCCCAAAATTTATTATAATATAAAATAATTACAGAGAAGGAGGATCTTTAGGGGAAATTTGCTTATTCTGAAATGGAAAATCTAAGCACTGACGATGAAGTATTGGCCATGAAGACTTGAGGAGGAGAAAGATTGTGCAATTGCCATTGTAGTTTAGCTACTTCTATTGTATTGACCTATCTCTGAAACCAAGGAGAAACTTCTTCCATCATAGATCTTTACATTCTAGAGACAGCCAGAAATACCACCATGTGTCCCATAGACTTAGAACATAGGATCCTAGTAAAAAGAGTGATCTTCCTGATTATGAGAATTGCAGTTCTAATGTTTCATCTTTTGTTTGTTTCTGTGTAGTTTGTAGAATTGTTTTGACGAGGGCTCTTGACTGAAATGAAGAACGAACTGCTTATACTATTTCTGAAATAATTTGTTAGTCTATTAATATTAAGGGCTGTTAACTGTCCAAGAGAGCCAGTGTGGTGTAGCAGTTAAAACACCAGGCTAGATAATGGGATATATAGTCATTCTAGTCATTCTCTCTCTCTCTCTCAGCCTTTATTGAACTCAAAGGAAATAATTAGTCCTGTTATAATGGGAAAAACAGTAGTCATTTTGGCAAATGAGACTGTTCCCTTTTCTTTCAATTATAGTAATGTTTTGTTTCTCATATTAATTCCTCTGATTAATTATTAAAGGAGATCAATTATTTTGAAAAAAAACCAACAAAAATTTGATTGGCTGGTCAGGGAACTAATCTTACCATGTATATATTTTCTAGGGCAATTGATGGTTGTTTTCTTGTTGGTTTGTGACAGTGAATGAGAGAAGAAATAACACTGGAGAATCTACTAATTATGATCCTGAAACATTTTGGTATTAAGAAGTCTAATGCATTGTTGTTGAGGCAGAGTGAGACCTGGTTGTGGAGAACCTGAAATTTACATTAATAGTATAGCGTTACCCCCTCAAGGGCTGCCAAAGCCCAGGCTCTCCTAGTCCCCCCTTCAGTTTCGTTCACAGCCATGCCCTCAAACATTGGCAACAATGTCCTTTTAGTGGGAGCTCACGCAGAGTAGAGAGATGACAGGTTGTCATCATCGAGGGATTCACAGGAACAAAGATGAGCCGTCCCAACCACAACAGTCAGTGTGTGGCAGTACTTAGTAGCCCCAGGCAGTCATGGCAATAATAGTCAATAGTTTTTAGTAGCTGTTTGGGACACAAAAGGGGTGGGGAAATCCTCCGGCTCCAGGCAGCAACGGAGAACGCAAACGAGGGTTGTTGACATTCCGCAACCACAGCTTTCTCCACAGAGGCAGCTCCCCACAGCATCCACACTCACACCAGTGGTAGTAAGCAAAGTTCGGATGGCCACTGGTTTCTGAAACCACAGCCACCAATTTCTCCTTTCCTTCTGTCAATGCTCATAATCCCAGGTCTCTCTATGGCAATTCCCTTCCCCACTTCCTTTATCATTAAAATCTGAATCTAACACTCCAGCAAACTTTCTTTCTACCCACTCTCTCTCTTCTCTCCACTCAGGATATGCCCCCCTTGCAAACGAAGTAATAAAATTCCACTTTCTCACTCTCTCTTTATTTCCCTTTCCTTTAGAGAGAGGGAATCAGCTAAAACCCTCAAACTCCTCTTCAGCTTCACCTGGTCTCTCCCTGACTACAGCAACAATCACCCCCACCCTCTTTCTCCTTTTCCTTTTCTCTTCTTCCCCACGGATCCACGCCTGCTGCGCCCAAACCTGCCACAGCTGTCTGAGCTTCCACTTCCCTCTTTCCGGCCAGGCTCCCACAAAGCCTCTCAGCCACAATAGTTTTCTTTTCAAAGATGGGAGGAAGGCACAGTAAAGCAACTGTCTGGATAAACCTTTATAGTTTTTGATTTTGTTATTTTTCTGTGTAGGAAGGTTTCCTTACTCCTCTGAATGTTTCAGGTCCCTTTAATGATGTTTTTAAAACTCTATAATATACTTTTTCAAACTTTATGGTTTGAAATATGGTTAGAGAATGGGTTCATAGAAAGACACGCCAATAATGATCATTTTAACTGCAACTGAGCAGCTATCCAAAGTAATTAATGTTCTGTAATTTCTCATTGTTGTTGTTAGTTGCGAAGTCATGTCCAACCCATCATGACCCCATGGACAACGTTCCTCCAGACCTTCCTGTCCTCTGCCATCTAAATTTCTCATTAGCTTTCTTCTAATTATATTTTTCACTTTTTATAATGGAGAATTTGGTCTAATTTGGAGTTTGCTTCTCCTTTTCCCAACTTCTCTTTTAAGATTTGCTACTGGTGGTATATTGAAATCTGAACTACTATACTAAAACTATCAACCAAACTAAGATATCTTTCTTTTTATTTTAGTTACTTCTATATCAAATATATAAACATGCTTGAAGATACTCAATTTATTTTCAAAATATAAGAAAATACAAGTACACGTTTTCAAAATATATCAGCTGGTATTTATAAACAGATTAATTTCATTAGTTGTTCACTATTCCTTTCACTCTTTATATACTTGTGCTCTACATTTAATCTAATAATGAGGGGCCAACTATGTAAAATAGATAAATATATAAACAAATAACCCTACTGAATAGACCAGACACATACCTGTAAATATGTTTCTTGTCTACTGTAACACTGAAGTCTTTAAATGTTTTACATGATTTATTAGAAATGTTAGTGATGATTTTATGCTTTTGAAGTGGCTCACAGTCTTCTGCTTAAGTGCACTGAAAAAGAGGTAGACCACTTACTCTGAATTTCAGGTGGTACAATACAGAAATATGTCAGCAGCAATGATAACAAATCAAGTTCTATATGGAAGAGTTGTAATTGAATCTTCCAAACAAATGGCTTCATTTGTGACTCTGTGCCATGTTGTTTCACCTTTTTTATATAGTGAGTACAGAACTTGAATAGGCTCCTTTCATACCAGAACACTTAGAGGGGAAAAGAAATTATCACCTGACATTTTTCATAGCCACAAAATGGTTCTGTACTTATAGTGATGGGTTGAAAACCCTTAGTATTTGCTGTGATGTCAAGCTTCTGACAAGATAAATGATCACTGAATTCATCCCCTACAGTACACACATTTTCTTGTTTTATTACTTCTGTGTTTACAATGAATGGAATAGTGCTATGAAAAGCATTTGAAAGGGGTTTTCACATAGCATACTATGCAAGCAACTGCATGATCAGAAAGGGATTTTTTCACACAACATACTATGCAAGCAGCTGCATCATCAGAAATGAATTTTTTCACATAACATACTATGCAAACAGTTGCATCGTATGGAAGACTTCTGTGGCTACTTTGAAGCCCTATTATAACTGTTTGCTTTCATGTGTGTATGAACAGTCATTCATTGGTAGACTCATTGAAAAGGTTGTGTGTGCCCACAGATCACATTCAGATAATTGGAGGCAGTCTTTGAGGTTGTCACATGACTGCTTTCAAGATTTTGAAGAGGTCTGCTGTGTTTGCACTATTATGCTTGGCAAAATATTCCATATGTACACATTGCACAAGTCTACCCATAGATAATCATTTCTGTGTCCAATTGCTTTGTGGGAAGGAGAGGATTTAAAAATTGTATTGGAGGAGTTGTTTTGATACACAAATATCCAAAATGATCCCAGAATTTTTAAAATGATTACACCCATGTTTGAGATAGGTGAATAAGAATTTTTTAAAATAATAAGATTACCATATTTCAACTTTCAAAAAACAACAACCCCAACACTTGAGAAGTGACCATCCAATACACCATTAGGAAACTGCAATTGGTTTGTTTCATACAGATGTATTTTGTAATGAAATCAAAACTCTTTTTTACTTTAATCAGTATTTGCAGAATAAAATCATTATACCGTGAGTTAAATCAATATGCAGTATCAAAACTTTCCTTTCCTTTACACACAGATGGGAGGTAGTGGGGAAGTCTTCTTTCCCAGATCTTAAAGCAAGGAGTAGTTGCTCCATTCACTCCTGCTGTTGTTCTGTGTGGAATGCCCTGCCATTTACTGTTGCTTGTCCATCCTGAAATAGAGTCCTATCTTTTTCTGCATAGATAGTTGTGTGCAGTTCAGACAAGAATGGAACATGGTCAGAAAAATCTGCTTATAAGATCAAATGGCAGCTATGTTTTGCAACCAAATGGCTTGAAAGTGGTGGGGTAATGGTTAAAAAGCAGGCTAACTCTGCAGATAGCAGGAAATAGATCCTGACTGGCTAAAGTTGACTCAGTCATCCATCCTTTTGAGGTTGGTAAAATAAAGACCCAGGTTGTTTGGGGCAATATGCTGAGAGCTGTAAGCTGCTCAGAGAGTGCTGTAATGTACTATGAAGTGGTATATAAGTTGCTATTGCTATTGCAATTGACAACATGGTATATTTTTTCTCGAAAAATATCCTTGCTATCAATAAAGAACAGTGTTAAGCTAACTTCTCCCACTTGATGATGTTTTATACATTAGCCAAATATCTTAAATAATACATATGTTGCTTGGCTATGAAGTATGTATGTTGTTTCCAAACAGAAGATGTGCATAAGAATATATTAATATTTGAATTAAAGTTGGGTAGCTAATAAATGAATGAAAGGCAGTTCAAGATACTTTTTAAAGGCAAATATAGTTAATATGGCTTTAGAATCAAAGATACATTAAAGTCTTTTACATATGACTTCTATGACTTCTGAAACCAGAATTTTGAAATTAAAAAAACAAAACCAACCCACGGTTTTAATCATCAAAATCATGCTGTAATTTTGTAAAAAAAAATTACAGTACGATTTTGGTGATTAAAACTGTGTTGGCACTGAGCAAATATATCTTGTCAATGTCCTAGATTTTAACCCTGTGCCCATGTTTGTATGTCCTGATTTTGATGGGGATACAGAAGTATTTGAGAGGTTGTGTAAATGTGTGTTTGTAAATCACTTTCTAATACTATAAAGCTTAAAATTGGACACTGAAACGTGCCATTTGTGCTCTTGTCAGAGATATTCATTAAGCACTTGCATCTCTTATACAAAAAAGTTGCTATGAACTCTGGAGAAATGTGAAAATCTGAAACTTTGCTATGAATTTCAGATAAGTATGCTTAAAAAAGGTTAAATATTTAATTTTTATTTACTGAATTTAGAGACAGTTTTAGTCTTTAAAGTTGGGAAAAAAGTATGTACTAGAGGGAGTAGAAAATACAAAATTTTGAACAAAATTCTACTAAAATATTTGAGTGTAAAAGATATAATCTTGAGTTAGGACATATTCATAATTGAATGCCTTCTATGTTCTCCAATGTGATAAGAGGTAAAAGTAAAAGCCATGTATGTTAGCTGTACAAGTGGCATTTTTTTTTTGTGCAACCCTTCAACATAGGAAAAGAAGAATTGTCCATGACTTTGGGTTATTTTCAGCGGCAGATTCTACTATTAGACTTTATATAAATATGATTTAACAATGTATGAGGGAACTGATGAGTATCAGGCATCAAATAAAGCCCTGTCAAAGAGCTTAGTACTGATTAGGTATGGCAGCCATTGACTTGGCAAATCTCAAAGTGAAAATTTCAGGCAATCGATACTTCTTTTAATCACTCAGAGTCTGCTAGCACTTCCTTCTAGGGAAAAGCTCTGGCATCTGCCAATACAACAAATACTATCACTTTGGAAAAACAGGTCAAAATATAGGAGGGAAGACTGCATTAGTAAAATAAACTGGAAATGCATATCTTTTTATCTCTGTAGACAGCTCCCCCACCAAAAAAAGGGGGGAGGGAAGAAGCTCTATAAAAGGATTCATAGGTCTTTTTCTTTCCCTAAAAGCACCTAATGCATTATTTCCTTCATTCTCAAACTGGAAAGAGATAAAGACATTCTTGAATATGCCATTGTTGTTCTTCCATAAGGTCTCATTTAGCTGCAGGTAGTAATGCATGTGTCATTTCAAAATATGTTTACAAAGGCAGGAAAATTTCCACACGGAGACAGAATGGTAATTGATCTTCTCTATGTTGCTATGCAGAAGCAATGTTTAGGGCAGATGTGTCTTGCAGTTCATGTGGTGTAATGAAGCACTTGCCATAGGACCAAATTCAAAGGTTTGATTGATTGGTCATTTCAATTTTCTAATATTTCTGAACAGGAATGAGTGCCTACTGATGAAGCCAGAAAAATAAATGCAACTAATGTGATGTCTTCTGGTTTGATCTGGGCAACTGTGGTCCAGGGAGAGGAGTGGGAGAGTGATTTTTATTTTTTTTAAATGGAAGAACTTATTTTATATTTATAAATTTTCCAAGTTTTAAAGTGATATTTTAAAACTTACATATTTCTTTCCCTCTCTCTTTCTTCTTTGTTTTTGCCTTTTCTTTCCTGTTGTCCATTAGTTCTCTTCCAGTCTGGACCCCGGTAGAAAGATTCACAGGCTCCCCTGTCTCTCACCCTCTTTCTTTTTAACTTTTGCCATTTCCTTCTTCTTTTATTTCCTATTAACTCTTTACTTCTTCACACTGAGCCCATCAGAATGTTCTCAGGTTTGGCTCCTTGATAAGAAAATCACCCCCTCTTCCCCCACTTTCTTTCACCTTCTCTCCCTCCCCACTGCTCAATCATTCCTTTGGCTTATTGTCCAGGAGAAGGTCCATAGACTTAAGTCTATCTTCCAAATGCTTCCTTTCCCCACTTGCCCCTTTGCAAACACACTTGGTTAGTGCATTTTCTTGGTGTGGGAGACAGTCAGTTAGTTGTGATTTCAGAGTTAATCCTCTGGGTCTTGTTCAACCATTTAGTTTCAGTGCCCGTTGGGAATTAAACATGTTTTAAAAGTTCTTATTTAAGATGTCTGTGGAGTATTCTCTAACCTCTAAAGACAGGACTTCTGCAAAACATGGAGACTGGTTTTGGCAGATACAGTCTGATTCCAATGAGGCATATCTTATAGGAAATTAAAAGTGTCACTTATACCTTTCTTACAAATACATTCCCTAAAGTCTCTTAAGAAGAACCTTAATGTCAGTTATTTTTATAGTAAATAATTTCCACCCAAAAGAAAGATATAGTGGATTTTAAAAATACGAATCTTATAAAAAAAAGTATTCCATACCTACAGTACATCTGCTTGCATTTTCCATTTTTGTTCAGGTGCAAAAATGGCATTGAGAATTGTAGTCTTGTTCTAATCTTGTAGTTTAAGCCCTTTACATATAAACATATGTAACTCTTTCTGTGCTGCAGTCTTTGGCTATACAGTAAAGACATACATGAATGTATTTTCAGCATATGCATTTTTCCTTTCCTTGTGGAAAGAGATTAGAAGGTTCCACTTCTGTTTTTTTTCCCTGTTCATAGTTTTATTTCATATAAAACAGAGTAAATACTACTTCATTTTAAATTCAGCCATGGTGTCTAATTCTTAAAAAAACCAATTACTTCAGTTCCTGATTTAAATAAATCAGAAATTGACAGTCATTGAAAGGGAAGAAACCACAATTAAGCAGGAAGGATAAATAAGCAGGAAAAATAAATTGAAAGTATGCTTGTATAGTTTATTTAAATGAACTTGAATCTGGCCACTTTATAAACAAACTGGGACTAGTAGTGATGAAATTATCCTTTTTGGATCCATTTATTACTGAAACTTGCCAATGATATTAATTTATTATTTTCATTTCTTAAAAAAATGCAGATTATCTTAGTTACTTCTGAGCATAATTATAAATCAGAATTTTTTATCCCAACAGCCATATTTCTCACCAAAGTAACAGGCAAAGAAAAGATAATAAGAACTTAAGCTGAGAGACCATTACATTGAAATAATAAATAAATAATTCACTTAGTATGCTTAATTCCTCCAGAGATTTGAGAAAATATCAATTCTGTAGGATCACTGGTGGATACTGTAAGAAAAGCTTAAATGTCTATGTTTCCATAAGAAAATGGAGAGATAATAGCAAAAAAGATGTTATATGTTGAGGTTAATTTACTTGGAAACTGTTGGAAAGAGCCAAAAGGCTGCACCTGTTTAAGCTCCAGACAGACTGTCTACATGTTAATTAGCTTGTCTTTAAGAGGGAAATACTGCTTTAATTCTATTGGCTGCCACCTAGTGGTGAGCTATATAAATAGTGGTTAAGCAGCAGTTAGGGCTGCTTCTATTGTTAGCTGAATAAAGAGTTGTGGTTTGCACCATTCGCCTTGTCAATGCCTCACAGAACTGGAAACATAACAATGGTGACGAAGGTGGGATATACTGTGAAGAAATAAAGAGCCAGAAGTCACTGGGGGTAAGACCAGGCCTCAGTGCCCTGATAGGAACTACATTCCCCCTCTGCCTGCCAGCAAGTAACGCTGGAGGCCAATGCCTGAGGGACCCAGGACTTAGCAGCACAAGGCATTGCGAGGTCAGGGACAATTCACCATGACCAGCCCCGAAAATTGTCAGAGTTCGACGTGTCACATCCCGAGAGGTAGAGCTCTTACATTTCGCGAATTGAAAACTACCTGAGAGCTAACCAAGTTAGCGAAGATGACTTAAAGGCCGCAACGCTGCTATGCATGGACCACGAAATTGATCGGCTGCAGAAGCCACCTGCAAGAGTTCAACAGCCACTTGACAAGGAAGTTCCCTTCACTTGATGTATGGTCTGTGGAGGCCAACATAGATGCTTGGAGTACAGGTTCTGCACAGCAACGTGCCGGACATGGAGCAAGCAAGGCCACATTTCCGCCATCTGTAAAGATCGCCAGAGGGATATTCCACAAGAATAATTTCCCAAGAAAGGTACCGGGGCCCTGTGGAAACACAGAGTTGGTTTTTGTGCTAGCAGAAGGAGCGTGTTTAGAACAGGTGTCCATTGCCCCATGAAGGAAAAGCTGAGACTTAAAGTCAAGCTTCATGGAGTCCCATGCAGCTTGAAACTAGATACGGGGTCAGCCCTGTCTATAATTTCCCAAGGAATTTTTAACCACACTTGCAGTTGCAGTGGCAAACGAGTCAAACACAAGCCGTCGAATCTCATGTTAACTGATTTCCAAAACTCCTGCATAGTGGTTAAAGGAGAAGGGGCGTTGTCTTATCTGAACGCCTTTTCTCAGCACGGAGATGGAGAATCCACCAATGGGTGTAGACTGTATTCCTGCCCAATCAGATCAAGTCAGCCAAAGTTGCCACGCTCATCCTGGACCATAGAGATCCCAGTCTTGACGCAAGTGTAGCCATTGACTGACAGCAAGAGGTTGTGGCTCATCAAACTAAAACTAATCCTAGACCTAGAAGACCTACACAGGTGGGAGTGGATTCTCCATCTCCATGCTGAGAAAAGGCGTTCAGGTAAGACAACGCCCCTTCTCCAGCACTGGAGATGGAGAAACCACCAATGGGACATACCAAAGCCTACTGTCCCTGAGGGTGGGTAGTAGACTGGTCCGGTGTGGCACTTTGACGTAAAACCTGTTGGAGAACTCTCCTACAGAAGGAAGCCTCTGCTGAGGCAAACCTATCAATTTTGTAATGTTGTATGAAAGGAGAAGGTGAAGACCGTGTAACCACCCTGCAAACGTCCTCGATGGACGCCTGGGTGGCCCATGCGGCAGAAGTGGCTGCACTTCTTGTAGAGTGAGCCATGATCCGTTGTGGAGTCAGCAATGACTCAGCTTGATATGCCCCTGCAATGCATGCCCGAATCCACCTGCCAGTCGTGGAAGAGGAAACCTTCTGCCCCTTGGAGGAAGAATGGAAAGATACAAAGAGGGCTTCTGATTTGCGGAAAGCTGCCATCCGTGAAATGTAGTATCTAAGTGCCCTGTGTACATCCAGGCTATGCCATTGTCGCTCCAGCGTATGTGATGGATTGGGGCAAAAATCTGGCAGCACTATTTCCTGGGACCTATGGAACAGAGAGTTGACTTTTGGGATAAAAGTAGGGTCTAGTCGAAGGACCACTCGATCCTGATGGAAAATGCACAGGTCATCCCTCATTGAAAGTGCTGCCAATTCAGAAATACGGCGTGCCGACATGATTGCTACCAGAAATGCTACCTTATGGGATAGGTAGCGGATGTCGCACATTCTCAAGGGCTCAAAGGGGGACTTCGTAATTTTTATTTATTTTTTTTATTTTATTAAATTTCTATACCGCCCCTCTCCCGAAGGACTCGGGGCGGTGTACAGCCCAAACTTTAAAAAACATATAAATGTACAAAATTTAAAATAATTAAAAATAAATTAAATCATTTGGCCAAAATCCTAAAACCCAAAACATACAAAATTTAAAATCTTAAAAAAAAATACTCAGAAGCTTCTATGCCAGGCCGGCCTGTCGGAAAAGGAATGTTTTTAGTTCCCGACGGAAGGTGCGTAAATCTGTTATTATACGGAGTTCGGGGGGGAGCTCGTTCCATAACGTGGGAGCTCCCACAGAGAAGGCTCTCCCCCTGGGGGTCGCCAGCCGGCACTGTCTGGCCGACGGCTCCCTGAGGAGGCCCTCTCTGTGGGAGCGTACCGGACGGCGGGAGGTATTTGCTGGCAGTAGACGGTCCTGTAAGTATCCGGGTCCGATGCCATGGAGCACTTTAAAAGTGGTCACTAACACCTTGAACCGCACCCGAAAGACCACCGGCAACCAGTGCAACTCACGCAGGAGCGGTGTTACGTGGGAGCGCCACGACGCTCCCATCACTACCCGCGCGGCTGCATTCTGGGCAAGTTGGAGCTTCCGGATGCACCTCAAGGGGAGCCCCATGTAGAGAGCATTACAGTAGTCCAGCCTGGAGGTCACGAGGGCATGAGTGACTGTGCGTAGCGAGTCCCGGTCTAGGAAGGGACGCAACTGGCGCACCAGGCGAACCTGGTGGAACATCCTCCCGGCCACGGCCGTCAGATGGTCCTCTAAGGACAGCCGTGAGTCCAGGAGGATTCCCAAGTTGCGAACCCTTCCTGTGGGAGCCACTGTTTCGCCCCCAATACACAGCGATGGAATCAGCTGGCTGTACCGGGATGACGGTAACCACAGCCACTCGGTCTTGGAGGGGTTGAGCTTGAGTCCGTTTCTCCCCATCCATACCCGCACGGCCTCCAGGCACTGGGTCAGCACGGCAAGGGCATCGTTGGGGTGGTTTGGCGTGGAAATGTACAGCTGGGTATCATCAGCGTACTGGTGGTACTCCACGCCAAAACCACGGATGATCTCACCCAGCGGCTTTACATAAATGTTGAACAGTAGAGGCGAGAGGACCGACCCCTGAGGTACCCCACATACGAGGGGTCTCGGGGTCGACCTCTGGCCCCCTGTCAACACAGACTGCATCCGGCCAGAGAGGAAGGAGGAGAACCACTGCAAGACAGTGCCTCCTATGCCCAGCCCCTCCAACCGTTGCAGCATGATACCATGATCGATGGTATCAAAAGCCGCCGAGAGGTCCAATAGCACCAGAACAGAGGAGCAACCCCTGTCTTGGGCCCGCCAGAGATCATCCACCAACGCGACCAATGCTGTTTCCGTGCTGTAGCCAGGCCTGAAGCCCGACTGGAACGGATCGAGATATGACGATTCCTCCAGGTGCTGCGGGAACTGTCGGGCAACCACACTCTCAACAACCTTCGCAAGAAAGCGAAGGTTGGAGACGGGACGGTAGTTTGATAAAACGGCTGGATCCAGGGCAGGCTTCTTGAGGAGGGGTCTCACCACTGCCTCTTTCAAGGCAGCGGGAAAGACACCCTCACTCAAGGAAGCGTTGATAATTGCTCGGAACCAGCCTCGTACCACCTCCCGGGAGGCCAGCACCAACCAGGAGGGGCACGGGTCCAGTAAACATGTGGTCGCCCTAAGTCCCCCCAGCAACCTGTCCACGTCCTCGGGGGTCACAGGGTCAAACTCAACCCAGGTAACAGTCTCAAGACCAGCCTCCGCCTCTCCCATTGGACATACCCAGTTGAAGTCGAAGCCTTCCCGTATCTGAGCGATTTTATCATACAGATATTTTCCGAAATCCTCAGCTCTACCCTCTAAGGGGTCTCCCCTCACCTCCTGATGAAGGAGGGAGCGGGTCACCCTAAACAAGGAGGCTGGGCGGTTATCTGATGACGCAATAAGAGCAGTGAGGTAGGAACACTTCTCTGCTCTTATCGCCATTAGGTAGGACCTAATATGGTCTCTTACCAATGTTCGGTCAGATTCGGCACGGCTCGATCTCCAACTGCTCTCTAGGCGTCTTTTCCGGCGTTTCATCTCTCTCAACCCCTCGTTATACCACGGGGCCGGTCGAGACCCACGCCGAATCAGAGGCCGCAAAGGCACAACTCGATCCAGGGCACCGGCAGCCGCCCTGTCCCAGGCCGCCACCACCTCTCCAACCGAGTCGTGTGTCAGAACCTCAGGAATTGGCCCAAGCTCTGCCTGGAACCGCTCGGGTTCCATCAGCCGCCTGGGGCGGTACCATCTCACCGGTTCCGCCACCCTGCGGTGGGGTGCAACGGTCCGAAAGTCCAAGCATAGGAGAGAGTGATCAGACCATGACAGGGGTTCAATGACTATATCCCCTACACTCTGACCACTCAGCCACTGTCCAGAGACAAAAACCAGGTCAAGCGTGTTCCCCCCTGTGTGTGTGGGGCCTTGAATTACCTGGGTCAGGTCCATGGCTGTCATGGAAGCCATGAACTCCCGAGCCTCCCCGGACGCCCCGCCCCCGGACGGCAGGTTGAAGTCACCCATGACTATTAGCCTGGGGACTTCAACCACCACCGCGGCGACAACGCTCAGGAGCTCGGGCAGGGAGGTTGATACGTGGCAGGGCGCCAGGTACGTAATCAACACCGCCCTCGGACCCCCTAGGTCCCACTTCACCAGAAGGGATTCACAGCCTGCCGTCTGAGGAACAGTGACCTCCCTCGGCCTGAAACTTTCCCTGATCACGACCGCCACTCCCCCACCCCTGCCTTGAGCTCTCGGCTGGTGGAATGCAAGGAAACCCGGTGGGCACATTTCCACCAGAGGGACACCGCCCTCTGGTCCCAACCAGGTCTCCGTTATACCCGCCAGGTCTGCTCCCCCCTCTGAGATTAAATCTTGAATGAGGGGGGCCTTATTTACCACAGACCTGGCATTGCACAGCATCAGCCTACAGCCAGGGCCCTGTGGTTCTGAACAACCCCGAGAACAGGTTGAGCCTTGGGGGTCGGAGCGCACGACCGCTCGTAAGCAGCGGGTGCGCGCTCCCTTATTATGATACGGCCCCCTGCTCCCACCATACCTGCCCCTCCCGCTAACGGTACTTATTGGAACTGAGTTAGTCTTAATCAGCCCCCCGTCCGCACCCTCGGGACTCCGTCCCCTTCCGTCGCCTGGCCTGTCTTCTTGTTCCCTTCTGACAATTTCTTCCCCTGCCCTAAACACTCCTTCCCCACCCCTCCCCACCCTTAAAACTTTAACTAAGTACCTATTTAAAAAACCCCAAAGCCCCTTTTTTGATGCATGCCATCTCTCAGGACTCCAAAGTCCATCCTCGAGATGGGCCCTTGATAGAACAGAGGGCCATAATTGCGAGAGGGGGGAGTCTCGCAATGCAAGAAGCGTCCACTTCGAGTAAGCAGCCAGTCAAGTAAGGTGAATCGATAGGGTCCGGCAAGAAACCAGGCAGTCAAGTCTGAATTAAGGTCCAAGTACCAAGTTTCTATCAGGGTGATGGTAAAAATAATAATAATAATAATAACAATGAAGAAGGTAGATTTTGAGTGGTCCGAGCAGGAAAAGCCCCTATGTTGTTCCATCCTGCTTCGTTTAATCCACGATCCACAGATTCGTATATGTGCTGCCAGGGGCAAGGACCAGGTCTCTGAAAAGGGGTCCATAAGGGCAGCACCAGAGTCATAATCCGGGATTCTTTCTTCAGGGCTGTCTTACTGCCCCTCCTGATAGTGCTCAGTTCAAGCTCATGGGGTGGGGGAGGCCACTGCAGTTCTCCCATTTGGCCTCACCGTTGGACGCTCGTTCACCAGTTCATAGGGGGGGGAAGCATGACCACGTTGTTTCCCTCACTGCCAGGTCCATGCTGCCCCCTCTATCCCCTGCAATTCTCAGCTGTCTCCCCAGCCACTAGCTCACATGATGGTAGGGGGGGGCGCCGCTGATCTTCCCTTTTGCGGCAGCCTCCCAGCACCAACGCCTCTCGACTGCCTACCTGAGCATAATGATGGTAGAAGGAGGGAGGGGGAGGCCAGCTGCCAAGCTGTTCCCCCTCGCAGCGGCCTCTCAAAGCCAGGAGCCTCTCAGCAGTCTTTTCAAGAGTCACTCGTTCACATGGTGGGGGAGGGGGGAGCCGCCGCCGAGCTCTTCTCTTTCGCGGTGGCCTCCCGACTCCCAGCTGGCTTCTCACCTCACCGCAGGCCGCAGGGGGAAGTACGCTGTTACCACCACTCAGCTTCATCCATTCCCGGCAAGAAGGGAGCTGACAGACATATCTCAGGGAGACTAAGATGTTCCGCTGCCAAAATCCCAGGGGTCCCAGATGTTTCTCGGCCCCTGGGGGGAGGTCTCTAGCCATTCCCCATCGGAGGCCCGGCTGCTCTCACAGGGAAGCGTCCATCTTGCGCATGCTCTCTCTCTCTTCCCTAAGGACCCTAGTTAGTTACCATGATGGGTATCTGTGTACCGTAGGAGGCCTGGTATTAGAAGCCCCTTTAATGAATAAGCGAATCAAGGGGTGATGCCCCAGGGACCCTGTTGAATCACAGGTGAGAACTATGGAGAGAGCAGCAATCTGTCTGCGCAGCATGTTTGTGGCCAGCCCCTTCTCCAGGCCCTGCAACAGATAGTCTAGAATATGGGGAATCGTGAGTTCTGAAAGTGACAAGTGATGACCTGAGCACCATGATCGGAAATTTTTCCATGTGGCCTTGTATATCCGATTTGTGGAAGGACGACGAGAGGCCTGGATGACAGCAATGACCCCCAGTGAGCATAGCTCTTGCGTTAAGAGCGAGCACTCAAGTGCTAAACGGCTAACTGGAGCCATTGAGGATCCAGATGAAGTATGGTCCCCCAGCTGAGAGAGACCTGTTCTGGAGGAATCCGCCAAGGGTCTGCTAGGGAGAGATTCATCAGGTCGGCGAATCAATATCTCCTCGACCAATAAGGTGCCACTAGGAGTATCTCCGCTCACTACCGAAGAAGCTTGCGGACTACCGCCGGAATAAGAGGTAGAGGAAGGAAGGCATAAAGTAGACCTTGTAGCCATGGGCTCTGAAGAGCATCCACCTGCTCCGCCTCAGGAGATGGGAACTGGGAGAAGAATCGAGCCAGATGAGCGTTGCTCGGGGACGCAAAGAGGTCCACGAGTGGGAGGCTGAAATGGTGGCATATCTCTCTGAAGACCCTTGGGTGAAGGCGCCACTCCGAGTGATCCACTCTGCTCAGAAGATCGGCCTGAGTGTTGGCCACCCCTGAAATATGATCGGCCCTGATGGAGGCCAGATTGTGTTCTGCCCAAAAATCCAGCAGGAGCGACTCAGTCAGTAAGGCCTGAGATTTGGTGCCCCCTTGACAGTTCACATGAGCCTTGGCGGTCAGGTTGTCTGTGAGGACCAATATATGAACGCCCCTTCACCGGACTGTGGAAGTGGCGCAGGCTACGGGTATGGCCCGTAGTTCTAGCCAATTGATGTTGTGACAAAGGTCCAAATGAGACCAGCGGCCCTGAGCCCAATGCGACCACAGGTGTGCCCCCCAGCTGAACAGACTAGCGTTGGTAGTTAGTATTATCCGACCTGGTTCCCTGAAAACTAAGATAACATGGTGGGTGATTGCCATCGCCTGAGGGAACGCACCACCTGTGTTGGGAGGCTTGTCCGTCATTGGGAAGCACTGAGGTTCTGTCTCTGAAAGTGAAGCATGAACCATTGAAGTTCCCTGGAGTGAAACCAGGACCAGGGTACTATTGCTATGGTTGAGACCTTCTTGCCTAACAGTTGGGAGAGACTGACCAATGTTACTGACCGCCCCCTGTGTAATTTCAGGATTGCCTCCCTTATGCTGTTTTGATGATCCTGGGACAAGTACACCTTGCACTCCATCATGTCTATGATGGCCCCGAGATGCAACAGTCTGGTTGTGGGGACCATGTGACTTTTGGGGAAATTTATGGAGAACCCATGGTCCTGGAGCAACCTTATCACCAAATTGAGGTCTGTCCTGGCAATTGGATAGACGAGGACTGGATTAATATGTCGTCCAGGTGAACTGCCAGGACCGCCAGGATCTTTGTAAAGACCCTGGGAGCCAATGAGAGGCCGAACGGGAGTGCCCTGTATTGGAAATGGTGCCCCTTGTAAGCAAACCTTAGGAACCGGCGGTGGGCGAGAGAGATGGGGATATGAAGGTATGCCTCCATAAGGTCGATAGACATCAGGAAGTCCCCTTTTCTCACGCTTCCCAAAATGGAGCGGAGCGTTTGCATATTGAATTTGCGGTATACCAGATGAAAATTTAGACCTTTGAGGTCCAAAATGGCTCTCCAACCCCCTGACGCCTTTGGTACTACAAAGAGGATAGAATACAATCCCCGACCCCTCTGATCCAGTGGTACCAGTTCTATGGCCCGTATGTTTAACAGATGTTGGACGGCCTCCTTCATTAGTTTCTTTTTTGTTCGGCTTTGCGGGTAGGGACAAGAAAGAAAATGGGCTGGGGGGTTGGAAATGAACTCTAGGAACAGACCGTGACGTACTGTGTTTAATATCCACGCGTCTGTGGTGGTGGCCTCCCACTGGCAGGCGAAGAGGGAGAGCCTGCCCCCTATGGGAGGGACCACTGGAAAGTCACCTGGATCTGCCAGATGGTCGGCTGTTCCCACGAAAGGGCCGTTTGCCTTGAAATTGCTGCCTAGGTCTGGATGTCTGTCTGTCAAGCTGTCTGTCCTGCCGGTCCTGTCTGGCCGGAAAGGAACGCATAGGTCGGGAGTAATTGTACCTGGCTCCTGCATGAAATGATTGCCGCCTTTGGTAAAAAGTTGACCGTTTGTCCGCCTTCTTAATGAGGTGATTAAGGACTTTGCATTTATCCTTGTTCTCAATTAAATAAGGATTCAACGCATCCCAAACAATTTACCTCCCTCATATGGGGTGGCCGAAAGGCGCCATTTAGACTTGGCATCTGCCTGCCAGTGCTTCAACCACAGCATCCGGCAGCCCGTTATGTTAGACACCATGGCCCTGGAGGAAAACCTGGCAGCCTGGAGAGTGGCATCTGACGCGTACTCGGTGGCAGCCACCATCTTACTAAGATCCTGATGTGTACGGATATCCTCCGCTGGAATATGGGCCTGGAGTTGCCTGAGCCAGCGGAGGGCGGACCTGTTGAAAAAGGATGTTGAAGTGGCCGCCCTAATGGCCCATGCAGCAGCCTGGTGCGTCCTGCGATAGGTAAGTTTGCACTTACAGTCCTCTGCTTTGAGGGCTTCAGAGACATCCCCGGAAATGGCAGTGGGAGATACTAAGGGCCTGAATGGCTCATCCACTGCAGGCACCTCCAGTGCCTCCTCCAAGTCTTTAACTACATTGAATAACTTCTTATCAGTATTCCCTGGAAGAGGGACGGAGACGGAGATGTCCATTGTTTCCTTATCGCATTCAAGAACATGGAGGGACAAGGGATGCGATGTTGAGCAGCCACCAGTTCTGTGAAATTTGGATCCGCCTCCGATTCTGGGGAAACGGTGGTTGTAGATGTGGAAGGATCAGGGCCTAAGTGGGCTGTGGATGTGGCCTTGTGGAGCAATGTGACAAAGAAGGAAAGATTAAAGAGACCACTGAAAGAGGGGGCTTCTGGGGGAGGTTCCTCCTCTTCAGACATTAGAATCTCTTGCTCAATGTCATGTGTCTGAAGGGATGAACCCTCAGAGCAGGTGGACCCAGATGGGGAAGGTGGGGCATAATAGGTCTGAGGGGCTGCCTGTTGTGTAGTGGGAGGAGGAATAGCCCCTGAACCAGAAGCTTGAGCCCTGGCATCAAGAGCGCGGTCTACCGCTTGTGCTATTAAGAAGGTGAGACGGTCCTCCTTAGGGAGAACGGGTTCGTTTGGCCATAGATCAGCCACAGTAGGGGTGAATGTCGCCTGTGGGACCCCATGATGAGCCCGTAAAGTCATGGAGTGGGAAACCGGGAGAATTCCGCCACTCCCGCTCTGTGCAGGGGAATGAAAGGACTCCCCTGTCGACCATATGCCCAAGGGAGAGGTTGGTGGTCCTAATGGTAGGTCCAAAGCCAGTCCCTCCACTTGGGGGGGTCTCTATCCTGGCCCTCTTTTGAGCCTTGGAAAATTCCTTTTCCAGTGCTTGGTGCATCCAGCTGGCCTGCTTTACTGACCTCTTTGAGGCCTTGGTGGTAGTTTTGTCCTTGCTTTTGGCCACAGGCTTGTCCGCACTCACCAGGCCAGGAGAAGTATGGCCCATTGAAACCGAAGAGGATGGTAAAGTACCCTTTGGGGTAGACGTAGACTCCTCCATTCTCTGATACTGCAGGGACACGATAGGGGGCCCCTGAGATGCAGAGAGTATTATACACTGGATAAGGATAGACGCACTGATGGGGGCACCTGAAACCAAGGTAAATTTCTGCATGGATAAGAACAGGCGCACGATAGGGGACTCCTGGAACCCAGCGATATCAATGCACAGATAAGAACAGATGCACTAGAGGGGGCGCCTGGAACCCGGCTAGGGCTGTTGTGGATAAGAACAGATGCACAATGAGGTACGCCTGGAATCCAGATAATTTGTTAAAGAAAGATTGAGTTCAAATTCAAGATGAGTCAATGTGAGCAAGGTAAGACCAGAAGACACCAAGCTTGAAAAGGTCAATAAGTGTGCAGACAAGGAGAGAACCTGTAATGATGTAAAAATAGTGCAGGGAAGATCCAATTAAGACCCCAACCCTGTCCAAAAAGGAGCCAGGGAACAATGTTCGACCAGAAGTAAAGGTTCTGAATGTGGGAGTGACTTCCTGTTAAAACAAGATGGCGGCCATCTCAAAATGGTGGCCGTTTTAACTATGGAGGACTTGAAATGCTCCTCCTAATAACCTATGGAGTTCACCAATCCCAATAATATCACCTTTGTCAGACTAGAAGGTTGGTGGTGAGGAGGAAGGAGCCCCTTCCTCCAAATTTCCCTTCACAATTGAACGGTGTCGCAGAAACACTGGGACCACGAGGTCCAAGATGGCAGCCGCTCAAAAACTAACGTTCGAGCTTGTCCAGGCCGGAGTGATTTGGAGGCAAAAAAACCTGCTGCATATCACCAGCACCCCCTTAAAGGCGATCCTCACCTCCAGCCAGAGAAAAACTTTGGTTTGAATATTCATCCCTTTTCGGCTGCCTAACAGCTGTTCTGTGGTAGCTGTTTGGAGCGCGGCGTGCCTGCTTCCAGATAGGGACGATCGGAGAGCCTGGGCTACCCAAATAAGAAAGGAAGTAACTGCCTAATGGTTGCCTGAGCTGCAGCCGCAGCTTCAATAGGCTCTTTAGGCTTTCCGAAATCCTCGAAAGGACAAAAGGAAAAAGAACTCACCACCACCACCTACTTAAATGAAGGGATCAGAGCTGCACCCTCAGTCTTTTGTCTTCTCCCTCCCAATCAGGAATTTGTTGTAAATTTGGGATTTTAATAATATTCCTGAATGTAGATTGAATTGTGAATAAAAGCCAAATTTGTGCTGAATGCAGCACTGCTAAGCAACTGAAATCAGAAAAATCCACCAATGGAAGACTGTACCTGCCTAAGAGCCAAACTTGCACATCTGTCCTGGGCAAGATCAAGTCAAGACTGGGATCTCTATTGTCCAGGACTGGCGTGGCAACTTTGGCTGACTTGATCTGATTGGGCAGGAATACAGTCTACACCCATTGGTGGATTCTCCATCTCCAGTGCTGGAGAAGCCACACTCAAAGTGCAGTTCAAAGAGTTTGAGGGTCCCCTGGACATCGTGGTTGTTGAAGGCAACCACACAAGCCTCATCGGGCTAGACTGGTTTGATGCATTGGGCATCCGTGTGACTGGCATAAACCGAACACAAGCAATGGACCTGGAGACCATTTGCCAGGAGTTTGCTGATGTTTTCAGCTCTGACTTGGAAAAGTACAAGGGACCCCCAATTGCTCTCCACCTTGATCCTACCGTAACTCAAATAAGGTTGAAGCCTCGTAGAATGCCTTTTGCCCTTAAATCTAGAATCAATGCAGAGCTGGACAAGCTGTTGCAAGAAGGCATGTTGCAGCCAGTAGACAGCAGCCGGTGGGAAACCCCTATAGTTACACCACTTAAGGCCAATGGGGAGGTGCTCATTTGTGCGGATTATAAGTGCACTATTAATAGAGCACTTCAACAACATTCATATCTGTGCCTGTAGTCAGCCATATTTTGGCATCACTACAGGGAGGTTGCATATTCGCCAAATTAGATTTGGCTCAAGTCTACCAACAACTACCCGTGGACGATGCCATGGTGGAAGCTCAGACCATAGTTACCCACAGAGGGGCTTTCAGGGTAAGACGTCTACAATTTGGGATCAGTGTCACCCCAGGAATTTTCCAGAGTGTGATGGAGCACACCTCAAAAATATCCTAGAAGTGTGTCCATATTTTGATGACGTCCTCATAGCTGGGGAGTCAGTAGAAATATTGGCAGAAAGGCTCAAAGCCGTCCTTCAGTGGTTCTGCGAAGGGGGCTGAAACTAAAGAGGGGAAAATGCAAAATAGGGGTAGCTTCAACCGAATTTCTATAGTTCTGAATTGATGCCGCAGGCATTTATCCTGCTGAATCCAAGCTCAAAGCAATTCAGCAGGCCCCCAGTCCTACATCAAAGGGGAGCTTCAAGCCTTCTTAGGGCTACTTAATTTCTATCATGCCTTTCTTCCACACAAGGCCACAGTGGCAGAGCCATTACACCAGCTGTTGGAGAAAAAGGTACAGCGGCAGTGGACGAGTGTCCACGAGAGAAGCTTCTCAGCAGTCAAATCACTGTTGTCTTCAAACTCGGTACTAACACATTTTAACAAACAGCTGCCCATCAGCTTGCATCCCCATACGGGGTAGGGGCTGTGTTGAGCCATTTAACGACTCATGGGAGACAAGTCCCCATAGCCTATTATTCAAGGACTCTGTCTTGGCATAATGCATCTATGCCCAAATAGATAAGGAGATATTGGTCATTGTGGCTGGCATTAAGAAATTTCATAATTATTTGTATGGTCAGCTGTTCACAGTCTTTATGGACCACAAGCCACTACTGGGTCTATTCATGACGGACAAACTAACACCTCAGATCATCTCTCCAAGGATGCTGAGGTGGTCCATCTTTCTGTGAGCTTATAATTACAGGCTGATTCACAAACCAGGCAGGGAAATGGGCCTTAGCAGACTGTCCGTGCCGGACTTAGAGCCAGACCCCGCTCCAGCAGCTCATATTCTAGCTATCCAGGATTTGCTGGAGTCTCCCTTTAATGCAAGGGACATAGCTGCCGAAACAGCTTCGGACAAGACACTGAACCGCGTGTTGAATTGGGTGCTCACAGGATGGCTGGACATAAGTCTGGGACCTAGCTTTCAGAGTTTCAGTAGGAGGAAGGACGAGCTTTCAGCTCACAAAGGCTGCATTTTGTGGGGGAGTCGGGTCATAGTCCCCTACTCCTTGTGGTCCAGGGTACTAGAGTCTCTGCATGAGGGACATCTGGGAATAGTCCAGATGAAGGCACTCATGACAAGCTACCTGTGGTGGCCAGGGTTAGATAAAGATATTGAGGCCCAAGTACACAGCTGCTATATTTGCCAGTAATCCCAACCACAAATGCCATAAGCCCCCATCCATTGATGGGAAATCACACACCCCCGTGGTCAAGAATCCATATCGATTTTGCAGGCCCCTTTCAGGGAAAGCTGTTCCTTATTGTGGTGGACAGTCACTCTAAGTGGTTAGAGGTCGCACCTGTCCCAACTACGGTATGACTACTGCCAGGACCATTCAGGAACTGCACAGGATCTTTGCAACACATGGATTACCCGACATGATAGTCTCAGACAATGGGGCTCAGTTTACTGCTGCAGAATTCCAGTCCTTTTTAAGGGCTAACATGATCAGGCATGCCACTTCGGCCCCTTTTCACCCGGCCTTTAACGGCCAAGCAGAACGCATGGTCCAAATGACCAAAGAATCCTTAAAAAGGATCATAACCAGCAACTGGCAGCATAGACTAGAGATTTCTTACTCTGCCAACGCATGATTCACTAAGCTGGATCATCTGCATCCAGACCGAGTTGCATCAGAATCATCACAGTCAACATCACCGAGGAGATTGCAAGTTGGCGACCCAGTTTGGGCTCGAAACTACAGGCAAGGGGCACTGTGGGTGGTAGTTGTGGTTGGTAAGGTGTCTGGGCTATTCTCTTACAAATTGGTCCTGGAAGACGGTTGTGTATATGCAGGCACATCGACAAACTGTGCAGGAGGCTAGCGAACCAGCCGCTGGCTTATGACTCTCACGAAAGCCAAATCCAGGGGGAGCCCGACAGCATTGGAGTCTTTGAGCGTGGGCAAGACTCCCTGGAGAGGGGCACTAATGGGCAGCGAGTTGGTCCCGAACACAGAGACTGCACCCACTGAGCAATTCCAGCAGTTGGCTCCGATTCCCAGCCTGATGGAAACCGTTCCACCTATAGACACTGGCTCGGGTCTACCCGGACAGACCAGCCACAGAGACTCAGGGCTACCCATAGTAAACAGGTCCCAAAACCCCGGTCTACCCAGCCTGGCCGGCGAGCTATTACAGGGGCCAAAAGGCTGCACCTGTTTAAGCTCCAGACTGACTGTCTACATGTTAATTAGCTTGTCTTTAAGAGGGAAATACTGCTGTAATTCTATTGGCTGCCACCTAGTGGTGAGCTGTATAAATAGTGGTTAAGCAGCAGTTAGGGCTGCTTCTGTTGTGGTTTGCACCATTCGCCTCGTCAATGCTTCACCAAACTGGAAACATAACAAAAGATATGACAGTAATATATTAGATATATATTATAAAGATATATGTAACACACACAGACACACAAATACATACACATACACACACAAGGAAACACTAGGAAAGATATAAGCAGTTCAGTTATAAGAATGAAAAAATCCTTTCCATCTCTCTATTATGTTTATTCAATCATCATCAAGTTTAAGTTCTTTTCTTTTAATTAAGAAAAAGTTATTGTTTACTTGCTTTAAATTTGTTTACTTGCTTTAAATTTGTAGAAGATCAAACAATATTACAATATTATTTTACAACAGAAAAACGTCAAAAAAAGATTCCTGAAGCCATTTAACAAACAATATTTACAGTCAGCTCTGTGCATCAGCTTACTATTGGTATGTTTCTTTCTCATTTTAAAAGATAGCACTGCTTCTAAGAAATCACATACTTTCTCTTTGAAATAATCAGCTGCTTCTGGCCACTAGACATATATGTAGCAGAATCCAAATGTACCTTTTTTTTTTTTTTTTTGCTTTTTGGATGAACTATACTTTATATTTGACAGCTGTTGGAACCAGAGCAGCTGTAATGTTCAAGTGGATGCTATTTTCAGCATGGCCACATCCAGCTGGCTGATCAAAATTTCCACTTTCCATCCCAAATAATCCTTCATTTTTCTTGTTTATCAAAGGTATTCTTTTTTCTTTTTTTATAGCAAGGATTTAACTAACAATAGGTACCACTGCAAAAATGGTTTGGTTTTCCTGGAAAAAAAGGAAATCTTTTAGGACTGATTTGAACATTTTTTATTCTTTGAAATTGGCTACTAGTTATTATTATTTTTTTAAAAAAAAATCAGGATTACTGCTCTATAGAAAATAGTTACCCATAGAAAGTTCACATCAGATAAATTGATCTGTCAAGCAGGTTTTTTAAAAAAATGTTTTGGCTGCTGCCTAAGCTTCTTAAAGTTTAAGAACAAAAAGGACGTGATACGATGCATGATTTGGTGAAAATATATAACGTGCAATGTCTCTGATGTAGTTTCTTCCAGATTTACTAAAATAATTGTTTTTCTATATATTTCAAGAACTGAAAGGTAGATGAAGATATGTCTTGCTTGAATGGTTGTAAAATGTTCTCTTTTTGTTGAACTAAGCAAGATAAATAAGCGGGGAGAAAATCCATTGCTACAGACTGTAATAACTGTTATGCACAAATGGGGAAAAAAGTAAAATTTTTGCTAATAAACTTCTCTAATAAAATCCAAATTAAAAAACAATAACAAAGTATAATATGAAAAATATCAAGTATTCTAAATGTAAATGAGATTCAAACCTGAACTTTTATTGATAAATGCAATGAGAATTCTTTTATTTGGAATTATATTTTTGAACTCCAAATAATTTCAGTATCACCATCAAGCAATTTGGCATAAAGCAAACAGTCAAACAAGACAAACCTGACTTAGATTTTACTATCTGGTTTTCTAGCTTGCATTGTTTGCAAAAAAAAATAATCTTTAAAGACTGTAACTATAAAATGTTCCCATTCAAACTTTATCCAAAGTAACGGTAATATGGAATGTTAATAATGGGTTTCTAACAAAGATAAATAAATGCTATGTGTAACAAAGCAAAGTTATCAAAATGTAAATATTTCAAACAAAGCAGAATTTAACAATTGCTATGATAAGCTGTTCACTCAAAATGTATTGTGGACATTGTCTAGTTTAAATACAGTAATTAAATTCAAACCTGAAGAATTCCCTCCCACCTCAAAAATGTTATTGTAAACATGATTTAATGCAGTTATAAATCTGGAAATGCTGACTATTTGAAGAACACACCAGTATTTATTACAATTGCATGGACAATTATTATTCCTTTTTTGTAAACTTCATCATTAAAGATTTTTCATTTATGGCTTAAACAATATAGGAGCTGTTCAGTTATATACCATAACCTTGAAAAAAGGAAATTGAAACTGTGCCATAAAATATCTACACCAAAGATATGATGGAGGTTTACCTCTAGTGAAATCTGGGCTGAAACCAAAAGTAAAGGATTTGGGTTTTGTTTGTTTTTTACAAAATGAGTCAAAGATATAATATAATGTTATGGACTTCACATTTCATTGGGAAACCTATGAGATTTATTTATTTATTTGCTTGTTTAGTAATGTTTATATGCCAATACACTCTAAAAGAACTGTGATTTAATAGGTATGTTTGAGCCTGGTTCTATCAACCAAGCTTTAATAGCCAAAGTCCCTAGATTTTATAATTAAAATGCAGCCTGATTGATAGGTCTATATGGCCTATTTCTAGAGCTGTAAGGATAGTTATGGAAGGTTCATTAGCTTTTAAGTCCATAGCAGTTACAAAGAACCACCAAGTATTTTTCTTTTTAATCTATTTTATTTATTTATTTATTAGATTTTTATCCCACTATTATTTGATAAGTAACTCAAGGCACCAAACATACATAATAATCTTTCCTCCTCCTATTTTCTCCAGTATAACAACCTTGAAAAGGGAGAGGCCAATCAGTAACCCAGACAGCTTTTATGCCTAAAGTGGGACTAGAACTTACAGTCTTCTAATTTATAGCTCTAATTACTGATCACATAGAACTTTCAACCTGTCAAAACTACTTTGCTGCCTTACATCATAAGCCTTGTTCTGCTACCTCAATTCTGCGCTAAACAGAAATCTGTTCCTTGCTTTTGAAAAGGAGATTGCATGGTAGAGTTCATTGGGATGGCAACATGCTGTTATGTGTACTATATTTAGGCCTCTATACCTGGTCTTTATGGCCAGTTACATCATAGCCTGAGCTGAGCTGAAGCATCTTCTCTAATGATCACACAGACTGAATTGAATTCTGTTCTAATATTAAATGTCCATTACAAGTTCAGAGAAATTATACAACTAAAAAAATTGAAGGACTCTATTGCTGATACTGTCCTATCAAATATGGTAAGAGATGATAAAATAAAAGGATTCCTCCTAAAATCCATTCTTATCTCTATAGTACAGATCAACCAATATAATACAGCACAAGAACACTCCTTTCTTGAAAATAGGATTTTTTGAATGGCAAAAAACTTACCACTGGCTCAAATAACTTACGATTTATCTCAATGAAAAGCATCAGCAGTAGCTTCATTTGACTGGTGAGAGAACTAATGTTTATCCATGACTATATATACAATTTAGTCTGAACATGGCGTGTACTCAGTCATAATCTCATCACTCAACTTCAGTGTGGAAAGGTGAAGGTCTTTGACTGAATGGTACTGTTTCCTTAGTTTTTTTTGATATTATCAGAAGTTACCCAGAAATATGGTTTGCTCTCTTTCAATAGATGAAATCAGAGGGTGATAGCCAAAGAAAGAAACCATACTTCAGATTACTGCATTGCTGCATAAGGAGTTGTTTATAAATGGCCTTTTCCAAATCTAAGTTTCATTGAATTCCTAGCAGATAAGCTAGGAATTTTCATTATAAAAGCTTAGCAGTTCCTATAAATTATAGAAAAGAAAAACACAAAAAGGACTTGGCTATTTTTTACTGAACAAATGCTACAGGTAGCAATATCAGGAGTCCTGAATTTGTTGGGGATCCTAAGTATTACAAAATAGACTAAGTAAGACATAATTTGTTTTCCATTTCATAACAGAAGGAAATTGTCACCAGTCACATGTTCAGCAGTCATAATCAAAGCTGGGGGGGGCAACATGGGAAGAAAAATTCAGGGACAGAAAGTTGTTTATTTTTTGTGAAAAAAGCATGGTCAAAGGCAATATGGGGTAAAGGTAGAGGGGAGGGAAAATAGTTTGGTTATGAGGAAGCAAGTTGTCTGTCCGGTTACCTTATCAATTATTTGTTATTTGCACATTTTGTTGCCCACTTACCCAGTTCAAATTCCACATTATTCTAGCCATTTTATGCATCTGATGAAATGGCTGCAACTCATGAAGCTAATGCCTCTTAATAAAAAAAGTTAGTCAGAAAAGGTGCTTTCAGAATCACCCAAGGCTAACATGGTATTTTTCATCCAGTGTTCACTTTTGAGTTCCCTGTTCTTAGATGACAGAATGCAGAGTTGGAGTAAGTAAAGACTTTTTATCTGGTGAGATAATTTCAATTTAAAATATTTATTCTTAATATAAAAATTGTCCTTTGGTATAATTTGATTGTTGACCATGTCAATAATTTTAAGAATCCAAAACTCTAATTCTCAACTTTTGGTTTTTAAGCATGAATTGGATGTCCTTCCCTGTTAATTCTCTCTTAAATCCTTTTCTAATCTTAGGATAGTTTAAAAGCAGTTTGACATGTTATTTCCTATAAAAGTCTGGGAGCTAAAATTTCATGCACAGTTTCATACTATAAGCAACTCTTTTAATAATCGATATGCTAAATTTCAACTAGAATCAATCACTGATAGCCTAATCCTAATTTAATTGATGATGGTATCTGGATTTATTATGATTTATTTTAAGAATTTGTAAGAAAGAAAAATCATGGGTTTACTTTTCTCAGGCTCATCTTTCTTTCTTTCTTTTATGGGGAGGCTTGACTTTTTAAATCACATATTTTGTTATTGACTGAGTTCTTAAACATTCATTTTAAAACAAGTTCAATTCTAAGAAAATGTACACTTAGATTTTGGGGCTGTATAGAAGGATAGCAGTAGCAGGTTTAAACAAAGTCTTACTCCGCTTCTTCTTTAATAGATTTTCTCCTAAGATGGAGAAAGAGCTCAACAGGATGACTTTCCTTCTTAAAGGCTTAACTGTGGATAGTAACTGTCTGAAACAGTTTCCTAGGGCATTTTGACTAGGAATTCTGGGAGATACAGTTCTAGCATGTACAAGAGCATCATATGTGGAAGCCTGGTCTAATCTCCTATAATTAAGTTTTCAATAAGAAAATCAGAAATACGAATACTTCTTGTTTAGTAACCATGGGGTCTTGTTGGTTTGTTTGAGTAAATGTCTGACCAGGGCAATCTAAGCATTAACACCAGGAGATAATTTCATCTCATTTCTGTTATTTATTTATTTATTTATTTTATTTTAATTAGATTTTTATGTCGCTCCTCTCCAAAGGACTCGGAGTACCTCTGGATTGCCTCTTGGCTGCTAGATATGTTCTAAACATGACTGACCTTAAGTAGAATATTGCCTGGGATACTTAACAGTAGTATGCTTGATATGAGAGTTCTTCACATCTGCTATTTCTTACATAAGGCAAAGCGTCACAGCAAAATTTCCTAAAGATATCTCAGTATAAAAAAGCTTTTGGACATGAAATTAAGATATTAATATTTTGAAATTATATCTAGGACTTGAATTTGTCATTTTGGGGAATTATTTGTTTCCTTTCAATGTACAGTTAGACCTGAATGCTTATATTTACGCTGTTGTATCATGTGTACTTGTTTTTATAAAATGTGTTCGTATCATGATTTTATTGATTGAATTACTGCAGTTTTGTTAAATTTTTGCCATGCAAATATTTTTCCTTTGACTGATACACTTGGGATAGTTAATTACCATAGAGGTTAGTCTGACAAAGTTATATAAATGACGAGGAGAGAACTAGAATAAAAACTATTTCAGATGTAATTACATCATTTGTTGCTCTCAAACATGCTTTCTTTGCTATGGTGGGAATACTCTTTGATGAAAGACAAATTCCTACACAGAAGTTACACTTGTATAGCAAGAACCAGAAAAACTCAAGTAACTAAATTATGTAGAATACCCATATAGGAGAAAGTAAACTCTCTCACTTAAAGCACAGGCTTTGCATTCAGAGAAAAGAATTTAGTGTCATATAAAATCCCAGGAAGTTGCCATTGGAATTTAAGATCCAGTTTTAGTCCTTGCTAGTTAGTCAAGGCCTCCTAAAATATGCATGTAGTTGGATTCAAAAAGTTATATGAAGTGCTTCTTTGTGGAGAGGAACAATTTCCTGTGCTTTGGAGGACAGATGGTTTATCTCCTTCCAAGAAGCCAGCCTTGGATGCAACAATACTATAAAATTCATCCAGTTTCCTCAGATTTGGGGAAGATTGTTGAAAATGTAGTAGGTTTCCAGCTTCAGCAAGCTGTGTAGGAAACAGATTTTTTGGACCCTTTCCAAATAATCCAGTTGAATTTCAGATAGGTTATAAAACTGAGCACCATTTACACTTGTGAATAACCTCTGAGGGGCTCATAGTTAGATTAGGTACATCCATCCTGGCCCTTCTGGATTTTTAATAGTTTTTAGTACATTGATCATGTTCTGAATTGACTCAGGGATTTAAACGGGAGTTGATTTTGTAGTGGCTTACCTCCTTCCTCAAGGATCCAGTTCCATTCAGTACTAGTGGCAGGGTAAAAAGTCTAGCGTAGACTTTGATATTAAACATCTATTCAACCTCTACATGAAGTTATATGGTGAGGTTTTATCAGTTCACTGATGATACTGTCTCTGTGTTGACAGTTGTACAAATTATGGTCACATAATTTGTCCTGTGCCAGTAGATGTGAAGATATCTGTGGGGAAGAACCATGACTCAACCCTAATTGCTCTGGTTTTGGGGCTGGCATTTGGGCTCCCAGGACATGAAGACTTTGGCTTTGGATTGAATACCACTTATTCAGAAAAAATTGTGATGGCGCAGACCATGAGCAATAACTGGCGCCAGGGACATCTGAGAGGGACTATGGGGTGCACCAGGGGGATATGGAAGGCTCTGAGGCAGAATTGGATGGTCAAGGCAAAGCCATGCCAGGAAGTCGGAGAAGAGAACAGCCAGACAAACAACCAGCTGCGTGGGCTGGAGAAGATGCTCAGTTGCAGCCAGTTAGCACAGATGAGGAAGAGTTGCCACCCTATCCAATCTCAGGTCATGCATAGCTGAGTGGAGGAAGATGCAATGGAGGTTGGCAAGGCTACTTGTGAGGAGGTATATCCTAATGAGGCACACTATCTAGCTTAGTGCTTGGAAACCTAGTAGCTGTCAGAGACAACCTTTCATAATACTTCCATTTATGAATGCTTTGTTTCATTGCTTTGAACTCACTGAGACGGTGTTGCTGCAACCACGCCTTGCACCCATTGAAGTCATGTTGCTGTTACAGTATCTTGCACCCACTGAAGTCATGTTGCCTTCATTGGGCCTTGGACTCATCAAAGCCAAGTTGCCTTCCCATGCCTGGAGTCTGGAGAGTTATGGTTGTTTTCATTAGACTTGCAATCAGCAAGCAATTCATGTCATCCTGCTAAGAGTTCATTAGATCACCTTGTGATTGTCCTGCCAGAAATCCATTAATTCTCCTTGCTGTTGTCCTGCCTGGAGTTCTTAGTTCATCTTGCTGGTGTTGTCCTTGTGCCTTAGGCACAGAAGAGACTACAGCTTGCCTTGCTCCTATCACTTTTGCTATGTCCTCGGAGAGGTCACTTGAAACTGACTTTAAGGACTGCACACCTGGGACGTGGGAAATGACTACGGGATTGGTTGTATGAAATAAACACATTTAACCCTGCTAATGCTGTGTGTGTAGACTAGGACAGGACATAGTTAATGTACAATCTCAGGATTTTCCTGAATTACTGGCTCCTGTTCAAGGAGCATGTGGTAGTTGTGACTATAAAGGACTTTGCACAAATTCATCTTGTGAATGAGTTTCTAGAGGGCTCTGCTCATAATCATTCATCCCTTAATCACTTCCTGATTGGATTATTGTAATACATTCATGGGGCTAACCTTGAAATGGATTTGGAAGCTTCATCTGTTCCAGAAAACAGTGCCACATGCAGTTTTGGGTGCGTTGCTTTTAGACACCATTGTTGAATAAGCTTATTGGAACCCAGTATTCCAAGGGAAACTCAAGGTATCGCTTACCATCCTTAAAGTCCTGCACATCGCAGAGCCAGATCATTTGTGGGACCACCTATTCCCAGTAATTCCAGCCTGTACTATCAGATTCAGCAAGGTGTGTAGACTCTCGGTCTACACCAATGTTATCTTGCCCTCTGTGTTGTAGTGCCTGCCCTTTGAAACAGTCTTTCCTATGAGATCCAGATGGCCTTAACTTTATTAGTCACAAAAACTGCAAAGGTCTTCTCTTTCCTCAGTCATTAGAATAGGATATTAGTGGATCCAATATGTCTGTTGGCATTATGCAATATTTTGTAATATCTTAGTTATATAGTGATTGCTATTGTTAATTATATTTTGAGGTGTTTTATATTAGTTGTTTGTATTAGTTTGTATTAATTAAGTAATTTGAGAATTGCCCAGTTATTAATTTAAACTGATGGCAATAATTATAATATAATAATAATTCAGCAGCTATGTGACCTGCTGTGCTTGCTGAGCTAGAATCCTGCTTTTATTGACAGAACTCACTAAACTGAGATACTGAAATTGGAGTTATTATTGTAGTCCATAATAAGCCAAATAATGTCCTAAAAATGGCAACTTGTACTCTGGAAGTAGACAAATAGCATTCACAAGCAATTTGTTCCTGAAGAAAAGAAAGTTTGTTGATAAATAAGCTTTATACAGTCTAGTGTATAAATGCAGAGATATATACAAATAACGTGCAATCTCTTTTAAAGAAAAAAGAGAGAAGCTAAAAAATAGGAAAAACCACTGAGTTCCCACTCTATATTAATTCATGGTTTTTTTTATACTTATGGTTAGCTACATATGTCACAATAACTCAATCACATTAAACTATAGGAAGATATCAGGAGGCTAGATGCAAATAGTAGTAACACATTCTTGAAAGTGAAGAACGCCTTGAAAACTGCCTCACCTCTTCAAACACTCATCCCTTGACTTAGCTGTTTGAGTAATAACTAGTCTTGTCTCCACCTTCTCTTGCAGTGAGAATCTAGTGGGGTTTCAGGTGCAGAAACTCTAAATAAAGTAGATTCCTTGGGCCCTTTTCTGTGAACATTTAAGCCTGAGATGGAAACTTAATTGGTTGTTTCTGGGGATGATCTATAACAGGAATAAAATTTAGGAGTGCAACACATCTAATCCCATTAAATCTCTCATTTGCCTTCTGAAGTGGAATACATGCTGGATTGTAGTTGCAGGTGAAAATTTTATCCATTGTAGCCTACATTGTAGAAATTGTGATAGATATTCAGATACCACATTGTATTGGTTCCATCAGAAATTTCCGTCTGAGTTCTGTCCACATGGCCTGCTACCACTATAAATAAACAATGAGTTATTATTATTATTATTTATTATTATTTATTAGACTTATAAGCCGCTCTTCTCCAGGGGACCCAGAGCGGCTTACAACATAGATAAATAACAATCGCATTTAATAAGTCTAATATAAATTAAATTAAGATGATCATAAAGTTAAAACAATACCCCAAATTTTTTAATAAAAAAAACATTCATCCAACATTCAACACCAATCATTCCCAGATCTGCTGACACAAATAAGTTTTTAATTCTTTTCGGAAGGCCAGAAGAGTGGGAGCGGTCCGAATCCCCGGAGGGAGCTGATTCCAGAGGGTAGGGGCCGCAACAGAGAAGGCCCTTCTCCTGGGGCCCGCCAGCCTACATTGACTGGTCGACGGGACCCGGAGAAGACCAACTCTGTGCTCTCTGACCGGTCGTGATGAGGTATGAGGCAAAAGACAAAAGGCAAAAGAGTTCCAGGAGAAATAAACTGTTTGTTTCCTGTAATATTAGATTTCTCCAGTGCTAGTTGCCATACGTAGGACACAGCATTTTCAGCTTCATCAGACTCTTATCTGCAAGATTTGGCCATTAACCTTCGTAAGCTGCTCGTCCCATTGAGCAAATGAGGAAGGGGACAGTAAGACCGCATCCGTTGCCTCTGATGGGTGAGGAACTGTAAAGAAAGTTAGGTTTGCTCTTGGGGGTAGTGTGAAAAGCCACCCTCACTACTTTACTAGTACTTCTACTACTACTTCTACTACTACTTCCAACTATTTTTACGGTGGAAAGAAGATTCAAACTTACACAATTTTAAATACTCAATTTCTACTCTCTAATTTTGAATATTGCTTTTGCAATACAGGTAAAATGGAACCAAACAATGTATAAGATTGCAATTCTATTACTGCTTATAATATAGCCTGGCTGAACTCACTGGGTTTATTTATAAATAGAAATGCATAAGATTTCATTCAGTAAACTAATTTCACATACAATTTTTCATTTTAATGAACATCTGCCTTTCAACAGCTATCCAGAACAGCTTAAACAAAGTTTTAATAAAGCTTAAAATAAAACTAAGACATTAAAATAAAACTAAGTCACTGAAAGAATATGAAATCATATAATACAAAATATACCGTTAAAGAAATAACACAGTTAAAACAGTCACTAAGCAATATGAAAGCTACATGCTGAATACTAAAACACTGGGAAAATAGGAATAGTCTACCCTTGGGAGTGACATAAAAACAGGAGAGCATTCTGTGTTTGAGTTGTCACTACTGTAGGACCTTTCTTTTTAGTCATCATCCGCAGTTCAGATGATTCAGGCATTTGGAGAATGATCTGTGCTGCCTGATCTTAAGGCAATGTCCTCCAACTTGTATGCCTTTCATAATTACATTCCAAATGGGCATTGTTCACTGTGATTCAGAATGATAGCAATTTTAATCCAACATATCTAGAAGAAAGTACAGTAGGCTGTTTTAAAGCAGAAGCTATCTTTACATCTAGACAGCTATTTGCAGAGGTTTACAATCCTATGCATGTCTACTTACAATATATTGTAAGATAAGATTACAGTTTTGATCACTTTGAAATGTGACTATAAAATCTGCACATATCGAACAGTTTATCTGTTTTACAAATGACACTTCATATAGCGTAAATATCCTAAATAATATTAGCAGCAATGACAGTTCATAATTCTTAAGTTTGTAATGATGAAATATCGTATTTTTCTATGTGTAAGCATTTCTGAATCACTTGGGAGAGTTAAATGATAGTATAACCTACCACTGTTTTTAATCTGCAGTATGTATTGGCCAGTGATCTGTCCCACAGAGATAATATTTCCCTGCCTTAGAGAAGCATAGGAAAACTTAAACCCATTAATGACTTTGAAACTCTCTCATACTACAAGCTACAATGAAGGTCATATTTGACAGACTGCCAGATATTTGCCTCATATAAAATACAGCAGGTATATATTATATATTATCAAAATATATAGTGATAATATTATAGACATGTAAATAAAATTAGGAGAGAAATTGTATGATCATCTCCCTTACTTGCTTACACACAAGCATGAAGTCATGAGATTTTCTCTATCTCATTTTACTTATGTGGCAAGGACACCTCTATGCATTTTATAATTGATAATAAATCTTTCCCCGATACATATTATTAGAATATTAACTAGAATGGATAAAGCAGAGAACATTATAAACGTTTTTTCTTGTCCCTCTGCCAATGAATTCTTGTACACCACTAAAACTGGAAACATTTTTTACTTTAACAGCTCAGTCCAAATTTGGAGACTACAACCATTTTTTGCTTGTACCTTCATCCCCCAAATAGGAGAGATCTTGTTACAAACTAACACAATATTATCTCACTATGGATTTATATATATATGTATATATGTATATATGTATATATGTATATATGTATATATGTATATATGTATATATGTATATGTGTGTGTGTGTGTGTGTGTGTATATATATATATACACACACACATATATATATCAACCATGAGAATATATATATATATATATATATATATATATATATATATATATATATATATATATATATATATATATATATATATATATATATATATTCTCATGGTTGATAACCACATTTGTTTTTATGAATTTTGTAGGAAGTAATGAGGTCACTACTTTGTCTACTTTTGGGACAATATAAAATATATAGTTAAGTCGAGAGGAATGCTGCCAGATCACCTTAAAATAATAATAAATAATAAAAAATAACAATTCCTTACATCTTTCAATATTAATTACTTTAAGGGTTCTCCAATCTCTTCTTGAAGCCTCAAGTATTTTGAAGGATATATATATTGAACTGATAAAGTCTGCAAAGGCTAAAACTTGCAAAGATTCTTTGCATCAAAGGTGAATCTTTGTTTACTTTTTGGAAGTGCTTTTGAAACAGATTCTGGAAAGCTATTTCCAACAGAGAAAGGGCCAGTTGATCAGATAGCAGCCAAACTAATGAAAAGCATCATGGAAGTGACAGGAAGATTAATTAAGTCCCTCCAGTTGTATTCACAGGCGACTGTGCAGAGTTCCTTTGGGTAATGCTGCAGTTAAGTAGCATTCATAGTGACAAATATTGCAGAGGTCTCGAACTGACACTTCTGATTCAAGTGTAAAAACAAAGCAAAACATCACATTTAGTAATTATTTTTAATTTTGTCCAATGAGGATAGAAAAAAACAGTGATAAAACTCTTGCTCTTTGTTGAAAATACATAGAAGTACACAACACATCTGTTAAACAGCAGGTTGTTCAGCTGGCTTTTTATTTTCAGGGAGGAAGTCAGCAAGCTGCTGTCATGCTATTACAAACTAGTTATGGACCACACAGAATTTATTGGGTTGACGGAAACCATCCCCTTTATAATTTCAGGCAGGACTGCTCTATGGAACAGGCGTTATAGTATGAGGTAGTTTAATCTTCCAAAATCTCTTTTTCTGAGCATTTCAGCTTTGAGATTACATTCCTTTAAAGTTTCTTTGGTTTTTCAGAAATCACTAATATTTCTAGAAATGCAGATTGATTTGGAGTATTTTATTCAACTTTATTACACCATATCAGGAAGGGATAAAACAAGACACATCGTAGTCTGGAGTGGAATAGTGGGAAGAGGAAGAGATTTAGGATAGCCTATGCTAGGGTATATCTGTTATACTGTAGGTATATAGGATACTACAAAGATCTGGACTTTGACTGGATTATTTTGGCAATTTTGATGTCAGGCCTAGCCCAGAAAACAATCCAGTAACCCTGGATAATCCTTCACAGATACCTTACATCACAGTTGTAGAGATTTTCAAGTAAATACTTGAACACACTTTGATGAAGGCCTGCACTAACTTATCATTTAAGGTGGTTACACAAAGTAATCAGACTTTCCCTAGTCCCTAGAGTTAAGTGCCAACTCTTTGCTTTATTTTGTGTCTCTGGCAGTTTCAGTAGCTGCAAAAGGTTCTACACAAGTACCAGTTGAGATCGCAAGATGATGCAACTTGCCTTGTAGAATGCAAATAGTACCATGTTTCCCCAAAAATAAGACTGGGTCTTTTTTTGCCTCCAAAAGAGACACCAGGTCTTATTTTCAGGGTAGGCTTTACCTCCGGCACTGACAGCCCCACCCAGCCGGTCCACTTGTTCTGGGGCCGAAGTTCTGCAGCTGCATTCGGGCCTGCATTTTGCCGTCAGGCCTTTCCAGAATGCTTAAGCAGCTGAGTACCAAGCTATGGATTCAATCTTGGTGCTCGGTTGCTGAGGTCTTGCAGAACCGAGCTATGGATTGAATCCATAGTTTGGTTCTTGGCTGCACAGGCCTTCTGGAAAGCCCTGTGACTGAGAAATGCAGGCCTGGCTGCGGAAGAGGCCCAGAAGAAGAAGTGGGCCAGCAAGGAGAGGCCGGGCTGCAAGGTAAATGGGTGCGGGTGGGTGGGGCAGCTCTACACCCTACCCCCCACCCTAGCTTGATTTGTAGGTGTATGCCTTGCCCCAAAACTAGGGCTTATTTTTGGGATAGGGCTTATATTAGGCCCACTCCCCAAAATCAAGCTAGGGCTTATTGTTGATGTAGGCCTTATTTTTGGGGAAATACGGTATTACTTTTTCATACCAGCTTCATATAGAGTGTAAAAAGGTTTGTTGAACTCAATCAAAGCCAATTTGATCAAACATATAAGTCTAACATGTATTTAAAGAATATTTTTCAGTAACTAAGAATACAATTATTATCTTTACCCAAATGGCCAACTCTTCTGAACAGTTTTAAAGCACAGTTAGCTTTTTAAAACAATTCATTATTTGAAAGCCTAGCAAGATACTTCGTGTGAAATCTCTGAGTAGACTGTGTTTATAATGCAAGAAACAGAACAATCTCATTCAGGAGAAAGCAATCATCCAAATCTTCTGAAATTTCTAGTTTTCCCAATTAGTGTTGTCTATTTGTGAGGAATATGGACAGTTGTAACACCTGAAGGATCTCAAGTTCCCTCTTAAAGTCTATTCTGCTCCCCATCATGTTGTAGTTATAATTACAGAAGAGGAAGCACTGAACTACTATAAAAATATCCTATATAATTTTTTTCTATTTCAATAAAAGTAACTCTAGGAGGAAAATAATTTGAATCTGAATTGCAGAATATGGTGAAAGAATTAGGTTGTACTTCAGTCTGAATAGAAAGATGAGGCAATGTCTGGTTGTTGGGGAAAAAATGAAAATCTTCATATAATGTAGCTTACCTTTAAGCTTGATGAACTATCCCCGGTTAAGTTATAAAAAGCTTAATAAATATTATGTAAATGTGTGTAAAAGAAATTTGAGTATGCTCTTTTAATGGAAGTATAATCTTTTAGGCCTATGTAGATTGGCTATGATCTGCCTTGATGAGGCGTTTTGCCCTTCAGTTGAAGTTGCTTTCCTCAAGATAAGTGTAGATATGTGTTTCTCTTCTTTGATGACCGGGATCATCTGCTTATTTTCCAGTGCAGCTGTTTCATTTCTAGAACAGGTAGCACTTCACTATTTTGTTACAGCAACCCTTTGATAAGGCAATGTGGCCATTCAAAAATCCAGCTCTATGATGTTTTATGCAACTGCTGATCCAAAAAGGAAATATGAGTTTAGAGGAATATGGAGATAACCTTGATGAAAAATTGCAGAAGCTGTTATGGATAAATAAAAGAAAGTTCTGGGAAGGGGAAGGAATAAGAGAAAAAAATCAAAATAACCTTGCTTTGACTCTACTTGGTATAAAAGGAGAAGAAAACTCTGACAGGTTTCCATGATTTTATTATTAAATCTTACAACAATAAAGTAACTTTGGATGTTGCTGGATCAATGTGTCTAGTTGTCTTGCTCTGGTTGCTGCCTTGTCAGGTTTTTTGCCTTGGATGTGATTTGGACCTCTTTGTGCCTTGGCTTCGTGCCTTGGCCCGTGGACTGATTCAAGCCTTTGGGATTCTTGTCTTGTCAAATGCTTTTGCTTTGGCTTCGGCCTAGCTTCAGGGATTGGGACCATTCCTCTGGCTCCTCAGTGGAACCCGGGGGGGGGGGAGGAAGAGGGCATGGACTTTTGTTATTCAAAAACTGCTAAGGAGACTGTATATTTGGCTTGGGCAGCACAATAAAGACTTTTAACCTACTGTGTGTGGGGGGGCAGCACAATAATTTCGGTGATGTCTGAATCCTAACCGTGATCTTCCTTGAAGGGTTGATAATGAGGTTTTTTTTAAAAAAAGTTATGAGATTGTGAGTTCAAGTCCAACTCAGCCATGAAAGTCACTCAGCTTGGTGACTTTAGACCATACACATATATACACACACACACACACACGTATATAATAATAATAATGATGATGATGATGATGATGATGATGATGTTGTTGTTGTTGTTGGAAGGGACCTTGGAGGTCATCAAGTCCAGCCCTCTGCTCAGACAGGTAACCCTATACCATTTCGGACAAATGGCTGTCCAGTTTCTTCTTAAAAACTTCCAGTGTTGGAGCATTCACCACTTCTGGAGGCAGGTTGTTCCACTGGTTAATTGTTATAACTGTCAGGAAGTTTCTCCTTAGTTCTAGGTTGCTTCTCTCCTTGCTTAGTTTCCACCCGTTGCTTCTTGTCCTGCCTTCAGGCGCTTTGGAAAATAGCTTGACTCCCTCTTCTTTGTGGCAGCCCTTGAGATATTGGAACACTGTTGTCATGTCCGCCCTCGTCCTTTGGTCTTTGGTTCTTCGGATTTTCTCCCACATAGAATTTGAAGTGTCTTGGCGACGTTTCGACGAAGTCTCATTTGTCATCTTCAGGCTGGTGCTTTTGGCTTCTGCTTCTAGGGGCAATGTGTGGTCGTAGCTGTTTCTTCCTTTTAACTGCCAGTGGGGGGTTTGAACTGATTGGCTGGGAGCTTGGCTATGTTCTGATTGGGTGGAGGTGTGTTCTGATTGGTTAGGGGCTTGGCTGTGCTCTGATTGGCTGGGGGGTTGGCTGTGTTCTGATTGGCTGGGGGAGTGTTCTGTTTGGGTGGGGGCTTTGTTGTGCTGGAGGGGTTCAAAGTGGCCAATGATGCAGCTGTGGTCTGGCTCCTGGTCTGTGGTCGTGCCTCATCATCGGTGTGGATTTGGGTTTGCTTTTTGCGTGGATGTGTGGTGGTGGCATCCTGTGTGGTTTTGGTGTCATTCTTTGTGTTAGGGATTCGCCTGTCAATAAGGGCGGGTTTCCAAATGGATGGTAGGCGGGAGGTGTCATCTCGTTTGTTCATGCTGTGAGGGCATTTTTCTATCTCGATGGCTTCTCTGATTATTCTGTTATTAAAGTGTTCAGTTTTGGCAATAGTTCTGGTCTTTTTGAAATCAATTTCATGTCCTGTGGCTTTAAGGTGTTGGACCAGGGAAGACGTTGGTTCCTCTTTTTTGACTGAGTTTTTGTGTTCTTTAATGTGTGCACTTATTCTTCTGTTGGTTTGTCCAATGTATGTAGTGGGGCAAGCAGTACATGGGATTTCATATACTCCTTGATTTTCTAACTCAATTTTGTCTTTAGGGTTTCTTAGGATGGTGGATATTTTTCTGTTTGTGCAGAATGCTGTCTTGATGTTATGTTTGTGCAGGATCTTGCTGATCTTGTCTGTGGTGCCTTTTATGTATGGGAGGAGGGCTTTGCCATTTTCTTGTTCTCTGTCTTGGATTTTAGTGGGAGCTTCTTTTTGGATTAAGTTGGAAATCTTATTTTTTGGGAATCCGTTGGATGTTAGTACATTAGTGAGAGTGTGTAGTTCGGTTTTTAGGTGTTGTTCGTCAGCTAGGCATTTGGGTCTGGAGATGAGTGTCTTGGCTACGGAGTTGATCTGTGCTGGGTGGTGGTGTGAGAGTGCGTGCAGATAGCGGTTTGTGTGTGTTTTCTTCTGGTAGATATATATGTTATTAATTGTAAATTAGTCATTAATTTCCTTAGCATATTTGTATTTTGTATTTATTTTGTACTGCTTAAGCTTGAACACATTTTTAAACTTTATGTAGAAGAATATTTGCTGGTCCTTTTTCAAATTGCAGGACTGCATTAATCCTGATATCTCATACAGTGAGAAATTAATTTTTATTAATATTTTATTATAATTTATTAACTAGTGTAGCAAAATTAGAAGTAAGGTCTAGGATCTACATGGTCCCATACCACTGAAATGAGATTAACATTGAGATTCAAGCACTGTATTAACTTGTTATTTGTTTAACAATGCTTTGCTGAATAAATCACACTTAAATCATCCTGGAATTCTGGAAGTCGAAGTCGAAGTCCCCAAAGAATAACATTGCCAAGGCTGAGAAAAATTGGGTTAGGATCTAAATTAAGATGCAGTAGCTAGAAATATTTGAAAAAGTCCAAAGCTGTACCATATAGGAAAACAAGCAAAATATTTAACTTGAAGTAGACTAGAAGCAGAACAACTATCTTAGGATCTAGCATTGCCCTTTGACTACAATTTTTCAGTGTTTGTATACTATTTCAATTTCTTTTTTCTATTATTTGGTTTATAAACTACAGAGGAATATTACTTCTGCTCTGCAACCAGGAATATTTTTATGATCTGCAAATAATATGGGTGGAATCAAATGTATATAAATAACCTCTACTGTATGCCTTTTTATTTTTACATATACAGCAAATGGAGTTGTTCCATTTGTCATTGAATTATAATTTAAAATTATATTAATTATGCTAATATTTCTGTCACATGGCATTTTAGTCAATGAATAACCTCTTGCTTGACAGCAAGACTAAGATAATGATTCTAGAATAATAATTTTGCTCTCTCCTGCTTAGGGCTATGAGATCCTTGTAGGTCAGACATGTCAAACTCGTGACGTCATGTAACGTTACATGACACATCGGAGCTTTTTCCCCATTGCCGGCAATGGGTGGGCATGGTTTCCTGGTTTCCATGGTTTCCAGCACGCGGGTCGGCAGTTTGACACCACTGTTGTAGGTCATCTGTTCTTTAAAGCAAAGAAAATATATCTGGTTAAGAATAAATTGGAATCAGTGGTATGGGTCCCTTAATTCATTCATACAGTTCTTAAATCAGTTTCTTAGATTTTTGTCATTTATTTCTTTTTTTAAGTTCTTAACCTTATAATTAATTTTTCTTTTATTTAACAATGAAAGTAAATTCACCAGGTGGCTTTTCAAATTTATTGCTTTGAAGATCTCTAATGTCTTTATGTAAACCAGCGGTTCTCAACCTTTTTCAGGCCGCGGCCCCAACCTGCGCCACGCATGCGTGGTGCTACCCCCTGAGCCATGCATGCATGGTGCTATCCCCTGCGGCGCGCATGTGTGGTGCTACCCCCTGCGGCACGCATGCGTGCTGCTACCCCCTGCACTGCGCATGCGTGGTGCTGCGCCGCACATGCGTGGGGCTGCCCCTTGCACCGTGCATGCATGGTGCTACCCCCTGTGCCGCGCATGTGTGGTGTTGTGCCACGCATGCGTGGTGTTGCCCCCTGCACCGCCCATACATGGTGCTGCCCCCTGCGCCGGCTGAGGCGTAGGCCGCCACCCGTTCAGGGTGGCGGCAGATAGGCCCAGGTGCTCCTGGGCGGCCGCGGCGGTGACGGTGCAGGGCGATCACTGGCTGGGCCACCAGCTGGCCCAGCCCGAGGGAGGTAAGACACCCACCGGGCCCCACGCATGCCAAAAACCCTCCCTGCGTCTGCCTCTGTCCCGCTAGCCTTACCTTCGCTGCTGCCCATTCGGGGCGGCGGCAGGCAGGCCCAGCGCTCCTGGGCGGCCGCAGCAGCGACGGCGCAGGGCGACCCTGGGCTGGGCCACCAGCTGGCCCAGCCCAAGGGAGATTAAAAACTCGCTGGGCCTCACGCATGCCAAAAACCCTCCCTGCATCTGCCAGCCTCCCACCTCCCACCCCTGGCCCTCTTTTACTTGCAGTTTTAGTAGTTGCTCAGCAGGGAGGGGTGGAAACTTCCGGAGAGCTCGCCTTCGCTGCAGACAACTTGCAGCACCATTTGCAGACTGGGACTTTTGGCGGGCTCAGCAGGGTGGAGACAGCCTGGACAATTCTTATTGGCTTTTGAAAGCCAATAGAATTAGACTCTATTCAAGAGAGTCTATTCTATTGGCTTTCAAAAGCCAATAGAATAAGAGGGAGTAGCACAGCTAAGGAAAAGGGGAAAAATGGCGGACTGCGCTGTTTGGCGACCCCCGTGAAATGGTTGTTCGACCCCAAATGGGGTCGCGACCCACTGGTTGAGAACTGCTGATGTAAACAGATATTTTCCAAAAGTAATTACAAAGTCAAAAAGTGAGCTCAGTGTCCTTTAAAAGGCTTTGATGAAATTAAGAGCATGGTGTTTCTTTTTGTCTCTTGGCTCTCAAACCTATTTGAAACTACTATCTTATAATCTACTTTTGATGAGCAGCTGTCCAGAGCAGAAGTAGGTGATCTCTCATCCTCTCTTTATTAAGAGAGATTCTGTGGAGCCTGTCTACTTGCCAATCTTAGCCATGGTTGTTGACCTGAGTGTCAGTATGCCCTTTTGGTATTGGTGGATTAATTCTATTATGTCCCCAAAGGTCATGTCTTTTAGAGTTTGGGTGGAGTATGTAGATTTTAGAGGTCTTTGTCTTCCTAATCTCATAGCTTCTAGCTTCCTGGCCCCAATCTTCGTGAGTGGATTATTATATCTGCATTTCTAAAAGCTGGTTTCTGCTGAGTTTTCTAGCTGGGGAGAGGGAGAAGTTTCTGCCTTTTAAATATCTTCTCTATTATTCCTTTGGAGAAATATATTATGCCTCTCTAATATTTTCCAAAATATTTCTTTCTCTGGATTCTTCCCACAATACCTTCACCCAGTTTTCTTTTATTTATTTTTAGAAGTTATGTACCTCCTCTGTCTGCTTGATTCTTTCTAAAACAACCTTCGCCCAACCTGACTGTGAGGCTTTCCCACTATGTAGGCTTTAAATAACGGGGTGTTGTAAAACCACATCTAAAAAGTGCCAAGTCAAGGAAGAATGTATTAAGTTTCTGACCATAAGAGTGAAGCACCTCGCTGCCAGGTGCTAGTATCAAGTCTTGTTTCCTAATGTGTATCTCTGCGTCCGGCTTACAGGCTTCCCCTCGATTCTGTCGCTGGCTTGGCCAGAACGCTGCCCTCTAGAACTCGGTCTTCTCCATGGTGAAGAGCAGCTACAGTTGCTCCCCCTTGTGAAATGGAAGGTATTGTGTTCGTGGCCATTCTTGATGCCAGTTGTGGGGCTGGAAGGGGAGATGCGGAGAGCATGTGGGGTTACGAAGTGGCTTAATCAGGGGCACTGGCTTTTATCCTGAATCTCCAGTTCCCACTTTCCCCAATCCTCAAAAAAGAAAGAAAGCGGCGTCCAAATAGCCCGCGCTCTATCAGTAGTACTCCCGGTCCTGATGTCACAGCAAGGACATCACAAGGAGGAGTCAGATTACACTAATACTGGGCAGTGCAGCAGGCAGCGGGTGTCGGCGCTAAACCAGAGCTGGATTGTATCGGGGAAAAGTCTGTCTTTCAAGCCCTGAGCCAAGGAGGCTCGCGCCGCTCGCTTTCGGAGGCTTGGAAATTTCCACATCATGTAGGATGAGACAGACTCGCTCTGCTTCGCGCGGCAGCAGCAGCTCGGCGCGGGAGCTAATGCTGAGCAGCACCCGGCGGAGGAAGCTGGAGTGCCCAATTAATGAGAACCATAATGTATTTTGGTAAGTCTCTTTCCACTCCGGCTTCCTTCTTTCGCGACGAACGTCAGCAGTAACCTGGGAGAGGGTTTTGAGCTCTTATCTTCCTTTCTGTGGCTGTGCCTAGACTTCGACCTCGAGAAGGACAGTGGAGGCATTTCTCTGTCCTCTGAGAGCAAAAGAGACGTCGGTTGTCTCGGGAAAGCTGCTTTTCTTTCTTTGCCGGTGGTAGCGTAGCTCCAGAGGGAACGACGGGCAGTCCCCGTACCATTCCCGCCCTTCTACCTTCAGAGAAAACCTGGGTGCCAGCTGCTGTCGCAGGGGTGGCGAAGCGTGGGAAGTTGGAAGCAAACTTAATGCCATAAGACACAACCGGGCGTCGCTGCTCTGTTAAGGATTCGCTGCGCTCTCTGTAAACTCTTCCACCTTCCCACTTTACAGAGCTTTTATAGAGAAGAAATGCTGCTTTCTTGAAGCGCTCTGGATTTCTCTTGAGTATATTACTTTTTCCCCTTCCTGCCATATTCCCAGTGATAGGCAAGATCTCATCAGCAAAGCAAAGACCTGGTAGTCGTGATAAGTGTGCGTGTAAAAAAAAAAAAAGCCTTCCCAAGTCTGGGAGCAGTTTAGGCAGATTTCAGGTGTGATGAAGCCTTTCTTCAGCTTCTCAATTGAAGATGGGTTTGTTGTATTTATTTCGGGAATATGCTGGAGCTAGAATATATATAAACTTTAAATATGTGCGGCAGACAGACAAAGTAAATGTATTAGAGTGCTCCAACAAGGAGAGCTCTCTTGGAGGCAAAGGATACAGCATAATAAAATTACAGCTTATCACTCTGATGTGTAGGAAAGGAACTAATGTATTTAAAAGGGAAAAGGGGAATATTTTACCTTCTTTTGGCTCAGTAGCTTAGTGTTTTAGCAAAAATTCAGTCCGCTAATTGATATGCAGTGATATATACAGCCTTGAGAAAGGAACTTCTGAGGTTATAGCTACAGATTTCTTTCATTAAATATTAAATCCAAAGTTGACTTGAACTTCAAGAGGCAGCTCTTTGATGGTTTTCTGGTCAGCTAATATAAATTTGCCTTGGTCTGTAGTCGTAGGTTGGTTATGGGGACAGCATGTTTCATACAGCATTTTTTTTAACTTTTTTTTTTTTTTTTTTTTTTTGCTAAAGTGTTGCACTATCCTGAGGATATCCAGCACTGAGAATGATGTACTATCTTCAGAAAACTTTTTTAAATTTCTGGAAAGCCTCTGCTACAAGTGAGGACTGTTCTGTTGTATCATCCTCAAAGGAGAATTGGGAAACCAGTGGGAAGCTACAATTCTTGTTCAGGTTTTTGTGTGAAGCTGTCAGCTCAATGTTTTCAGAGATTTGTAAGAAATTAAGTGCAACCCAAAGCATTTTGTCACCATGCAGTAAACAGAAGGGAGGTTATAGTGCTATGCTACGCAAGCTGACACTTGCTGATGAGCTGTGAGAATTTGCTGTAATCAACTCACATTGCTTTCTTTTCTTGAAATGTCCCCTTTAAAATTGGTAGAATGTAATCTGCTGCCAGCTGAGTTTTTAGAATAGATTCTCAGTACTAAGCTATGCAATACTTTTGCATTTGATCTTGGCAAAGACCTGTGATCTATGTTATGTCTGATCACAGCTGCAGGATCAGTATTACTAGGTATAAGTCCAGTGTTCTCCAACAAATAAACCATTGGCAATGTTTCCATTTATGTATATCCAAGGTTCAAAAGCTTAATATTTCTTCACTGTGGTGTAACTGTTCAAAGTCTTTCTAAACTCTTAAACCGGCATAATGTCAGGTATACATGCATTAATTTGAATATGCATTTATGATAATTTCCTTACTTTAAACACATTTATGTTTCCTAAATTGGCTCAGCTAATTTGTGAGGAAATATGCATGCCTAGCAATTTTTTCCCATACAAATCCCATGTATCTTTTTCCAAGTACCAAACATGTACTATTTTTCTCTAGCTATTTTGGTAACTATGTCACTCACGCTTTCAAAAGGCTAAAATTTGTCATCTCACCTCTCTATTAGAAATCATGTAGAATAAAATAGACTTAGCTAGAGATAATTTTGACTAGAGAAAAGGATAAACATAGGACATTGCCATTTTATTTAAAGGAATAAGATATAAAGGAATGGATAACTGTGGTTAAGAAAATGGCATGTTAAAGTCTGCATTTTTAATGCAGCTATTTCATACTAAGTATGGTAGTATTCTATTTAGAATAGGTTTCAACCTTTTTGAAAATCTTGTTAATTTGTGCTAAAAGATAATTTTATGTAAAACATTAATTTTATATATGTATATAAAATTGTATACATATTTAACATAACCTATTTATGAACATTTCCTTCACTTCTATAGGCCTTTTCTGTCTTCCCCCAATAAGCTATAAATTATGCCTAAGGATAAAATAACTTTTTCTGCTTATCTTTTTGCTATATTCTGGCATAAAATTGTCATCTCTAAAGTAGCAGTTTTCTTATTTCTATGATCATTATGGGTAGATATATTTCCGATGCATTAAGAAGAATTACATTTTCTTTTTTATTCCTTGGATATGTGAACTGACAATATTTAGATGCTACATTTAGTTCTCTGGGGAATATAATTCTGTAATTTCAGTACCATTATTAATTCTGCTCAATCCACTGAGATTGGCAACTTGAGTGTTGAGGTGCTTGTTTCATGACACTGACAAGTTTTTTTTTATAGAAAGTGTTCAACTTTTTTCTATACAATTAAATGTTGCATCTAGATAGCATTTAGGTTGCATCAGCCTCACTGACTACAATACTTAACAATTTTATTAAGAATGTGTTGGGAAACTAGGATTCTGTCTTATCCCTTAATTTTTTTTCTCCTTTGGATAGGTAACAGACAGCTCTTTGAGGTCTCAGAGAGAGAAGGATCTTCTGTATATCAACATTACTGTCATCCTCTATATTAATATAGGAGGGAAGAAACAAACATAGAATAGTAGCAAGCCATATCATAGCAAAGTGTTGTTGTTATTATTATTATTATTATTATTGCTGTTGTTGTTACTTTTACTATTATTATTATAAGAATGAAACCAAATGAACCAAAATTATTTATCTTTATAGTCAAAGGGTATTTGCTGTGTACCTTCTCAATGTACTTAAGACAAAAAGTCTGCTTTTGGTTTTCTGGAGATGTTACAAGGGTCTCACTTCATCATTGTGCAGGCAATTCTGCATGACAAAAAAATACAATTAGGACTAATTGTTCATCTACTCATAATAGGTAATCTTGAATTTAAAAGGTCTGACATAAAATTTAGAGTACAGCTTTTTCTTGGAGTTCAATAGATATTATTAAAATATATGTATCCCAGTCAGCTTCAACCAGAAAAAAGTACCTGCTTGCTTATGCAAGGCCATTATCATTTTGTGGTGAATAGCTTTTTTGAACTGAATGTACTCAGAAATAGGAAGGGGAAAGGAATTTTGACAGGGTTTAGAATCCAGGAGAATGCTACCTCCATGACTGCAGTCAGAATACGTGCTTATGCTGCAATTACATGATTGTGCATGCTTAAGAAACCCAGTAATCTACATAGTGAAATAGCAATACATATATCGCTCAGATTACTTTGCTTTGTAGAAATATTCTTCTAAAAAAAAGGCTACAAAAAGAAAAAAACGGTTTTTTGGATAACACATTTTCTTTAGAGTTTTGCTGGTATATTGTTATATTGAGTAATTCTCTGTTACTCTCATTTTTAGCCCTGTGTTTTATAGTAAACTTATGTTACAACATTGTGCTTAATATATCTGGAGGCTGTAATCTTTCACACAGTTTATTTCGGAGACCAGTTCCCTCTCCCTTCTAGTGAACACAATTGTGGAAATGCTCTTCTCATCTTTATATTCTTTCTTTGAGTATAACTTTTTACTTCTGCCATAGTTATATGAAGGAGAAATTGATAATGGATGAGTCTAAAATAAAACAAAATGTCCTTCGTTCCTGAACCTCAGAGACACTTTAAAAACGTAAACTGAAAATGTGAAATAAGTCATTTGGCAATTCATAGGAAGTACTTCTGCATTTCTAGTTTGTTAACAAGCTGCAACATACATCGGGGAAAATTCTACATAGTGAAGTCTACATGAATGAATCACAGCAAATCCGTAAGAGAGCACATTAAAAATAAAATGCTTTTAGACACTATTTATACTGAGCTGTTCCCTGTGTAGTATTTTACAATCAATGTGTGCAATATAATGTAGTTAATACATAATGGATGTTGATTGCAACAGAGGAATGTTTCTCAGAATCATCATTATAGAATTTTGAAATTCCAAAATATCTTTTACTGTGGCTGCATTTGTTGCAAAGTATAGTATACATTTCTGAATCTGGGAGTATACAAATGTATAAATGAGTGAGGGCATTATAAGGAATAATAATCTGCATTGCATTATTAAAAATCCCTATTATAGCTTCTGTTTAAAACAAAATGCCTATTTGCAGACATTTTAACAACTATTATTATTAAAGAAATGTTCCATGAATTCTGATTTTGGGGGACTTCAAGAAACCTTTCTGAAGCTGTATAATCTCTTAATATCCACCTCAACAGTTTTACACTTCATGAGAGAAAATACACCATTATGGTTTTGAATGATATATTATATAGAAGAAAATATTTGAAATGAAGAAGTGTATATTGATCGCACTGCATAAAATATTTTGTCCAAGTCACACTGAATTCTTACCCTATCTCTATTGTTGATTGTAATGCAAAACTATTTTACATTACAATAGTTAATAATATTAATATAATGCATAGTGTGCATATAGTATTTCCTCTTAGAACTAAAATCTTTTCATCTGCATTATTTCAGTAAACCTTATAATAACAATCACTTTCAAAGTGATCAGAATGATTACTAGTTATGCAATTGTACCTTAGAAACTGGATGCTTTAACATTATTCCTGCTTTGCTAAAGCTTGGCTCTTTGTATCATGTCTTCTTAGACAAAGGAAGATCAGATTATTCAAAACAGAAGTAAAAATCAGAAAAATTCTCAAGAGTTTCTGTCTGTAGAGAATGTGGAGATATATGGGGATTCAATTATAATGGGCATTAGGCTTGCTTAATGCAGAGCTGAGTTTATATGTTTTGTTTATAGTTAACAGTTACACTTTGTTCTTTAAACAATATACTTCAAACCTAGACAGGTTTGTAAGAGATTATTATAACAATATCTGAAGGTAACATAAAGGAGACTCATGCTATACCTCTTTAGTTTCATGCACCTAAAGGAAAAAGGAAAATACTCTCCATAAACATTAGAAAGGAAAAGAAAATAATTTTGAGCTTGTATAAAATACTTATAGTACTTAGGAATAGCACTTAGATTTATATACTGCTTCACAATGCTTTACAGCAGAGGTCCCCAATCTTTTGAGCACCAGGGACTTGTTCAATGGAGAGTGCTTTTTCCATGGACCAATGGTGCGTGGTTTTGTGTACTGCCTGCATCCCACAGATGGGGCTTTGCTTGTTTGTGTGGACCAGTTGCTGGCATGCCGTGGCCCAGTACTGGTCTACGGACTGGGGGTTGTGGCCCCTGCTTTACAGCCCTCTGTAAGTGATTTATATAGTCAGCATATTGCCTCCCAATATCTGGCTCCTCAGTTTACCGCCCTTGGAAGAATGGAAGGCTGAGTCAATCTTGAGCCAATGAGAATTGAATTGCCAAACTGGTGGCAGCCGGCAATCAGCAGAAATAGCCTGCAGTATTGCATTCTAACCACTGTGTTACCATGGTTCTTACACATATATCTCATCAGAGACAATTTGAAATCATATACACCTTATAAAATTCAACATAGCTTATTTTGCATTGATTTTCAATTTTTTAAGGAAGCAATTGTGTTCTTAGTACAATTCTTAATCCTTTGGTTTCTCCAAGGTCTTCAAAGTGATAAATATGCCATTAAGGTCTCATGATTTATGAATAGAGAATTCATATTTGCAAATAATTTTGTAGCAAAATTATAGAATAGACATTGATCTAGTAAATTTAATGGATAAATTGTGTGTGCACATGACTAATATGAGTCCAGGAGCCCATACTAATCATAATATATATGGAACTCTATGTTTTGTTTTTTTATTGTGGATTATGCAGGTAGTCCTCGACTTACAACAGTTATTTAATGACTGTTCAAAGTTACAATGGCACTGAAAAAGGAGACTTATAACCATTTTTCATACTTATGACCTTTGTAACATCACCATGATCATGTGAACAAAATTCAGATGATTGGCAACTGATTCATACTTCTGACTGTTGCTGTGTCCCATGGTCATGTGATCACCTTTTGCAACCTTCTGATAAGCAAAATCAATGGGGAAGCTAGATTCACTTAACAACTGTGTTATTACTTATCAACTGCAGTGATTCAATTAACAATTGTGGCAACAAAGCTTGTAAAATGGGGCAAAACTCACTTAACAAACGCGTCATTTAACTACAGAAACTTTGGGCTGAATTGTGGTCATAGATCTAGGATTATCTATTTTCCATTGTTATGACAAAATACACTGAGAAGGACACCAATTTGCTTAGAATTTTAAAGTATTTTATACTAGGTCATTGAAGTAAATGAGAATTATATTGGCCTTGCTAATACCCGTGAACCAGGAGAAGTGAACCAGTGGGGAGAGGCAAGTGTCAATGCATGGGACGCCTGATAAATGGGCGTGGAGCTCATGAGGCAGCTCCACCCCTTCATCCTCACCCTAGCTTGACTTTTAGGCATGCGCCTCACCCCAAAACTAGGGCTTATTTTTTGGGTAGAGCTTATATTAGGCCCACCCCCAAAAATCAAGCAAGGGCTTATTTTTCAGGGTAGGTCTTACTTTTGGAAAACACAGTAGGAAAGATTATTACAAATAATTTAGAATACAATTCAGGGTTGCAACAAAATTTCATAGGTGAACGGCAACATTAAAAATATAATGTGATGTAGAAAAAAAAGTAAACTGTGTATGAGTAGTAGCTCTGTTTTGTTGTGTCATTAGGTTACTATGTAGAAGGTGGACTTTATGACAACCTAGATCACAATTTCAGATATTTGTTAGACCAAAGATTTGTTCAATGTATTATATATAATTAAGTGAATCCACAATATTGCTTAAGAAATGTTAGTTTCACATAACTACCCTCTTAAGTGTCTTAATGCTTGGACTAGTTTAGAAAGTTTGCTATTCTTTGCATTGAAGCTTCCTCTTGTCCAACTTTGATATTAGACAAAAGTAAACTGGCAGCCAAGAATATGAATCTGAAAGCATGAAGAACTTTCTATATAATAATTTGAAGCTTTGGTTTGCAGTCCATGAATAGCAAAGTCCTTGAAGTTCCATAGAATTCAGTTAAAACAAGATTATCTAAATTCTGCTTTTTATCTGAAAGTTTCTAAAGTGAAACTTTAAGCGTCCTTAACCCTAACCCTTCCCTAATTCTGCAGGATTTCTTTTGTATCTGGCTGGGTTATTGACAACTAATAAATAACCAATTGAACACCATGGTGTTGTGTATCATATTTACTTGCGGCTTTTCTGCCAGATTGAGAGGGCAAATATATGCCATCTTTGTATTAGGCAATCAGATTTATATGTGATCTATATCCATTAAGGACTATTCTGTGTCTTTTTGTAATGATAATACTAAAATGATATTTTATAGGTAGACAAAAAGAAATATTCTCCAACAATGGAGAATCTACAATATTTCCTATTGTTTTTACTTCAAAGTAAAATACCACTTCCAATTTCTTCCTTCACTTTTTGCAGCATTTCTCCTTACATATAATGGTGAAATTTGCACTGTGACTAATATTTGAACATTATATTTAATAATTAATATAAGTACATATTGAAAATATTGTAAAATATTTTGCAGTTTCACATGCTACATTTTCTGTTTCTCAAATGTCTTTAAACATGTGTCAGTGTTGTTGATGTGGCTTATGTATTCATGGAAGATACTAAAATGTACTTTTCACTAATTATGATTATTGCCTTACAATATTACAGTGTGAAGAATAATAATTATGTCAAGATCTTTTATTAGAAAGTGTGTGTTTGTATGTACATAATAAAATGTTTCCTTGAACAATGTTAGATTTAAAAATTAAAAAAGAATAAAAGAAATCAAATGAGTAAGTGAATAAACAGTAAATAATAATGTGGAGAAAAGCAAAGTTTTACATTTAGGCAGGAAAAATCAAAGGTATAAGTACAGATTAGGTGAGATTTATCTCAAAAACAGTAACTGTGAAAGGGACCTTGGAGTCTTAGTGGATGATCACTTGACTATGAGCCAGCAGTGTGCAGCAGCAGCCAAAAAAGCTAATACAATCCTGGGTTGTATAAAAAGAGGCATAAAATCAAGATTATGCAAAGTATTAGTACTGCTTTATAAAACCCTAGTAAGACCACAGCTGGAATACTGCAACCAATTTTGATCACCATACTACAAAAAAGATGTTGATACTTGGAAAAATTTCAGAGAAGAGCAACAAAGATGATCAAAGGCCTGGAGACTAAAACATATGAAGAACGGCTGCAGGACTTGGGTTTGGCTAGTCTAAAGAAAAGAAGAAACAGGAGTGACATGATAACAGTATTCCAATATTTGAGGGGCTGTCAGAAAGAAGAGGGTGTCAAACTATTCTCCAAAGCACCAGAGGGCAGGATAAGAAACAATGGTTGGAAACTGGCCAAAGAGAGAAGCAACCTGGAATTAAGAAGAAACTTCCTAACAGTAAGGACAATTAACCAGTGGAACAGCTTGCCTTCAGAAGTCATGGGAACTCCCTCTCTGGAGATTTTTAAAAAGAGACAGTCACTTGTCTGAAATGGTATAGGTTCTCCTGATTAAGCAGGGAGCTGGACTAGAAGACCTCCAAGGTCCCTTCCAACTCCTATTCTATTCTATTCTATTCTATTCTATTCTATTCTATTCTATTCTATTCTATTCTATTCTATTCTATTCTATTCCTGAAAACAGGTTTGGCTACTCTAACAGAGTATATAACTTTCTGAACCACACACACTTCTAAAGATTTCATAATAACTTCCTAGCTATATTCACACACAATTGCCACCATACTAATTTTGGAAATACATTTTTAAAGACTTCTGTTCTATGTATATAAATTCCTGTTAGCACCTATAGGGATCAATTTAGCTAATATTGAAAGAATAGATTAGGAATTTACAGCTTTGAGATGTTGCTAAACTGTAATTTCTAGTAACCCTTATTAGCATGATCAAAAGTTAGAAAATACTAGATGTGGGAAGTTCAAAACATATGTAACTGTTTTGTTAAGACAGGTTTAAACATGTACCAGATTTTTTATATTATGTATCACCCAGAATCTCTGGATTGGGTGATATAAACATCACTATAAGAAAAAAAATGATTGCAGCCCATAAAATTCTGGAAACAGTTCCTAGGAATTCCTGAAGATGTCAGAACTGAATCTGCAGTATTTTACTTGGGCCTGGCATTGACTCAGGGTTAAAGTTTTGCAAAATTGAAGACTTGGAAGCTTACAAACAAATCATGACAGTGGAAAAATAATTCAGTGAAAAACCATGCTGGTTAGCTTTGGGGATAGAGATTGTGAGAGTTATTCAGTTACTACTAGCTCAAGCACCCATAAGATTTTGATTAAATGACTTTAAAAAAATTCAACCGATTCAAAGAACATAACTGAAATATATTGATTGCAATATGTGTTTGAAAGTTCCAAATTCAGAATATCTGAATGGCAGATATTGGTGGTGGTGGAGGGGAAACCCAACCAATTGTTTGTGTATTACTCATAATATATATTATATTATATTATATTATATTATATATTATATTTATATATTTTATATATTATATTTATTAAATTTCTATACCGCCCCTCTCCCGTAGGACTCGGGGCGGTTTACAACCCAATAAAAACATATAAAACAATAAATATTTAAAATTAAATTAAATTAAATAAATACAAGGCTGTTACTAAAAACCTGTTAAAAAACCCAATTCTAAAACCCGAACAGCCTTGTTTAAAAATTTAAAACCCGAGGAGCTCTAGGCCAGGCCGGCTTGATTGAAGAGATGAGTCTTCAACTCTCTTCTGAAGATGCGGAGATCATGACACGTCCGGAGTTCTGGGGGGAGCTCGTTCCACATTGTCGGTGCCCCCACAGAAAAGGCTCTCCCCCTGGGTGCCACCAGCCGACACTGCTTAGCCGATGGCACCCTGAGGAGGCCCTTCTGTGGGAGCAAACTGGTCGATGGGAGGTATTTACTGGCAGAAGGCGGTCTTGTAAATAAGCTCTCTATCAGAGACATCTGGCTGATTGGTATGGCAAACCAGTGATGATGAATTAGAGTTTGATTACCTATTGATCACCATGTAAGATTTGTCTGATGCTGATCTATTGTTCTGATGTTGTACACAGTTATTATGTAAAAGTGATCCACAAATTGCCACATTCATGACGATCACTAGGTAATTATATACCATATGAAATACAAAGTAAAAGACAAAGACCATGGCCAATGTTTCCATAAATCTTATGATAAGAGAGTGATCACTTCAAAAATTCACTTGTGAGACAATGTGTGTGTCATAAAGTGATTATATATGAGTGGTATAAGTATGACATAAGGTTTTTAACTGTTATTAAGGCTTAATATAGTTGTTATTAAAGTTTAGCAATCCTCTAGTCCTCTTGATTGGGATAATTTCCTTTCAGATAAAAATATTTGATTTTTTTTCTGCCTTATTCCAAACTTGTTCATCTAAATAATTTTCCTCAGTTTATTCTGTTAATACTCTTTATCTAATTTCTGGGACAGATCTAAATTCCTGTGGAGCTCCAAATCACTTCCGAGACTGAAATCATTCAACTGAATTGAAATTATTGGGTCTCTAAGCATTTGTCCCTCAAAGCTATATTTTAACAATTTAAAGTAGTCTATATAAAATTGAAACCATTTCGGCTGATGCATTTGTGACAATTGGCTCTGTTTACTGTGATTAGGAGCAGGAAAATGTGGATCTTAGTTATCAGGCTCAGCTTGAATTGTCTTATGATTATCTTTATACCCTCAAGTCTTTTGTTTTTTAAGGATAATGCTGATGATAGCTATTGTGCTATCTGTTAAAAATAAGCATAGGGCTATGGTTTTTCTGGGCACTTTAGCATAGAAATATTTTGTTTTATTTTTATAATGTATGTTGAAGTTGGTTCATACATTTATGGACATGAAATTTAAGATCACATTTGTTTATTTATTTGACACTGAGAGGGCAAAATTCACCTTTTTTTTGGTATAAATAATCAGACCATAGGTGTATAGGGGTTTTTCTTCAACTGTTGACCTTGCTTACTCTTGAGTGTAGTAACTCATGAGGACGGGAAGAGATAATGGTTGTGTTTTCCAATACTGTTATCCTTGCTTATAGTAAGGATCAATATTTTAAAAAGAGTTTTGACAAGACCTTTGGTTATAAATGCAGAAGGAAAACTGGCAAGCAACTTATCTTGGCAGAGCATTCAAGATCAGTGCTTTGTCACTGCTTTCTTTTGCTTAAGCTAAGTCATTTTTCAGAACTATCTAAGGCTCTGTCAGTCTTTACAAGCATTGTCATTTAGCAAATGACAGTCTGTGTTTGCACATGGAAACCAATTCAGTCACTTTCTGTTAACAGCATATATTTATCTAAAGCATTTAGTATGTTACTGATTTGACTATTATACAAAAAGCATAAAAAGATCTATTATTATTGATAAGTGCTGCATTCAAAAGCAGAGAAATTTTCAAGGGTGTGGGTACATATATTTTACCTGATGTCCAGAATCTTTAGAACAACCAGAAGTTTTGCAAATACAGCTCTCATGAATCTGTGTATTCTTCTAATTTAGAAAAATTCAGAAAGATACAAATTCAGTATAATATAATTATGCAAAAGACAATTCCAATAATATTTTTGTTTTATTTTTTAATGTAGTAAAAAAAAAAGCTAATGTTGATGTGAGACAGAGGAAAGCAAGAAGGACCAAGCAGAAAAGGCCTAAGCCTCCCTCTCCCCCCCCCCCAGACACAAACTTCCTGTCTCTATTTTTGGGAGCTATTTCAGGAGGGCTGGGTGATAGGGACAACATGCAACAGTTCTTTTCTCTGCTTATCTCTGCTCCAAAGAAAATTCATATGATGTGTAAGTAAATTAGTAAAAATTTATTTCAATCTATGATCCCCGAGCAACTGTATGTATGGTTGTTGTTCTAGAGGGCAGATGTAGTGACAGAGATGACATTGCTTAACTGGTGGGACTTGATGCAAGCTGAATGTGTTGGATTGCTAGGGATATTGCAATTTTGTTTTTATTACTTTTGGAAATATGTATGCTAATATACTTAAACACCATTGCCACGTCAATGTCTTTTTTGGAAATGTACATAGCAGGATATGTAGAACAAAATGGTGATTTTTCTACACATGCTAGTGACAGACCCTGCTGTCATTCAACAGCTGTGTGCACATCTCAAAAATGCTTTCAAAGTATAATTTAGTTGTCAGAAGTCTATAGTACAGAAATTGTGATGCTTCTTATCTGATATATCTTGAGCCAAGAAGTAATTCTGCAGATGTCTGTGTACTCTAGGAAGTGGACAATCCAAATTTGTACATTTAAAATGATTCTATATTCAGTCAGCCTCAAATATATATATATAACTGGATCAGAATGTCAAGAAAAATAGTAAATAATATTTGGTCATTATAATGTGGCATGATAACCATGGCACATTATATTTATTCCAAAATGTGGAGGTATGCAGTATGTGAAATTAATTTTATCTTTAGAACATGGCAAGAATCACAAAATAATGCAAGTTGCACAAACATTAATGGTATTTGATTTTAGGTTATTTGTGAGAATAAGTTTGGTGTTGCTTTTAGTCTACTTCCTATGTACTGGCATTTAAATTAACATAAATGAGGTAGCTATTGTTTTATTGCATTTTAATGCTTACAATCTCTTGTATAAATTCATATATGATTAACATATTTATATTATAAAATATCAGAAACATTGAACTCTAAACCATGTTGTACTTTTGATTATTCTTCAAGAGCTTTTTTTTCTAATGATATATGAAAATATATGAGCACCAACAATAGAGAAATACTTATACTTCAATGATAAGGTTTGAAAAGTGGTCTCAATAAATTTTCTGAGGTCCAACAATTAAAAGATCTTTGAATATTGCTATGAATCCTACTGTATATCCTCAGATATCTAAAATTGACCTGTGCTAGAATTCCTTCCATAAGATACATAACAGATTCCACCAGTTCAAAGTTGGGAGGAATATAAAATAATTCAAAAATACTATTTTTTCCGGTAGATGAAAATTTCCACCTGTATTAGATTATATTTTAATTGGCCTTATTTGGTACTTGTTATCGGCCAGAAAGGACTTTGTTTAAGATATACATGAGTTGCGTGTGTGTGTTTGCAATAGCAATAGCACTTAGACTTATATATTGCTTCACAGGACTTTACAACCTTCTCTAAGTGATTTAAAGAGTCAGCATATTGCCCCCAACAATCTAGATTCTAGATCCTCATATTAATGACCTTGGAAAAATGGAAGGCTGAGTCAACCATGAGCCAGTGAGACTCGAATTACCAAACTGCTGGCAACCGGGAGTCAGCAGAAGTAGCCTGCAGTACTGCATTCTAACCATTGCATTACCAGGGCTCTTTGGCCAATGCACTGTAGTCTTTAAGATGAAAAATAATGACTGGCAAAACCCAGGTTCACCCCCCCACACACACTCGGTGCATGGAAGTTCTTTTAAGCCCAATCAATCTCTCAGTACTGCTGAAGAGAAACACAACAGTCTTGTCGCTTTACATTTGATGAAGTGATATGCAATTCATAAAAGTTGGTGCTTTTTAATAAATTTTATTAAATACATTTTATAAAAGGTACTGTTAGATGGTCATTTTCTTTTTTCTTTTTAATTTGAATGGCGTCTTGTATATGATTCTCCTTTTTCAGTTCAATTGTAAAAAAAAGTAAATGATCTTGGATATAGTGCTTATCCACTCTGCTCATGTCCATATAGAAAGCATTACCAAGAACAACACTTTTTAAATATTTAAGTTCTTTTGTACTTTCTTGTACCTAGTGACAAGAATTCATGATTCAGTAATGTCAAGTTCAGGATGCATGAGAAGGGTTTTGAAGAATGCTTGGAAATGAAAGCTAATTCAAAATATGGTTGACAGGTGCTAAATTTGATCATTTAGTGCATATCTTATTGTCTTCTAATTAGACCCAATGGAAATGGGTGATTGTAAACTTTAAGACTGAAGCTCACTAGGTCTTTAAATAGGATTAAGACCTCATAGAACATATTTATAATGAAGGTTTATACAGCAACCTGCCAACTCTATACTTATTAGATGACGATATTGATTGATTATTTGCCCCACAAATCTATTCATTCTAATATCTTCCTTAGCTCTCTTATTTCATGAATTTCCATAACATTACAATGCTAAATAGCACCTTTTCAGTCTTTTTTGGCACCAGACTATGACATTCATTGCCAGTTTTTGAGAATTTTAATAAATTTGTGATGTTTACTATATATTATTAAAACATACTTATTTGTAGAAATTTAGATAGCTTACTATTTTATGGCTTATCTGAGTTGGTATACTTGTCCTTAATGTTGACAAAATTGTGAGAGATACAAATTTTAATTATAGAGAAACCTTAGTCCAAAAGCAACATGTGTTCTTCTTTTTATTTTCTGATATAGAATACACATATACAGTAGATGTACCAGTTTTAAGATATACTCTAGTTATTTATATAATCTTTGTAAGTCAATAGAGTCCTTTATTGCAATTCTTTCCATAGAATAAATAAGAGAAATAGATATTTCTAATAATGGTATTGTGGAACAGACTGGTTTAGAAAGTGTGGATTAGTTTTAGGAATTGGGTAGGGGGTTCTGTTTTTTCATTGTATCATTAGGTGGAATTTTAATAGTTTCATTTATTATTGCTGCTATTTATGCAACATTATATTGGTATGACATCAGGTTTCCATTAGTGGCAGAAAATTTCAGCCTAGCAAGATTTTAGCCTAGCATTCAATCTGGATTAGAAAATAGGAATGCAGAGAATGTCAATTTGCAACAGGCAACTGTTTTCAGCTGACAAGTCTTGGGAAGGGGCAGGGGGAAATGAGGTCATAAAGGAAGACTAGGTATACAGCATAGGAAAAGAGCACACAGGATTTGAAACAGGTCTGAATATACATTCTGTACTATTTCTGAGTCTCCTTAGAGCAGCGGTTCTCAACCTATGGGTCGCGACCCCATTTGGGGTCGAACGACCATTTCACGGGGGTTGCCAAACGCCACAGTGCGCCATTTTTTCCCGCCATTTTTTCCCCATTTTTTTCGGCCGGCGCAGGGGGCAGCACTGCACATGTGCGGGGTAGCACCGCGCATGCGCAATGCTGGCTGTTTACGCATGCGCGATGCGGGCCATCGCGCTGCGCATGCGTGGTTTGGGCTATCGTGCGTGCGCCATGCATGCGCGGTTCGGGCCATCACACGTGCATGCGCAGGTCAGAGTTGCCACACGCATACGCGGCGCAGGGCAGGGTCTCGGCCTGAAAAAGGTTGAGAACCGCTGCCTTAGACACTCAAATCTCTGTTATGGCTACTATACTATATTATTGTAGACATTTAATTCCTAGCTAACTCTGAACATTCATGCTGGAATAAGACAACATAACATAATAAACAACACATTCTTGAAGAACTTATGGTCTGAATTGAATATGTCTCATTGGATTATAAATCTCCATGATTGTTGCGATTGGTCATATTCATTTGTGTCATAATGATGACTTGCAGTCCAACATCATCTGTAACATTATAAATTTTCTCCCTAGGGTAAATGTGGAAGGGGAAGCAAATGAAGACTAATTCCTAACTGTAGATATGAGATATCTTTCCCTGTCCTAAGAAGTGTTTATTGTATATTAACAGCTATGGTGGGAGATAATAATAGCACTTAGATTTATATACCGCTTCATGGTGTTTTACAGCCTTCTCTAAGCAATTTAAAGAGTCAGCATATTGCCCCCAATAATCTGGGTCCTCATTTTATTGACTTCGGACGGATGGATGGCTAAATCAACCTCAAGTCAGTTAGGATCGAACTCCTGGCAATGGACAGAGTTAACCTGAAATACAGCATTCTAACCATTATACCACCAGGGGTCCTGTGGTGCAGTTGTTTTTGGAAAGGATGTAACTCTCCCTCCATCTATGCTTTGCTCAGATACTATGGAAAGGTAACTGAAGAATGCATTAGAACAGGAAATGGAACAGGATGAAAATTCTGAAAGATTGATGGCACAATGGAAGGCAGAGATGCTAGTCAATGTTGATAGACTGGGAGAAGTTAATATCAAGAGAAGAATCTTTCAAGGAGACTCATTATCATGACTATTGGGAGTGTGGTGGCTCATGTGGTTAGAATGCTGATAATTGGCAGGTTTACATTTCAGATTTGGTTGCCAGCATGACATAGGGTCAGCGCCTGTCATATGCTCTAACTCCTGCCAACCCAGCAGTTTGAAAGCAGGTAGCCACAAGTAGATAAATGGGTACCATTTTGGTGGGCAACATAATGAGGACATGACAGTATGCCCCAGGCAATGGTGATATCACCATTCAGTCTCTGACATGACTCTAGCTATTGTTTGTCATTGCTTTGATTCTTCTTTCAGCAGTGCTGAATAACTACCATGAAAATATCTCCCAGGCTATCCTATCTCCTTTACTTTGACAATCTGAAGCTGTATGAAAAAACACTGAAATAGAATTTCTGCTCAACACTTTCTGTATATGCAGCCAAGATATTGCAGTGGAGTTTGGACTAGACAAATGTGCCATCCTTACTATCAAATGGGGAAAAATAGTGAAAACTGAAGGAATCAAGATGCCTTATTGAAATAATATCAAATATCTGGATGAAGATGATCATTACAAATATCTGGGTATCCTTGAGGCTGACAATAACAACACTGAAGTCAGAATAAAGGTTAGAAGAGAACATATCAAGGAGTAAAAAATCTTAAATTCCAAACTCAGTTGGAGAAATACTATCAAGGCAATTAACACCTTGGCAATCTCAGTTATCAGATACCCATCTGGAACAGTGGAATGGCTCAAGTAGAACTAAAAGTCCTGGATAGAAAGACCAGAAGAATAATGACAATGAATCATGCCCTTCATCCATGCAGCGATGTTGACAGACTCTATTTAGCAAAGAAAATAGGTGGATATGGAATGTTGAAAATATATCATACAGTTGAAGAAGAATAAAAGAACATTGGAGAATATCTGAAGGATGGTAAAGTTGCATCGAAGCTAAAGCACCAGGAAAACTTACTGAGACTTAACTGGCCTGCAAGAAAGAACAAATAAAGAACAGAAAAGAGACTTGGCAAGACAAAATATTACATGGCCAATATATACAAAAATAGCATGCAATGAAGAAAACAACAAGACCTGACAATGACTAAGAGCAGGAAAATGAAGAAAAAGCAAGGAAATAATTCTGGTTGCAGAAGAGCAACCCTTAAGAAGAAATACATACAAGGCAGCATTGAGAAGATATGAACAAACATCAAAGGATACCTCTGCAAAGAAGCTGAAGAAAGTGGACCACCTTGCTAGTTGCTGCAAGAAGATTACCCATACTGATTACAAGAAAAGGCATGTCAAATTAGCAGCAGTGTAGGCACTGGAAGATCTGCAAGAAATACCATTTGTCTACAAGCAAGAACTGGTAGGATCATAAATTAGAGGAAGTAATAGAAAATAAAAAACCTAAAGTGTTCTGAGACTTTAGAATTCAGACAGACATTCACCTACCACGTAACATTCCAAACAAGAATGTCTGGAGAATGGCCATGGCAGTACCTGAAAATAGCAGAACAGAAAAGAAAGAATTGGAGAAAATAACAAAATACAAAGACCTGTGAATAAAAATGGAATGACTTGTCTCAAAAAACCCCCAAAGGTAATACCACTAGTAATAGACATTTTGAGTGTAATCCCAAAACAATTGGAGTATCACTTGTACACCATCAGCATTGTCCAAATCATCATTTTTCAGTTGGAAAAGGCAGCTTTACTTGGACTCGTTAGGGGGATGAAAATAACAGAATAGCAGAGTTGGAAGAGACCTTGGAGATCTTCTAGTCCAACCCCCTATTCAAGCAGGAAACCCTATACCATTTCAGACAAATAATTGTCTGAAAACATCCAGTGTTGGAGCACCCAGCACTTCAGAAGGCAAATCATTCCACTGATTAATTGTTTTAACTGTCAGGTAATTTCTCCTTAGTTCTAGGTTAGTTTTCTCCCTGATTAGTTTCTATCAATTACTTCTTGTTCTGCCTTCAGGTGCTTTGGAGAATAGCTTTGGAGAATAGGTTGACCCCTTCTTCTTTATTGCAGCCCCTTAGATATTGGAACACTGGTATCATGTCACCCATGGTCCTTCTTTTCATTAAACTAGACATACCCAATTCCTGCAACCTTTCATCAGTCCCTAATAATCTTTGTTCATCAGTCCCTAATAATCTTCTCTAGAGCCTCAACTTCTTTTTTATATTGTGGTGATCAAAACTGAATGCAATATTCCAAGTGTGGTCTTACCAAGGTATTATAAAGTGGTATTAACACTTCACACGATCTTGATTCTATCCTTCTGCTAATGCAGCTTAGGACTATTGACCTTTCTGGCAACTGCAACATATTGCTGACTCATATTTAAATAATTGTCCACTAGGACTCCAAGATCCTTTCTCACAGTTACTACTAGGGCTAGGTACCACCTATTCTATACTTGTGCATTTGATTTTTCTTGCCTAAATGTAAAATTTTATTTTTCTCTACATTGAATTTCATTTTATTAGCTAGGGCCCAGTGTTTATGTCTGTCAAGATCCATCTGTATCTTGAGCCTATCTTCTGGAATATTGGCTATTCCTGCTAGCTTAGTGACATCTGTACATTTGATGAGCTCCCCTTCTACCCCCTCATCCAATTCATTGATGAAGATACTGGGCCCAAGACAGCCTTGGAGTATCCCATTGCATACTTCCCTCCATGTTTTTTTAATAACAAATTTTATTGGTTTTCCAGTTTTACATTTAAGTATTTAGAAAGCAGTGTGGTGATTGGGTAATCAATAATTCAATAACAAAATCTTTAGTACATATGTCAGGTTACATCGTCAAAAAATCCTTCTCTATTTCCCTTAACATTTGCTATATCATATTTAAACAAGTAAATTTCTAATTATAACAAGTTCAGTTGAGACATTTATCAATATATTTTTTGCTTATACATATCCATATCTTGTTTTTAAGTTTTAACTTTTAATTACGGTATTCCAATTTAACTTTTAACATCCATTGTATTTAAGTTTCGAGTAACCCAAATTTCCTTTATTTCGCTACATAAAAGTTATAATATCTAAAGTACATATATTATTTACTTAAATATATTTTTAATTTATTTCATAAATATTTTCTATTTCTCATCCTAGTACATCACCACTTACTAATAGAGTGTCCTTTATTGTCTCAAGTCCATCATCTGTATTATCTGGGCTAAACAATAATTCGAAGCTATTTCCAATAGTTAATTTTCATTTCCCTTATGAATCTAAATCCTAAATATTAAGCCAATTAATCCCTTATTTTTTTATCATTTTCCAGCAATATTTAAATCTATAATCACATTTCCCTTCGTCTCAAAATCTCCCTTTAGCTCATTAGTTGAGACATTAGGATCTTCTGTCATAAATCAGAAGACTCCATTTTTTAAATCTAACTCTAGCTTTCTTTTTATGCCAACCAGGCTTACATACCAATGCCTTTAAATCATCAGATAGATCTCCCTTCATTCTTGCACATGTTATTTGAATCAAAGGAGACCATCTGGTTATTAATTTTCCAGAGGAACTGGCCCATTTATAATCGTTTAATTGTTGCCCTCGTGGCTCAAGTCTCCTTATTTGCTCTAGTCTAGTTATCTTCAATTTGGTCTGGTCTTCTTCCTCAGGTTTTTTCTGGTTTAAGTAAAAAGTCATGTCCAATTTTATGGTTGTTTTTTGGTTGTCTAGGTTGTACTTGTTGATCTTTAACACCCTCCGTCTTGGTATTACTTTCATCCGCTTTTGTTGCTTTTTGGATTGTAGGTTCTTTAGTTGCAATCAGGGTTTGGTTGTCAAAATTTTCAGTACGTTATACTTGTTGTTTTTTAAAGTCCTCTGTCTTGGTATTAATTTCTTCCACTTCTGTTGTTTTTTGAATTGTAGGTTCTCTAGTTGGAATCAGGATTTCATTTTGTAGGTTTAAACTGGCTCCTTTGTCTTTCAGTCTAGATTTAATTAGCTCAGTAGCTTCAAGAATTTTTTCAAGTATAAGTTTGTAATTAGCCGAAATTTGTTGCTGGTACTTCTCCATTTCTGAGATAGTTATGAATGGTCGTTTAGCGAAGGCTATTTTTTAAACAAGAGTCAGTAAGTGTTCACCTCCACAGTTCCTAAAAGCCAGTTTCACTGATCAGCTGTTCTCTCAGCTTTTTATCTCTCTTAGATAGTACCAAGGACAGGTCTGGGCTGTAAGCAGGTCTCTTGGTCAAAAGTTTTCATTTGCTGTACCAAAATTCACCACAAGATGTCCCCGATAGCATTTATAATCTTTTTCAGGACGGGCTGGGTTTTTAGCCTTTCATCTTCTTTACAAGTAAATACAGTAACAGATCCCTGTGAAAATAGGAACTTTTGGGGTCCCCAAATATCAAAAAGATGCAAATCCAGATACTTAGTTGTTCTTTTCAAGGCTTTATTTTCCTAAGTAGTCAGATGCCGTCATTTTAGGGGGTGGGAAGAAAAGGTTCCTTTCCCTCTCTCCTCACAGGGGAAAGAAATTTCAAGAGACTTTTTGCAGGAAAATACTTGGGATACAAAGAAGATAAGATCTCACCCAATTCTTTTGCAGTGCTTTCAAAGTGCTTGATAGTAATTTTGGCCTCGGCTGGTAACAGCTTAGTGATAGGCCATATTAATGGCCGATCTTTTCCCTGTCAGTTCAAAGAGCTGCTCCAGATCAAACGGGAGGACTGCTGCCCTTCCATGATCAGTCAGAGGTCCTCTTCATGCTTGCCGCCCCTCCAGGGCGACTTCCGACCCTTTTCAGGGTCCCTCGGCGGGAGAAATCCAGACAGCGGAGGGAGCAATCGCCCTGCATGTCTGCCAGTGCTGTGAGCACAAACCGGAAGCTTGCATACTTCCCTCCATGTTGATTCAATTTCAATAAGGACTACACATTGAGTGCAGATGGTTAGCCAGTTACAATTCCATTTGGTGGTGGTGGTATTTAACCCACATTTTTCCATCTTAGAAAGTAGTGGTTTGTGGTCAACTTTATAAAATGCCTTACTGAAGTCCAATCCAAACTATATCCATAGCATTTTGCTGATCCACTAATTTTTCTCTTTTTCAAAGAATACAATAAGAATACAATAAGATTTTCCTGCCATGATCTGTTTTTGACAAATTATATTGGCTTTGTAGGTGTTTGTAAATTTGTTCCTTGATTATCTTTTTCAGAATTTTTCCAGATATTGACATCAGGCTGATAAGTCTGTAGTTTCCTGGATCCATTTTTTCCCGGATCCATTTCCCCCCCTTTTTGAAGATGGGAAGTAATCAGCCCTTTTCCAGTTGTCTGGTAGTTCCCTGATGCTCGAGGATCTTTGAAATATATAGTTCAGTGTTTTGAGATCTTTTCTGACAATTCCTTCAGAACCTTAGGGTGTAAATCCATCTAGTCCTAGTGATCTGAATGTCTAGAGTGAATAGGTGTTCTCTTACCATTTTCTTGCTTATTTTGACTTGCACTCCTAATCTGCATTTTAGAGTTTGTTTGTTTTTTATAGGTTGGTCCGTTTTTTCCTTTTGTGAAAAGGCAGATGCAAAAAATGAGTTAAGCAGTTCTGTTTTCTCCCTAGTACTTGTCACCTTCTTGCCATTTTGTCCCATTAATGGATCAATCATTTCTTTAACTTTTTTCTTGATTTTTACATTTTGAAAGAAGTTTTTTTTGTTATTTTTTTACTTTTGTTGCAAGTGTTGGTTCATTTTGAGCCTTAGCTTTCCTGACTTCATGCCAAATCCACTCTAAAAATCTGGCTTACTATGCAACTAACCATTATAATTTAAAATTGGTGTGAAAGGGGGAACTATGCTATCTCAAAACGCACATTAGTTGTTGTCTAGCCTGTGCTTAACAGTATAAATATTAATAAGGTTTGTAAAAGCAAGCCATGTGGAACTGTTAAATATATAAATATTTTGCAAACAATGCAATTGTGAAAACAGCTTAGCCTTAGGTGCATTTAGTTTTTCCTGTGTATGTAATAATTGAAAGCAAAATAAAGCAATGCTGATGAAACATACATTGCTGTATCTTCAGACATGATTTATTTAAATATCGCAATCAATGCTTTCTTTGGCCCTCAATTAAAGGGCTCTCTTCATGTAATAATTTAACAATGTTGCTATTTAAACCCCAATGAAAAACAAATGTTTAATTGTTTTGGAATAGTCAGGAGGCATGATCTTTCTAAATATAATTGGATGTTCAGATATTCGAAAAAGGGTCAAAGTCATGTTTATTTTAAATTACAAAGAAAAAGATTAATTACAAAAATAGTCCGGATTTAAACAAGTAGAGATAAAATACAGTAAAATCTTTCACTGCAGGAATGAATGTCTTCTTACTTAAAGTTGGATTTTCCTTTCATTTGAAATCAATAAGGGAGAAATGTAAGGATATGCTTGACTTTCCTTTTGTAATGAAAGGGCTGTGCATAATTCTTCTCTATTTGGAAAAAAAGAAAGTCTAATACAACTAGACAAGTACTCTCCAGGGTCTCTATCAATAATAGAAATGAATAAAATGTAGTGAAGTAATTATAATACATGTTCAGATATCTTCTATAAAAACAAAACACATAAAAGTCTAATCCTAGTAAAACATGAGATATAAGGAAATAGTAAGATAACACATTTTAAGACTCAATATCTGCCCACAGCTCTGTGCATATAATTATGTTGAGTCAAATGTAGCTGTATTCATACAAATTGTACAGTACAGTATTGTTTGGAGTGTTCTCTGTGCGAATCCAGATTTTGTGATTTGTAAACAATGTTTTTCTGCTTTAATATAATCTATTAGGCCAATTGTATTAACAGCTTTAAGAAAACTATGATAACAGTAAATATGACCACATAACTGCAATGCAGTATTTTCTGTGAAACTAATGATGTGCACTTCTGATTAAGGATGATTAGGACTGGAGTAATAAAATGTATTTGCAGTAAAACAGATGCTATGCAATGTAAGCAGAAGGAGAGCTGTGCAATGATTCAATTAAAAATAATTCCATCAAATGTATCTCTTCAAATTAATCTGATTGAATTGCTGATTCAGTATATCAAATAGAATTAAATACCTGGAAATCAGTTTGACTTCTGCAATGTCCATTCACTTTGTTAATCAAATTGACAATCAAAATTGAAATGATTCAGTTTCTTGATCTGAATTGAAAACACTAATGGATGTAATTATATGAATTTAACAATGATTCTAATAGAATCCTGGATGATTTGCTTAACTCTTTGCAGAAGATCTAAGATGAAAACTCTAATGTCCTCACCTGGAAGCATGGCTGATAAGAAATGATTGAAATGAAATAACCTGAAATGACTGGTGATAGGAAATATCTATTTCTGAAGTATTTATTTACTTCCTCTGTGGAACTATAGCCAGTAAACATTCTCTTTTCCATTTTTCTCCCAAGAACATAGTAAGGTGAGAAAGATTTACAGTAACTGGTCTAAGATCATTCAGTAAAAGCTTCTGAATGAATAGAAAGATAGGTGAAAAGACTAAAGGAAGCATGTCTAAAATTAAATCTAAAGACTGAATTGTGTGGTGTGTGTATATATGCATGCAAAATATGGCCTGGACGTATTGCTCTATTTTTCAAATAGATAGATAGATAGATAGATAGATAGATAGATAGATAGATAGATAGATAGATAGATAGATAGATAGATAGATAGATAGATAGATAGATATTCTGATTCTGAAATTTGGGTATCACCATTGTCACCTTCTTGCTTCGTTTTCATATGGTAGTCTCTTTTAAAAAAACATGAAAAAGTAGTATTATCAAGAGAATATTTACTAGAACTTTCAAAAGAATACTATTGCTGCTGTTTTTAAATTTAATCATGGATCAGGTGTGAGTGCCTAAGGAATTTTGCTTGACACACTGGTAGAACTGGCTTTCACAAAGTGGACTACTAGGTTTCGGTTGCAGTACTATGTACTTTGTTACCATCTGATGAGGGCATGATGGCTCAGCAGTTAAAAATGCTGAACTTGTCAGCCCAGGTTCAAGACCTGAGTGCCATATGATGGAATGAGCTCCCATGCCTCAGCTCTTGAAAACCTAGCAGTTTAAAAACATGCAAATGCAAATAGATAAATAGGTACCACTTTGGTGGGAAGATGGTAGCATTTCCTGTGCTTCAGCATATAGACATGCTGACCACATGATACTGGACTTGACTTGGTGCAAAAACCCACTTTGGGCTGTTTTCTTAGTCAGTGAAAGAGTGCAGCTTGATTTTTTTTAATAACAAATTTTATTGGTTTTTTAACTTTTACAACAGAATGCTCAAGACACACCGTGGTGGTTAGGTGGTCAATCATCCAAAAACAAAATCATATAATAGCTCAAGTAAATACATTAAATGTTCCCTCTCTACTTTCCTCAAATGATATAACCTATTTAACATAATCAATTTCTACATTACATATCTATAAATCCTAATCCTGTTTTGAGCTTTATTAATTTACAATTAATTTACAATTTATGGCAATGGGCCAGGATACTTGCGGGACCGTCTTCTGTCTCATGAATCCCAGCGACCGGTTAGGGCACATAGGGTTGGCCTCCTACGAGTCCCGTCTGTCAGACAATGCCATCTGGCGGGGCCTAGGGCTAGGGCCTTCTCCGTTGCTGCCCCAGCCCTCTGGAACCAGCTTCCCTCAGAGGTTCGTACTGCTTCCTCCCTCCTAGCTTTCAGGAAACTATTAAAGACACATTTATGCAGACAGGTTTGGGGCACTCTGCCCCTGGGCCCTTGATTGTGATTGTGTGTGGTATGAGTGTTATAAATTATTTTGTTTTTATATAGTATTTTAAGTAGAAATTTTAACTGATCCTATGTTTTGTTTTTTTACTTGTATTATTGTTGTGAGCCGCCCTGGGTCTGAGGAGAAGGGCAGCATATAAGTCTGAACAAAATAAATAAATAAATAAATAAATAAATAACCATAGTCCAATTTTAACCTTAGATAAATGTATTATCACTTCGGGTATCCCTTTTAAAATACTAATCCAGACATATTCTAATTCATAATCTCATAAACCATCTATTATTACACAAAACATTGTCTTACTAACTTAGCACACTCAATTAGTTGTTAAAGCTATCTGAATTTTTAAAAGCCTCTTTCATATTCTTATTCTCATTCCATTACTAAATAATTTTCATACAAATAAACATATTATTCAAGAAAATACATTCTTACTCTGTTTAACATATATATTCTAATAATCACAAATTTTCAACTCTAAATCTTAATCCTTAAAAGAGTCCATATTTCTCAAAACCTTTTTAATCCATTACATATCATTTTAAATTTCTCTTTTTAGTTTTATTCTGGCTTTCTTTCTTCGCCAAGCAGGCTTCCATAACAAAGCCTCTATTTCAGCAAATAAATCTCCCATTATTGCTTCTAATATCATTTGGGTCAGTAAAAGACCTTCCATCCTCTGTTTTTGATGCCTGGTTCCTGTCTGCTGGATAAAACACTTAATCATGCCCAATTTTATAATTACGGGACCGTCTGCTGCCCCATGAAACCCAGCGACCGGTTAGGGCCCACAGAGTCGGCCTTCTCCAGGTCCCGTCAGCCAGACAGTGTCGCCTGGCGGAGCCTAGGGGAAGAGCCTTCTCTGTTGCGGCCCCGGCCCTCTGGAATCAACTCCCCCCAGAGATCCATATTGCCCCCACCCTTTCCGCCTTTTGCAAATTATTGAAGACCCATCTTTGCCGGCAGGCCTGGGGCAGTTACCACCTTGCCCCAGCCACTGTATATATGTTTGTATGTCTGTTTCTGGATGATTGGTTGTTTTTAATTAATTGGCTTTATAATGTATTTTAATATTAGATTTCTTTATGTTAGTATTCATGTTGTGAGCCGCCCTGAGTTCTTGGAATAGGGCGGCATACAAATCTAATAAATAATAATAATAACAACAACAACAACAACAACAACAATAATAGTTGATTATCAAGGTTGTCATAATTCTCCAACAGTTGTAATTTCAAGTCCATTTCTGTTAGTTTTGCAATTGTAGATAGTTTAGTTACAATCATTTTTTGGTCATCCAAAATCTCCATAGGTTGTATGTAAATTAATTCTTCTTCTGTTGCTTTTTGGTCTGTAGAATGGTCAAGTAGAGTCTGAAGGTCAGTTTGTAAATTTACAGTAAAATTTCTGTTTATTATTTCTGCAGTTCTCTCTCTTATTTGGAAACATATTTCCTCAGTAGCTTCATAAATTTTTTCCATATGAGTTTACAGTTGAGTTGTGAGTATGTTTTCTCCATTTCAGTAGTAACACAAACAAAAAACAGACCGCGGAAGGAGCTGCCTCCCCCCCTGCAATCAAAGAGAGTCCTCCTCATTGGTAGTCAGCCCTCCAGGGTGACTTTTCGACCTGATTAAGGGTCTACCGGCAGAGAAAAAGCAGGTAACGAAGAGAGAGAGAGCCTCTTCGTGTGCCTATAGCCACTGCAACCCAAACTGGAAGTCAGAGTGCAGCTTCATTTTTATTTTGTGGGAAGTTTTTCTGTTCTTTGGGGCGATTTTCTTCCCACCTGATTTCCTTTTGGGCAAGGGTCCCTACAATATGAAAAATAGTTAAAAGATTAAAATGAATTGACATTAAAATATTATTAAAAACCGCGCTAAAATCATGTCTACAAGAGCCAAGAGATAGATGGGATGTGGATTACATATTCTTACTCAATGGTGGGATTCAAATAATTTAACAACTGATTCTCTGCAGGGAGGGAGACAGGGAGGGAGATGGGGGACTGCTGCTATGAGGCAGATGGGGGAGGGGGGAGCTGCCCCATGCACCCCGCAACTGCTTACCATGCTATAGGGCCCCTGCAGTCAGATCTACCATGCCCTGACACCCATCGAGCCTCGCCTATTCGGTAGTGACTTCTCCCACTTTCTCCTTCTTCCACCTCCTTTGAGCAGCCCTTCACTCCCATTGCTGCTTTTTCAGTCCCAGAGTTTTGTCCAGAGCCTATGCAGAGTGTCTTTGGAAACGAAGCCTCACAGCGATTGGATGGGGTGGGGACCATTCCCTTCGCTTTGGGATTGGCTCCAAAATGGGCTGGAAGGAGCAGCCTGAGGACTCCAATCTGGCTTTGTAACAAGCAAGGGAATTGAAAGCACATGAATACACACTAATCTGGCGTCTCAAAAAACTGTTTTTTCCCCTGTGCTGGATTTTTGCTGCCATACTATTTAACTTTCTTTAAAGTTTACTTGATGCGGAATAGGCAAACTTTAAAGAAAGTTAAATAGTATGGCAGCAAAAATCCAGCACTGAGGGAAAACCTCTGTTAATTTGAGATGCCAGACTAGCATGAATTCATGTGCCTCCAATCCCTTTGCTTGCTGCAAAGCCAGATTGGAGTCTTTGGGGGGAAGGCAGGTGATCTGGATGTGCTGCACAGTGGCAGCAAGCAGAGTCAGAGAGAAAGACTTCCCCTGCTTACCTCCACTTGCTGCCACTATGCAGCAGGTCTGGATCACCTCTCTCTCTCCCCCTCTGTCTCCACTTGCAGGGTAATGGAGGAGGTCTCCCTTGGACATGGACAGGGTGTCAGCTTCAGTGGGTGTTTGCAGGGTGACAAAGGAGGTCTCCCTTGGGCTTTTCCCACTTTCTCCTTCCTCCTCCTCCTTTGAACAACCCTTTGCTCCCATTGCTGCTTTTTCAGTCCCAGATATCAATTTCTCTGGACCCTGTGCAGAGGGTCTTTGGAAACAAAGCCCTGCAGCAATCAGGTGGGGTGGAAACTGTTCCCTTCGATTTTGGACTGGCTCCAAAATGGCCAGATTGGCATGTATTCACATGCCTCCACTCTCAATCTTTGCAGCAAGCAAGGGGGTTGGAGGCACACTAGTCTGACATCTCAAAAACAGTGTTTCCCCCCTCCTAGATTTTCACTGCCAGACTGTTTAACTTTTTTTAAAGTTTACTTGATGCAGAATGGGAAGGATCCACATTCTGCATCATGTAAACTTTAAAGAAAGTTAAACAGTCTGGCAGCAAAAATCCTTCCCTGTACGTGAGACCGGGTTTTTTCCCCCTGCTCCTGGATTTTCACTGCCAGACTGTTTAATTTTCCTTAAAGTTCCTTCCCATTCTGCATCAAGCAAACTTTAAAGAAAGTTAAATAGTCTGACAGTGAAAATCCAGGAGTGGGCAAAAAAAACCTGGTTTGTTGAGACGCCAGACTAGAGTGCATTTACGTGCCTCCAACCCCCTTGCTTGCTGCAAAGCCAGATTGCAGCAAGCAAAGGATTGGAGGCATGAGAATGCATGCTAGTCTGGCCATTTTGGAGCTGGTTCCCCAAACTCAAGAAAAAATTAGATATCGGTTCTACCAAACCAGTGCGAACTGGCTGAATCCCACCACTGTTCTTTTTTTTTAAACAACTTTTTATTAATTTTCCAATGTTACAATTATATTTTTGAAAAGCAACATGGTGTCTGAGTTACAATAATTCCATTACATACAAATATTATTAATACAAATCTCCAACTATTACAGCCAATATTTCCTCTATTTTTCCCCTTAATACATACTGTCTCTTGTTTAAATTAGTATACTTCTTATTCTGTCCATCAGCTACTTAATAGCTTTCTTACATTTATCAATAATTTTATATGTCTTATTTATTTTAACATTCCATCTTTTAGACCATCAATAACCTTATGAATTTTCCCAGCTTTAATTTTGCGTTGATATTTAAATTAAATGTTTAATATTTATCATTTCCAAATTTTTAAATGACCCCATTTCCCTTTGTCACAATTCCCCCAACATGTAGTGTTTCAGATACATATCTTACCTATCTCACCTCTATATCAACAGTTATACAATATAATATTCTTGTTTTCATTATAATTTCCAAATATTATAGATTCAATAACCAAAATTTCTCCCATTTCAGCATTCTTCCTTAAGTCCACTTTCTCATATTTAAGCTTATAATTTTTATTCTTATCACTATATCAAAACATGTTAATTACATTACATCACTCCTAACATATATATGTCTTAATCACCTTTATCTTGTCTTTATAAACAACTCAATATTTCAATTTAACAGTTGATATTTATGCATCTAGGTTTTAATTAGTCAACATTTTTCTTTATCTTCACATCATAACAATATCTCGTATTCAAAATACAGGTCTTGTCTACTTAAGTATATTCTATTTTAAACCTCCTAAATATATGCACACTTCATTCTTCTTCAACCTTATTCTGGCTTTTTTTCTTTGCCAAATCACCTTCCATGTATTTGCTTCAGGGTCCTCAAAGAATTCTTGTATTATTATATATATTAGGTCATATTGAGATGACCATCCAGTCACCATTTTTGAAAGGTTCTGGCAGGACTACCAGATCGTCTCTTTATTTTCTCCTCTTGACATAGTTTTCCTGAACTGTTTATCTTTCCTTCCATCTGTTTCTATTCTTGATCTTCAAATTCCTTCTGATTTATATAGCAGGTTTTTTCCTCCATCCGAGTTGTCAGATTTTTTTTCTGAATTTTCTATTGTCTGTACTTGTTGGGCAGTTAGGTCTTCTGTGATAATATTTAATTGTTCAATTTTTTTCTGTTGTATTCTGTATAGATAGGTTTTTAGTTATAGTCAGAATTTGAGTTTGCATATCTAATATGCTTTCTGATTTTTTTCCGAAACTCTTATTTCATCACCAGCTGTAAGAAGAGTTTTGGTAAGTTATTTTCAATATAACAAAAATTTGTTTTTGCATTTCTTCCATAGAAAAGGTCTGTTCCTGATCTTCCATAGTGATGAGTTGAACTGAAAAAATTTACAGTCCCCCCCCCCAGTAAATAAGAAACAGAGCTAAAAACTCTCACAGCTGGTGTTCAAGGTCACATGAATCTTATCTTGTTTTCTGAACTGTCAGCCAAGTCTCTTTTCTTTAAGAATAATAAATTGCAATTTCAGGTTTAGCCACAAGATGTCACCCCACTGTTTAAGGCAGAGGTAGGCAACCTTGGCTCTTTTATGACTCATGGACTTCAACTCCCAGCATGGCTCAGGAATTCTGGGAGCTGAAGTCCACGGGTCATAAAAGAGCTAAGTTGTCTACCCCTAGTTTAAGGAATTCCTTTAAATCTCACAGTTATTTTAATCCTTTTGGTTTTTTTCTTCTATTTTAAGAGGAAAAACCCAGACTTTCAAATAAAAGTAGAAAGTAAAAAGTAGATAATCAAAAATCTTTTAATCCACAAGCTTTAGGAAATAAAGTTCCAATTGGGATCTAATTATTTTTTTAACGTTTTCAAAAACTCCCCTGTATATTCAATCGCTGCTGTTTCTAGAGGGAGGGCTAAAATCCCCTTCCCTCTCCACATGGGGGAAAGTACTTTAGCAGCTTGAATAGGTACAAAAAAGCAATTAGGATTTAAGAGAGGTAGATCTCACCCAATCCTTTTTATGCTGCTTTGAAGTTGCCAAATGGTAGTGTGACTTCGGCTGTCTGCAGCCTAGGGACGAACCATATTTCTCCAGCATGGTGGATGTATAATCCACTGGATAGGGTTATTTCAGCCCTCCTGCTCAGAGAGACTAGGAAAAAGCTTTAGCCACGCCTTCCCCTGGGCATGTCTCCCAGTTTTTTCCTAGTCTCGGCTCAGAGCAGACACCTTTTTAGTAGGCTCCGTAGTTTGTTTGACTCAATCTCAAATTTATCACCAAACTCCAAATTTTTTCTTCAATTTAGGCTATTTTTTTTATCTTCAATCCATTTTAGTAGAGCAATCCGGTCGTGGTTTTTGAGTTTGCCTCAGCACGGACCGATCTCTCACAGCAGGCCGGCGGGGAAGCCAGCAGCTGCCTCCGCTCCCCCCAGGGGCTCAGAAACGCCGGGCTAGATTAAAATCAGCCGGGAAGGAGGAACGGGGACAAGGGAGACATAAACATCCCCAGCTGCTGAGGCCGGCGCGCAAGCCAACAGCCGCCTCCCGCCCCTCCGTGGTATCTTAAACCTTCGGATTTGCCGTTCCAAACGGCAAGGAGGCGCAGCAAACGGCGGCGAATACTCGATCCGGACACGGGGCTCCGTTGTCACGGATCGCAACAGGTCTCCACACGCAAGTAGACTGGTGGGGGGGGCAGTGCGGTGAGAGCGTGAATTTGCTTGTGCCACTCCTTCCACAGGGCCCGTGAATTTTCGGGGGTTAGAGAATCGCCTCAGAAGTGTGCAGACGCCATTTTAAGACACAGTTTTCCCACCACTTCAGGCTCCCGGGTGGCGACGGCCATCTTGATTTAGGCCTACAGGGCCCAGGCCGCAGAGCCCCTCGTCTTGGCCTAACTTATTAGGCCCGACCAGGGAGAGCCTCTGACGTGCGCCTCAGCATCCAGGCCATCGGGGGGCGCCCTCCGTAACCGCAGGAACGCCCGGCCGATCATACATCTCTTCATCAGGATATAGCAGGGAGCATAAAAAAATCAATTCCAGGGCTGCTGGAGGAGGCAGTACCCCGTGGGCTCTGGCTTCCTAGGTCCCGGCAGGAGTGAAGGCTTTCACAGGCCGCCTGTTTTCCCATAGCCGTGGCCTTTAGCCACACGGCCTACAGGACAGGCCTATTACCTGTCCGGCTGATCTGCCACATCTTATCTGGTCTCAGCGTAAGGGGCGGTTGCGCCTCTTCCCTGGACATTGCTCTGCGGCCATACGTTCCAATTCCCTTACACTAGTCACCCTTCTACAGGCTTGACTAGTGGCAATGGCAGACAGTCCTTCGCCCCTGGCTATACCGGTCTCAGGTGCCCCCTCCGCGCAGCCAAAGCGCAGGGCAACCGAATTAAATACAGGAGGTAAGAAGAAGGCCAAGACCAGGCATCTTTCCTCCAAGGAGACCTCTAAGTCGGCGGAGCGAGTGGCCTCGAGGAGGCACCAAGCACTGGAGAGAGAATTCTCCAAGGCACAGAGGCTCCTATCCAGTGGGGCCGATCCGGTTCCCCCTGCCCCACTGGATACCAATACTAGGGAGCCTCCCCAACCAAATGCTACCTGGACTGCTACTCCTCTGGGGGACACCGAACAGGCAGGTCCCTCTCACTCCTCCCCTCCTCCTCAGCAGGGCCCCCAAGTGGCTACTGCCCCAGCGTTGGTAGGGGCAACCATTGGGGCCCAGGGACCTGCATGGTCACAGGCCCAATTCCAGGCCTTCATGCAGCACATCTTCACGCAGTTCATGACTCCATCTGGGACCCAACAGGTTCCCCCTCAGGTCCCCTCTCCTCCCAATGATCCTCCCCCTCAGCAGAGCTACTCCCCAGCTCCGGAATCTGCTAATTCGGAAGCTTCATCCCAGATGGGGGAGGGGGAGCCCGATGATTTAGACGTGGCGGACACCCCCATATCAGACGAGGAGGAAGCAGAACCCGATCAGGCCTCTGCCTCCTGTCTCTTCGATCACTCCATCTTTACTGCTTTACTGTCAAAGGCATGCTCCACTGCCTCCTTAACCTCTGTGCAGGAGGAGAAACCTTCCACCTCAGCGGACAAGGAGTCAAATCCGCTGTTCAAGGTGAAGGTAGTGGAACACAAACAGATTCCCTGTCCCTTTGTTTTCCGGGACGCGGTGGAGGCTCAGTGGGCCTCTCTGTCCACCATTCCCAGGGAAAGCACTGTGGAAAAGAAGCTCTATAATGTGGCCCCGTCTTTCGCTTCCCTACTAGAGGTACCGTCAGTGGATTTCCCACTAACTTCCTTGTTCTCAAATTCTGCAGCCTCAGGGGACATGACAGAGTTCCTCTCTGCGGACGAAAAGAAGTTCGAGGCCAACTACAGAAGGGCACACCTGACCTCTGGTCAGGCCATTAAGGCTGCTACAGGTACCTCCTTCTTCGCCAGGACCTCCATTATGTGGCTCCGGGAACTTCAGGCCACAATCCCGCCTGACCAGGTCAGAGTTCACCAGACACTCGTGAAACTGATAGGGGCCTCACAGTACATGGCCGATGCCTCTCTCCACTCGGCCAAGTGCTCTGCCCGCTCAATAGGAGCCACAGTGGCCTCTCGCAGGCTCCTGTGGTTGAAGCACTGGAGGGCGGACTTACGGGCAAAGTGCCGCCTCTCCTTGGCAAAGTATACAGGCAAGGACCTGTTTGGCCCCATCCTTGACCCACATGTAGTCGAGGGTAGGGACAAGCGTAAAATCATTGCCCACCCTTCCAAAAAGACCAATAGGCGGCAGCAGCCGGACCCCCGCAGACAGGCAACACGCCCCATGGGCACCTGGGAGTGGCGGCAGCCCTTTCAGACAGGGCAGTCCTGGGATGGGCCCAGAGGTTCACGTTCCTTCCCTCAGAGGCAGGACCGTCAACAGGACCGCCAAAATACAGGACCCAGGGGCCAATTTCAAACCAAGCGTCCCTTCAGGGGGTCGGGGAACCGCCCTTTCCGGCGGACCAAGTGACTACCTCTGGGACATCCCAATAGGGGGGCACCTAGAGCGTTTTTATCAGGTCTGGGAACAGACCACCTCCGATTCCTGGGTCAGGGACACAATCAGGCGAGGCCTAGCACTCGAATTCGAGGCGATCCCACACGATCGCTTCACCCAGTGCCCGGTATCGCGAAATCCCTCCAAGGCAAGGTTGGTATCCTCCGCCATCAAACACCTCCTGGACATCAGGGCCATAGAACCCGTGCCGGAGGACCAAACTGGGACAGGTTTCTACTCCATCCTGTTCATGGTCCCCAAGGCATCAGGAGGGTGGAGGGTGATCCTGGACCTAAAGGGCCTAAACCGGTTCCTAGTGTACCGGCGTTTCAAAATGCAGACCCTAAGGTCCATACTAGCCAGCATCAGAAAAGGGGATCTCCTCTCATCCATAGACCTCACAGAGGCCTATCTTCACATCCCAATCGCCCAGTTCCACCGCAGGTTCCTGTGCTTTTGCTACGCGCACCGACATTATCAGTACCGGGCTCTCCCGTTCGGCCTCTCCTCGGCACCAAGAGTCTTCACGAAGGTACTAGCAGTCTTGGCCGCTCATCTCCGGATGATGCCGGTGCGCGTGCAGTGCTACCTGGACGACATCCTCGTCCAGTCCAGATCCATTCGGTCGGCGCAAGCAGACCTGAGAACCACCATCCAGGTACTTCAGTCCCACGGGTTCTCAGTGAACTTCGGGAAGAGCCACACTTCCCCCTCGAAGCGACTCCTTCACCTGGGGGCACTGATAGACTCGGAACGGTGAAGGGTCTACCTGTCCCAGGAACGGCAGCTGAGCATCCGGAAATTGATATTCCAGATCCGGGGCACGAAAAGGGTTCCCCTGGTGCAGCTGTCCCAACTCCTGGGAAAGATGGTATCCTGCATGGGGATAGTGCCATGGGCAAGACTCCACTCGAGGACCCTCCAATGGTTCCTCCTCCCCTTCCAGAAACAGAACCTCAGCGCCTCTCCCCACAAGGTCCAGGTGCCGCACCACGTCCTTGCGTCTCTCCAGTGGTGGGTTTCTCCAGCCATGTCCAAGGGGACTGTATTCAAGGAACCCTCCAGGGTAGTCCTGACGACAGATGCCAGTCTGTTTGGCTGGGGTGCTCACCTCCAAACGCAGCTGGCACAGGGACGTTGGTCCAGGGCGGACCTGACGCAGAACATAAATTGGCTAGAGCTAAGGGCCATCCACCTGGCCCTCCTCCATTTCTCTCCCCTAGTATCGGGCAAGCATGTCCTAGTCCTGACAGACAACATAGCGGCCAAGGCCCATGTCAACAAGCAGGGGGGCACGCATTCCTGGGCCCTTCTCTAGGAGGCCAAGGAACTGGGGCTGTGGGCAGAGATCCATCTGAAATCGATAAGGGCGGAACACATCTCGGGGGAGGCAAACCGACAGGCGGACTCGCTGAGCAGGGTAACCGTGGACCATGCAGAGTGGCGACTGGACACCAAAATATTCGACATGATAGGGTCCAGGTTCGGCGAGCCATGCCTGGATCTCTTTGCCTCCCCGAACAATGCCCAGCTCCCCAGGTTCTTCACCAGGTTCCCGACCAAAGGGGCCGAGGGAACAGACACCCTACGGTGCAGGTGGCCCGAGGGGCTGTTGTACGCCTTCCCTCCCCTCCCCCTGATCCAAGCCACCATCCGCAAGCTGTTACTGGAGCAGGCGGAAGTAATATTGGTTGCGCCATATTGGCCTCGGCGTCCATGGTTTGCAGATCTAGTGGATCTGTCCCTGTCCCCTCCGTGGAAATTCCCACCGAACAAAGTGGCCCTATCTCAGGGGGAGCTCCGTCACCCAGATCCTCAGTGGCTACAATTGGCCGCTTGGCACTTGAGCGGGAGTGCCTAACTAGGCAGGGCTACTCCCCAAAAGCAATCGATATGATTCAGGCCTCTAGACGCCCCTCAACAAACAGGATTTACGATGCAACCTGGCGCAATTTTTGTCAGTGGTGCTCCTCTCGGGGCTTGGATCCCCTTTCAGTAGTCGTCCTAAACATCGTAGACTACCTATTAGACGGCATGTCCAAGGGGCTGTCCATCAACACCATCCGCAGACAGGTGGCGGCATTAGCCACGATCCTCACCTGTGACAATTGGGGTCCTCTCTCTCACCATCCAGCGATCTCGGCATTCCTCAAGGGGGCGACAAACTCTAGTCCACCCCCGGTGCATAGATACCCTTCCTGGGACCTACCCACAGTATTACGGGCCCTAACGGAGGCTCCATTTGAGCCCCTGCGATCATGTTCACTACATTTTCTATCCTTGAAGGTGGCCTTTCTAATAGCCATTACTTCCGCTAGAAGGATTTCGGAGCTGGGCGCTCTTTCAGTTCGGGAGGACCTGTGTATCTTCCACCAAGACAGAGTGGTCCTCAGACTAGATCCCTCATTCATACCAAAGGTTAACACCAGCTTTCACAGGTCGCTGGACCTCGTACTACCCAACTTTTGTCCGAATCCGACCCATAGATTAGAACGCCAATGGCATAAACTGGATGTGCGTAGGGCTCTGCGCATCTACGTAAAGCGCACAGGTCCCTTCCGTAGGTCCGAGTCTTTGTTTGTCTCTTTCCAACCATCGACCATGGGCAGCAAGGTATCTTCCTCTACCATTGGCAGATGGATCAGGGCCTGCATAGCTAAGGCGTACGTCTCGCACTCACTGACCGTTCCATCACACATCACGGCCCATTCTACACATAGTGCAGCAACTTCCGCGGCCTGGGCCACCCAGGCTTCCATAGAGGAAGTTTGCAGGGCGGCGTCCTGGTCATCTCCGTCCGCATTCATTACCCATTACAAGATTGACAGGTTTGCCGCGGCGGACGCTGCGTTCGGCAGACGGGTCATTCAACAGGCGGCTGCCCTCAGGGAGACGCCAACCTAGTCTTCCCACCCTGGGGGACATGGGGGGCTTTGGTATGTCCCTATCCAGTGGATTATACATCCACCATGCTGGAGAAGGGGCGTTGTCTTACCTGAACGCCTTTTCTCAGCATGGTGGTGTATAATCCACTCCCCCCCTTAAACAACGGGCTAGGCTTGCGTGGAGGGCATCCCCCTTTTTCTTTCTATTACTCTGTTACTTTTTTTGGAGCCACGGTGTCAGAACTTAGCTACCTCGCCTCGTCAAAAACTGGGAGACACGCCCAGGGGAAGGCGTGGCTAAAGCTTTTTCCTAGTCTCTCTAAGCAGGAGGGCTGAAATAACCCTATCCAGTGGATTATACACCACCATGCTGAGAAAAGGCATTCAGGTAAGACAACGCCCCTTCTATGGTCGGTCTTTTCATCTGCCGATTTGGAGGGATCGCCAGCTCTAATGGAAGAGTTGCTGCTCTCCTGTGATCCAGCGAGAGCTGGTCGCCTTTTGGGACAACTTTCGGCTGTACATGGCGGCCATGTGGCAAACCAGAAGTGGTGGACTGTTCTTACTCCATTAGCCATCTCCATTATCCTAAATTCAGATTATTACCCAAATGTGTAACCTCTTTCTGCTCAACAGTATTGTGTGAAAGCTGTGATCAAAAAGTTAGCTTTTTAGCAAGCCATTCTTTATGGGTGCTGAACCTGATCTTTGAAATAAAATTCTCTATAATGTTGGCTTTTTTTTTACAATGGAGGATATTTATATCTTCATTGAATTTTATACTATTACTCCAAAAGGATCTTTGAGCCTTTTAGACTATATTGAATTTCAGGCTTAGGATAGAAACAACATTTGGTTGTTTTGATGATAAGGTATCCCTATAGCCCTCTTGTGGGTACTGTTAGTTAGGGGTACTGTATAATGTTGGTTCTATTTTTTTTCTTCGCCAGGCAGTTAAGGAAATAAGGTCAGCCAGGTTAGCACTCATAGTTAAGGTGCACAGGATTCCATGTTCTCAGCAGCTTCATCTTCATAAAATAGCTAGGATAGGTGATATATAGTTTAGCGTAATATATAGTCAATATGTGATGAAGTACAGCTTCATTTATGGACCATCTTGTCCTATTAATATGTCTTGCTGTCTATTATTATTAACTCTACTGCTCAAATTTACTTGTATGTTAATATTTATTTAATATCAAAGCAAGAGGTTATAATATGGACCAATTGTTTTTCTATTTATCATTATTGTATTTTTTTTTCATTTTTCAAAATACAGTATATTTATGTAGGATATCTAAAAGCTTTCTTATTTTAATAGAAACATTTCAACTCTAAGATTTTGTAGCCAATCTGTTATGCATATTAAGCAACTAGCATAAACATACAATTTGGTGCTGCCACTCCCACTCAACCTTTTGAGTAGATTCTTGACTTTATTATAACTCAGGGAGAGATTATATAACATTAAAATTATATAAAATAAAATTGACAGTTTTTATCAGCCATTTAACATTTTGCCTTCACATCTTAGTAGAATCATTTTAAAGAAAAAGTTAACATTTTCAACTCTCTCCAATCAAGATATTTGCCACTGTACCTGTACTAATTGGGAAATAATTGTTCTTGAAAAAAAATCTTTGTTATTTTTTGTTGAATAATTTCCCAAGAGCCTAATCTATTTGATAGTAATGTTGAACCCAATAATTTTATTCTGAGTAGTTTTTCTTCTTCAGATAAGTTCCATGTTATCTGAGTCTTGATCTTACTAATACATCTAGAAAATAAATTGCACTGCTGTATAGATTCCATTCCAGTTCTAAAGATTCTTAGATGCTAGTAAATTCTATAGCTGTTCCTGACAGTATTTAAGAAGTAATGAGTGAAAATTTGATATTACGGATTTGAAGGGGTAATACAGTGGTAGTGAACCTATGGCACAGGTGCCAGGGGCGGCACTCAGAGCCCTCTCTGTGGGCACACATGCTATCGCCCCAGTCCTAGGCCTTGAGCTGGGTTTTATAAAACCTTTAGGCCTCCGCCGCCGTGTGCAAAAAAAAAGGTTCAATCAGTCAATTTCAACTTCTCGCGGGAAAAAAAAAGATCTTGCAAAGTTGGAATTGATTGATTGAACTTTTTAGTCCCACCCAGTCTGCTGTTACCACCACAGCCACGCCCACCCAATGGGCCACACCCCTCCAATTGGCCACACCCAGCCAATGGGCCACACCCACTTGGCACCCAACGATGCATAAGTGGGTTTTGGGTTGCAGTTTGGGCACTCGGTCTCTAAAAGGTTCGCCATCACTGGGCTAGTATAAAAAGCAAATAAACAATAAGTTTGTATGTGTCTCTCTGTGTGTTACTTTGCTGAAAATATCTGGGCTACCATTAGAAGGCAGCAAAGAATTTAATGTTTCTGTATCTCTTTGCAGTGGTCATTAGGATTTTTGCCACCCAGATCTGGGGTGGTCCTATTCTGTCTCTAATAGATGGGTAAATATTATACATAATGTATATTATGTGATGAGATTATTGATCTGCAACTGTAAGATTATAAAAACTTAATTTAAACTCTTTTCTATCAATGCATGTTATCCTGGAACTCATGAGAACAGAACTTCAAACAACAGTGCTAAAATAAGGAATAGTAGGAACTAATTATTGCTCAATCCCATTTGGCATAACTTCAGTGGCAGGGACTTGCATCAAGATTTGTACAGGCAAACATAGCTATTCTTTCATTCCTCTCTCCCTTTGGTTTCCCTTAACACTTCGCTTGCTGATGTACACATTACATTTAAAATAAATCACATAAAGTAAACCATAGAATAAATTTTCACTTTCAAGAAGAAAGTGAACATAACTTCTGATTTATGAGGTTCTTCTGTAAAATATTTAAGGGCTTTTGAGGGAAAATATCTGGTAGTATACTCTTTTGAGATTTTTTAAAACAAAACAGTAAACATTCCTTCTTTTGTTCCAAACATAGTATATTATTATATGGGAAACAATTCTACTTTGTAAAGTAAAAAGAAAGCATAGCTCTTCTTTATCTTCTTTCAGAGATGATATCATGGTAATATGGCATATAAAAGCAACTTGTATGGTTGAACCTAATTGATTTTATTCCCCTAAAAATAAAATACTTCAACTTTTCAATTTATTGATGAAGAAATACATTTAACTCCAATTTGATGCTGTTTAGTATGTCATTTGAAATTCAGACAGAGGTTTATAGCTCCACCATGATTTAACAATGCATTACTATTAGATAGTATCACTTTCTTACATTTGAAGATCATTGGTATATGAAAGCACAGATACAGGCTAAAAATATTGTATGTATTTTCCCCCTAGTTTTTAACATTGGATATAATCAAGTAATGTATGTTTTGTTAAAGCATAGCATTAGCTGGATACTGTTTACATATAAAACCATTCATTTAGAACAGAGGTCTCCAAACTTTTTGGTTTGATGGCCTGGAAAGGAAGGCAGGCACTGCTACATGCATGCATGCAAATGAACCACACTTGTGCGCGTGCAAAAATGACCCACATGTGTACAAACAAATGGGCCACGTGCAAGCACATGCACACACAAAAATGGCGGCATGAGAGAATATGTGCATGTGCAAACAGGGCTGTGGGTGCGAGTGCTACAAATTGGGTGGTGCTAGCACTGGCAGGATGCTCAGGATGGTTCTAGCACCAGCAGGATGCTCGGGGCAGTGCTAGTGCTGGTGGGACGCTATGGGACAGGCAGAACTAGCATTGACAGGACACTATGGGTGGCATTAGTGCTGGTGGGACACTCTGGAGCAGAGTGGCGCTAGTGCTGGTGGGACGCTATGGGGCAGGTGGTGCTGGCGGGATGCTATGGGTGGCACTAGTGCTGGTGGGACACTCTAGGGTAGGGTGGCACTAGTGGGATGCTCGGGCAGGGCGGTGCTAGCGCTGACAGGATGTTTGGGGTGGTGCTAGTGCTGGTGGAACACTATGGGCAGGCGGAGCTAGTGCTGATGGGATGCTATGGGTGGTGCAGTGCTAGCACTGTGGAATGCTTGGGGCAGTGCTAGTGCTGGTGGGACCCTTGGGGCGGTGCAGCACTAGCACCAGAAGGATGCTTGGGGTGGCGCTAGTGCCAGTGGGATGCTCGGAGGTGGGGCAGTGCTACAACTGGCGGGATGCTCAGGGCAGCACTAGTGCCAGTTGGATGCTCGGGGTGGTGTGGCATGAGCGCCAGCAGGAAGCTTGGAGCAGCACTATTGCTGGTGGGATGATTGGAGGCAGGGCAGCGCTAGTGTTGGTGGAATGCTCGGGGCAGGGTGGCGCTAATGCCAGTGGGATGCTCTATGCGTGCACTGGCCATCCCTTCACATGGCCCAGTGGCCAACCAGCTGTGGCCTGGTAGTGGGCCGTGGCCCACAAGTTGGGGACTCCTGATTTAGACTTTCAATTTATAATAATATACCTGTTCTATTCCAGCCTATGGCACAAGGACCAAAGGCACAAGGCACAAGGACCAAACCCCTGTTGAGAAAATAGGCTGGAGACTCAAACCAAAACAAAGCCCTTTTAATATGGGTAACAAACCTGCCAAATAGTCCAGAAACAAAAGCAGCAAAACACAATCCAAATGGAGGAAATTGTCCACACAAAACATGATGCAAACAGAAAAGTAGTCACCAGCAATACTAACAGAACACGATCCCATGAAGTACTTTGCAACGGTTGCCTTCAGCAACCAGCACCGCCCACACCTTCCCTTTTTATACAGCAGTCCCAAGGCATTGCCTCTCAGTGCCTTCTCCTCCTCGTATTGACTGCTGCTGATCTGCTCTCACTAATTGCCGGTGCCTACGAGCATCAATCATCATGTCCATCATGTGTGAATCTTCCAAGTCTGACTCATTCTCCCCACACAGCTGAGCTTCATCAGGAACATAACTGGAGGGCCCAGGCTCTTCATCAAACCGTGAGTCTTGACCCTGATGGCCCTTCAAATGCCACCTCCACCTCCTCCTCAGATTCCCCAGACTCAGCTGTTGGGAACACAGGCTGGCACGGAATCACGACAATACCTAATATATTAGTTACACTGTACTTAGAATTAAGCAACAAGATTACTGAAAGTAAATTAATTTTTTTGATGAAGCAAAAACCATGAAAGCACCATCATTTTCTATGAAAACAATTAGTTTGTCAAACTAATAATATTAAATGATTTGTAGAAACATTTTTAGGCAGTATCATATGGGTTAAGTATATGCTATGAGATTTTTTTTGAGATATCCTGTCTAGGAATGCTGATTTGCATCCAAATCTCAAATAATGTATAATTTAAAGAACATAGATGTTAGCCTTGATGAAATAACAGGAATAAATAAGAGACCGCAGTTTAACAAAAGTAATCCAGTATTTTTAAAAATGTAGATTTACAATTGGTATCCCATAAAATAATGAAGAGCATATATCCTGTGACAATATATTTAATACCATGAAACAACATTTTGGAAGGGACTTGATAAGTGGATAAAAATGACAAATACACTTTAAATATCTGGCTAATCGTGTAACCAACCATAATTATTGTTGGAATATTCATGAGCAGGAAGAGTCATGTGGTAACTCAGTCAGCCAATGTGAAGAAAGTGCTACTGAGTCTGTGCAAAAGGGTATTGAGTTAGGAGCTGAATTTTCAGTCTCAGTTTTGTCTCTGTATCTCTCTGTAAGAAGTCTTCATTAAGCTATGTTGCTGTAAAGAAGAATGTATGGTATTGTAAATATTTTGATATAAATATAAAGTAGTTATTTTGAATCAGCTAAATGCAGTCAACTGTGAGAGCTTCTGATTTATTTTTTCACCAACAAAGAAATTAAAATTCTCTAACAGGTTATAGGCCCAGAGCTTACTAAGGACTGCATTGTAATTTAAAGCTGGAAGAAATTGCCTGTGTTTAGAAAATATAAGAACAAGGCAGAATAAGCAGAATGGCTGCAATGGAATTTAAGGAAAGCTCTGTGCCTCGTTTAGGCCAGAAGAATTACATTATATGGGCTGCTAAAGCAAAAGAGCTGTGGTATATCATAGAAAATCCACAAGTGTTTGCAGCTGCTGATCAGAAAAGTCATGATCAAGTAATGGCTTATCTCATCTTGAATTTAGATGATGAACAATTTCTAAATGTTGCAAATTTAAAGACTGCAAAGGAGATTTGGTTGAAGTTGAGAGCTATGCACGTGAATGTTTCTGCATGCAATATAGTGCAATTGTCAATAAAACTTTACAGGGCCTGTTTGCAACCAGGTGAATCTGTGGAACAACATTTAAATAAAATGCAAAGTTTATTTTTGGACTTAGAACAACGTGGGATTAAATTCCCTGAGTCCCAGAAGGTTTTATTGGTGTTGAACAGTTTAGATAAAACCTGGGACACAGTTTCTGCGATATTTGAGTGTGAAAAAAAGCAAGAATTAAATTTTGAGGCTTTAAAGGCATGTTTGCTTAATGAAGAAGATAAGTGCCATTTTAGGAACAGCCACGAGGAGGTGAAATTCCTGAAGAGGGGGTCCAGACTGCAAGTCTCCGGAGAAGAAACAAGCAGATGGAACCAAGTTGCATCAAAACAGAGATTTTGCAAGCAGAGGGTTCAGCAAGAAAAGAATTGCTACATTTGTGGAGCAAACACACATCTGAAAAGGAACTGTTTACAGAGGAACAATTTGCAGCGAAGGACATTTGTGCAAGCAAAAAAAGACTGATTTGCAAAAGGAACATTTTGGTGTTGCAAAAGTTTGCTATAGCAACAACAGAGACATGTGGCTAATAGATAGTGGGGTAAGTCAAACAATTGTTAATGACTCTGAATTATTTTGCAGGTTTGTTCCAGTAGCACAAGAAGCTGTGGCTTTGGCAAATGGCCAGAAAGCAAAAGTCATCAGAAAAGGCGATGTAAAAATTCCATATTTGGAATCAAAGTTTACCAATGTGCTTTGTGTACCTGAGATGGAACATAATTTGTTAAGTGTGTCTAATTTAGACAAACAAGGTTTTGAGACCATTTTTGTAAATGGGAAGTGTCTCATCAAAAGGAATGGGAATATTTGTGCAGAAGGCATAAAGGAAGATAATCTATATGTATTGAAGGGACAAAAGGTTCAATGTTCCCATATATTTAAGAATGCTGCAGAGCATGATTCATGCATTCATCTTCTACATAGAAGACTTGGCCATGCAAGCTTTAAAGTTTTGCAGCAAATGCAAGAGTTTTCAGAAGGGCTAAATTTGAAGGGATGCAAAACATATTTGGACTGTGCAGTATGCAAAGCATCGAAGTCAAAGGCATTTCTAGTTAGTAAATATAGCACAAGACAAACAAAAAGAGCTCTAGAGCTGGTCCATGCAGATCTGGTGGGACCTATGCAAGCCAGTTTGGGAGGAGCAAAATATGCACTGGTAATTGTTGATGATTATAGCAGGTATTCGTTTTGCTACTTGCTTAGAGGTAAGACAGAGGTGCTACAACAATTCTGGCTTACCGCCTGTGCAGAAGGAAAGGTGTGAAGACCCAAGAAACACTGCTAAAACCCTGAGATGGACTGGCATTATCAGCATTTTCTCACAATGGACTTAACACCTGGGGATGACCGGATGAACTATTAGGGTGGGATTTGCTTGGGACTCCTTTAACCTATTGATCTGAGCGGGAAACCCTCAGATCCTGTTTATTATGCCTGCTATCAGCTTCTCCTAATAAAAGTTTCTTTTGGAAGAAACTGCTTCCACAAGTTCTGCTTTCTTGTATAGGGATTGATGTTAAAAATATACGAGTGTACACATCAGCACATACATACATTGAATATGAAATACAAAGTTCTCAATTTAATTAGGACAAATAGTTCTATTAATAATAGATTTAAACAAATGCAAAGAATGAACCAAATCCAATGTCCCTAAATATGGAAATTTACTCTTCTCCAGCACAGGAGATGGAGAATCCACCAATGGGTTTAGACTGTGTTCCTGCCCAATCAGATCAAGTCAGCCAAACCTGCTATGCCTATCCTGGACTAGGGTGTCCCAGTCTCGACTTGATCTTGCCCTGGATAGACATGCAAGTTTGGCTCATAGACAGGTAGATTGAGTCCCATTGGTGGATTTTCCATATTTCCTCAACCTCCTGAGCAGCGCTGGGATCAGCGCTGCTTTAACTTGGCTGTTAAGTACCTGAATTCCACCTGCGTTTCAGACGGAACGGAGACTCTCATTCTCCTTCCTTCCCCTCAGACAGCACTGGGCTCAGTGCTATTTCTATAACCCTCACCAGGGGGTCTCCTGAAAGTTCCCTTCACCGGAAAGGCTAATTAGACAGGTGCGCAGACCATCTTCACCCTCCTTTCTGAGAATCGATCTGGGGAAATTCAATATCAGGTTGCAGCCACCATTTTGCGGACCGCGTGGCTGCTGACTTTCTTTCACCGGGGAACACAACTGGGGAACGGGATCCTCCTCTACTCCATAGTTGTTTCAGGCACATTTGGGGTCCTGGTTCAGGGGAGTGGGCCGGCGCTGCTTTCCTCGGATCCCACTTTCAGAGCTCTCTTTGCTCAGTAAGAGGGAGAATTAGGTAGGCCGTGGCTGCCATTTTGAATGAGCCTCATTCTCTGTTTCACTGGCCTGTAGGCCGTGCATTCTGTGCCCGTGCAGCACCTATAGTAATTCCCTGGGGCCTGCAATAGGGGGCTTCCCCTGAGGAGTTTTACAGCCTCCTCATACACACATTACCACTCCAGTCATGTTTTTTCTTTTATTTTTTCGTCCTTTTTTCCTGGAGGACAAGGTCCAAGGGGCCCAAATTTTAGGCCCTAATCTGGTGTGTCCCTACCTGATCACCTTCTGGTGGGTCATCGACTGGACTGTGGTCAGCATACAAGGAATTTTGCCATCCCACAGGTCCGCCCACTGTGCAGTCTGTGTTGCCACTTATCACCTCGCTGGCCTGGCAACATAGTACACCCTACGAGCAGGCTGGCTGTCATCACCTCGGTGACTTTGCTGTGGCTGTAGATGCCACCAGTCATTAGCGCCAGTCTGGTGACCAGGGGATCAGGGTGATCATTGTCATTCCCTGTCCTTCACACTCACCTGCCAATTGAAGTCAATACCAGGGGTACCCTCTCATGCACCTGAGTTACCTAACCAGGATGGAGGACAACCCAGCCTCCCAGACCAAGGATGCCTTACCTCCTTCCTTGGGCTGGAAACAGCAGAGATCCTCCAACCAGGAGGCTGCAGGTAGAATTTTGGCCAAGACCAAGGCCATCTCTGTGGGAAAGACCTCAAAACTGGCGGAGAAGCAGTCCAGCAGGAGACACCAGGCTCTAGAGAAAGAATTATCTAGAGCACAAAAATTTATTTATTTATTTATTTTGTTTGGACTTATATGCCGCTCCTCTCCGAAGACTCAGAGTGGCTTACAACATATATATAAAACAATAATTACAATCTAAGTCCAAGCAAAAAATATTTAAAAATAAAACCCCACACATATTCATCAGTCACACAACAATCGACAATCATCCCCAGGCATGCCGGCAAAGATAGGTTTTTAGATTCTTTGGAAGGCCGGGAGAGTGGGAGAAATGCGGACTTCAGGAGGCAGTTGGTTCCAGAGGGCGGGCGCCACAACAGAGAAAGCCCTCCCCCTAGGGCCCGCCAGATGACATTGTTTCGCTGACGGGACCCGGAGGAGGCCGACCCTGTGCGCTCTCACTGGTCGTAGGGAAGTATGTAGCAGAAGACGGTCCCGTAAGTATCCTGGTCCCATGCCATAAAGGGCTTTATAGGTAATGACCAACACTTTGAATTGCGCTCGGAGACCGATAGGCAACCAATGCAGCATGCGGAGAGTTGGCGAAATGTGGGCATGACGTGGAAGGCCCACAATTGCTCGCGCAGCTTCATTTTGCACTAATTGTAGTCTCTGAACACTCTTCAAGGGTAGCCCCATGTAGAGAGCATTGCAGTAGTCGATCCTCGTGGTGACAAGGGCATGTGTGACTGTGAGGAGAGACTCCCGATCCAAATAAGGGCACAACTGGTGCACCAGGCGAACCTGGGCAAATGCCCCCCTCGCCACAGCCGATAAATGATGTTCCAATGTCAGCTGTGGATCGAGGAGGACTCCCAAGTTGCGGACCTTCTCCGAGGGGTTTATGGATTCACCCCCCAGAGTAATGGAAGGACAGATTGAAGTATCCTTGGGAGGCATCACCCACAGCCACTCTGTCTTGTCGGGGTTGAGCCTTAATCTGTTAACGCCCATCCAGACCCTCACAGCCTCCAGACACCGGCACATCACCTCAACCGCTTCACTGATTTGGCCAGGGGTGGAGATGTACAGCTGAGTATCATCAGCGTACTGATGGTATCTCACTCCGTGCCGGTGGATGATCTCACCCAGTGGCTTCATGTAGATGTTAAAAAGTAGGGGGGAGAGAACCGACCCCTGAGGCACCCCACACAGGAGTAACCTAGAGGTGGACCTCTGACCCCCCACAAACACCGACTGCGACCGACCAGAGAGATAGGAGGAGAACCACCATAACACGATGCCCCCCACTCCCAATCCCTCCAGCCGGCGCAGAAGGATACCATGGTCGATGGTATCGAACGCCGCTGAAAGGTCAAGAAGCACCAGGAAAGAGGACTGGCCTCTATCCCAGGCCCGCCAGAGATCATCCATCAGAGCGACCAAAGCAGTTTCGGTGGAGTAGCCAGGTCTGAACCCAGAGTGCAGAGGCCCCAGATAATCGGCTTCCTCCAGAGACCGCTGGAGCTGGAGTGCCACCACCTTCTCAACAACCTTCCCCACAAAGGGGAGGTTGGAGACCGGACGATAGTTGGTCAAAATTGCTGGATCCAGGGAAGGCTTCTTGAGGAGGGGGCGCACAAGTGCCTCCTTTAAGGGAGCCGGAAAGGACCCCTCCCTCAGAGAAGCATTGACAATCTCCTGGATCCAGGTACGTGTCACCACCCTACTGGCCGAAACCAGCCAGGAGGGACACGGGTCCAACAAACAGGTGGCGGAACTCACAGCTCCAATGGCCCTGTCCACTTCATCAGGCGTAACAGCCTCAAACTCGCCCCAGATGATCGGACAAGAACATGCCCCTGTCCCCTCAACTGAATCATTATCAGTTGACTCTGCTTCACAATTGGAGTCTAGGTCGGCCTGGATCTGAACTACTTTGTTTGTGAAACAGTTGTTAAAGTCCTCGGCACTACCCTGCAAGGGAGGCCCTGGACCCCTCGGGTTAAGGAGGGACCGAGTCACCCTAAACAGGGCGGCCGGGCGAGATTCCGCAGACACGATCAAAGCAGAAAGATACAAAGATCTTGCCGCTTTAATCACCTTCAAATAGGCTCTAATAAATGAGCTCAATCTGGTTCGATCAGATCCGGACTTACTTCGTCTCCATTGCTTCTCTAGATGTCTCTTATGGCGCTTCATCCCCCTGAGCTCCTCGGTGAACCAATAGACCAGAGCTGAGGCTGAACAAGCCGAAGCCCCCCTTTTTGACTTACCACTAGGTCCTTCTATCTCTGCTCAGGGGGCCTGGTCACCAGGAGAGCCACTCATCTCTCCTCCACCTGGACCAGATCGGGACATTTACACTCCTCAATCAGTACCGGTACCACAGGTCCAGCACCCGGTCCCAGAGGCTACCTTCATCCCCATGGCTGCTGGAATAAGGGTAGCCGAAGCTGACACCTTTCCCCCTGAGGACCGTCTTCAGGCTTTAATTGCTCAGGTGGTGGATCGGGCTCTTGTGGCCATGTCACAGATGGCCAGGGCCGATTCAGTTATTTCCCTTCTGATTCCCCAATCAGCTACCACGGGATATCATGAGCCTCTCTCCCCGTCCCAATCTTCATATAGCAGGGCCTCATCCCCTCTGGAGTATGACCAGGAATTAGATGCCCTGTGGTCAGAGGAGGAGGATCCTCCCCCAGACCCACCGCCATTCAGCGGGCTTTTTAACCCCTCTATTTTCATACCCTTACTTCGTAAGGCCAGTTCTACAGCTCACACTGGTCCCGCCAGTGACAACAACAACATCCGATTCAGATGCAGACTCTGTATTCACTGAACCGGTAGCAACACAGCATCATATACCTTGTCCGCCCCTATTCCTCAATGCGGTGCAGAAACAGTGGGTCTCCCTGGCACTTTCCTCTCCCCAGTGAGAATGATAAAAAACTGTTCAGCATTGCACAAGATTTAGCAGATGCACTGGAGGTGCCCATGGTGGACGGCCCCTTTGCCCCTCTCGTATCCCCCACTACGATCTCAGGAGATATATCTGAGGCACTGAAGGCAGAGGATCGGAGATAGGAACTAACATTCCGCAGGACCCATCATGCAGCGGTGTGTGCTATTAGGGCAATCACCTCAGCATCCTTTTTTATAAGGTCATCTCTCCTCTGGCTCCGACAGCTCCAAGCCAGAATTCCCCTGAAGGATGTTCATACACATCAGGACCTGAGCAAACTTGTAGCGGCAATGGAATATGCTTCCGATGCGACTCTACACGGTGCGAGGTTTTCCTCCAGGGCCATGGTATCCAACGTGACGGCGCGTTGCCTGCTCTGGCTAAAGCACTGGCATGCTGACACCAAGTCCAAATGGTGCCTGGCAGCAGCTCCATACCAGAGTGACAAACTATTCGGGGAAGCTCTGGCACCATACCTGACCGAGAACAAAGACAAACGTAAGGTACTTAACCATCTTACCAGATGTGCCGACAGACAGGCCAATCCTTATGCCAGCAGGCAGTCCTTTTGATCAGATCCTAGTCCCAGCTATACACAACCCTGCTGCCCATTCATGGTCAGGCAGGACCGCCCGGCTGACAGGCCGAGTCCCAGACGCAGGCAACAGTTTCAGGGCAAACAACCCTTTCAAGGGGGATGTTCATTCTGATGGTCTAAGTGACTCTTGGACTGTCCCATAGGTGGCAGGTTGTCCCTCTTCGCTCACCAGTGGGAGGCCACCACCACAGATGCCTGGGTCCTAAATACCATTCATCACGGCATGTCCCTAGAATTCATTTCCAGCCCTCTGGGGCATTTCATCTCTTGTCCTCAACCAAGAAATTGCACAAAGAGGGGACTCCTGCAAGAGACCATTCATCACCTCCTCGACATAAAGGCCATAGAACTGGTACCTGCAGGTCAGAGAGGACTGGGATTCGACTCCATCCTCTTTGAGGTCTCCAAGGCCTCAGGGGGTTGGAGAGTGATCCTAGACCTCAAAGGTCTGAATTACCATCTTGCATATCGCAAATTCAAGATACAAATGCTCCAATCCATCTTGGGCAGTGTGAGAAGGTGACCTCATGAAAGCATAGACCTCATGAAAGCATATCTCCACATTCCCATCTCTCTCGACCACCGCTGTTTCCTAAGATTCAATTACATGGGTTACCATTATCAATATAGGGCTCTCCCGTTTGGCCTGTCCTCAGTTCTGAGAGTGTTTACCAAGATCCTGGCGGTACTGGCCACCCATCTGAGACTGGTGCCAGTCTGGGTCCAATGTTATCTGGACGACATTCTAATCCAGTCGTCGTCTATCCTGGCCACCCACTCAGACCTCAGGTTGGTGATAAAGGTCCTTCAGGACCACGGATTCTCGGTAAACTTTCTAAAGAGCCAGATGGTTCTCGTGACCAGGCTATTACACCTAGGGGCTATTATAGACACGTTAGGAAGCCGGGTATATCTGTCTCAGGAACACAGGTACAGTATCCGGGAGTTGGTCCTCAAAATCTGCAGAGACCAAACAGTAACGTTGGCCATCCTCTCCCAGTTGTTAGGGAAGATGATATCGGCTATAGCGATCATTCCATGGGCCAGGCTGCATTCCAGGAACCTCCAGTGGTTCTTGCTCCCGTTCCAAAGACTGAGCACCAGCTCTTCTGGTCTGAAGGCTAAGGGTCCCTCATCAGACCTTGTGGTGCCCCAAGTGGTGGATCTCTCCAGCCATGCCAAAGGGTCCTCTGTCAAGGAATCCATTTGACTCACCATCATGACCGACACCAGTCTGTTCAGTTGGGGAGTGCACCTTCAGTCACAATGGGCTCAAGGATGATTTTTCTGCTCAGACCTGAGGCACAACATCAACTGGTTGGAGCTCAGGGCTGTACACTTGGACCTCCGTCACTTCCACAGCAGGATCACGAAACATCATGTGCTGATCCTCACGGACAACGTGGCAGCAAAAGCCCATGTGAACCGGCAAGGGGGTACTCAATCCCATACCCTCATGACTGAGGCCCAATTGCTGGGCTCCTGGGCAGAAACCAACCTTGCCTCCATCAGAGCCGACCATATCTCAGGATAGGCGAACAGACAAGCAGACTTCCTGAGCAGGTCGACAGTGAACCATTCGGAATGACATCTGCATCCAGACCTCTTCAGAGAGATCTCCGACAGGTTTGGCTTACTGATATTGGACCTGTTCGCCTTCCCGAAGAACGCTTGACTACCAAGGTTCTTTTCTCGTTTTCCGTCTCTAGGAGCAGAAAGGGTGGATGCTTTCTGGAGTCCATGGCTGGAGAGACTGCTCTATGCCTTTCCCCCTCTCCTTCTTATTCCAGTGGTCATCCACAAGCTCCTTCAGGAGAGGGCGGAATTTCTTCTAGTGGTCCCGTACTGGCCGCGGAGACCATGGTTCGCTGACCTCGTGAGCCTTTTGATATCTCACCCGTGGAGGATTCCTCCGGGTCACATCTCACTCAGCCAGGGGGCCCTGCAACATCTGGATCCTCAATGGCTCCATTTAGCCATCTGGCACTTGAGCGCAGGATCCTTTCCCAGGAGTCCTGCTCACCAGGCGTCATTTCCATGATCCAGGCCTCCCGACGACCTGCTACCAACTGCATTTATGAGGCCATGTGGAAAAAGCTCTGTCTGTGGTGCACAAAACACCGCCTGACTACATCAGATTTGACGATTCCAAGGATCTTGGACTACCTACTAGAGGGTCTGGAGAGGGGCCTGGCACCAAATATGATATGCAGACAGGTTGCAGCTCTCTCCACCTTACTTACCTGTGACAACGCAGTATCCCTAGGTCAACATCCATTGATACATTCGTTCCTCAAGGGTGCCACAAACTCAAAGCCACCTGTGGTGCATAGGTATCCGTCTTGGGAACTGCCACGGGTTCTTCAGGCTCTCACCAGGCCACCCTTTGAGCCTCTCAGGACGTGTGATTTGCGATCCTTGTCTCTCAAGGTTGCCTTCCTAGTGGCAACCACTTCTGCACGACGGATATCTGAGTTAGCGGCACTTTTCACCAGGGATGACTTATGCATCTTTCACCGGGACTGAGTAGTCCTTTGTTTAGACCCTATCTTTATCCCTAAGATTAACTCTCTATTCCACAGGGCTCAGGAAATCGTGCTTCCAGATTTCTGCCCTAATCCATATCATGATCTGGAATGGCAATGGGATCTTCTGGATGTTCGTAGGGTGCACCATTGTTACATCAAACGGATGACTTCCTTCCGCAACTCTGAGGCCCTCTTCGTGTCCTTCCACCCTTCTTCCAGGGGTTGAAAGGTGTCTGCTTCCATGATTGGCAGGTGGATCAGGGCATGTATAGCGGGGGCGTACCAGTCCGATTCATTGCCGGTTTCATGTCGGGTCACAGACCACTCAACATGCAGTGCAGCTATCTCTGCGGCATGGGCCACTCAGGCGTCCATTGAGGAAGTTTGTAGGGCGGCTACATGGTCTTCACCTTTGCCCTTTATCCGACACTAGAAACTGGACAGGTTCGCCTCTGTGGAGGCCTTCTTCAGCAGGAGAGTGCTCCAACAGGTTGTACCTCGAGGCGTCCCACTGGACTGGCCTGCTTCCCTCCCACAGGGACAGTAGGCTTTGGTATGTCCCATTGGTGGATTCTCCATTTCCTATGCTGGAGAAGGGGCATTGTTTTACTTGAACACCTTTTCTCAGCACGGAGATGGAGAATCCACTCCCACCCTCGCAGGTTCCTTAGGCCTAGGGTTAGGTTCTGTGAGCCAACATGTCATGAAGTCAGTCAGTGGCTTTGCCTACATCGAGACTGGGACACCCTAGTCCAAGACAGGCGTAGCAGGTTTGGCTGACTTGATCTGATTGGGCAGGAACACAGTCTAAACCCATTGGTGGATTCTCCATCTCCGTGCTAAGAAAAGGTGTTCAGATAAGACAACCCCCCTTCCTTCTTAAATTTCAAAGATTTCTAGTGTGGCTGATCTGAAGAACTGTTGGTAGTCATATGAGTTAAATCACTGAAGATGAAAATAACTCCTTCTCCAATGAAAGCCATTCCATAAAGGTCAACATAATGCTGCATTTCATTAGTGTATTTGAATCTTCAAAATAAAGATTGGAAAACACATTTGAAAGAAGCATTCTGATGAGATAGCTGCTTCCAAAAATTAATCCTGCAGTTGACAGGAAAGAGTTTAGAAATGAGCACATCTAACTGATAGAGTCAATAGATTCCAAAGAAGCAAATTAATCTTCTTATCTGATTCACACATAGCAGAAAAATGACTTATGTAGTTATCTAAGATTATAATAGACTGCTATCAAGGAAAGATGCAAATAGAATTTTTCAGCTTAATACTGAAATATAATATACTACTGTTTGCAATATTGAAGCAATGATGAGCATCCATGAACATTCGAAATAAGGTGAACTTTCCAGGTTCAATTGTTCATTGATATTTGCTTAGAATGTCACAAAAATGAATATTTGTGTGAATATTAAATAGTATTTTAATTAAAATGTTTCCAAAATCTAATTTTTATTGTTATTAACTTTGTGTAGAATTGAAATAGCTTATAGTATATATGAGATATATGTATAGACACAGACAGAGATGTTACATATAACATTAAGAGTTTCTAATTCTCAAAGCTATTCTGTGCAAATATCTTGTGCGCAACATTTCAGAATCCAAATGTCCTGGTGAACATTTTAATGGAATTCTGAAGCTGTATTGTAAAAAGCAATCAAGGCAGTCAAGATGAAATCTAAAATTGTTTTAATAATTTAATTTAATAAATGATTTTCTTATGATTATTACCCTTCTTTCATATTAAAAAGTAAAATTCTGCAATACACTTGACTTCATCTAAGGTAATGGCATACAATCACAGGATATCTTATAACAATTAGCTGGCAGGAATTCATAACTTCACCTACTACCATCACACTTATACTTTTCTATACCTAATGTATAGTTAGAATGCTTTCTGGAATAGCGTTCCTTATTTCCCTAACATAGCATCAAGCTAAAGTAAAAGTATCATTGGGGGTTACAGAAGAGTTTCAGTGTTATCAGGTCTATTATACTGTAATGAAAAAAAAAATCAACCTAAGTTGCACTGAAAGATCAAGGCAATGTTGTTTGATCAAATATTTTTGCACTTTCCAGGCATAAAAATAACAATCCAGAACTCATAGAAAAACATATTTTTTTCTCCCAGAAGAATAAATCTGCCCTATTGTGAGTGTGATGTTACAAAACCTAATGGATGGTGTTTTGGTTACTATTGTTATGAAATTTGAATACAAGCATATAAAGAGAACAAAATGCTTTCATTTAAAATATGCAAAATGACTGACTTTATTTAGCAGTTTAAAGACATCCCTTCTCCTTGGCAAAGACATTTTTTATGATGTCTATCCATAAGATCTTTCTTATATAGTTCTTAGATGCAACTTGCCATAAGAGTTACCTGCTCTTATCTTTAGGGGAGAGAGTAATGGGAGCTTTTATTATCGGTGGACATAAATCATAATATTCTGCCATTCCAATCTATATTTGTAAAACTGAATTATTCTTAGACCAAGAATATAATAGAATAGAAACAGAAAAATTTTGTTTCCAACTGCTCATATTATGGGTTGGCAATTGATTCTGGTGAAGAGTACACTTGAATAAAGTGAACTTAATAAATACCAAAGTAATAAATAAGGATCTGGTAATAAGCCTTTCTTAAATCTGGTATTAAGCCTCTCTTAAATCTTGGTAAAGATTTTTCCTTTAGCCCCCTTTAGGGGGACTGCATTCAAAGATTTAAAATCTACGCATAATCTAAGAGGCCCATCTTTTTTTTCCTTTGAAGAGCACGGGAGCAGCCACAAGTGATTTGGCAGGCTGAATGAAACTCCAAGCTAAGTTTTTATCGATGTACTCTCTCAGTCTTTCATCTCTCTGGCTGTCATAGAGTAATTTTTGGTTTTGGGAGCTTGGCACCAGGCAGAATATCAATAGCACAGTCTGTGGCCTGGTGTGAGGGGAGGATGTCACATTCCTTCTCACTAAATGCTTCCACAGAATCACAGTATTCTGTGGAGACCAGTTGAATCCCCGGCAGTTTTTCAGCTACAGTCTTTACGGTCTTGCAGGGCTCCTCTTGAATCACGTTGATGGCCAATATCTCTGTTTTATTATCACTGGCAGGTAGGAGAGGTCTTGTCCCCAGTCTTTACTTCCACATTCCCTCCTCCCACCAGATGTTAGGATGCCATTTATCAAGCCATGCTAGCCCCAAAATTACTGCTTTGGTCATCTTCGAAACCACCATAAAATGGATGATTTCCCAATGCCGACCCATTTCCAAATGCAGAGGTTCGATTAGGTATGTGGTAGGGGCACCTCTGATGAGGGACCCATCGACCTGCTCAAACCTCATGGGCAGAAGCAATAGCTTGGCTTGGATACCCAGTTTGAGTACAGTGGGTAAGTTAATTAAGCATTGGATGCACCCTGTTTTGGGCACTATCAGCCTGGTGGGAGTGGCAAAAGAAGGAATGGGATGACTCACCATGGGGTCCTTCTCGCCTTCCTCATTATTGTCGTACGGTGCCAGCATCTGCTGTGGCTCAGATTGGGGTTTGGCTTCAAGCTCAGTGGGAGGGGAAGCTTCAACACCCAGGCCTTAATGTGCCCACTTAGTTTTCTCTCTTCCCTCTCTGGAAGCTCTCTTTGTGGTTTCATGGCAGTGACTGGCATGTTCCTGGGTTGAGGGTGAGGAGTTGGGCACTCCACAGCACGGCACTTGATTAGAGCCCTGGCGGATGCTTGAGAGATGTTGGTGGCTGCAGAAGCTTAAGGATATCGGCCATAGAGGCATTTTTGTTGGATGTCCAGTGGCTTGGGTTCAGTGGTGCTTCACTTTCGAGGGCGGTCCAGTGCCACCACCATACAGTACAACTCATGCAATAGGTTAGGAAGATCTCGAATGACGCAGGCTTGAAGTAAATTATGATCTAGTCCCTGTTTGATCAGTGACCGCTCAGGCCATTGACCTAGCCAGTTAGCTACTCTCCTGATGTACTCTTTTGCGGGGTGACCACTTTCTCAGCCAGCAGGATTTGTCTTCAAACTCACCCCTCAGTTGCTCCATGAATAGATTAATGCTGTGCAATTCAGGAGCTTCTTCATCATGGAGGTTGGTCACCCAGTCGGCTGCTTCTTCCTCTAAATTTGCTGCCACAGCATTCACCATCATAGCCCCATCCAAGTAGGCATAAATGTAGCGATCTAAATGAGCCCACACATGGTTTAAGAAGAAGTTCAGCTTCTCAGGATCCCCATCAAAGGTGGGCTTGATGGGAGGCAGTTCAAACCTTGGCAAAGCTGCCTGCACCTGCTGCTGGACTTGAGTGGCTTGCTGGTCCAGGGGACATGGCCGAACCACTCTCTGGACTTCTCTTGGCTGGGCTCCAGGACTGGCATCCCAACGTCATGGCAACAAACTTGGCTGGGATACAGGGCTTGGTATCACAGCTGGTTGGGGGATGGGCGAAGCAGCACAGACTCTGGCAATTGGGCTGGAACTCCAGCAAGGGGAGGAAGAGATGGATAGTTTTTGGCATTTCTTCCCATATCACCCACCTCTTGGGCAACAGGAATAATATCCTTCATCTCCAGCTGGTCAAACTTCTCCTTCAGCTGTTTGAGCGAGAGGATGTGGATTATGGACTGAAATCTCCACTCTCTGTAGTCATCCCATCAGCTCCTTTCCTTTCTTGCCATTTGCAGATGAAGAACCCTGGGATGGCAGCAATAAGAGCTCCTCTCCAGAAGTTACAGGAGTGCTCCTGCACCGAGGGGCAGCCTTGGCTTGGAAAAGGTCCGCTAGGGCTGTAGCTCCTTCATGCGGTACCAGCTTTCCAGGTTGAATCACCCTGGTCTTCAGCCGAGCTCCTGCCAGTGATGCCTCCTCGGTGGCTGAAGTGCCAGCCTGTGCTCTAACAGCCTAAGTCCTGTTGCAGCTAGCAGTGGTTTCAATTTTCTTCTCCATCTTGAGTCTTCCCCGAGTCTTTACCGCTCTGCCAAAAGTGAGTGGGTATGCGGTCAGGGCTCAGCACCCTGAAAAAACAAAGTTTTAAGAGACTTGGTTTAATGTCATGGTTTCAACAGACAGAGATGAATAAAGAACTCCAAGGCTTGAGAATTCCTCAAATAACATTTTTATTAATTACAAAGTATCGGCATATCAAAAGTGAAATCAAGTCTCCAGACACACGTAACAATTCCCCAATACAATGTTAAAAAATCCCACCCTTAAGGCTATGCAAGCAACTACGTTCCCCAATACATCCTCTTGGCGAGCTTTTTATGTAATGCCCAGCCTGCAGTCTCGGGAACAGCTGATGACTTTTGGTTCCCATGGAATAAAAGTTTATTTAGACTAGCGAAACACCTGGTACCCTTCCTCCATTCTATGTGTCAACCGAAAATGAATAGAGAAAATGGCTACAGCCATGCACATTTTTGGAGTTGACAGTAAACACAGCTGGGCACCCCCTTGAAAAAGGCTGGACCAGGCACTTGCTCTCCACTGGGGGTCCTCTGCATGGCCTGAGAGGGACAGCAAGGCTCCTCTGATGGAGAAAGGTATGCCCTGGTCTCGCCTTCCTCAGCTGGAGACAATGGATCCCCCAGCCCCATCCGGGCCACCACAGGTGCCTCCCGACATGAACGATGAGCTGGCCATGCCCACCCCAGCCATGCTCCCCCCACCTACCCAAGGTCAACCACAATCCTGATGTGGCCCTCAATGAAATCAAGTTTGACACCCCTGTTAACATTATAGATATCCAGATGGGACATCAAATAGAAATGAGTATCAGGCAGAAGAACTTGATTGGCCATCTATGAAAAACAGCATTCTACTTTGTAACTGGTTCTTATTATGTTTACATTCAGTTATTGTACTTGAGTACTGGATTTATCAATTATTTGGTCTATATGACCAACGTTCTCAGTACTCATTACAGTGTCTTAAATGCTCCTCAGATCAATTTAACTGATATTTAACCAGCTGATTAATAACTGTGTGGTTCTCTAGGATGAACATTGACTCCATGTGTTATTCTTTTAGTAACTCTCCTTCCATAATAGCCCTTTTCTAAAGGTCGGATTCAATTTCCACTTCCACAAGTGTTGTAAATCACCAAGAGATTCCAAGGAAGTCAGTGTACAGTGTGAAATAAATATGAGCTATAAATTAATCTGCTTGATTTATTAGACAGATGTTTCCTTATCACTAAAATTTGTCAGGCATTTTAGAAGGTAATTGAAAAGTAGTAAGAAAGGGCTGCCAACTGATTTCCTACCAAATGTCAGAGAACTGATGATTTAGTATACTATATCATAAGCTAAAAGCTGAAATGAAGCCTCAGTTGAGATATTTTCTCACAGCATTTTAATATAGGTAGATTTGCTTAGAAACAACCTATTTAGCAACTATTTGATTTTATGATAATTCTGAAAAACTAACTTTATAATCCATCCTGGTGCTTATGACTAGTAACATCCTTGTGACCACATGATCACCATTGAACTGGTGGGTGTTTACAACAATCGCATTGTCCACATGATCACCATTTGCATGTTTCGCAGCTAGTTTCCAACAAGCAGAGTTAATGGAGTTAATGGAGAAGCCAAGAGTAAAATCATAACTTACAATCATGTGGTGCCTGACTTAACCACAGCAAAAGTGAGGTCATAAGTGCACTGCAGTCCTGCGATGCTTCATTTAACTGCAGCATCACCTAACGATGGAGTTGCTGCTCCTAATTTGGGTTGTTAATCAAAGATTATCTGTATTGTGCAAATGATTCGATTTAGATTCAAGGTATCTCCCCTGCCAGATTTGCTAAAGAAAGAAGAATTTGCTACCTATATATGAAAGCATAAAGTTTACTATTCTTGCTTTTTCAAATGATTATTTGCCACAGTGAGAATGATTGTGTATCTAATTCTACTCTGAGATATTGTGAGCTATGTCTATGTCATTTCTTTGGTTTTCTTCAGATTAAAAAAATATAGTCAAAGTTTAAGAATTTCCTGATTTTTTTTAAAAAAAAACTTATTTAGCACCTATGTTGATCTAGAGATGTACCAAAATAGAGAACCATTTTTAACCAATACTTCTAGGTTTTCAGACTATTGAATGTGTTGCAATCAGTCATAAGGAGTTAGTAACAAATGTTGATCCATCTCAAAGAGACATCTTCTTATCAAAATCCAAGAGAAGTATGGCTTCATTTCAATATATCTTTCCTACTGTTATCGGGAAAGCAAAGATCAGTATTTGCCAAATGTTTTGAAAATTCTGTCCAGTACATTAGAGAATGCTTCATTTCTAGATTGTTCACCGAAATCAGTCACTGAAATTAATTATAAAGCCCGCTTGTGAATGCTATGGATAAATACATGAATTAATTTATTAAGAGTAAAAAGAAAATCTTTTAAGTGTTGCAAACAGAAATGGTTTTTCATTATATGGAGTAAATTGAAAATATATTTCTATATTTTTCTTCATTCATGTTATAATAGGTTGTCTTTGATCAATAAAATCATACTTCATGACTAATTTTCATATTACTTTTGCCTGCAGGCATGCTTTAGGATACTTGCCAGAGGTATTTGAAACAAATTGGCAAAACCACAATTTTAAACAATAACTTTCAGCTCACATTTTTGAAAGAAGCAAATTAAAGGCACTAATATGTGCTTATCCATTACAATGGTAGGGCTGCATAAATCCTCTTTTCTCTTTTTTAAAAAAGCAAATGTTTCTGACTTCTTTTTTCTTCTGAGAAGGATGAGTTGTTCACCTTTCTCCCAACAGCCAACCTCTGATTCAGTAATTTCACTCTGCCATTAGTGCTGACAACTATGTCCTAAGAAAGTGGATAAAAAAGTACTATACCACAATAAGGATTATGGCAAAACATCCCTCCCTCAGATGAATTCCTCAGCTTTATAGACTAAAAGTGAAGCAAAGATTATGAGCAAAATGTTACACAGTACTGCTTAAAAAGGCCCAAAGTGATGTAAATATTTAAGGAACCAGGTTTGTATCTGGACTGCTTTCTTAAAGATTGTATAGGACTTATGAAAATGTATTTCAAGTTTTGCTTCATAGCTTAGATTAAAGTTCTAAATTTCCTTGCAAACCTAATCATGTAATTTGTCATTCACAAATCATTTAATCATGTAATATAAGTGCTATTTTGGCTGTGTTGTATCTTATTCTATGCTCTAGGCCAGGAGTCCCCAACCTGTGGGCCGTGGAACAGGCTGGCCAGTGTGCACATATATGTGCATGGAGTCACCTTTATTTGCACTAGTGCCACCACTGCTAGGCAAATGAGGCACTGTGTGGTGAAATAGGACACCGTAGGGTAAAAACCAGGCACCACATGGCGAAAACGGGGTGCTGTGTGGTGAAAATGGAGTGGTGCTAGCACCCACGCAGCAAAAATGGGACAGTGCTAGCGAGTGTCACGCGGGCGCTAGCACCATCCCATTTGCTTCGTGCGTGCTCACAACCCCATTTGTGTGTGTGTGAATGCGCACATGTAAAATTCTTCTCCCTCCCTTTCACTCTGGTCCACCAAATGAGAAAGGTTGGAGATCTCTGCTCTAGGCATATTCATGGAATAGAACAAATCATTAGAAAGAAGGCAATATTATCATGGATTATTCCTTAAAGGGCCAGAACAAAACAAAGAAGAAACTAGGAAAATGTTTCTCTGATTGTTATCAATATCAATTTATATTAATGACACTTCCAAAATAATTGTAACATCAATGTGGCTGGACTAAATGAAGTTAATTGACAAAGGTTCTTAGTTTGTCCAAATAATATTTTCAATCAATAGGACCTCAAAAGAATTATTATTCAAAAAAAAAACTTGCCTGATTTTACAGCAGACAAGGATTTACACTGAAGATGTGCCTCACACTTTGAGCAATCTGGAAATCAACGCAACAGTTGAAAAGCAAGTGGAAGAAATAATTGTTTACTGCTAGGCTTCCTAAAACAATGGGACTGATAAAGAAGGTTTCTTATTGATTTGGTTTTAATATCTGCTGTCCAAATTAGAATGCAACTAAATTGATTATGCATGATTTCATTTGTTCTTTTTCCTTACATAGGAGGTACATGCCAGAGCCCTGTTCTTCCAGCCCTGGTACGACCTTCCATCCCCTCCTTGCCGCCATCATTGGATCTCAAACCCTTTCTTCCATTCTCACTGGACACTGCTGCAGCCGTCAATCTCTTTCCCAACTTCAATACAGTAAGTACCATAGTGAAGTTTTAACTCCACGTCGTATACCTCCATTTAATTATTGGCAATATCTTCATACAAACGTGTACATACATAGACACAAACATATGCATGTACACACACAAAATCAGCTGCAATTAGTCTCAGTGACGATGTTATCTAGTTTGGATAATGAAACATCTACAAGAAAAGAACTAAGCTCATAGAGCACCAAGAATCCCTCATTTCAATCCTGAACTGTAAATATTCTCCTTTGTTTATGTCAAGTTAGTTATTGGAGTAATTATAACTAATGAAAGAACACATCAGATCCATTATTTTGAAGTAGTGAATTATAAATTAATATTTAGCTGCTTTTTCCATGGGTTCTAAATAAAAACTCAGAATAAATATTTAAATTATTTATAGTGACATAAACTAAACTGATCAGTTTCTCAGTATAATACTGAGAAACTACTTTGAATCCCTTTTAACAAGAATACTAAATAGGGCTGAGCTTTCTCATGAATCACTGTATTTGTTTATTATATTCTTAAACTGCTCAGTAGCTGCATTTCTTTGGTTTAATTAAGCCTATAGAATTTAATGATGACAAAATACCACATCAGAATCACTAACCAAAATGACACCAAAGTAGCAAATGTACCAGGGACAAGAGGGAAAACATAAAAAGCACTAAAACAGTTGCTGAAATGTTGGGAGTTTATTTGTTTGTTTGTTTTTTAAAAAACCTCCACCTAATGCCTCAAAAGAACATTAAATAGATGTCAGACGATGCTCCCCAATGAAAGCATTCCATAGATAGAAGAATATAGAAAAAAACCACATGTTAAACTCCTCAATGAAAACAGAAATCTTGATTTAGGATACAGCCATATCTTCTGAACGTGGGGAAGATATAATGGACTTGTTCCTCATACATGGAGAAATTGCATGATCCTCCTTTCCCCTCCCAAAGTACATAAGGCATTAACATTCTTTTCAAAGGAAAATCCTGTAAACATATTGTAAAGGTATATTCTACTTACATTTGGAAATGGAATTCGGCTTGCAGGATTTTTTCTTATGTAGGTATATACTGTACTTCTAACAAATAGAATTTCCATTTATTTATCTTGTTACAAGTAGTCCTACTTTAGTGACCATAATTGAGACCAGTAATCTGGAGGGTGAGTGGAGCAGTTTCTAAGTGAAATGTCATGATTTTACTTTGCTTTGCTTTACAGACCTGCCATGCTTTAAATCCAAGAATTGGTTGCAAGGTTATTATTTTTTTTATCACTATTGTAACTCTAAATGGTTGGTGAATGAAGACTACCTATACATCAAGAAACTCAGCACTTGGAAATATTATTCTGCCAAATTACACTCAGTTTGTACTACAGTGCTAGTATCTATTGAAATTCTGAAGGGCTGTTTGACCACAGATACTGGAGTTGTTCTGAAGAGCTGGCGAAGTTTTTATGATTCTCTGATTGCAATACAGTTGGTAGAAAAAAATCTATATTGTAGCATAGATATTATAAAAGACACACAGACACATAGCAGCATACTATCTTAAGGATCCAGAATGTCTTAAGCACCTGGAAACTTAAGCTACAATATTATTCATATTTATTTAGGATGAAATGTTACTGAAGTCATTGAATTTACAACATTAAACTGCAATTTCACACACAGCTAGGAGTAACTCTGCTAAACTCAGCTGGACCTTGTTTATGAATATTCATCAATAGTATTATCTTTTTAACTGGTTGTTCCATATCTTACCAGATGGATCCTGCTAAGGAAAGAGGCACAGAAATAAAACAAAGCTGTGTAATTGCAAAACACATATGTTCCATATAACTGTTTTCATAGTGTGAAAAAATAACTTTGACAGCTCTTACATTCATTTTATGAATGCTCATTGTCTGCTTTCTTCTACTTGAGTTTAATTAAGAAGCACAATTAACTATGTAAATATTTATATAGTTAACAAGTGCACTTTTGACATTATTTTAGCTTTTAAAAGCTTATAAATACTCTCCTTCTGTTTTTTTCCTACTGTCTGGATAACAAATTAATTTATATTGAGCAGAAAAAAAAGCCAGAATCATTACATTTGTTGAGTTTAAATTTTCAAGGCTAGGTTTAAGCTTTATACTTTTTGAGATACAGGTAGTCCTCTACTTACGACTACAATTGAGCCCAATATTTCTATTGCTAAGCAAAAAAAGTTGTTAAGTAAGTCATGTCCATTTTACAATCTTTTTTTCCATAGTTGTAAAATTGTAAAGAATTTTAAAGCAAACCACTGAAGATGTTAAGTGAATCATTCAGTTGTTAAACAAATCTGGTTCCCCCCCCCTTGACTTTGCTTGTCAGGAGCTCCCTAAGAAGGTTGCAGGAGAAAATTCAGGGATCTTGGAATGCTGCAACCATTGTAATATATGCCGGTTGCCGAACACCCAAGTTTTGATCACGTGATTGTAGGGATATTGCAGTGGTCATAAATGTGAAAATTGATCAGAAATCACTTTTTTTCAGTGCTTTTGTAACTTCGAACAGTGATTAAACAAATGGTTAAAAGTTAAGAACTACCTGTATGATTATCATAACTATATGTAGTATTCTCTCTTTTAAAAAAATATCCAAGCTTTGAGTCATAGACTGTTGATATTATGCATGGTAAAATGAAAAAAAAAAGAGCAGACAGTAGGTACAATAACAGTATAAAATTGGCATCCTGTGAGCCACTAATTTAAAAATGGCATTAAAAATAGAACTGAATTTTTGGTGATGCTATTTCCATACTATCTAGTTCATGCTCATTCTAACGCATGTTTAATGTTAATAGCAACAATAAAATAGCAACAATAAAAGGGAAAATATATATTGCAGTAGTTTATAGAGTTGAAAAACAAAATGTAGAAAACTAAGACATCAAGACATCATTTTGGATATCTCTACTTTTTCCATTTTTCCACAATTTATTGCATATATTTTCCTTATATCATGGAGACATTACAAAATAATTACCATTCTTCCTCCTCTGCATCAGCTGGACATATGAAAGATAGAAATTTCATATTAAATTATTACTACATGCTACAAAAGGGAAGACATCTCAGGAAAATACACAGCCCAAGGTATAAAACCTTGGAGAAAAGTAAATGATATGGCCACCTTTCCATACTAGTGCTGTGATCCGAGTCTACCCATATATAGTCATAAATCATAAAAGCAAATTTTTAATGGTAATTCTCAAATCATATTTTCTGAGTTTCATATTTTAAGAAAGCTTGTCCTGACTCTTTGCCACTTTGCTTTTCTAATATTAACTATTAACTTTTTTTATTTCTTAACTCAGTCTTTACTCCTGACAACTCTCTGGACTAATTTCTGCAGTTTTCTTGGCAAGATTTTTGGAAATGGTTTGCTAATCAAATCCAAAGTCACCCAACTGGCTTAATGCCTGAGGCAGGACTAGAAATCACAATTGCTTGAATTCTAGTCTAGTGTCTTTTAATCAATATAGAAACTAGTTTTCTATTATTAACATGCTACTTTATACTTGCTATCTTGAAGAAAGGTAGAATATATATATGTTTTCATAGATTTTCATGGGTACAGGTATGCAGGTCTTGGCGTATTCGGGTCTTTTCCCATGTAAGATTGAGAGTATCTTGGCGACGTTTCGACAAGATCCCACTCGTCATCTTCAGGCTGGGGTCTTCGGCTTCATGCTTGTGCGAGCAAAGTGTGATCGGAGCTGCCATCTCTCTATAAATATTGGTGGGGGTGTGTGGAGTGCTGGCTTAGTTGCTGTAGTTGGGTTGGTTGGCTGTGTTGGAGTTATTGTTTGTGGATTGTTCGGCTGTTTCATAACATCCTGAGTAGCTGAGGTGCTGGCTGTGTGCACATTAATCTTTTGTGTTGTAACGACCTGGGTAATGGGCTGTGTGGTGACATCCTGAGATCTAGTGTAGTGATATCCTGAGTTCTGTGTTGCAACATCCTGGGTAGTAGGCTGTGTTGTAACATCCTGAGCTTTAGCGTTGTAACCTCCTGAGTTCTGTGATGTGATGTCCGGAGCAGAAGGCTGTGATGTAACATACCGGGCTTTGTTTTGGCTCCGAGTTTGCGGTCTAGCTCTGTGTTCATGGCGTGTGTCCGTTTGCTTTGTGTGGGGGTCGGAGGAAGCTGCAGCAGCTGGTGATGTTGTCGTGGTTTGGCTTCTGGATAGTGGTTGCATTTCGTCTGAGGGATGGGTTTGGGCTTGGATTTGGGTCTGGTGAGGGTGAATGGTGGTGGCGTACTGTGTTGTTCTCTGTCTGGAGTCAGTTTTCGTGGCTAGGACTCATTTGTTGATTAGGGCTACTTTCCAGATGTCTGGTAGGCGGGAGGTATCATCACGTTTATTCATGTTGTGGGGGTGTTTCTCTATTTTTATGGCTTCCATAATTATTCTCTTGTTGTGGTGTTCAGTTTTGGAGATTAGTTTGGTTCCTTCAAAATCAATTTGTTGATTCCTATGCAATAGCCGAGATCAAAATTTAATCCCCACATGCTTCCAATTGAAATTCCACTCCAACTCTGCAGCCACCAAACGCATCCTGAAAAGAACAGAATTGGCCCTAATCAGAAATGAACTTCACACAAAAAGATTCCTCTGAGACCAAATCAGCAAAGATCTCCTCACACTTCACCTCAAACTCAGCAACAAGATCCACCCCTCACTTTGGGACAAATCCAAACAACTCGCCGTCTGGAGAGCCGAAACACAGACCACCCTCAAGACAGACACACACACCAACAAACTCCGAATACTACAAGAACACCAGAAACAAACCCCTTCTCCCTCACAGCCACACATGAAACAAACAGTGTGTATTTGTGTCCTTAATAATTATTTTTCTAGCATGTGTGCGAGTGCCTGGGAGACAGCTGTCAAGCCATCTCTGCCCCCTATCTCTCCCCCCCTCTCATTTTGGAGCTGTCCCAAAGTGCTCGCACGCGCACTAAAAAAGTAGTGGATGATTTGGGCATAACCACTGGGTCCACCAACAGACTGCCGGATGTGAATCAACTTAGCATGTTGCAGATTAATACAACTAATGGGCCGATTATGCGCTCGAGAAGCCGGGCACAGAGACAGGTAGCTATAGATAGAGATAGACTGACAGATAAATATAACTTTTGTTTTTTTTCCAATGGATCAAAATGAATAGACCTATTAATCATTTTATTATTCAACTATAGCGCACCTCCCCAAAGTCATTGTTTTATAGTCTTTTATCACCCTTAGACTTAATTAGGATAAACAACTTTAAGGCAAACAATAAAGTATGATTTGTAATTCTTGAGAGAAAGACTCACATAAACACAAATCATCAAGAGTTCAAGTTTAATTGTGCAAATCCATGTGTAACTGTACAAGCACATTCACTTTATTCTACAAAACAGTTTGATCATGGATTCAGAATATTATTAGTTCAATTCTAACATGGCTTCTGAATAGCAGCATTAAATCTCACATGCTATGGCAAACAGCACGTAGACACAAGAAAATAAGATGCCATAAATACCAATGGCATTTTTACATTGTAACCTAGTTTTTCTTTTCATGATAATCATGTGGGTTTATACCCAATAAATTTATACTGTGCTGTGTCATTATTAGATCCCTGGAAATCCCATTTCAATGTCTGTTTCATGTTTCCATTAACATATAATTTTATTTTAAGTAGTAAAGTTTTCCTAGAATCCTTGCTGAGAAAAAATGACTAATATTACTCAGTAACCTGTGTTCCAAATGCTTTGTTTATTCTGTTGAAATATTTTATAATCCACCACATGTCATTTTGATTTCAGGACAGCATACACTAAAGCAAAACAATAAAGCAACCTAAATTTTAAAAATCTGCTTAAATGTATCATACTATTGTTTATGAATTTTGCTTTTTGAAATTTGATCTCTGATGGAATAAAGGTACAGACTTCTTACAATGGTAGCAATAAAGAGATTTTGCTTGGCAATGTGACCTCTGTTTTCTAATGTAGTTTCCTGACATGCTAGACTATACTGAGTTCCATTTACTACCCATTTCTATGCCTGAGTTAGCTAATAGTGTTCAGTAAACACATATTTTGCCTAAGAAAGGTAGAGCATTTCTACATGTTCCTCCCTGTTTGACAAACCTTTAGGGACTTGTCATATCAACTGGAACATTATCAGCCTAAGGAAAGATAGCCTGTAGGTTAGATCTGACTTAACAGGACAGTTTGATAAGGACATACTTTTTAATGTTTCTCAGTGTTCATGTCCTTTTAAAAAGAGTTTATGTAGAATTGTGCGACTTACAAATAAATGTATATACAGGAATTAATTCGCATACATGTATAAATCAAAATTTTGTTCTGATCACTTGAATAATTAAAAATAAAATCAAAGAAATAATATGTAAAAGATTATTATATAACTTATACAATTATTAAAACATCTTCTAAAAGTAGTTTATATTATCATGTATTTTCCTCTGGTGAGATAGGAGGAATCCTAAAAGCTAAATGCAGTACTTCCCAGCCATTATCTACGGAGTACCAAAAAAATTGCCTCAGGTTCAGCTGTCTACATTTTTTTTTTTTACTAACTACTGATTTTATCCACTATATTTTCTAACTGTGGGACCATTTTAAATTATGTTCACAAAAGGCAGGCAGTACTGGGTATTTTGAAAGAACAATTTAAAGGAGCCAAGAAACCAGCATCCTCGGCTGCTTGTAAATGGCAGTCTAGCCAACATTTACTTCTTTTAAAGTCATTGCAGAAAATGCATCACCAGATTCCTCAATCCATGTGTCAAAGCTGTTCTATGGAGTACAAGCCAAGCATCTTCCCAACATTCACTCCACTCAGTATTTTATGTTTTACTTATCCTAGGTAAAAAGAATCCTCTGATAAGTAATTTTGGGTAATAAAGTAAAAACTTCAGGAACCATTGCACAAAGCTACTGAGGAGATTGTGTTTGCCCTCAGGGTCCTGAAATCAATATCAAATGAAAATCATGGGGTGAGCAATAATCATAATAAAATGGCTGTAGGGATAATGTAAGCCATGAGATACCTTGCATAGCAGCAATTGAAGTAACTTTTAATGATTTTTTCTCATCTGATTGCATTAAGTAGAGTTTTATGAAGCATTATAAAAAAACAGCATGCTAATTAGCAATCTGGTTAGCAGAACATTTGTAGGTGCTATGTACTTAATTGTAGAGTGCATGTATCCCCTGAAGTCATATTTTGAAAGAAATGTTAACAACTCAGTCATTTAAGCTGTAAATAGCTCTGTGAACACCCTAAAGACGTTTTTAAGTCCATGAGTTCAATAATAGTGTAACTAATTTTTTGAGAGAAAGTTTTTTTTAAATTGTACAACTGAACTGATCTCTTTTTATAAAAGTAAATCATTAGACTTTTTTTCTAAAAGTCATATCATTGAAACATATGTATGTGCATCTATATTAATTAGAGATGGGAAAGAGAACATATATTTCACGTTTGCTAACTTTTCACTTTATTTATTTCCAAAGTCAGATATTCAGTGTGCAAATATTTTCATATAGATAGCAATTAGAATTCACATATTAAACTGATATATATTTTCAGTTAATGTTTTCCAATGCAAAACTTTCACTTATCCCATAAAGTCTTGTGTAAATAGGTCATGAATAGATCCATCACATTCTATTAGCAAGATGTTTATCATTGCACTGATTCCTCTGTCAACAATACTGAATAACTCAGTATTGGTCATGGCTATCAGGTCATGGCTATCCCACATCAAAAACATCTGTTAGGCTATCCCACATCCTTTACATGAATGATCTGAAGCTGCATAGAAAAACATCATCTGAAATAGAATCGTTCAACATGTCCATATATACAGCCAAAATATTGCAATGAACTTTGGATTGGACAAATATACCAGCCTCACCCTCAAATAAGGAAATAGTGAAATAGTGAAAACTGAAGGAATCAAGATGCCATATGAAATAACATCAAAAGTCTGGATCGCTACAAATGTTGGGCATCCTTCAAGTTGACAAACATCAACAACACTCAAGTTAAAAAAAGATTAGAAATATCAAGAGAGTGAAGAAGATCTTAAAGTCCAAACTCAGTGGAGCAAATGCTATCAAGGCAATTAATACCTGGGCAATTCCAGTCATTAAATACATATCTGGAGTAGTATACTGGACACAAGCTGATAAAAGCCCTGGATGGGAAGACCAGAAAAATAATGACAATGAATCATGCTTTCATCCTCACAGCAATGTTGACAGAATCTACTTACCAAGGAAAATAGATGGATATGGAATATTGTAAGTACATCAGAGAGTTGAAGAAAAACAAAAGGGCATTGAAAAAAAATACTCAAACAACAATGAAGCAGATACACTGAAGCTAGTAAGCTAGTAAGCCAGGAAGCTTAATGAGAATTGAAGGCCTAACTGGCTTACAAGAAAGAAAAAATAAAGAATAGAAAAGAAACATTATTATTATTATTATTATTATTATTATTATTATTATTATTATTATTATTATTATTATTATTATTATTATTATTATTATTATTTATTCGATTTCTATGCCGCCCTATTCCGGAGAACTCAGGGCGGCTCACAACACAGTAGAAATCAACATAAAAATACATATAAATATAAAACCTCTTAATTAAAAAAAAACCCAATCATTCAGCATACACACAGACATACACTGGCTTGGGGCAAGATGTTAACTACCCCAGGCCTGCCGGCAGAGGTGTGTTTTGAGTAATTTACGAAAGGCGGAGAGGGTGGGGGCGACACGGATCTCCGTGGGAAGTTGGTTCCAGAGGGCTGGGGCCGCAACAGAGAAGGCTCTTCCCCTAGGCCCTGCCAGGCGACACTGTCTGGCTGACGGGACCTGGAGAAGGCCGACTCTGTGGGCCCTAACTGGCCGCTGGGATTCATGGGGCAGCAGACGGTCCCGTAAGTAACCTGGTCCGATGCCATGTAGGGCTTTATAGGTGATAACCAACACTTTGAATTGGGTTCGGAGACCAATTGGCAGCCAATGCAGCTCGCGGAGTGATGCCGAAATGTGGGCATTTCTGGGCAAGCCCAACACTGCTCGCGCGGCTGCATTACCTGAAGTCTCCGAACATTTTTCAAAGGTAGCCCCATGTAGAGAGCATTGCAGTAGTTGAGCCTCGAGGTGATAAGGGCATGAGTGACTGTGAGAAGAGACTCCCGGTCCAAATAGGGCCGCAACTGGTGCACCAGGTGAACCTGGGCAAATGTCCTCCTCGCCACAGCCGAAAAATGATGTTCCAAATTTAGCTGTGGATCGAGGAGGACGCCCAAGTTGCGGACCTTCTCCGAGGGGGTCAAAAGCTCCCCCCCAGGCTGATGGACGGATAGATTGAATTATCCTTGGGAGGCAGAACCCATAGCCACTCCGTCTTGTCGGGGTTGAGCTTGAGCCTGTTGGCACCCATCCAAACCCTAACAGCCTCCAGACATCGGCACATCACTTCCACTGCTTCACTGAAATGACACGGAGTGGAGATGTAAAGCTGGGTATCATCAGCATACTGATGATATCTCACCCCGTGTTGTCGGATGATCTCACCCAGCGGTTTCATGTAGATATTAAACAGCAGAGGGGAGAGGACCGATCCCTGAGGGACCCCACAAGGGAGGAACCTAGGGGTCGACCTCTGACCCCCCGCCAACACCGACTGCGACCGACCAGTGAGGTAGGAGGTGAACCACTGCAAAACAGTGCCTCCAACCCCCAACCCCTCCAGTCGATGCAGAAGGATACCATGGTCAATGGTATCGAAAGCCGCTGAGAGGTCAAGTAGCACCAGGATAGTGGAAAATCCCTTATCCCGGGCCCGCCAGAGATCATCCGTCAGCGCGACCAAAGCAGTTTCCGTGGAGTAGCCGAGCCTGAATCCTGACTGTTGAGGGCCCAGATAATCAGCCTCATCCAAGGACCGTTGGAGCTGGAGTGACACCACCTTCTCAACAACCTTCCCTATAAAGGGAAGATTGGAGACATCATCGGGTGCCACAGGGTCAAAGTCCTCCCACACAACAGGATCAAGACGAGTCCCTGTCATCTCGACTGAATCATTATCAGCCGACACTGCATTCCAATTGGAGTCAAGGTCCATCCGAATCTGGGTGATTTTATCCGCGAAAAACTTATTAAAGTCCTCAGCACTACCCTGCAAGGGTGCATCAACCCCCCCCCCTGATTAAGGAGGGAGCGAGTTACCCTAAACAGCAAACCAGAGAATTAAGGAGACAGCAATAGACAGCAAATGTCACCTCTGCAAATAGCTGAAGAAACATTGGACCACCTTGTTAGCTGCTGCAAGATCACAGAGACTGACTACAAACAATGACATGACAATGTAGCAACAATAATACATTGGGAAATCTTCAAGAAATATTATTTACCTGCAAGCAAGAACTGGTAGGACCATAAAATAAAGAAATAGAAAATGAAGAAATTAAAGTGTTCTGGTACTGCAGAATTCTAACAGATAAGCATCTGCCACATAACATCCCAAACTTAACAATTGTCAATAAGAAAGACAAAAAAGTCTGGATACTAATTTGGTAGTACCTGAAGACAACAAAGCAGAAAACAAAGAATTGAAAAAAAGAACAAAATACAAAGGCCTATGTATAGAAATAGGATTACTATGACAAAAGAAAGCAAAGATAGTATTAATAATGATAGGTGCCTTGGGTGCAATCCCAGAACAATTGGAGCAGTTTGAACTTCATTGAACAACATTGACAAAATCACCTTCTGTCAATCACAAAAGACAATTTACTCAGAACAGCTTATATTCTGCAATGATACCTGAAACCATCAAATTACCAATTCCAGGTCCTTGAGTAGAACTTGATAGATTAATAAAAATGCCAAATCCAAATAAATATCTGGTTGTATAATGAATCATAATAAAATCGAAAGCTATTAAAATACCAGAAATACTAGCTTTTTAAAAATATCAATAAAATAATAATTTATTTAGAATAGAATAGAATAGAATAGAATAGAATAGAATAGAATAGAATAGAATAGAATAGAATAGAATAGAATAGAATAGAATAGAATAGAACAGAGCTGGAAGGGATCTTGGATGTCTTCTAGTCCAGCCCCCTGCTCAAGCAGAACCTATACCATCTCAGACAGGTGAATGTCCAGTCTTCTTAAAAATCTCCAGTGGTGGAGCGCCCATGATTTCTGGGGGTAAGCTGTTCCACTAGTTGATTGTCCTCACTGTCAGGAAGTTTCTCCTTAATTTGATCAGTTTCCAACCATTGTTTCTCATCCTTCCCTCTGGTGCTTTAATGAACAATCTGGCTCCCTCTGCCTTGGGGAAGCCCTTCAGATACTGGAACACTACTATCCTGTCTCCCCTATTTCTTCTTTTGACTAACCAAACCCAAGTCCTACAGCCATTCTTTGTATGTTTTAGTCTCCAGGCCTTTAATCATCTTTGTTACTCTTCTTTGATTTTTTTCCAAGCTCTCAACATCTTTTTTATGATATGGTGATCAAAATTGGCTACAGTATTCCAGGTGTGGTCTGATTAGGCTTTTATAAAGCAGTACTAATACTTCACATAATCTTGATTCTATGCCTCTGTTTATGCAACCCAGGATTGTATTAGCTTTTTTGGTTGCTGCTGTACAATGCTGGCTCATAGTCAGGTGATCATCCACTAGGGCTCCAAGGTCCCTCTCACAGTTACTGTTTTTAAACCAGGTCTCACCCAATCTGTATTTGTACCTTTGGTTTTTCTTGCCTAAATGTAAGACTTTGCTTTTTTTCCACATTGAAACTCATTTTGTTGGATAGGGCCCATTGTTCAAGTTTGTCAAATCAGGTTCTAGACTTCTTTAGATATTAATGCTACTTTGGCTTCATTTCAGTGGTCAGTAATCTTCATCATTTGTTGTAAAGGTTATAAAAGCTGGTCCTCAGAATATTTATAATAAGAAACTGGCAGATCATCTACACCTTAATCTTTTTATAACTACATAAACTTCCTTTTTGTTATAGGTTGTGATGGGAGACAGGGCCAAGAGATGCTCCAAGAATATAGTCAGATAAGAAACAATATAGTCCAGATCTGATAGCAGAGGGGCAAAAAGCTGAGAATGCTCCCTAGTTTCTTAAATTCTAAAGGAGATGTGGGGAAGGGGGGAGAGATGTATTTTTGTACTTGCCAGATTTTGTCAATATAGCTTTACAATAAAGCAGAATTAATTTATCTGGTTTTCATTCCTATCTGGTTTCCCCCACAAGGCCCATATGGGTTCAGAGTCTCTGGATTTTTTATATATATTCTGATTAATTTGCTTTCTGAATACTGTAGCAGCCATGGCACAATGGGAAGTAAGATTGACTAGTTTTTTTCTGTACACTCAATGTCCTGTGGGCACTCATTTTGCATGCAAAACATTCCTGGAGAATTAATTAAATGAAGTGCTCTTCAAATTTGTCAACTCTTGATGAATAAAAATGCTTAAAATACATTTTAATAAAGCTTTTATGTAATATATTAATCAGCTGAAATTTACAGCTTTTGTTTTAATGGAGCTGGGCTAGAAGAGATCAGTGGTTATTTTATTCTGTACAGTCTATGGTATAATAAGCATCACTCTTTGAATCTCCAGTTTAAATATGGAGGCTGCTATTAACCTGTTCTTAAAAGACAGCAATTAGTCAAAAGTAATCACTTGAACAAATGACTTAATTGCCTTAGACAGAAAGAGTGAATTAATGAAAATTGGAATGTGGGAGGATTGTGGGAAGTCATAGTGTCTTGACAACACATACATTGTTTCTAATCAAAAATATTCATGCTTTATTAGAAAGAAGAATCTTACTTTGGCCTTACAATTTAATATGGATAAATTATTATTATTTCATGTTTAAAACATTTATATGTCTGGGACACACCCAAGAAAGAATTAAAACAATATCAATAATAAAACAACACAAAAACTATAATAAAACTGTTAAAACTATAACATTGAAAATAAAATAATAAAACTGTTAAAACCATAACATTGTAAATAAAAGCCTGGCAATGTTAAGCTTCTGACATGCAATTACATGCCACTATGGTTATATTAAAGCCCAGTTGCAATATCTTAAAGTTTTTTATTGCTGTGGACAATGCGAGGGCTAAAAATTATCACTAAGGGAAAAGGTAGGTGCAGAACAATTCAGAAAACCTACTTAGGTAGGTTTGATGGTTGAAAATTTTGTTTGGCTATAATTTACTTTATTATTATTTATTTATTTTTATTTTTCAAATTTCTATACCGCCCCTCTCCCAGAGGACTCGGGGCGGTGTACAGCCTAAAAATTTAAAAACATATAAATATACAAAATTAAAATAATTAAAAACGAATTAAACAATTTTGGCCGTAAAATGCCCATTTAAAACCCAACACTTAACACTTAAAAATTACTCAATCCCCCTGAAACATTTTAACCCTGCTGGAACCGGAGCTTCTATGCCAGGCCGGCTTGTCAAAAAAGGAACGTTTTTAGTTCCTGACGGAAGGTGCGTAAATCTGTCATCGTACGGAGTTCGGGGGGGAGCTCATTAGGAAGCAAATATGTATAAAATGCAGATAAAATTTATTTATTTATTTATTTATTTATTTTGACTTATATGCTGCCCTTCTCCCCAGACTCAGGGCGGCTCATAACAAAAATACAAGTACAAAAATATAAATCAATTAAAATAGTAATATACAATATAAAAACTATATAACTATTACCACTCATACAACATACAGTCCCAATCAAAGGCTCAGGGGCAGAGCGCAGCTCACACGTCCCAGGCCTGTCTGCATAAATGTGTTTTTAAGAGTTTTCAGAAAGCTAGGAGGGAGGGAGCAGTACGAACCTCTGAGGGAAGTTGGTTCCAGAGGGCTGGGGCAGCAACAGAGAAGGCCCTAACTCTAGGTCCCACCAGACGGCACTGTCTAACAGACGGGACCCATAGGAGGCCAACCCTGTGTGCCCTAACCGGTCGCTGGGATTCATGGGGCAGAAGACGGTCCCACAAGATTATGTTACTTTTCAGTTTACAAATGTATTTATTTGTTTTGTTTTTTAAAAGAACAGTAAAATAGCATATTTTATTGTAAAATGTATATAAAAATGTACATTTAGCAATACAGTACAATAAAATGGAAAGCCTATTGTGATTGATTGATTATATGCTATCAAGTCATTTTTTTTTTTTTTACTTCCAAGAGATCACAGAAATAGATTTACTCCATTATGATCTATCCCTAACCTAATCTCTCAGGTCTTCCAGCCTGCACTCATCACCACTGAAACTGAGTCTATCCAGCAGGCTTTTGGGTGTCCTCTTCTGTTTCTTTTACCTCTCTCATCATTAGAGCCTTCTCTAGAGAGCCAGGCCTTCTCAATTGAGCTTGGTCATTTATGTGAGTGACAATTCTGAAATGATTTGTTTACTTAGCTGTCCACCATATTCTCAATACTCTTCTTGAACACCAAAATTAAAAGATATCAATATATTTCCTATCAGGTTTCTTTAAATTCCAACTTTCATACCCATAGAATGTCAGAGGGCTTGCACAATTCTAATCTTTGACAAGTCTGATATCTCCAAGATAAAAGTGCTACCAATTTTAGGATAACGTATATAGTAAGCATTTTATGTATTGTTTTTGGAAATGGGAGATTAATGCAAGGAAGGGACAGAATGGATTTATAAATATTTTATTTTAAGCATTTGTATTTTTTTTAATAAACTATAAAGTTGATGTACAAAATATATGCTCTATATCTGAGTGTATGTGTGCATTGAGAAAGTATGTAACATTTAAAAACAGAATCACAAAGTAATTAAAGACTAGAGCTGTTTGCTTCAGATCTAGCTAATCATTCAACAACTAAAGTGTTTGTTAGAGATACAAATGGTGAGCATGCCAAAGATTGATCAGTTACATATTGATTGCTGTGCTCTGGGGTAAGAAAGCCAAAAATCTCAGAAACCCACCTTGATACTGTCTCTGTGGAAAGTTTCAGTCATCCAGGTCATGGTTGTCCCAAATGTGCTTTTTCAAAATGAAACTAGATTTTGTTTTTCCTTAAAGATGTTCCGCTTCTCATCCCAAAAGCTTCTTCAGTTCTTCAGTCCACTTGCTTTTGAAAAAGCATATTTCGGACCACCTCAGTCCTGATATCAGAAGGGATTCCCTCTCATAAGTATAGCTGTAATGTAGAATAAGCCTTTTCTAAGGATTGTATGTAGTACCTTAGGCCAACTTTTTCTAAACTGGCACTCTCCAGAAGTATTGGATTACAATCCAAATAATTACCAGTTTTAATGCATGGGAGACCTCTGATGAAAAGAACTGGAGAAAGCTGCCTTGGGGTTTTATCCAGGACCGTCACATAGCTAGTTGAATGGAAATATTCTTTTATTTAAATTTGTTTAATTCATATTATTTGACTACTTTACACCATCTTTCCAGCCTGCTGAAACAACAACGAATGTATCACATTTCTATAAGTCATTGGCAATTCTCAGGCTATCAATATTTCATTATTTTAGCAGGATGGCTGCAGTTGAGCACAGCAATATGGATTTGGTGAAGTATGTGGTCCAAGATGCAATTTCTTTTGTGAGTGTGTGCATGTGTGAAAGAAAAAATACATATACAAGTAAAATTTTGCTGATATGTTAAATTCACTCGGTCTCCATATATTGTAAAGAACTAATTGTGCCTCAGTGTTCAGGTGAAAGTGATTTGAGTCTGACTATTTTTCAGGGTTGTGAATGTGTGAATGAGTGACATAAGCCGAACCTGGGAGCATGCATGTATCACAGCTTCCATAAAAATGACCTGTATAATTAATGTTGATAATGAACAATTAATAGGGAAGTTACCCACTTTTAGATTGTATTCCAAAGATGCTTCAGTATTATATTCTCCATCCCATCTTCAAAAAACATACATAGATTTAAATGTATGTTCATTATGTTCAATAATTTATCTTGCAGCAATTCTAACTGTGTTGTAAATTTTATAATTAGTGTTTTTAAAGTATATTTTTTATAATTAAAGACATTTATCAGTTTATAACAGTATATATTAGCATATAGTCTATCTGAAATATCTAGGATATGGAACATCAGAGATGCCGTGAGACATAATTTATTCTATAGAATAACTGAAAGACGGTTATCTATATTGCTTCATTTTAGGGGGTCTAAGGGCTCAAGGCAGTATTCTATTTTTCTCACAACAATAGTCCTGCAACTGCACCAAACTGAACTTCCATGGCTAAAAAAGATTTTCAGGCTAGTTCTCCAGGTCCCAATCCAACCCCTTAATCATATATCACACCGGTTTATATATTTTCTGTGTAGTATTAAAAAAAATGGCTTAAATGCTTCATTAGTTTTTCATATGACATATCTTTAATGATCATAAACAACAACTTAAAAAGAAATACAGGACATTATTACATTATTAGTATCACAAAAAATAACTAATACAAATTTTACATGTCTTAAAGCTCAATTACTGCTTCCATCTCTTGTTCACACATGGATTTCCACTCTGTGTGTGTGTGTGTGTGTGTGTGTGTGTATTATTTTGAAGCTTGGAGAGAGGAAAATAATAATTGTGCAGTGTTATAGAAAGCAAGTTTATTATATTTCAGAAAAGATGGCACTCACATAAGATCACTCCATTTTATTACTTTGAAATGCAAATAATAGGAGTTTCTAAATTAGTATTTCTAGAGAACATTTCAGTTATGCATTTTAGGAAAATTATTCCAGATATGATTCAAACATTATTTTAGGAGCTGATCAGATAACGAGATTATAGCTTTAATATTTGGTGCTAGTAGGAGGAAGAAAATAAATTGCTACTTTAAATTGAAGTCAGATCACCGACTTCATTGCTACGTTTGAAGCCTTGAAATGAATCATACTTATTTGAGAATCTTACTGATTTCTACTAGCTCATTTAGAAATGTTTGCCATTCTATTGCATCTTAAACTTAGATAGAAACCATTGGCTGTAAAAACCCTATATCATTAATTCTATACAAAATTCTTTTAATTGCTATTAATGTTATTATAGTAAGTTAAAGGAGGATCTAGTGTAATAATTGAGAATGCTGAATGGTGTTTGAAGTTATCCTGCTTGAAGTGCAGCAGATAACAACAGATAACAAAAAACAAGATAACAAAAATAACAAAAAAGAAAGGATCTGTGAATTTTAAATCCTTGAAGGCTAGGCATATATTGAATAAAGTGCCTGCCATGTTCTGTAGAACAAATAATATTTTAGAGGAATTCTACTGGCATTAAAAACCGACAATGACAAAGTAAACCAAAAGAATGTTGCCTTATCTAATCACAGCATACCGGTAGTTATCCAATAGACCATAGCAAAAGAACAGTGTGGTATTGAAGATGTAAGGTGACATGAGATATAAAATATCCAAAGGATGGATAAAGGAAAGATTATTTTGAAGTGCAGCAGACAAGACATATAAAGAAATAAAGTTAAAAGTTAAAAAAAGAAAAAGATCAACAAATAGTCTAAAGTTTCTTAGCCTGATGTCCTCTATATATTTTTGAACAGAAAACCCATCATTCATGATTCATTATCTTAGACAGAGGCTGAAAAAGGCTACTTCTAAAATATGGTAAATAATTTGAACATGTATTAACTAAAACTATTAATTCTAAGTTATATGACTCAGAATCAGTTTGCTTGGCTTCATATTGTTCATTTTATTCTTCTTTCCTAGTTGACTAATTTTAAGGAACATGCTTTCAAATAAATTTTTAAACAAAAAGTCACTTTCTCTTTTACACAATTAGATGTTATATAATATGGATATTCCTGTGTTAGCATAGTTTCTGCTTTGATTAGTGGTGGCTACTACGTAGATAGTTGTTCAAAATTAGAAATTATCAAAATGGAACTATAATTTCTAGAACATACATCCATCAGAGGTTCAGAGAGTATATTATTAGAGTCTACACAATAAGTTTCAACAAAAGCAATAACTCACATAATTTAGGGTTACTGGGTAACTTCAAATACCCAGACTTACATTTTGAGTTGTTATGTATTTATCATGTGGATAATGAACTAATTCTATTTTATTGTAAGGCTATATTAACAGAATCTTGCAAGTCTGAGAGTACAAGCTTCCTGCTGCTACATTTAACTGTTTGATTCATTAGGGCAGCGGTTCTCAACCTGTGGGTCACGACCCCATTTGGGGTCGAACGACCGTTTCGCGGGGTCGCTGGACACCGCAGTCTGCCATTTTTCTTTTTCCCGCTTTCACTCGGCCGTCACGCGCGCGCCACGCATGCGTGGTTCGGCCCATCGCGCCGCGCATATGCAGTTTGGCCCGTCACATGCGCATCGTGCTGCAAATGCGTGGATCAGCCCGTCGTGCCCCTCCTCGCCCTCCTCCCTGGCCAGCCCTCTCCAGCGCCGCCCCCTTTTCTCCGTGGCGGCCAATGGGGGTGGCGGGGCGGGGGCGGCAGGGCTCCGGCTCCCCTTCCTCCTCCCAGGCACCGCGGGGGCTGCCTGCCTGGCTCTGGCTCGGTCCTGCTCGCTCCTTCCCTCCCTCGCTCGGCAGCGGCGGCCGGAGCAGGCAGTAAGGCGCCCGGCCAGCGGCCACTGCAGCCGCGCTAGGCGTGCGGCGGGCCGGCAAGATGAACTACCTGGTGAGTCCCTGCCGGGTGTGGGGGGAGGCCGAGCCAGGGAGGGAGCCGGGGAGCCTGGCCAGATGCCCCCTGCCCGGCTGGCTGGCCCGACCCAAGCGGGACTGGTGCCGAGAGCGAGCTGGCCTGGGCGGGCTCCCCAGTCCTGCCACCCGCCTACCTACCTGCGGCTGCTGCCGGCCCTGCGGAAGGCGCGGGAGTCCTGGACGAGCTGGGCAGGCGGAGCGCTGCGACCTGGACACCGGTCCGGAGCGCGGACTTGGGGGCCGGAGGCGGCCGCCAGGTGCCTTTTGCTTCTCTTGGGCCGCCGGGCGCCTCTCGCCACAGCCAGGCCGGTCTCAGTGAAGTGTGGGCCCGCTTTGAGGTCTGGCTGCCCCGACCACTTGGCCGGCTGCCGGAGGGTGAGGAGGAGGCCGGGCCTGGGATGTGGCAGAGCGGAGCGGGAAGGAGGCAGCTTTGCGCCCGCCTGCTCTGGACCACTTCTCGGTGTGCCTGCCGGAGTCTCTGAGGCAGCGTTGGGAGGCGAGGCCGGCCCGGTCTGGAGCCGGCTGGCCCGGTCGCGCTGCACATGCGCACTTTGGCCCGTCGTGCCGTGCATGCGCACTTCGGCCCGTCGTGCGCGCCGCGCATGCGCACTTCGGCCCATTGCGCATGCCGTGCATGCGCAGTTCGGCCCGTCGTGCGCGCCGTGCATGCGCAGTTTGGCCCGTCGTGCCGCGCATGCGCAGTTTGGCCCATCATGGTGCGCATGCGCAGTTCGGCCTATCGTGCCGCGTATGCGCTGATCAGCCCATTGCGTGGCGCATGTACGGGTCGGGGTTGCGCCACCCATGGGCGGCGCAGGTGGGATCTCGCCCTGTAAAAGGTTGAGAACCGCTGCATTAGGGTTTCTTCTTCCTATTTTTTCCTGTGGATGTAAAGCCACTGGGGGCTCCCTTCTCTCTTTTCTGATAGTTTCCCAGGCAGCTTCTCTTTCCTTTAATTCTCAAAGTCATCCACACATTGTTTCTCTCCCTCCCCCTCTCTTTCTCCCCCCTCCCTCCCTCCCCATCCATCCAGTGGTGGGATTCAGCCAGTTCGCACCATTTCGGCAGAATCAGTGGCTAATTTTTTGTTGCCCAGATCCAGAATGGACTTATGGAGCAGCATCCACACAAAGAACTAGATGTTCACATATTTGAATCCCACCACTGCATCTATCTATCTATCTATCTATCTATCTATCTATCTATCTATCTATCTATCTATCTATCTATCTATCTATCTATCTATCTATCTACCTACCTACCTACCTACCTATCTCTATCTATCTATCTATCTATCTATCTATCTATCTATCTATCTATCTTTTAATCTATCTATCTATCTATCTAAAAGTATTTTTCCTGTAGATCTAGTGTAGCAAATAAAATTGAAAACAATAGAAACTTTCAACTAATTCTGCTGACTGCTAGACATTTGGTCCTCAGCGGCTCAAGGTTGACTCAGCCTTCCATCTTTCCAGGGACCCAGATTGTTAGGTCAATATACTGACTCTGTAAATCTCTTAGAGAGGCATATAAAGCAGTGTGAAGTGGTATATAAGTTTATCTGTTATTGCTATTGGTAATCTATAATAGCATTAAGGAGGTTTATCGTCCAATCTCAATCCAAGGCATCGGGAAAAAGTAAAATTATATATTTAATTTTATCAAATTATATATATGAATAATGACTAGACACTTACTTCATTAGAAATACTGCAATTATGGTGAGACTTGTCAATGAGAAGAAAACAAGATTTGTCTTATGGCAGTATTATTACTACATACTAATGTATTAAGATCTATTTCTATGATTTCACAGAAACTAAGAGTACTTATTATATATTTTAATTATCTCACTCATTTCTTTGTCAGACCTTACAATTCTTTTATGATTGGTTACTGCCAAGCATAATCACCGCACAAATATTTTTCATTTTACTAGAGGTAGTTTGCTACCTCTTCCTTGAGTCAGATAGATGCATAACTACAAACATACAATATATACTTAGATTTCGTTATCAGTGATTTATAGAATCATCAAGCCATTATGGTGGCAATATAAAGCTAGTCTAAAATAGTGAATCCCTATTCCATTCCATACTATGTCTAAGGAAATTTTTTAAGTATCAGAATAATTTTATAGTTTATATACAGTATATTTACCTACAAAATTATTATTAGTTTAATAATGTTTAACAATCATACAATGATTTGTAATATATTATTTTTGTAAATGCTTAGATTAAAACTATAAAAAGTGTACAATAAAAGCTGAAAAAATCTTGCTTCAAAAGAAACTTCTTTCCACATGCATCTGCCTAATTTGTTCATTGTTTTTAATCTAATTTCATTCTGTGTAATCTTCACAGGCGAAAATATGAAAATATCAAATTACTTGTTGAATTTATCTCAAAATTGCACAAGTAGAGCTTTGAAAAGATTTATGTTTACAAAGAGAATAAAAAATCTTGACTAAGATAACAACGGTTTTTCAGATAGAAAATAATGTTCTATGCTTAGAATAAAGAACCAAGCAATTGTTATAGTTCTGAATATATTGACTCAAGAAAAATGAAAGAATAAATATGAAAATTTCAATAATAAGCATAGAATAAATATTCAAAATAATACAAAATATGTACTTTTCTAGCAATTAGAAATATTGATGAAAATCAATAGACTTTTAAGGTAATTCATGTTTGATTACACTGCTTGTACTTCTGCCACTTTTAAAGTAATGTAAAATCCCCTTCAGTTAAATAGTAATTGTAATTATATAGCCATTATAATCTCTAATAGTTCCTCAATCATGTCTACATTTTAAACAGACTTGAAGGTGCAAGAGTACAAATTATGGTTACAAAGATTAGGAATTAAAATTGAATGTTGCGTGCATGGAACAACTGCTCAATTTTGAAAATTGAGAATGCCATGCTCATTTTATCTACAGAAGAGCCATAAGTACATTTAAGTAGAGAATTAAGCAGGATTATGAAATCATATCATAATGCAGCATGTCCCCTATTGCTTCTCTTTTTCTCTCTTAAAATTGCTTAAAGAGAGGGGACAATTTCAGAGCTTGCCCCTCATTTTCTTCTCGAAGTGTTTTGAAAAATGGCAGACTAGAAACAACAAAAACACTTGTCAATAAAATAGGAAAAATCTATTCAATTTGTTCAGTGTGATATAAGTCAAACTACTTTATATTGTTGATTATTATTTTTTAGAAACAAACAAGAGAATCTTGCCAAAAATAGTGAAAAAATAAAAAATAAAACAATCAGGAAAGTCTGATTTTGAAGGCTGCCATATGAATGTTTAAGATATAATTTGCTTCTGATACTTTAATTACTAGTATAACTTTTGCAAAAATATTACTATTAGAAATATTTCTAAAGCAAAAGATAAAGATCAATAAAGTTCTATATTTGTCCTTATTACTATAGGGCTATGAAAGTACAATCTCAGCTGTCTCTTTGGTCTCTTATCTTTATTTAAAAATAAAGGTAGTTAGGATTTGGATCATGCCTTTCAAAAATATAAATTCAAAACAAATGTAAAAGTAATTGACATAAGAAATGTTTATGATGCACTTTAATTGATTATTTTATGTATTTTGGGGCTTAAATCTTAGAATGTTAGGTTTGAAAGAGACCATCAAGTAGAAGTTAATGCACAGTGAAGGAATTCAAAACATCCCTAATAGATGACTGTTCGTCTCTGTTTGAAGTTATTCACTAGTTATTGATTCCACTATGCTGCTGGGAAGCTTTTTATAGTGTTTGACCATAATCTGTCTCAAAGGTGCTTTTTTCAAAAGGTAACTTTTGAAAAGTTACTAGTTGCTATTTATTCTGTAATGATTAAGAATTTATGTTTGTATTAAATATATAAATATATTGTGTGTACGTTTAAGTAATTTCGTGCACTGCTATGTGATTTTATTAGTTGAATGACATTTTTGTAATATTTTCAATGGATGAATAAATTGCTGACTTGCTTAAACAGCTTTTCAATAAATATGGGGTCAGCATACTTGAGTGAAGCTGAGACTGAGAATATATTTGAACAGTTCAAATGAAAGGCAAAAATGTATACAATCTAAAGAGAAATAAAAAATAGTATCAAAAATAAATAAAAAATCTGAATCTGAGTTATCTTTCATTTTAAAAGTAAATGCAACCAGACTCATTAGGTTCAGATATAAGGGGAGATTGTTGCTATTGTTGGCATCTAAAATAGTTTTTAAGTCCAGAATGTTTATAAAGATATATTTAATACATTTTAGAATATTGTTTAGATATTATTCATCCTTAATACCAAAGAATCTTGCTCTTGTAATACTGAGAATTTATTGTAAAAATGTCAAATAACATATATGTCATAGCAGATTCACCATATATTTGTTTGTAAAAATATTATTTAATTAATGAAAGGGGGAAAGCAGGAAGGATGGCTTCTAGCGCAGACAATCCTGCAACATTCATGGCAGTGTTTTGACCTGAAAGATCAGCAAGTGCCAAGGTTTGCCAGCTTCAGCAGGTGCCATACGATTCACCACAGTGCATGCACAACAAAACTGATACCCTTGAGCCCAGTTAATGTATGGGCAAGCTACCTGGTCTACAAATATTTTGGCCTTGGAGAAAGGATTGATTAGAATTTTCTCCTGCATCATCTATCCAAAATGACTTGAGATCCCTCCCCCCAACTGACTTCAGTGAGTCAAATCAAATTTGGGGGCCTTTTTATTTCAGAGAAAGAAATTAGATTGCTTCTAGTACTCCAAATGCTTTGATTAAGTAAATTTTAGTTACATCTCCAAGTCATGTCACAGTCATGTATCTTTTCCAATGATCAAATAAAGAACTACCAAATCAGAAATTGATAGGAACTTCTAAAAGAACGAGATCCATTGAGTCTGCAAGAATGACAATAAATCCAGGTAGGATAAGGTAACTGAGCAATAATACAAGAATACATACATATTTAATCAACTCACCTTGAATTGTATATTAAAAAGGTATGTGAGCAAGATACGTTTGGAAGAAACACTTTTCAATCCCACTTACTTCATGCATTTGTATATTCAGGCACAACTTTACTCACAAACACCAAAGCCAGTGTTGCAGTGGCCTGTGATAATTGAGCCATACCTTAGTGTTTTTAAGCATATGCCAAGATCCAGAGCCAGTTTCATTTTAAATAGGTTTTTAGCTTACTAAAGCAAATGCTAAGATAGAGTGGGGAAGGGTGAATGTAGCAGGAGAAGTAATAGCAAAGGGTATACAGATGGGAAGCAAAGGCTGTGTCTGGAGATTAACAATTATTACAATTACACAAGAGGACTTTCACCATCTCAGGACAAAAGATATTGTTTCAGTAGCAATAATGGATTCCCATCTCGTATTTTGTCATTGGAAGGATTCTTGGTTTAATCAGAGATTCTCGTTCTGGGATTCTTTCAAGCCATGTGCTAAGATAAAGAAAAGGAAACAAAAAATAGAACTACTTCATGCCTTGGGAGTTTTTGAAGTTTTTGTGATCTTATTTGGAAATAGTGTTTTCCATTTTTTCCTTACCCAAGCTTTGTTGTACACACAATTTCGGTATCTTTAGTAGCAATTGGGAAGGGGTGTTGTCTTACCTGAATACCTTTTCTCAGCATGAAGATGAAGAATCCACCAATGGGTTAACTCTGTCTTCCTGTCCATTTATCCAAGTCAGCCAAACTTGTTACGCCTATCCTGGGCTTGGCCACACCCAGTCTTGACAAAGGCGAAAGCAGCTGACGACAGTCCAACGTGTTGGCTCCTGGACTCCTAGCATGGCCTAACTGATGCTAAGGGCAGGAGTGGATTCTCCATCTCTGTGCTGAGAAAAGGCGTTCAGGTAAGACAACGCCCCTTCTCCAGCATAGGAGATAGAGAATCCACTAGTGGGACATACCAAAGCCTCACTGTTCCAATGGGTGGGAAACAGAAGAGGCTGGAGTCACATCCCCAGAAGCTACCTGCTGAAGGACACTTCTTCTGAAGGACGCGTCCGCAGATGCAAATCAGTCTATCTTATAATGCCGTATGAAAGGGGAAGGAGAGGACCATGTCGCCGCCATGCAGGCCTCCTTGATGGAAGCCTGCGTGGCCCATGCCGCGGAGGTCGCAGCACTGCGAGTGGAATGTGCCGTGACCTGATGTGGCACTGGCAAGGAATGTGACTGGTACTCCTCCGCGATGCAAGCCTTGATCCACCTGCCTATGGTTGAGGCGGACACTCTCTGTCCACTAGAGGCATGGTGAAAGGAAACAAAGAGGGCTTCTGACTTGTGGAAGGGAGCTGTATGCTTGATGTAGTAGCGTAGCACCCTGCAAATGTCCAGTGCGTGCCACTGTCGTTCCAGGGCCTGGGATGGATTAGGGCAGAAATCTGGCAACACGATTTCTTGGGCCCTATGGAAAAGGATATTGACCTTGGGAATGAATGTAGGGTCCAATCGGAGGACCACCCAGTTTTGGTGAAAGGTACAGAGGTCCTCCCTGACTGACAGTGCCGCAAGCTCAGAGATGCGCCTGGCTGAGGCATCCGCTCTCTCCGCCCCTGGGGATGGGAACCGGGAGAAAAACCTCAGAAGTTGGGAGTTCATCGGAGAAGCGAACAAGTCTACAACTGGCTGTCCAAACCTCTGTGATATCTCCACGAAGAAATCTGGGTGCAGCCGCCATTCAGAATGGTCCACAGTCGACCTGCTTAGGAAGTCTGCTTGCTGGTTTGCCTCCCCCGAGATGTGCTCAGCTCTGAGAGAGGACAGGTTGGTCTCTGCCCAGAAGCCCAATGCCTGGGCCTCGGTCATGAGGGACCTGGATCACATACCCCCTTGCTGGTTCACGTGGGCTTTTGCCACCACATTGTCCATGAGGACTAGCACGTGCTGCCTCACAACCCTGTTGCAGAAGTGGTGGAGAGCCAGGTGTATGGCTCTGAGTTCCAACCAACTGATATTGTATTTTAGGTCAGCTTGGGACCATTGTCCCTGAACCAACTGGGATTGAAGGTGCATTCCCAAGCCAAACAGACTGGCGTCTGTCGTGAGTGTGAAGCGGTCTGGTTTCTTGAAAGAGGACCCTCTGGCTACTGCTGGCGAAGTCCACCACTGGAGGGACTGCAGAGTCTAAGAGAGAACTCTTATTCTTCAGTTGGAGGAGCTGGTGCCCAACTTTTGGAAGGGGAGGAGGAACCATTGAAGGTTCCTGGAATGCAGTCTGGCCCAAGGTACTATTGCAATACAAGAAACCATCTTTCCCAAGAGCTGGGAAAGTAGGGCCACTGACACTATGCATTCCCTGAGGGCCAGGGTCTTGATGCTGTCCCGACATTCCTGTGACAGGAATACCTGGCAGCTGAGTGTGTCTATGACCGCTCCCAGGTGTAAAAGTCAGTTGGATGGGACTTTTCTGGAAGTTCACCAAAAACCTGTGTTCCTGAAGGACCTTGATTGATAAAGACAGGTCCGACCGGGTGGCTTGAAGGCAGAGTGACTGGATGAGAATGTCTTCCAGATAGCACTGGATGTGCACTTGTATCAATTAGAGGTGTGCGGCCAGCACCACCAGAACTTTGGTGAACACCCTTGGGGCTGAGGAAAGACTGAACGGAAGAGCCCTGTATTGGTAGTGATGGCCTGCATAGCAGAACCTGAGGAACTACCAGTAATTGGGAAGGATGGGAATATGGAGATACGCTTCCATGAGATCTGTGGATGTCAGGAAATCTCCGTTCCTTACACTGCCCAAGATGGACTGAAGCATCTGCATCTTGAACTTTCGGTATGCAATATGGGAGTTCAGACCTTTGAGGTCTACAATTGCTCTCCATCCCCCCAAGGCTTTGGGAACCATGAAGAGGATGGAATAAAAGCCCCGCTCCTATTGGCCAGCTGGAACAGTTTCTATGGCTCTTATTTCCAAGAGATGTCGAATGGCCTCCTGCATGACACTGCTTTTGATGGGGTTCTTTGATTGTGGGCAAGGGACAAAGCACTCTGGGGGCTTGGTCATGAATTTCAGGAACAGACCATATCGAATGGTCTGACGAACCCAGGAATCTGTGGTGGTGGCTTCCCACTGGTGGGCAAAGAGTGTGAGTCTACCAACTATGGGGGGAGAGGGTCAGGACTCACTTGGACCTCCTATGGGGCGACCACCCTGAAAGGGCCAGTTGCTCTGGAATTGTTGTCTGGGGCTGGGGCTGATCCTGTCAGATGGACGATCCTGTCTGGTCATGAAGGGATGGGGGGCTGGGTGAATCCTGAGTTCGTTCTGACCCGAAAGGACTTCCTGCGGGCATACGGGTTAGCGCGCCTATTGGCCCGTCTGGTAAGGTGCGTCAACACCTTCTGCTTGTCCTTATTTTTGGTTAAATAAGGGGCCAGAGCCTCTCCAAACAGTTGGCCCCCCTGATAAAAAGCCGTGGCTAGGTGCCACTTGGACTTTGGGTCGGCTTGCCAATGTTTGAGCCATAGCATCCTTCGTGCTGAGACGTTGGAGGCTATGGCTCTGGATGAAAACCTGGCTGCATGTAGTGTCATATCTGAGATAAGCTCCGATGCTGCAACAATCTTGCTCAGGTCTTGTTGTGTACGTACCTCCTCTGGAGGAATCCTGGCTTGTAGTTAACAAAGCTAAAATAGAGAGGTCCTGGCAAAGAAGGATGCGCAAGTGGTCGCTCTTACCGCCCATGCTGCCGCCTGATGGGTTCTGCAGAAGGTCAGTTCCCATCTTCTGTCCTTGGCCTTTAGCACTTCTGCCATGTCCCCTGACACTGCAGACGAGGACAATAGGGGGCCAAAGAGTTTGTCTACCTTTGGGACTTCAAGGTCCTCTGCCAGGTCTGGCGCTGCATTGAACAGTTTCCTGTCCATTCCCCCTAGGAGGGAAGGTGCCAGGTGACACCCATTGTTTCCGGACCATGTTCTGGAAGAGTGCCGGGTAAGGGACATGATGCTGAGTTACGACGGGCTCGAAGAACATCAGATTCGCATCTGAGCTTTGCGGAGAGTCTGGCTGGGGAATTTGATCAAGTCCAATGTTGGCTGTCGTGCTGGCCCTGTGGAGCAATGGTAAGAAGAGGTAAGGTTGAATAGACCTCCAAATGGTGGAGGATCTGGGGGAGGGTCTTCCTCCTCCCACCATGACAAGTCAGGTTGGCCATCCTCTGGAGATGAGGCCAGTGCGTGCCACTGTCGTTCCAGGGCCTGGGATGGATTAGGGCAGAAATCTGGCAACACGAGATCAAAGGACGCCTCCTCTATCTGCTCCACTTTTGCCCTGGCCTGTTTCTGAGCATTGGAGAATTCCTTCTCCAAGGCTTGGTGCCTCCTGCTAGCCTGTTTCTCTGCCAATTTGGGAGGCTTCCTTCCGGAAATGGCCTTGGCCTTGGCTTTTATCCTGCCTGCCGCCTTTTGTTTGGAAGATTTCTGCCTCTTATGGCTTGTGGGTGGGGAGGCGGTGTTCTCAGGTTGAAACACCATGGACTCCTCCATCCTGGTGTGAGCTATCTCAATGATAATGGGAGGGAGCTCTGGCAGGGGACCATTAGGCGGGTTAGGCTGAGCAGGTGGAGCAGGGGGTTGCCAAGGCAATAGTTTGTTTCGCCTTGCTTCCCTGCCCACCCGACTGGTAAGAGAAGCGGACTGCTTGTCCCCCTTTTTGGGGGGTCCGGTCGTGTCTGCTTGCACATAGAGCTTCTTGTAAAGACGAGGTGTTATCACGTTTGCTAAAGGTGGCCAGGTAGTAAAATGCACCTATGAGTGTCAGAGCAGCTGTGGGCATATATGGCACACCACATGCCAAAAGATGGACCACAGGGCACTGTGTGGAGGTAGACCAGATCTGGTAAGCATGTGAGACAGAATTGGAATAGAATCAAAGTCACATGAAGATTAGTCCAGAAGTGACTCCAGCTGTAAGAGAGGGTTGTGGTCCGATGTGAGGGGGACAGCCTCAGTGATCCTTGTCAGAGATGCATTCTGTAGCCTCACTTGACCCGGCAGCCATTCGGTGCGAAAACTAAAAAATTTGAATAAAAGATGGCGGCCACTCAACTTGACGGGAAAGGGAGTCGCCTGGGGCCTCCATGATCCCGCAGCAGCAATCTGACGCGAAAAGAGGGATTGGTCCTAAAAGTTGAAGATCTCTCCAGTCGGTGGACATGGAACTGTCTGGAGCCCCCGCAATCCCGCAGCATTGATTCGGCGCGAAAGGGATGAATCGGATAGAGAGGATGGCGGCTGCTTGAACGGATGGAAAAAGAAGACAAAGAGGCCCTCTGAGGCCTCCGCGATTCTGAAGCAGCTGCTGCCAACGTAAGTTTCCTCGGTGTTGGGGCTGAGGAATTTGGCACACAGTTTTAGTGCAGCGCAAAAACGGTGCAAAAAGATGGCGGCTAACCATGCAAGCCTCCTCAATCCTGTCTCAGACTTTTAAAAATGAGAGGGGAAGACAACTGAGGCCTTCGTGGCTGAGGGGAGGTTGGATCAAATTCGGCTGCAGCACTGATCCCAGCATTGCAGACTGTGAAGCAGAGTTCTGAGAGGGACAGAAGCCTCCCTTCCTACAAAGAACCTTGAGGAAAAGAAGGGAAAAAGACCTAAGTTCTCACAGTTATTTGTAACAGCATTGATTCCAGCGCTGTAGAAATGACTGTGAATTTCAGGAGAATTCACCAATGGGATAAACAATGCAAAAATCAATACAGCCTGCTGGGAGCTAAATTTGTCACGTTCTGTAGGCCTGAGACCAAGTCAAGACTGGGTGTGGCCAAGCCCAGGATAGGCGTAACAAGTTTGGCTGGCTTGGTCAAATGGGCAGGAAGACAGAGTTAACCCATTGGTGGATTCTCCATCTTCTGTGCTGGAGAAGATAAAATAACAGAGGCTGGGATTTTCCTAGCTCCTGCTGGCTGCATCTTATTTTCTCTGGATAATGCTTATGTTCTATAATCTGTTGCTGTTTTTTGGTGTGATTTATACACATTTCTACTTATAAAAAATACATTGGCAGGCTTCATTCTGGGTTAATGGATTTACTTCATTTGCATATTATAATTTTTCAACATGGAATAAATTGCAGGAACCACTCATTATTTAGGACACCCAAATCAGAAGTGACTATAAGTATACCATAAGCTTAATTGTTGCGGCTGTCCGATTTCATTAACATCACTTGTTGCTAAGCTACTGGCAAATCTCTTTTCTCTATGTCTATAGAGATCCCCCAGAGCAAGATTAGCCATTTTATAGAGCAGACATTGAAAACCTCTTAAAATGTTAATTCAAAATTTGGTAGAAGTAGTGCAGAATGCAGAAGACCTCTGAAAGTCAAAACTAGCTGCTCAAAATTTTCACAATACAGTATCATTCTCTTGCCTTTAGTAAGAAATTTCTAAGTGGATGAAAATACTGAGAAGGTAGAGCTTAAATTTCTAAACAGATGCAGAAATTGCTCACATGGTATATTCCACAATAATTGCAGTAATACAATAACTCTTATGCTTAGTTCTTGGTACATTCTGTGCATGCTATTGTCACATGAAAGGCAAAGGGTACTTCTGATACTACTTTTTTGCATCTGCAATTAAAAATAAATGTGTGTATGTGGTTATGGTGTATAGTGAGTAAAAATGATGACTTTGAAGAAAGATTTACTACCAAGGCAATAATTAAATAAATGAAACTTTAATCCAATCCAGGAAAGTGGTTTATGAAATGCCTCAGATAGCCTGCCATCTCCCTAATTCTCATGAAAATAAAAATAGAGAGAAAGGAAAACACCATCATACTTGTAAAATTCTGTCTCTATGCCTCTTTTTTAAAAAAATAAAAATAGTTTTACAACTTGATGGTGTCTGGTTCTTAATCGGTTTGTCAACCTTATATGGCCAATAATGCATGAAGACTATTTTTAATGTAATAAAAATATTATTGCATATTTTCTGTGCAATTTGCTCCTAGAAATACTAGAAATAAATATGCATCTGCAGTTAATTCAAACAACTAGTTTTGTTTTCAGTACAAAAGAAATCTCATAAAAAGAAACAATAATGGTTTTTTTAACATTACTTTTTCATGCTTGATAGTAATTGTATTAAATTGAAGTTTGATTTGTTATTTGGCATAAAGAGAATTTATCTAAAACTATTTGGTTAAAGGGAAGAACATGTGATTTTTCAGAATTCTTTAAAAATTGTATGTTGTTCTTGGTTACAGAATAGAATTTCTTATCTGTTGTTTGGTTATTGTAAATTTGAAACCAGGCTGCAATTTATTCTTATCTTCCAGCACCAATATATGTATATCTTCTCTGAGTAGTCTAATCTGTGAGTAATAGTACAGTTACACTATCCTTAATTATAGTTTATATAAGTCAGGTTTTGTATCAAAAAATGAAAAATATAACTCAGGTTAAAAACAATGAATATGAAGACCTGTACTTAAAAGAAAAACTATTGATAAGAGTCATTGCTATATCACTGGAGAAACTATAAAATTTCTATAGACTTAGCCAGGGTAATTTTCTGTCCATTACTAACTTTCAATCTAGCCCTGTTTTATAGGATTTCAGTGGGATTAGAACTACAGTATGTTAATGTATTCTGCCATGTATAGTATACAATTGTGAATTTCTTGAAAGAAAAATGTCCACATGACATACATGTACATATATCCATGTATGTAATTTTTGATAAATAGGGCAACATAATAAACCAGTGGTTCTCAACCTTTTTAATGCCGCGACCCCCAACCAGTCATAAGTCGAGGACTACCCAACCGGTCGTAAGTCGAGGACCCCCAACTGGTCATAAGTTGAGGACTATTTCCCTGCCCGGGAGCGCCACGCATGCGTGGTGCTGCCCCCTGCGCCGGCCGAGGCGTTTGCAGACTGGGACTTTTGGCGGGCTCAGCAGGGCAGAGACAGCCTGGACAATTCCTATTGGCTTTTGAAAGCCAATAGAATTAGACTCTATTCAAGAGAGTCTATTCTATTGGCTTTCAAAAGCCAATAGAATAAGAGGGAGTAGCAGAGCTAAGGAAAAAAGGGGGGGAAATGGCGGACTGTGTTGTTTGGTGACCCCCGTGAAATGGTTGTTCGACCCCAAATGGGGTCGCGACCCACAGGTTGAGAACCGCTGTAATAAACTATGGCAATTCATGAATTCGTGATATGTAAAAAGCATCATCACACTAGAAAAAAATAATGATGCCATTGGGAGGGGATAGTAATCAAGAGTGTCATTCAGAAAAGAAAATGTCCTAACATGCAACAAAACTAACTAATCACTCCTTAAGTAAATAAAATAATATTCATTGCCCTCTGAAAAAGAGGTAGGCTATAGGATTATTAAATTTTGAGTAACAAAAGATCTAACCTCACAGCTAGAAAAATTTGTCCAAATACTTAACTAATGGGCTGACTGAACTGAATAAACAAAAGCAATTGCTGTGTGTTCTTGCTACTAATCTCATGTCTTTGTCAAATACATGGGTGTATATATTATCTTTCACAAGGAAACAGGGTTGCAATACCTATTTTAATCATATTAAGCATACTGACATTTTTAAATAAAATATTGGATGGGCACTAGAGAATAGAACAAGGATATCCAAATAGGAATTGCCTTTCATTGAAAAACAGAGCCACTTTGGTTTAGCGGTTAAGGCATCAAGCATGAGATTGTGACTTAATTATTACATTTTTCAGGATCATAGATTTTCCCCAAGTACAAATGATATTCAACTAAAATAACCTTGACTGTTAATTATCCATAGTGCATAGGCCAAGGATTGATACATGCTGAATTTTATTATTGCTAATTGCTATGACATCTCAAAACAAAGTTGGAAAATTGCATTAATATTCTGAAGTCTCTTGCTTCTGAATTCAACAATCAGGGAAAAACAGTCCTGTTATCAAGAATCATCAAGAAAAAACAAATCCCAACCAAGATTGACAGGGCAGGTTATTGAATATAAATAACCAGTATAACTTCATTCTCCAATAAGCTGATGCTATTATCTAGCTTTATAAAGAAATGTCAGATGTAAAAAAACCAAGTCCAAGAAAAACTGAGAACTAGTTTCTATTCTCTATTAATATTTTTAAATGTAACACAGAGAGAATGAGAAATATAATTGCCAGTATGAATTGCTGATAATATAACCCTTCCTTTTTGAGGAAAGGAACACTGGAACATTCCTTCCATATACATCTTCCCATACTTATACATCAGTCTGAAATGGGAACATGTTCTATTCAAGCAAGATCCTGATTCAGAAAAAGAATTTGAACTTTGTATTTATTGAAATTGTTATTTATTGAGTCTTGATGTCAACTATATTGAGTACACCTTCCAGAAGATGTCAATAGTAAACCATTTTTATAGCATTACTCTGAAAACTACATGGCTACAGTTTCATAAATTAATCTCAACTTGAGGATGTCTTTATTTTGTTTTGATTGTCTTCAAATGCTTTCAAAGAAATATATTTTGGCATTACTTATATGTTCCATATATGTCTACATATAAGAGAGAGAAAAGATGTTATAATCAAAAATTGGTTACAGTTTGTTTATTTATTTGATTTTCGTCCTGCCTTTCATTTAATAGTTCAAAGCTTGCTCCTCTGGTTTTTCATCACATATAATTCTGTGAAGTAGGTTTAGTTGAGATAACTCAACTAGTCACCCAGATTAGCTCAAAATCACCCATTGAACTACTGTGGCTGAATGGGGGCCTAGGATTTAGTCTTACCCTAATCTAACATCTTAATCACTACAGAATATTGGGGAAGAAAATTTGGATGTGATATAATGGTCCATAAATAAGACAGGGCAATTGAACAATAAAAATAAGGTAGCTTAGTGGAAAAACAAGTCCTGGATAAAACAGGAATGCTTGCCTTAGTTATTTTTTTTTCTTAATAAAGATTGTACTTATTCATTATGTCAGGTAACTTTATTGTTTATTATTTCAAATTTCATCACATGACATAATTTGTATTTGTTTTGTACACAGAAATGCAGAGAAACAAATATGAATTCACAGCTTTAATATCACAATAGACAGAATTTATGCAATATATTTACCATAGAAATTTTGGCATGGGGCCATGGCCTAGAGGTGAAGATGCTGACCTCCCACTTGGAAGATTGAGAGTTCAATCTTAGGCAGTAGCAGATGTTTCTCAATCAGGGTGCAAAGAGAAAATATCTATGTCGGGATCAGGAAGGGCATTTGGCCGGTAAATGTTCAACTCCATTCAGTCATCCTGACTTCACCCTGAATAAAGGAATTAAAGGTAGTAAAACAAAACAAAAAATACCATAGAATCCTGGGATAATGGCGAAAGAACCAATACATTCTTGGATAATATCATAAAATGAAAAATAGGACAATGATTGCAATTATTAGAGGTGAAAGAGATAAAATTTATAAAAATTAAATGGAGTAAATTATCATTTTTTAAAATGTTATTCAAATTATATAGTAAATGTATCAAATGAAGATACATTAATAAAATAAATGTATTTTCTTAAATAAAATTAATTACCATATTTAGATGAAAATATTTTATTCATTCCAGTATTTGAGATTGATATTAAACAAATAATTTTAAAAATGGCAAATGGTAAAACACTTTGATTAGATAGATTCCCTATTGAGTGGTATGAAACATTTATAGAACTTTCAGTACCAAACCTTTGTCAAGTATATAAAGACATGTTTGGTAAAAGAATTCTATCACTTGTATTTTAATCAGGTTTATATTACAGTTATACAAAAATCAGATAAAGATCGTACTCAGTGTGCTAATTATCATTCAATCTCCACTGATTAATAAAATATTATTGAATCATCTTAAAGTAAATGTTAATAGAATGTTTTCTCCTACTTTTCTATGATTCAGGGTGACTAGATAATTCAACTTTCACCTTTTTAATATTTGCATGGAACCCTTGGCTTATCAATTAAGCAACATAGATCTATGGCAGACATGTCAAACACAAGGCCCGGGGGCCGGATGCGGCCCGCGAAGTGGTTTCATGTGGCCCGCAAAGCCATCTTGGAAACAGTGAGGGAATGGCCCCTGCTGCCTTGGCCCTGGCCCAGGCTGGCTGGGAGCCAATGTACAATTTTGTGGTGGCCATCTATGCTGAAACACATTCAGTCTTAGCTCCACAAGTCCGTCTAGAAACAGCGAGGAACCAGCCCCTGCCGCGTCAGCCCCATCCCCTGGGTGCATGCTGGGGAAGTGTCACCCTTTGTGAGGAATGAAGAAATGGACCATGCCTTGGCGCTTGCCCCAGTCCCACCCCCTTCTGCCAGAGACCCTCAGATCTGTCCCACTCCTGCCCATGCCCCCACAGGAACCCTTGACGCAAACAATGTGCCCACCCAGTAGGCCACACCCACTCCATCCATGCCCATCCAGTAGGCCACACCCACCCTAGCCACACATCCCCGCCCCCCCGAGGGCAACTGCAATGCTGATGTGGCCCTCAATGAAATTGAATTTGACACCCCTGATCTATGGAGTACATAACTCAATTGAACACATATGGGTTTTATTTACAGATAACGTTCTTTTGTTTATTTCTACCCCAGTGTTGATATGAAAAACAAATGCATTTCATAAAATAACAGAATACTCTACTAACTGGTCTAAATCGGAATTGATTCCAGTAGATGAAAACTGAGTTACCTATCCATTTAAGGAATATTAATTCTGTATTTGTGCTGAATCCATTAAATATTTAGGTATGTGTATACCAAAAGATACAACTCAGTTAGTAACATACAGTTTAAATAAAATATAGGGAGGTTTCTTTAGATATCTATAGATAGGAACTATTTAACCTTACAGTTTGGGAAAAAGTAAATGGTCTCAAAATGAATATTATTTCAGATGAGAGGAATTCTAGTTTATACTATATATAGGGAAATATTTTCAGAAAATAAATTCTTTGTTTATAAAATTTCTATAGAGTTCTAAGATTATCTTTACAGAAAATACAATTATCAACTAAGAGAAGATTTATCCCAAAGGTGCTTTTTTCATGAGGCAATTGGACTTCCTTGTTTTTCTTTGAAGATGTTTTGCTCCTCATCCAAGAAGTTTCTTCAGCTCTGACTGGATGGTGGGGAATGGAAGGATTTATATTCCTTGCAGACAGCTGGTCAGTTGCATTCTTTTAGCGAGTCTTTGAAGCCCCTGGAGGCTTATCTTTGATATCAGGGTCACCTGAGTATTGCAAGAAGGTGTGAGCCTTCTTGGAACTGTTGAAAGGACTGTATTTTAAACTGATGATGTTGTATCCCTCTCCCTCTGTTGAGAGAGGGCTGTTCAGTTTTGACATAGATGGTCTCTTTGATCCCTTTTTTAAATCAGTGGTCTTCTCTGTCCAAAATGTGGACTTTGCTATCTCCGAAAGAGTGGCCTTTGCCTTTTAAATGTAGATGGACTGCTGAATCGTGTCCTGATGAGTTTGTTCTCCTATGCATTTATGAAGTGGAGAGTGCATACATACATACATACATACGTACATATACGTGTCTGTGTCTCTCTCTGTGTGTGTGTGTGTGTGTGTGTGTGTGTGTGTCTGTATGTATGTACATACATATAAAGATTCTGGAAAAGATAATCAAACAACGAATCAGCGAACACCTAGAGGCAAACAAAATAACTACTAAAAGCTAAGATGAGTTTGTCAAAAACAGATCATGCCAGACAAACCTTATTGCATTCTTTGACCAAATGACAAAATTAGTGGATCAAAGGAATGCTGTGGATATAATTTACTTGGATTTCAGTAAGGCATTTGATAAAGTAGATCACAACCTACTACTCGATAAGATAGAAAAATGTGGGTTAGACAGCATCACCACCAGATGGATTCATAGCTGGCTGACCGGCCGTACTCAGCATGTGGTCCTCAATGGAACTGTATCTACATGGAGAGAAGTCTGTAGTGGGGTGCCCCAGGGCTCTGTTATAGGCCCAGTGCTCTTCAACATCTTCATCAACAATTTGGACGAGGGGATAGATGGGGAACTCATCAAATTTGCAGATGACACCAAGCTGGCAGGAATAGCCAACACTCCAAAAAACAGGTTTAGGATACAGAAGGATCTGGACAGACTTGAACACTGGGTGCTATCTAACAAAATGAAATTCAATGGTGAAAAAAGTAAGGTTCTACATTTAGGCAAGAAAAACTAAATGCACAGGTATAATTATAAGGGGTACCTTGCTCAATAGTAGTAACTGTGAAAGGGATCTCAGAGTCCTAGTGTACAATCATTTAAATATGAGCCAGCAGTGTGCTGCAGCTGCCAAAAAAGCCAACACAGTGCTGGGCTGCATTAACAGAGGGATAGAATCAAGATCACATGAAGTATTAATATCACTTTACAATGCCTTGGTAAGGCCACACTTGGAATACTGCATCCAGTTTTGGTCACCACGATATAAAAAAGATGTTGACACTCTAGAAAGAGTACAGAGAAGAGCAACAAAGATGATTAGAAGACTGGAGGCTAAAACATATAAGGAACGGTTGCTGGAATTGGGTATGTCTAGTTAAATGAAGAGAAGGATGAGGGGGGACATATTAGCAGTGTTCCAATATCTCAGTGGCTGCCACAAAGAAGAGGGAGTCAAGCTATTTTCCAAAGCGCCTGAAGGCAGGACAAGAAGCAACGGATGGAAACTAATCAAGGAGAGAAGCAACCTAGAACTAAGGAGAAACTTCCTGACAGTTAGAACAATTAACCAATCGAACAACCTGCCTCCAGAAGTGGTGAATGCTCCAACACTGGAAGTTTTTAAGAAGAGACTGGACAGCCATTTGTCCGAAATGGTGTAGGGTTTCCTGCCTGAGCAGGGGGTTGGACTCGATGACCTCCAAGGTCCCTTCCAACTTTATTATTATTATTATTATTATTATTATTATTATTATTATTATTATTATTATTATTATTATTATTATTATTATTATTATCATCATTATCATTATTATCATCATCATTTTTTATTTATATATATATATACACACATACATACACACACACTGTAGAAATGAAATTGTTTACTGTTATGACGCCATATTATTTTTTTCTTTGTTATATTTCTTTTACTTTTTGTTAAAGCATTTTTAAGTGTTTTGTTTCTTTGATTTTATATCTATCACTATCACTATAACATTTGTGTTTGTTTCTTTTTTGTTATTAATTAAAAAGCAATAAAAGAAATAAAAAATAAAAAATTGCATGGCACAAATGGCTTACCTTTTTGTATTTTTGCTGGACAATCCATCCATAAGCCTGAACGATTATTATACTTGGAGTTACATGTTGTCTCTTTTCACTACTCAAGAATGTACATGAATAGTTTGTAGGAAATCCTGAGACTATGTATCCTTTTTTTTTTTTCCTGATCCTCCATCCTACCATATTTCAATAAAGTTGCTAGAATCCGTAACTTTCTTTCGGTAAATATTAAACTGCCTTTAAATTATCTTGCATTATATAATCAAAAAACTATTTGCTTTCCTAATCTTGATGTTCATATTTCTCTATATTAATGGAAACAAAGGGGAGATAAGAAAAACTTAGCCTAAACCTGTAGTTTTCCATAAATCTTTATTTAGACAAAGATGCAACATCTGAATAGTTCCCCATTCACATTTAGTTTGGTTAAATTAGATGGTGAAGCATTTCATTTAATGATATGTGAATATCAATCTTGATATAGCCATAATCTTGATAATAAATTTTGTAATTTAATAAAGTACAAGACACAGTATTTCTACAATTAAAAAGATTGTAAGAAATATGCATTCAACCTCAAATGAAAACAAAAAAAATAAGTACATGATCATATTCACAGGAACATTTTTCATTTACACAAGTATTAAAATCATAATTAGGTTAAATCACATGGAAAGTTTTGATAGGATCTCTTTCTTGGACCTTCAGTTATAAGTTGAAGTTGACATTTCCCACAAAAGTTCATTCATGGTAAAAATAATATGTTGCAGTGATATCTTTAAATGTCAGATTTTGCTATTATCAGTGCTTGTCTTTTATTGTTCTTATACCCATTATATCCTTTAGTATCATATGTAGAACATTCTACATAGATCATTGTCCAATGCAAGTTGGGCCTATTCCTTTTGTATATTTTTCTCCTTACAATTTTTTTTAACCAAATAATGCTGATTAGTAAATGATAGAAACAAAGATTGCCAGAGACAGTCCATTAATTTCATTTACCTTAATAGCACTTAGATCTTAGCTTGCTGTACAGCTGTATTCAGATTGGATTATAAATGTAATTTTTTGCATCATTAACTTGCTTGATTAATCTAAGACAGCAAAAGCATAATTATAGAAATCCAAGACTATGAGCATGCTGGTTAATGATATAGATTTTCTCTCCTCTATTTGTATTATTCTAAGTACCACAGATGAAAAAAAAAGCCAGATATTCATTCTTTCTTGACAATTATCATGCATCATGTTGTAGTCATTTTTTATTCCCCCCACCCAACCCCTCGTGGCAGAATACCATGCCCAGCTTTTAACAAGGGCAATTACTAGATATTTTGCACGGTAATAGACCACTATTAGCAGTATGCTCAAGCTGCTCAAAGAGCATTAATGCTACAACCAGTTAGATGCTTCTTAAGAAAACATGTGCTATGCAATTGTCATGGAATCAATTGTCCTACAAGTATGAACAATGTCAGTATTTTTTTGTCACTTAATTTGAGATGCTCCAGTTGAATACCTAGTTTAAAGATATTCCAGACTCACAAAAATTGCATACTCTAGTCTGAAATGTTTACATTTGGTAAACTGGCAAGAAAAAAAGAGCAGACTTTCAAAGACACCTTGTTGTGCATTCTTGAGTCTATCCATTCATTAGATCCTGGACCTAAATCCTTTATAATTTTGAAGAACATTATCTATGAAATGTATTCAGAAACAATTTCATGGATTGCTATGTGTTAATCACTCTTTACTAGGTTTTCCAAAGTGTTTTTACAGTCTATGTACCTGCAATAAAACATGGAGTACAGGCAGATACAAATCTATTAACGTTTTAGAAATGTTCATTTTGTGTGTGTGATAAAATGTAGTGGTATGTTTTTCATAACATATGTACTGTACTGGATATCTTTGGCCATTTATATAAGATGTAATAGTTGATTAGAGCCTACATTCATAAAATCTTTCCTTGTTTCTCAGATTAAATCTATTAGAAGATTCAGATTAATATACATTGGATAATTGTAAATAAACCTATTTACTAAATGTATTACTGTATAATGATATCTGAGGCAATTATAGTAATAAAAGAATAATATATGATCTTTCTTTTTATTGAGGGAAGAAATGATCAAACTGTCCAAAATGGTGTGGGGTTTCCTGCCTGAGAAGGGGGTTGGACTTGATGAACTCTAAGGTTCCTTCCAACTTCATTACTATTATTATTATTATTATTATAGTTGTTGTTGTTGTTGTTGTTGTTATTATTATTATTATTATTATTATTATTATTATTATTATTACATCCAGTCAAAGAATGGAACATCATTAGAACACTCTTGACTGCTTAGAAATCTTGGCTATTACAGTGTGTTATGGAGACAAATGGAAAGTCTTCCCTTTTTAGTTGTGTTTTTATGTGAGGGGTCCTTGGTGATCTCTAAGCTTGCTTGTTTTTTTCAGACATTTCATTATCTGAACTAGATTTTTAATATTTCTTTGGAATACATATTATTTTATTTCTAAATATTTTCAACAATATTTTCACATGGTCATGCATGCAATAGAATGTGATAATGTCTTAATATTTTAATATCATTTATTGTGATCACTGATGAATTTTGAAATAATAATTTGCAAAATATTGAAGCATACCTGAAATAAATAACATTAAGATGAGATGCTATCTATATTATATGGAATCTCTGATCACTTTCATTAAGATTAGCAGGCTGAGATGTTGTTCTGTAGCTTAGTCTACAGTTATTAATAACTAAACTTAATGAATATAAAAAAACAATGTAGTTTTTCTCAAATTTTTTACTACTTTTGCTTTAAAAACCTCCTAAATATTGCTTTACTGTTTTTGAATTTTAATAACAATGTTTCCTGTAGGGTCCAGTTATATAGAAATTAATGAGATCTATAAACCATATTCTAACTCCTGCAAGGATACTCTATTAGTTTGCCATTAATGATTAAAGCCAATCCTGTCATTAAGAAGCTATAACTGTTCTGTCATTAAAATAACTATTTTTGGCTATATGTCCAGTCATTATCATATAATGTGTAATGTCATAGGTTTTGCCACTTGAAGTAAGCGTGGTATTTGTTTGTTAACTAGCAATCAGTTTTAAGAAATATTAATGTGTTCCTATTGCAACCCAGTAACAGCCATGACTATAACTTTGATGTTTTGGACAAAAAAGCTATGATCTGTAATGCAGTGTAATTAGCATGTCTAAATCACTCCTTAAAATAAGCAGCAAACAAGACAGACAGTTTTTAAAGAATTATCTGTTTTGTTTGGGAGCAAGTGTGTAAAAGTGTTAGGGTTGTTCAAGGCATTTTGAAAGAGCTTTGCAATACACAAGAGTGTGAATAAAGCATCTTTCTTTAAATAATTAACCAAGCATATTATTTGTGCAAGGATCATGCAGATGCTTCAGTAGCTGCTTCTGACTGTATCTGCATTCATGGCTCTGTGTGCATATTCTTGAGAGAAGTGATTTATCAGATCACTTAATTGGATTATTTTACCCTAACCCCAGGATAACAATATAACTATTGCTTGCTTTGCAATATATACATTGCAGTTTTTTTCAGTAAAATGAAATAAGCAACCTAAAAGAAAAGAAAACAAAAAAGCCCTAGTGAGTTTTTGTTAGTAGTCAACTTTCTGTGAATCCAGCTTTTCACAGTACAATTGTCTCTGAAGTTTTCTAAAGTCAAATTTGAATTCTCAGCTCAACTGAAATGGATGATTATAAGTGGGCCCTAAGTAGCAATTTCTATGATTGGAAGAGCCATAGACACTTTACCTTTTCCTGTTGATTTTGGATAGATGGAGATTACATCATAGATTTTGGACTTCATTTCAGCCACAACATTATAAATTTATCTTAGCTTTTAGGTGTTCTCTATCAGCAATTCTAGGATATTGATACTGGAATTAGACATACCTGTGCTATTATTGTCTCACATTAAAATGTCTTGATGTTACTTCATTTTTATCATTTTTTCACAAAAAATTAAATATTTTTCCTGTGACATGCTTGCTTAGAATCTCTTGCTTTGTTGTGCCTCATGATTGAATTAACAGTTGTATCACAGATATCAAATATGGTTATGTCTGTTCTTTGAGGGTAAATGAGATTCTGTTTATTCTTTTCAAGCTCATTTTGTCAGGTTACTCTTAGGATCCTTTGCAGGATTTAGAGTTTAATCTTGCCATCCTCAGAAAAATCTGTTTTTTTTAAGAATGGCATATATCTCATTATCCAGAGAAAGATATTAAAAGTGCACATGTTAAAATGTTTAGGAATATTTTTGGTATTGCCTATACCAAATCTTTAACATTACATAACATAACTTTTCTCGATTTTGGCCAAGACTTCATAAGCATTTGCAATTTCCACACATTTTTACTAACATTCCAGGAGAACTGCAGTTAATTAGTTGATATGCTGTTCTTTTGTTTTTCATTGTGTAAACAACACGTCTTTCAGGTAGTTAAAGGCCTATTGTCAATATATAGGCTTCTGGCACGAATCTATCAAAATATAACAGTTGGAATTATGGCTGGCATCTTGAAAATTTTTAAGAAGTACCAGGTATTAGTGGGTGTCAGCCTTACCAAGTAAACCAAATCAAGAAACAGATGTTGCCTAGGCTTCAAACTATCTTCATTAGAATATCTTTAGTAATAGAATCTTGCAAATCTAAATATGCTTCTCCTTCTTCCTCTTTTAACTTCATGTAAAATTGGGGATGCTGGACATAGGTGTTTTTATAACTATCTTCATATGGACTTAAACCAGTGGTGGGATTCAGCTGGTTCGCACCACTTCAGCAGAACTGGTAGCTAATTTTTTGTTGCCCAGGCCCAGAATGGACTTCCAGAAGCGACATCCACACAGAGAACTGGTTGTTCAAATATCTGAATCCCACCACTGGCTTAAACTATGTTTGCTGTTTATTCCTTTGACAACAGATCTTCACTATTTTCTTCAAGGCCATGCTCTATATTCTCTGCAGTGGGTATATCCACAATACTAGTGGGACAATGGGAAGTTTTTGGTTCTTTTTCAGCTTGTGTATTTGTTTGCAAATGTTTCATTTAGATAACACAACATGATGATGTTACCTGGTTGGGTAATGAAACATTTGTAAACGAACAACTGAACTCAGAGAGCACCAAGAATTCCACAGTTCAACCCTGAAGTATAGATATTGTTTTCAATTAGAGTGTGAAAATCTGAATCTGGCCATGAGGACAACAGAATAAAATCAAGTATTTGGGATTCAGAGTAATCATCCACATTTTCTTACCCAAATATAAGTTTTAAAGAAAGAGAATAACCCTTCCATTTTTTTATGGATTTACTGTATAAAGGCATTTTCTTATTGTCAAAGTTGAGGACAGGAGTTCATCTATCACTGCCAAATTTACTTTATTTGGTGGAAACAACTCACCACCTTCAAAAAAAGATGGAAGACCTACCATAAACTTAATATCTGGAAATGTATTAAGTCATTCTTTATCTAAAGACAGCTGAAAACTGTAAAATGGTACAGTATGTGAGACAGAGTGTTACCATCTTCCAACATTTCTTTGATAAAAAATATTTTCTCAACTTGAATGACCTGCTTACAATACATGAAAATGGATGTATGAATGGAATAATTTTCATGTTATGAATTATAATAATTATATACAGTATAAATTACAGTATAAATTATAATAATCATGATTAATTATAGTTAAGGTAGCATATACTAATCTTCATCCTTTAACTCTTTTCTTATACAACATCTTTAGAGTTTTCATTGTCCCTGGGCTTCTAGAACCCACTATTTCTTAATCCTGAAAATGTTAGGCTTCTCTACCACTATCATTTCTGGCCTTCCCCTTACACAAGCAATAAGCATCCACAAAACCTTTCCAAAGTTAATTGTAGATAATTAGTGCTATTCAGTATCATTTCCTTTACCTTTAGCATTACTTTCCCATTCAATAAAATGTACCCATCCATTTTGGGTCATGCTGAAACTAATGATCACAGTGTTTGAATGACATCTTGCTTATTAGTTGGTTTAAATAATTAACTAATGGCAGTGTCCATGCTCCTTTTTTGCTGTTAAGTATGATTTTATCAGTGTCATGGTATAGACATCTTATGCATCTTACCCAAACTCTCCAGGAGCTTGTACAATTCCAACTGTGCATAAGCTAAATAAAAGGAATGAATGAAAATTAATACATTACTCTGCATTTATTTGGTATTGATAAGAGTGGGAAATAAAGGTAACTTAATAAATACTTCACATTGATTCAGTGTATGAAGCTTCAGACACCTGTACATGAATTACAATAGGACCTCAAAAGTCAATGTTATGCTGCATCTGATACTTCCTTAAAGCAGGTTGCAATCAAAACCTCCTGATTCCTTTGAATCCAGTAGTTTCTCTTTTTGACAGTAGACATGAATGCTACATGCTACTACACAATTATGATTTAATCAGTCTGTTTCTATTGGTGAACAAGAAACTGTATAAACTTTGTCATCTGCAAATAATTTATCAACATCTGGGAAATGCACCAGTATTTTGAATTCACTAAAGTGTACTTACTGAGGATGGGGCAGTCATAACACAAAGCATCTGATAATGCAAAGGCTGTTGAAATGCTGTTCATGACAGATGAGCCAACCTAAAACTATTACCAACATGCTTATCACATCCCTCCAGTGCATACTGAATAATCCACATTATTAATCAGGGGTGTCAAACTGCCGGCCCGCGGGCCAATTACATCATGTGGAGGCCGCATCCACCCCAGCTCCAGCAATGCGAAAAAATATAACAACCCCCGAATCTTATCTGTAATAGTAAATTAGGGACTTCATCAGAAATTTCGGTCTCTTATCAGACACCATGGTTTTAAGACCATAAAACATGTAATCAGAAGGTGTCCCAGATGTCAGTCATTATAGATATCAATTTTTACATTGAAGAAATGGAAAAATAGCCCTTGCTGCCCTCAAAAATGAGCAGTTTACCCTTCCAAGTCAATACTTTAACTTGGATCATTTTATCAGTCATCTATCTATGAACTACGTATCCATCATATATGCTAGAGTTGTGAGCAATAAAAGTACATCCAACAAACCCAGGATTTATACATGTTTTTCACAAACTGAACCAAGCATTCAATCTTCTTGCATTGCGGTCACCTAAATGTCTATGGAAATAGTCATTCAGATCATGGTTGTGCCAAAGGTCCTTTGGGTACATTGTAGTTACCTATTTTCCCCAGGGTATCAATGGCATATAGCTTAGCGTGCAGACTGATTTTCAAACAACGTTCAAAATGGCTACCTCTAGATTTCAATGAATTCAAAAACATACTTTTTCATGCTTTTAACCTTTTTATAGTCCTTCCTTCTTTCCTTCCTCCCTCCCTCCGTCCCTTCCATTTTGAAAGAGCATAGAGGTTTTGTTTTTGTTTTTTTTAGCCAGTATCAACAAATAAGATAGTAAACTGAATGCCTGCAATAGTCTGGTAATATGCATGCTCTGGTAGAACTTTTAGAAGAAAAAGTCATTTTACCAAAATCCTAAGACAGCAGCTATTAATGTAGGCATAGGCTTGGATTAAGTTGGAGCCGGGAATGCAATTAACAAATTATAAATCCAGGGATGAGACAAAAGACATGGTGAGGTAGAATCCAGAAGTAGAACTGTGGTAAAATCCAGAAAAGCAAAACACAAGATACAACACAAAAGACTGGCAGTTTATTTCTCAGCATTTGCTGTTCTGTTTGTCTTCTCCAGTCTATGGAATTCTACTCTCTATTGTTGAATCTTAACCACATATCTCTGCTTAGTACTGGGTGGATAGACATAAGAATTGAAAGATTATTGCCTTAGCTAGATTGGAATAATTAGCTCCACCACAACTGAAATCACTAGGACTATTGTATTTGTTTGTTTGTTTGCTTATTAGTTAGACTAGAAGATGTCCAAGGTTCCTTCCAGTTCTAATCTGATTGACTAATCCTATCATATTATATTTTTAGATGCCATTAAGACAACCTGCAAATCAGAGAAGTTCATCCTCTACTTTGAAATCAAATAGAGCAGGCATGTCAAACTCACGATGTCAGGTGACATCGCACGACATATCGTGACTTTTCCCCCATTGCCGACAATGGGGTGGGCACGGTTTTAGTATGATGCATCCGGCCCACGGACCAGCAGTTTGACATGCCTGAAATAGAGCATTTTTTAAAATCCAGTTGAACAGTGTTTAACTTCCTAAGACAAATTTCCTCTCTTTTCTTAATTGTGACTGCTAACTGTAAATCAGCATTCACAACACATCTGCATCACTCTGTAAGACAAGAGGAAAAATTGGATATTCCTTCCTATCCAAACAAATTAGTCTGTAGTTACTAGCTGAGGAAAGGTGAGAAAATCAGGAAACCTGAGAAATAGATCTTATAACTTTTTGTTTAAAGTCCTCCTAATCTGTAGATCAGGCATGTCAAACTGCCGGCCCACAGGCTGGATGCATTATACTAAAACTGCGCCCACCCCATTGCCAGCAATGGGGAAAAAGTCGCGATACGTTGCACGACGTCATGTGACGTCGTGAGTTTGACATGCCTGCTGTAGATGAAGAGTCTTGAGTGTTCTCTTTTGTTTCTCTTGATAAACAAACAGGGTTTGCTATGCTAAAATTCAAAAAGCTCTCTGTTACTTTTCTGTTATTTTTCTATATAACTAAAGTCCTTCTGTGATCTTTTCCTGCAAAAAGCACTCTGGGATCAAGTCAAAATCAATAGAAATCAAGGACTTGAGGAAACTGCATGCTTGTTTGGCCATATCTTATTCATATCACTTTTTTTTAAGCAGGATTTTTTTCTTTGGAGATCAAATGTGTAATGTCTATAAATCTTCTTTTTCTATTCCAGTTTTCCTGGATATTTAATTTCAAACTTTTAGCTTGCCTCTTCTATTTTTTTGAGTTTGGCAACTGATACCTGTTCAATAGATGAAAGTTATATTTTAAATATCTAATGCTGCCAATGAGCCAACTGTTTAGTATATTTTGTAAATGAGACCAATATGAAACACAAAAGTTAGACTGCTTCCATTCTATAAAATAAACATTGATAAAAATGAGGGAAGTTTGAAGTCATTCACTATAAATAAGGCACATACTGTAGTCATTAATTATTATGGAACTAAAACTGAGGCATTCTAATTCTCAGCACTGTGATCCAATCTTTCAGGAGATACAAATTTTTATGTAACCAGAATAATGAATTCACCTAGTTCAAACTTTGTAAGAAAAATGAATAAATCCAGCACTTACAGGATTATTATGGAGAAAAAAAACATTATTTCTTCACGTAGGCAATAAGCTGTTTCTTTTAAATATAACTTTCACGACTGGTGTGTGGGTCTTTATGCAAACAGATCCTCATGTTAAACAATTAACCAAAGTGGTCAATAAAAGCTGATTTAGATCCAGACATTTCTACTTCGACAAATGCACTTTGATATAGCAAGGCAGAATTGTTTTTAAAAATATAACTCCATAAATCACAACATTTAATGAAATTGTGGCAGACAAGTGAGATTGTTGGAATTATGTTAGAATGTTACTGCCTTTCTTAGAGCTTTCTTCCAGGAATGGTTTCTCATCCATAATTTCCTAGATAAAAGTTAAGACAGTGTTCCAACATATACAGTAGCTATGGGATCTGATGTGATATATATACCAGAAATTATACAAAGGACTGAAAAAAGTGAGTAATGGACAAAGAAAATTAAAGACAGGAGTTAAAGACAAGATAAAGAAATCAAACTAAATCTAGATCTAATTCACGCCAAGATCACTTACTATACCAGTTTGTACTTTTCTGTAGTTATAAATTATCTTTTTTTCTACCTTGTCTTTTTTTCTTAACCTTTAATGTTTTATCTCTGTCTGTGAGGATCTCAATTCATCTAACTTTAATTGTCTCAGTCTTTCTTTTCTTGATTCATACACTCTTTCTTCATTTATTCTTCCTTCTCACTCTTCATCGGTACATGCTAACACAGGTATAAGCACAGTGGTGGAATTCAGTAGGTTTGCACCGGTTCAGTAGAACCAGTAGTTAATTTCTTTTGAGTTTGGAGAACCGGTTGGACCATGGCAGAAACACCACCCCCTCCTGTCCCTCGATCAGACCCATGCGACATCTTCTTTCCAGTTCTAATGCTGTCCTCCATCACTTTCTCCGCCACCGTGAGCAGTCCTACAAACAAAAGAAGTTTATGGGATTAAAAAAAAAAGTTCAATCAATCAGTTCCAACTTCGTGAGATATATTTTTTTTTCGCGAGAAGTTGGAATTGATTGATTGAACTATTTTTTTTAGTCCCACAAACTTTTGTTTCTGGGATTGCACATGGCGGAGGAAATGATGGAGGAACTGGAAAGAAGGTTAGAAATAAATAGTTTGGGAAGTGAGGGCATTTGGGTGGCAAGATCTCCAACTCTGTGGCAGCAGAGAAATGCTTTCTAGCTCCTGTGCTCTAACTCCTGCTTCAGTGGCTGTGTGGGCAGAGCTGCAAAGAGGGCTTGGAAGGGGAGTGAAAGAGAAGAGGGTGGGTGGGCAGGTGTGGGGGGAATCTGCGGAAGCAGTTCAGAGGAAAAGATGAAAAGCAGCCCCCGCCTCACCCACCACCAGCAGTTCAGAGAAGCTGCCTCTGAGCTGGCTGGCCATCTGGTTGACAGCTAAGGAGGCGCTGCAATAAGTCATGCCCAGGATAAGGAGAACATGCAAGGCTGGGATGGGGGTGGAAACCAGCCATGCTTGGATGCATCCAGCCACATGGGACTTCTGCGAGTTAGCAGGTGGCTGGTTAAAGAGAGGGACAGTTGCGGTACTGCCTGCTTTATTACGCGGCAGGCTATTAGCAGGCAGCCCGCTCCATTTCATTAAAAAAATAGTTTTTTAAACAAAATTGAGTGGACTGTTTGTTAATAGCCTGCCCCCTAATAAAGGAGGCAGAACATCAACCGTCCCTCTCTTCAGCTACTCACCCTCTAACTTTGGTTCCATAGGAAGAAGGCAGGTATCAAATGGTGACTTATTATTTTTTCTCCAACAGCCTTTGTCTGGTGTTAGAACTGATAGCTTTCAGGAAGACTGTGTGGTCGAGAAAGATACCACTTGTAATAAAAAACATAAGAGGCGCTGTCCTGTATCATGACTAACTGGCCACAGAGCCCCATCAGCATGGGTGGAGACAGCCCCGGGATGGCCAGAAGGAAGCCCTTACCTGGCCCGGGCCCTGTCTGCTCGCAGCTCTGATCAGGGCGGCTGCTGTTGCTGTTCTGAGTCCCTCGACCTACTGGCCATGCAGAGAAATAGGAGGCAGCAGCGGCAGTGATCCTTGCATCGCCTGGCCTGGCCAGCAGCAGCTCTGGAAGTGAAGCTGTGCTGCCCATCCTTGCATTGGTTGGGGCGGCAGCTGGTGGGGGTGCTGATTGGTGGGGTCCTGGCAGATGCTGCATTGCAAAAGGGGGATGGCATGCTGCTGGCTGGGCCTGGTGATGCAGGGATCACTGCCACCTCCTCCTCCTGCTTCCCTGTGTGGCCAGCAGATGGTATGCTATGGCACCTGGGCAACATGTGGGGCTGGAAAGGAGGAGGTGGCAGCGGCGATCCCTGCATCGCCAGGCCTGGCTAGCAGCATGCCATCTCCCTTCTGCAATGCAGCATCTGGGACGGTGGTGGCGACGGGCCCGGGGCGCATGCAGGACAATGTGGAGCAGCAGCAGTGAGGGGTGGGCATGTGCCAGAGCCCACCTTCTCCCATCGCTGCCCCACCAGCACAAGGATGGGCGACACAGCTTCACTTCCAGAGATGCTACCAGCCAGACCTGGCAATGCAGGCATTGCCACCTCTGCCTCCTGCTTCCCTGTGTGGCCGGCTAGTTGAGGGGCTCGGGGCAGCAGCCACTGCCACCCCCTATCAGATCCGCCAAGTGTAAGACCCATATCAGGCAAGGGACCACTTCCGGCCATCCCTGGGCCATCTCCACCTGCACCGATAGAGCTGTGCTGCAGAAGGGAGATGGTGGCTGCTCTGATTTCCACCCCCCTGCTGGCTGTTTCCCCTCCAGCCCCCTACATGGTGCCACTTCTATGCAATCCTACATGACCACGTTATGGATGACAGGCTTGGCCGGAGGGGGCATGGCTTCTTCCTGTGGAAAGCCCTCCTGCCCTCTAACTGGACCCTCTCACCTTACCCCAGCTGGGACCTGCTTACCCCCCACTCTCCTTGCACCCACCCCATTCCAAAACTCCTGCAGCCCCCCCACCATACCCCCCTGCCCCCCAGCTGGGACCTCCATCAATTCCGCAACTGGGAGCTCCTGCCCCCCCCCCACTGGGACCTCCTGCCCCCACCCCAGCTGACCCCCTGAGCAGCCCACCCCAACCAAGGCGGAGGGAAGGAAAGGCAGAGAACCATTTGTTAAATTATTTGAAACCCACCACTATATAAGCACATATGCATGGATATACACATATCTATCTATGTATAAACATATACAAAAAGCATAAGCTCCATATTTGGGAAGTGCACAGATTTAATTTAATGTTGTTAACCAAGGTAGATTAATGCCTAGAAAACAACTTTTCCTCCTTCTTATTGCAGATGGATCCAATTCAAAAAGCTGTAATAAATCATACATTTGGGGTTCCTCTTCCTCACAGAAGAAAGCAAATCATATCATGCAACATATGCCAATTGAGATTTAATTCAGATGTAAGTAAATACATTATATCTTCTTTAACATGCTTGCATTGAATACATGTATTTTTACAATGAAAGTTCTGTGATAGCGTGTTCCATTAGAATAATGGATATATTGTATATGATTTCTTGATATCTGTTGTCCCAACTTTTATTTGTGGATTAATTTTCTCAGATTTGAAGTTTTTCTGTTCTTTTATGCATATATATTGTTGCCTTATCATTCCAAGTGGAATGATGACTATTTGATCCTTTTTGCAACTACAGTCCTTAAACATTAGATGTTCATCTTTAGGAAACTGGGATCTATACCTATGATTGTTTATGCTTAGTTTTGCGTATCTTCTATTGGAGCTGCTTAAATTTCAGTAATAATCGAATTTGACTACTTTATTACTAAAATCTAGTCTTCAAACTCATTTTTAGTGACAGAAACGCAGAAAGTACAGTCCTTTATGGACTGTTGTATATCAAAACATGTCATTCTGTTTTTGAATAAATTCATGGCACATCTATCTCCTGTGGTTTAAAGTCTAATATCACATCCATCTTTCTTCAGATTTAGTGAATATAAATTTGTGCCGGGAGGAAAAGAAATATTAAAATAGATAGCAGAAAATGTAATCTTCTTGTGCTCGTTATCTCCAGTGCAAGCTCTGAAGCAAATAATAAATACACAATTCATTAACATGCTATTATAGTACTATAGGTTATACTTTTATTTATCCTTGTTATGTTAGTATCTTATCTTACTCATTTGCTTTTACTTTTGCTTTGTATGTTTAAATTTTGCTGGTCATTGACTAAACACTATTGCATATTACAGTTCATTATTATATTGCCATAAAATTATTATTTTGATTTAATTATTCTAAACATTTTTAAAAGTTGTCTAAAATATTATCAACAAGAGAAGTTTTTTTTGAGATATATTCCATTGAAATTGGAAAATATTTCTGTATTATTTGAGCAACATATTATATCCCCATAATATGTTGCTCAGTAGTAGGATATGCACTATTAAAGAAAAAGAAATACTAACACAAAGCTTTTTTTTAAAAAAAAAGGATAGACAATATGAAAGGCAATTATTAAACAAGGGGAACACAAAACAATCCTGCTTATTTTTACTTTTTATTTTTCCTTCATTCCCACCAATCCTTGAAGTTTACATTCCTACAAAATTTGTTTTATAGTAATATGTTCCATTCATTTGAGATTTAAAAATAGATTAGGTTTAGGATTACAGTTAAATTGGAGGACTTCCCTGTTCATGGAAGGAAGTCTTCATTTCTTCAATTAATAAACAAGCAAAAAAAAAAAACTTGCAGCAGTCTTAAGTCACATAGACCTATTTTCAAAACAAAGCTGTTCATTGCAATCCTTAATAAGAAAATAAGTGGATTGGTGATTGAAGTGATCAGACTGGATTTGTTCTGAAGATGTACAAGATAAATAAATTAGACATATTTCAATATTATCAGCAAGATAAAAATATTTTTTGAAAAAAAATTAATTTAAAAAGTTTTGCAGTTATTTTCCTTGATGCAGAAAAAGCCTTTAAAAATTTGAAATTACATGTCATATTGCAATTTTTAAAAAGATTGATTGAATGCAACAAGAGAGATGCAAAAATGGGAGTTTCAATAGAGTAAGAATATTTGCTGTAAATATCATACTAACTATAAATTGGTATAGGATGTTTTCTTTCTTATTACTGATAATTAAATTGGATATTTTTTAAAAAAAAACTGGAAATGTATGAGCAGATCAAGTCATTTTTCATGTAGGGTGGCAGTGCTGTAAGGATCAGCAATTTTGAAAAATAATTCATATTATAATGAAACAAATTTTGAAAGTTAAATTCTTATTACAACTTGAAATATTTTAATTGACTAAACTATACATTTTCCCCATACTATACAGGTAGTCCTCGACTTACAGCAGTTCATTTAGTGACCAAAGTTACAATGGCACTTGGAAAAGTAACTTATGACCTTTTTCACACCTACGACCTTTGCAGTATTCTCATGATCACATGACCAAAATTCAGATGTTTGGCAACTGACTCATATTTATGACAGTTGCAATATGACCACCTTTTGCAAGCAAAGTCAATGGGGAAGCCAAATTCATTTAACAACCATATCACTAACTTAACAACTGCAATGATTCACTTAACAACTGTGGAATGAAAGGTCATAAAATGAAAAAAAATTCACCTAAAAATGTCTCACTTAGAACATAAATTTTGGGCTCAAAATTTAATTTGGGGACCACATGTTCTGCATTAGTTTTTATTCATTTTAATTGCTGCCAGCATATTATATGCTTTTTATTGAGAAGGTTTGGTATTTTTTTCTTGGAAGAATGATGTGTGGAAGTGTATTTTGATGTTTTGAAAAACTTTGTATCTTAAAAGTAAATTCAATGTAGAATTGAATTCTAATTTAAAATTGTTTAATGGACTTTATTTATAACATACCCCAAACTTGTTTTTTTTTCTTAATTTCAGCCTTAATGGAAAAATAGATTTCTGGTATTTATTCAGTTTATTATAACTTATAATTCTAATTGGTGATATATATTATGTTACTCTTGGTTTCTAATATGTATCCCTTAATAGTAATTCTTAGAGTTATTTTGAAGTGACATAATACATATTATAAATTATGGGTAATTAATATTAGATTAGAAAACTATAATTTCCCTTATATTTTAGAGCCCTTGTTTATTTATTTATTTATTTCCTATTATGTGTATTTTACTCTTTTATTCTTTTTACCTGTTTTCTCTGTCGCCATTTTTTGTGACTGGGGTACAATTCCAAAACATCTGGAACATCAATTGAACACCATTGGCATTGACAAAATCACCATCAATCAATTGCAAAAGACAGCATTAATTGCAACAGATTACATCCTTCAACAGTACTATTGATATTATTAAATAACATTCTGCCTATCCCAGATCCTCCTCCCAGATCCCAAATCAATATAAACATCTTGATGACTATATAACTAACATAATAAATTTATTAAATTTGCATGCATTGCAACTTTCAATGATTCTGGGTAGCTCACAGTGATCAAAGAAATTATAATAAAAATAAATAAAAGATAAAAATAAAAATTGCAAGTGCAATGAAAGAAGGAATCTCATTCCCCAGCAAGTAGCTATTTTGTACTCCAACATGAGATAGAATAGATGATAGACTTATATGAGAAATAATAAATTAGATTTAATATGAAGTTTAACTGATGTAGTATCTATCTAATTACCAAAATATTTCTCAGGCATAATAAAAATTGCCTGTGGTCAGAGTTATTTCTGATTAGAGTAGCATATAAACCCAGCAAACAAATAAATACATTTCCAGATTGTCCTAGTTGATCTGCGAGTTGTACAATATTGGTTATTTATAGTAACATGTTGCATTAATGTTTCACATTTCAAAAGGTAAGAAAATCAATATGGATTTTTGCAGATAATGTTTAAAGCAATGTCAGCATCTTGTAATTCTATTATCAAGTATAAATATTAGAATTTCAGCTTTTACAAAAGTTATAAAAGGATGGATGATACATGTAACTGAACAAATATGATTATGATATATGTTTGCTTTAAAATAACACTATTTACTTTCATGATATTAACCTTTTTAGTTATTTTTTTCTATTAGATATAATCAGAAAAATCCTTCCCTCCCTCCCTCCCTTCCTTCTGGAAACCAGGAATATCTGCCTTAACTGGTGAATCCCTTCAGGGGATCCTGAAAAAGAATTACTATAAAGTTTGCTATGTCCCTCCAACTATATGGCAGCAACTAGAAGTTCATCTCAGGGAGTTAAGCTGTGGTTATAGCTGAATAGATGTTCAGCTAAAAACATCAAAACTGCAGGCAAGATTGGAAACTGAAGAAATAATTCAGGAGAGGGCAGTGGCCAATTATTTCTGTACTGTTGCCAAAAAACCACTCAACTGAAAGGAGATCTTACCTCAAGTTACACTTTAGTTCCTACAACAGTTGTCCCTACACAGTATTCTAGTCTTTTTGCTTCAGAATTCTTCCCTGTAGCTAAACTTCTAGGAAGTCAGAATGACGTGAATACTTTAGATTTTCTTGCCCAGCAAGGCAGGCATTCTCCCACTCTACCACACACTGTTGGTGGTATTATACAACCATAGAGCTGTAGGTAGGTAGTTTGTTACCAAACTGCCTTTTACGTGAGAAAGATTTTAGGGAGAAATTCCCTAAAACAATACAGGCAAAGAAGGAATTATTCTAAAGAGGAGTTTATTTAGGAAAACTGATAAAACAAAGGGGGTAAGAATCTTATTGAGAATTTAAAAAAAAACCCAATAAAATCAGTCTAGCGACCTCTATTCCCAGTGGCCTGGTTAAGAAGAAACTTGTAGTTCAAAATGTACATTACATTGTGGAGATATCTAACAGAGACCACTGTTTAGATTCAGTTACAAAGGTACATACTAAAAGCATCTGCTATATTTATAGAAAAGCTGGTCTCTTAGCACTGCTTTGTAGATCATTATGCATGTTAATATATAACTTTCTCATCTTAATTATCATACTACCAGTATCCTTGAACTCTAATGGAAAAGGACAGTTCAACTGGGCAAAACATTGTTTCAAAGTGGGTTTGCTTTTTTTTTTTTTAAAGTAAGATGTAGCACATTGAAATTTCCTGCAAAATGCCATTTAGAACATCTGTTATTATACATTTTGCCCTAGGATTCAGATTTGGTTATGATTGTTTTATAGGAAAACTGAACTAAATTAAAACATATAAGGAATGGTTGCTGGAATTGGGTATGTCTAGTTTAATGAAGAGAAGGACAAGGGGGGACATGATAGCAGTGTTCAATATCTCAGGGGCTGCCTCAAAGAAGAGGAAGTCAAGCTATTCTCCAAAGCGCGTGAAGGCAGAAAAAGAAGCAACAGATAGAAACTAACCAAAGAGAAAAGCAACCTAGAACTAAGGAGAAATTTTGTGACAGTTAGAACAATTAATCAGTGGAATAACCTGGAATGACCTGCTTCCAAAAGCTGTGAATGCTCCAACACTGGAAGTTTTTAAGAAGAGACTGGACAGCCATTTGTCTGAAATTATATAGGATTTCCTGCCTGAGCAGAGGGTTGGACTAGATGACCTCCAAGATCCCTTCCATCATCATCATCATCATCAAACCAAATATTGCTTCTTAAAGTAAAGCAAGGCACAGTGCAAAGAGAATGACAGGACACTTAGAATATTTTAAGGTGCATGATTAAGATAAAAATCATCCATCATTTTTCAACTCCCAAAGGCCTCATGGTGGTGGAATTGGTGGCAGAATTGCCAATTTCTTGCAATAATAATAAAAAATTCATTCAAAATAGGTATATTTAAATCTCTGCAGAACTTAATACATTTGTTTTGTACCTATCCTATCCCAACTTATGAAAGAATAAAAAAATGACACACTATTTTTAGATAAAATCCCCAAGTTATAAAATGTCTACTTCCAAACATTGCCTAATCATTCAAAAAGCAAGTAATTACAGGAAAAAAACTTTATGTAAACTCTTTTACTTTAAACGAACCGGTAGTTACCATTTGGTATGCCAAGTATATAAAGCTTACCGTATATTATAAAACATAGATTACATGGGGTATATTTTAAAGATAAAACTTTATAAAAGTCATCTATGCTGATCAGATTTCTTGGCTACGAGAATGTTTCTTTATGAAAGCAGTAATAATAAAAGTTTATGGGAGAAGGAGGATATAAAATGTCATAAGTGAAGGAACATTGGCAAGAGCACAACTTTTTCCAAAGCCCTCATCATTTCTTAAAGCTATGATGGAAGTTCAACTCTGTTAACTTGAATGTCTCACTTGGCCTCTGGAAGTGTAAACTGCAAAATCTATTATTGGAGTAGAAGGAACAATGGTGTATCCATTAGCAGGACAGCTCCAGCGAGGGAGTTGAACAAATAATTTAACAGACATAGTATCCAGTGCTTATGCCTGTAGGTGTGCTATGAAGCTTAAATGTCTACAGTACTAAAATTTTGAAATAAAGAATCTTTTATGCCATATCATTAACTCAGTCAGTGCACAACAGTCTGATCCTGATCTATATGAAGGATCCTGTTCATTTATGCATGAAAAGGAAGTGATTTATAAGATAAGGAAGATATGAAATACATTAATGCTCAGTTTCCATTTCAGAACTGTTTATGTTGAGAACAGAGGACAAACTAGAGGAAAATAATGTGTGCTTCTTTTTCACATATGCATCTGAGCATAATACAATGATGACATTTTAATGTATTTTAAGTTCATGCCTGTTTCTTGTTTCCTTATTTTCTTTTACACTGAAAAAGTACAAAATAATTCTGCAATTATTTCAAATTTTGCAAGCAGACAAAACATTTTATTTTAAATCCAGTGTGGCTACAAAACTCTATAGATAAAGTTGGAACTAATTATTAAATCCCAGAGAGAATTTTTCAGAAATTACTTTTATACCTGGATTAGGAAAATGCTTTCAGAACAAATTCATTTCAGAAAAGATAACTTTTGACAAAGAAACTGTTTTAACAAAGAAACTGTTTTCTAATTATAAATTCCCAGGAAAAGTAAAGCACAAGAATCCAAAATCATTTATATTGTTTTTTTTGTAGAAGCCTGTGAAACTTCAGAGCATTTGTATGTCTGTTTCTTTCTTCTTATACAAGGAGAAGACTAGTATTTAAGTATCAAGTGATACACAGCTGATATTTGCTCGCAGAGAGATTGCAACCCTTGCCGAGGGATTTATTGAGTAAATAAGCATTCACTTTTTGCCTACAAAAATGCAATTTGCATCAAGATTGTCATTGCAGCACTGATTTTGCAGTTCACGTTAAATAAATAAATGTTCATTGAAAGCTACACATGTGCATGCCTGCAACACAGAGAAAGAGAAAGAGAGAGATCTATGTAACCAGTTCTTGAAAAAAATATTTTAAATTTGCAAATATACCTAAGTCTTATTTCTTACCAATGTATACAAATTAATATAATATTGATTCCCACTATAACAACCAAAGAAGAGAAGAGAAGAGAAAATAGAAAAGAGTATTTACTAGAAATGTCCCGAACAAGAATATTAAGGATATGCAAGTATCCATATTTCCAAGATTTTGCTACTGAGCTAAACTGTAAAACCTCACATTGCAATATAAACTTAGCCAGTGTTTTTTTGTATATATATAAAAAGTGCCGGAATTCACACATGTCATACAACCCGCCTTGCCTACCTTACAAGGTTCCATCCAAAAAAGATGCCGGAACTCCGTTCTGGGCGTTCTATGACAAAAAAAGCCCTGAACTTAGCTATTTCAAAAAAGAAAAGAAAAGACATACTAGAAATGCTATGAAGTGGTGAAAGATAGTGGAAGTATCTAGATGAGATGATTCTCTGAAAACTGATAAAGTTAGAACAGAAAATTAGGAATTTTGATTATTTAGAGCAAAGCTATAAATAATATCAATATAATGGCATATGGTAAAAGAATAGAAAATAAACTAAGCTCTATACCAATATTATTCTTGGCCACAATGTTATACTTTTCCTAGGAGAATGTCATACTTTCCAAGTTCTATTTTATTATTAGGCATATTACAATTTAAGTACTTAAATAAAGTAAAGCTGCATATCCTTATTTTTAAAAATAAGGAAACAAAGTTGAGCAACACATTTTTGTTTGTTTTGTTTTGTTTTTGCTGTATCACATATATAGAATGTTTAGAAAATAGAATGGGATAGAGAAATAAAGCATTATTGCATCATAAACACATAATTTTTATAAGGGAGACTCCATAAAATGATTAAATTCCAATCTTAAATTACATAGTTTCCTTGCAGTGTAAAACAATCAGATTGAACACAATGTGCATTATTTAATGAGAACTATGACAGAGATAATGCAAATACAGGAACACATTTATTAATTGGAATTACTTACCAAAATAATCTTCACAGTTTTCAAATAGTCATAGACTGGTTTCTCTTTGGTAACTGACCCTAATAGAAAGTATAGCTTTTACATCTTTCTCAAGACCACCATGTTAAATCAATAACATGTTGTTGAAGAGCTTGCCTGTCTTTAAGTTTTCCATTCTTATCTAAAATGTCTTTATACATAACAAGTTTATCATAGCTGATTAAGTTTGGATAAGCAAATGCTTCCATTGTTGAAAGCCACTCAGGTATTTTCATATAGATTTTATGTTTAATTTTCTCCCATTCTAAAAGTAGTACATTCCTTATGGCATGAGTTTGAAAATATTTATGCACTTTATTTTTCTCATACCACAAAAACACATGCCAACCCAGTTGCAAATCATGTCCCTCTAAATAAAGAAGTCGTTTGTTTCTCAGCATAATCCATCCTTTGAGCCAAAGCAAAATAGCTGCTTGATAATAAATATCTTTGCACAGGACTTTTTGGCATTGCAACATGTAGGGTTTTTATTTATTTTTTATTGGTATTTTCTTCTATTCTACTGATATTTCACTTACATCCTTTTATTATAAATTTAGATAACTGACTATTATTATTTTGTAATACTTTATACTTATTTACAGGGATAGTATTTTATTTTTAAACAAGGAACTTGGGAATCATATAAAGAATTACTTTCTAATATTACAAAAAAGGTTTTTAATGTAACCTTTTGTCAGTTTTCCAGAGTTTGGTCTATTAGAGGTTTCTATAATTAATGTAGGACAGGATCCAAGGAACTGTCAAAATTGTTTCATGAGTCCAAGTGAGGTTTTGGAGAACTTTCCCATAAGCAACAGTGTACAAGCTGCATGGATTCCTGGTTTTTATATCTCAAAAAATTCAAAATATTTCTTCCATTATGGATCGAGGCTTGTTCTTCAAACATAAAGAGATATTCCACTGGACTAGCATTAGTCTTCTTGCTGACCTACACAAACTACCAGACCAGCAGATTTCAGTAGTGGGTTAAACCTATTCATATGCTCCTGGGACACAATATGAAGGGTGCAGAATAAACTGCAGATAAGCAAGCTTACCATGGAAGACAGCAAATCCCATGTCCTTTTTGATAAATGATGAGAGAGAAAAAATAGAAGTATTGTATTCTAGAAAGAGTACAGAGAAGAGCAACAAAGATGATTAGGAGACTAGAGTCTAAAATATATAAGGAACGGTTGCTGGAATTGGGTATGTCTAAGTTTAATGAAGAAAAGGACGAGGGATGACATGATAGCAGTATTCCAATATCTCAGGGGTTGTCACAAAGAAGAGGAAGTCAAGCTATTTTCCAAAGTGCCTGAAAGCAGGACAGGAAGCAACAGATGGAAACTAACCAAAGAGAGAAGCAACCTAGAATTAAGGAGAAATTTCCTGATAGAACAATTAATCAGGGGAACAGCCTGCCTCCAGAAGCTGCGAATGCTCCATCATTGGAAGTTTTTAAGAAGAGACTGGACTGTCTAAAATGGTATAAGGTTTCCTGCCTGTGCAGGTGGTTGGACTAGATGACCTCCAAGGTCCCTTCCAACTTTATTATTATCAATTATCAATTAATTATCAATTAATGATTATTGATTAATTATCAATCAATCATCGATTATCAGTTATTAATTATTATCTGTTCAGTTTTTTAAAAGGCCTCTTTTATCCTGAAATATTTTGAGGCCATTCTGAAGGTAGATTTCTGAAAGAAAAAGAACAATGTTTGTTACTCTATCAGAATTGTTTCTGATCTCTGCAGGACAATAGGTGGTTCTTCAACCTGTTGGGTATTAAATATACCTATTTATAATTTCCTGACTGAATATTAATTTTGCAAAGAGAACTTGGGTCTTTATCACAAAGTAGGCAGAAGGAAGGCATACTGCAAAAAGTCATCAGCCTAATGAGGCAAGAAACACTAGCTCTAACATTATTGTCAGGTTATAGTAACAAGTTTGGAAGTATCTCTCCCTCCCCCACCTTGTCTTTGCAATCCAAAAAAGCTAGGTAGGGTTCCTTTTGAGGCATTTGCCATACCCACATTCCTTCTGTAATGCAGCTGCCTTTTATCTGACTGTTACCTAGTCTATGGTTCTTCTTCCTATCTCCAAAATTATTCCCATATACTAATAAAAATGGGTATAAATTGAACTCTCTAGATCCTAAGACTCTTCCCCCCCCCCAACATTCCAACTTTTGTAATCAATTAAAGAAATAGCAGTGATATTTCAGGGAGCATATCTCTTCTGGTTCCTTGGGTTGCTTTTAAAAGAAATGCCACAATGGCAACTTTGGGCACTCACTTGGGAACAGAGGGATACTAGCAGTTTCTATCAACTCTTCTATCATTTGTTTACATTTGTGTACATGCACAGCTAATACTTTCGCTAGGACTATTAGGGATACAACGAGGCTGTATGTGGCAGCCATAAGACAAACCTTGCAAAGGATGGGACTGCTTAATGCTTCAAAGAAAAGTGTTTTTCAGGGCTATAAAATATAAGTGAGAAGCCTAAAAATCAGCATCTTTGAACCTAACACCATTTTCTACACTGAATCATACATCATTTCAATGTTTGCTAAACAATCCAGTATGAAGGCTTATAAATCAGTAGGAATAGGAACAAAGTCCCTTGTGTGCATAATTATAGCCCTATTGTATAGATAATACAGCAAACATTTCCTCTACATATTTAATGTCATTTCCTTTTATGCTTACTAAGAGGCCATAATTCAATACATTAGCAAATTTAAACTATTGGAAATAATGGCATTTAAATATAGTTAAATTATAGTCTACTCATCTTCTGACTTGCATATACATCCTTCTCAATATGATTTAGTTGCCATTTCCATGAATTCTTATAGTATTTCGATTATTGAAAATACAAAACTCAATCTGATTTGAACAGGGAATGTAAGAATAGGGAAGCAACTGGATAGTTTGCTAAAGACAGGAAAGGACATTTTCAGGATAAATGCTGTATTAAAATGCTCTTGCTGTTAAATTAGTTGATTTTAACCCACTGAATTACCTTTGCTACCTTTGCTAATGAAGGATATTTCCTACCTTCAGATTACCTTCATTTGTTGATAATCCATCTTTATCAACTATAAGCTATAAGGACAACTATGAGCTATATAAATTAATAATATTCTTTAAGGCCATCTACATTCTACAGAATTTATTCCGCAGATACTCAAAGTTTACTCTGAATACAGCATGAAAATGGCACTAAATTCTTAGTTTGGAGCTATGCTTTATTTCAGCATGGCACATTTTGTTTATTTTAGTTTCTGATTTGATGTGAATTGCAAATAAAATTAAAAGACTAAAATTGCCATAAGGGAATTACTTTCCCCTGAATAGAACTCCCAAAAGTCAGTTTTAAGTGAATTCCCTAGGGCTGTCAGAAATAGTTTTTATGCAAGAATAAGCATGAAAGTGTGTATTCATAATGTTGAACTATACTCTTAAATAACAGATAGGTGTTTAAAAATGACTTTTAAACTGTATGCATGTTGTTCTATTAGATTTCTAAACATGTAAGCTTTCAGTTAGAGAAATAACGAATTTTGTTTTTGTATATATGTATTTTATTTTGTTGTAAACATTAAATGTCTTTTTGTATTTGCAATGAAGTATTGAGGGTTGAGGGCTACACTGAAAATGAATTTATCCTTTCTTTAGAAATGTTTATTTTCCTTTGCATCAGTGGTCTTGTCGTGATAATTAACTTTTTTCCCAGTGATCTAGAAGTTAGTTCTGTGTGTTGATCAGCTCATCCATATGCATTATATTAAAACCAAAGAACACAGAAAATTGTCCTTCTGTTCATAGCCTTGATCGTCAAACATTTCTTACATCCGTTCTCTAGTTTTTAGTTTTTATTTTAACCATAAATCTTGCAAAAATAATTTTACTTCTACTTAGATTAATATGAATGCTAAAATTCTAGCTAATATCATTTTTCATTTTGTTGTACAAGTATTCAGTAATTATTTTCAGACAATTTGCAAATGATGCAGTTGCTAAAAGGATGGAGCTAACTATTTTTTTGGTGAGTTGAATTTAGTAAGCTGAATCATTGAAAGATGAAGAGAACCTGAAAATAGTTTCTTCATTTATAAATATGTACAAGCTATTATTAGTGCACCCGTATTTCATTTAGAAGGACATTTCTGTATTTCATTTCTGTATTTAGAACCCAAATGTTATAATCTGATATTTTATTTAGCAATAAATTGGGGAAAGGATGGAAAGCTAAGGCTGAACTCAGGAGAAGATGAAGTAATGGCAGCAGCAGCCACTGTGGATAATTCACTACCATATCTTCTCCTTATATTTCCATTAGGTTAATTTTCTTATACTGCTTCTCAGTTCACCAGTTCCTTGTCATTTCCATGAAAGGATAAGGACCATCCCTCTCTTGTAAGAGGAATCAGCAATCTTTGTAGTCTCTCTCTCTCTCTCTCTCTCTCTCTCTCTCTCTCTCTCTCTCTCTCGTATAGAGGTTTCTTACAAGACGTATAGCATGTTTCAGGAAGTAGTAGTCCTATTCCATAAGCTGTTTTATGTCACAGCTTTGCTATACTAATAGCTTTTGAACAAATTTGATAGATTATATTATTTGTAATGTATAGCTATATGTATTGCAACTTGGTAACTTTTCTTAGAAGACTTTTGCCAGTGTTGTACTGAGAACTGTACATTTTTATGTCAAAGGATATTATACGACTACATTTATTAATAAAAAAAGCATTTCATTTTGTTTAAGTTGAAATATTAGTTGAAATATTATATATGCTTATAATCCTACATGATTTATCTGTGATGTAGCAATTATGGCTTCCTTCCTCAAAACAACATTTTATAAATATATTACACAAAGTAGAAATAAAAAAGGTTAAAGACACATTACATTTTCCCATATAAATATTTAATTAATAAAATTTAATTTTTCTGATGACTAAATTTGAGAAAAGTTATCATTATAGCCTCAGAGAATGCCAGCAAAACAAAAAATTTTATATTTCTGTTAGGTTTGCATATTTCGGTGTATGAATCATGTATTATAAAAAAATCCTGGCAAGTGTGCTTATGTGCGTGTGTATAGTTAGAATAATTCATATATACAGAATGTATTTATTCTAAATATTTATATTTTAAGAAATTAAAAATAACAGCTGTATTTCAGACTGAAATAAAGAGTAAATTACGATGTGAATCATAATGATATAGAATTCTGAATCAGTCCATCAGAATAGATGGGTCTAATCAATGGTGGGATTCAGCCAGTTCACACCAGTTCGGCAGAACCGGGAACTAATTTTTGTTGCCCAGGCCTAGAATGGGCTTCCAGAAGCGGCATCCACACAGAGAACCGGTTGTTCACATATTTGAATCCCACCACTGGGTCTAATCCATTCTCTTCTGATTCAAAACTCTCCATGAAGCCTCAGACAAGGTCTATTTTCTTAGAATTCTGGAAAAGATAGATTTTTGAATAATTTATATAAAGTACTACAATATGCTGGGAAATGTAAGGAAATATTACATATTGTGTCTACAAGATCTGCTCTTAAATGAGAATACTTTGACTATTAATGTTTACCTCAATCTCAGTGTCTTCTTGGGAGAACAGTGGTGTAGGCAGAAATCTTTAGTTGCATTATCCATAACATCTCAACAGTGTTAAGTCTCCCATCCTCAAAACCACAATATTTTGTAGATTGTTTAGATTAACTGATTAGTTTAATAAATGCTTTATTTTATGAAAGTTACAGTGAATTAATATTTTATACATCTATTCATTTCATAATACTCTGCATTATATTCAGGAAAAAGGCATCATTGCTTATGACCATCCTTTTCTGTTATAAATATCATTAATTTATCAGTTTGAAATTCACTGCAGATATTAACTTCTTTGAATATTTCAAGGACTTATGATGGGTCCTTGGCATTCCAGATATTACATTACATCACTGTGGTCATGTGATTGCAATTTTCTGCATTCTCTGACAGCTTCCTATAAGTAAAGTCAATGGTTAAGCTGGCAGGAAGTCACAAATCATGGCCCCAGGAAGTTTTTGCTTAATTAATCCTGCATAACAATGATATCTGGAAGTGTCATTGCTAAGCAACACAGTCATGTGACATTGTGCTTTACAACTGCATTGCTTAGTGATTGCATCTGGTTCTGTTGAAAAACAAATGTAGTTTAATAAACAAAGTTTGTCCAATTCTAGAAAATAGAGGGGCAAAGTTCTGGAGACTCAGCAGAATCTGCCCTCAAAGAATTGTGTGAGCTCTAGATACCTCTTTCATGTTGCATTTAAAAGTGCCCTTTCATCATTTGCTAAAGATATTTTTTGCTTATCTCTATTACTTTTCTAAAGAGCTGCCTGTTTTTATTGCTTTTTAAGTATCAATAAATAAATAACTTTCCGGTAGCTCTTTTCTAAGAATCTAATCTATCTTTTCTAATATAATTCTGATGAAATAAGTTGCCATAAAGTATTTGCTATAAGTTATCAGTTGTCAATTTATCTTGTAATATAATATTTATATCAAAATGGTATGTGGTATGTAATAAATGCCTGTGTTTATTCTAATTATAAATAGATACAAAGCAATAGTAGAAGAGATTAAATTTGGTTTGCGGCTAAAGGAGAAAAAACTGTACATTCTTCACCAGCTACTGCACTAGCTATTGTTTTCTAACATGCTTCAGTGTTTACTATGTTCCACTTGTACTTCTGTTTCCATAGATCTCTCCGCTAAAGACAAGGAACGAACAGTTGCCATTAGGACTATGCTGTTTATTGCTTTCTATGGCATAAGGCAATGAAAAATATGATCTTTTAGCATTTTTTGCAATGGTGAACACCATATTTTTTTTAGATGAATGCTGCCATCATTAAGTGAATCCATTTTATCCAATGTGTGTTTTTTTGCAAGAAACTAGTCAAAGATAAACCATACTAAGAAGATAACATAAAATGAGTATATTAATGTGTGTGGATATGATATTTCATGAAGGTATGAAGTGAATCAAGAATACTTGAGAAAATGAAAACTAGATAAAACGGAAATTAATAGATTTGTCCATTATTTGTCCATTATTTATATCTGGCCATATTCACTTTTAACAAGAGAAATAGATCTCAAGAAATCATTGTAGGAATTTGTTTATTAGTGATTTGCATATATTGCTTGTCTATTTGTTCAAGTCATTTGCAAGCATGATCTGTCTTTTAAAGATTTGGTCAATTCATAACTTAAACAACATAAAACATACTTCAATTTTCAAGTAGGTAAAATGATCAAAGCTAAAGGTTTCCCCTGTCCAGTCAAGGGCGCAGTGCTCATGTCCGTGTATTAGCTGAGGCAACCAGTGTTGACTGAAGGCATTTCTGTGGTAACATGGCTGGCATGGCTATAGACTGAGCCTCATAGAATGCTGTTACTTTCCCACTGAAATGGGAAAGTATTTGCATGCTTTTGAATTGCTGGGTGAACAGGAGCTGGAGCAAGTAATGGGATCTTACCCCATTGTGTGGTGCTCTGGTCTCAAACTTGCCCAGCATCTTTAACTGCTGAGCCATTGCACCCCTCAAACTGATAATAGTTGCAGTTATGTGTTGTGGCCTTTTTAAGCAGATGTTTGTTAAACTGTTGCATGTTTAGGGATGATTTCATTTTCCATTTTCTATAATGTTCCCATTTTAGAACATCTCTTTTCAGAATGGAACACCTGGGTAAAATGAACTTCTTTAAACTTTGTTCTATTTCCAGCCTTAGCATTATAAGACCAGTACCGAACTTATGCAATGAGCATACATTAAGAGAAGAATGTTGGAATGGCTGGATTGCTGTTCTGTTACAGTTGAATGAACGATCCCACTGAAGATTTTAATTGGAGAATTGCTTACCCTCCTGGCAAATTCATCCTAGAAAGCATTGACTTAGTTTGTCTCCTTTAAGCCTTTCCCTGAACTGATTCTATGCCTAAAGAACTCCATTGTTCTTATACATTAGTAAGTAAGAAGTCTGAAGGTGATAATACATCTGTGAGCTAGAAAGGGAAGTACAATATCTGCTTCATCTTGGGAACATAATATAAGCAATGTTAATTACTTAGTTAGAAACATATTTGGCAGTAACCCCCCAGAGAAGTAATTGAGAAAAAACAGGCAGATGTCGGGTGGGGAAGCAACTAAATGCAGCTAAAAACTAAAGCATCATAACTGAAAAATATAAAAACACTATGGCCTTTTTGAAAAGTCTTGATTTTTATATCTGCTTTTCCAATTGATATATATGATATTTTGGAAAAACTGTGATACCATTGAAAGTAGCCCAAATTGTTCCTTAAGACTATTTTGCCTTTTAAATTCAGGGTTACAGAATTTAATAAAATCTGTAAGAGAGCCTTTGCTTTCACACAAGGAACAATCTTAAGTAATTATTTCTGGTTTTACCTTCCTGGGCAAAATTGTTTTACTTCAATACTATTGTAACTTTAGTGTTACTGAAATGTTAATCCAATAGTTAAATAAATACCTCAAGAAGAGTTGTATTCCTTAGCTAAATGAATTGTAACTAAAAATTATATTTTATGGCTTTCTGCTTGCCATGAGATGCTAACAAGTTTTTTAAAAAAGGAAAAAAATATTAAAAATCACATATATCAGCACCAGAATCAATAAGTTATATAATACAAGTTAATACGTTCTACTTGTATAGAATATATTAATTGTGCAGCATCCTGGCCTATTGTATAAGAAATAAATAGCCTGTCCACTAACAATGAGACAAGTCTACAAATATCAGGCTTCCAGTTTTGCGCAGTAGTGAAGCAGCTGAGGGATCATGGGGCTCTGCAATCTATGGCCAATTTCTGCCTGCTAGGGGACCCTAAATGGGCCTGAATTTGCCCCTAGAGGCAACAAAGAAGGAAGGAAGTCCTGCTGATTGCAGAGAGAGGCGGTCAATTCGATTGGTTTGGGAAAAGCCTTCTGGAAACCAGTAGGAGAAAGGCTAGCTTAACTTCAGAGTCTAGCCCAAGCTACAAGCAGCCGAAGCCTAAAAGCACTATAAGCTGACTGTAAACAATGTGTTTGGAACAGTAAAAACAGTGATTTTCTCTTTTCTACTTGAAAATTGATTTCCTAGAAAAAAGAAAAGAAAGACCCCCAAGAAGCAAAAAGCCTCCAAAAGTGAGAAGGAGGGGATCTTTGCCCCACACTTCTACAGACAGAAGCATCAAATTAAACTTTCAGGGGGAACAGAAATATATTGAAATGAAATGAAATGAATATAAGACTTAATTTGGATAAATTTGAAATTGGTGGAATCTGTTAAGATTTTCCTTTTAAATCATGAAAATAGAAGAAAACAATTGTCTATTACTGAAAAATGAACTGACATCTTGTGGTGGATGAAAATATACAGCAGTAGTTGCTCTATTACAGGAACTGGCATAGCGCAAGAAAAGATAACTTGTTTTTGGTGACTTTCAATGCCTTAATAACAGAGAACATCTGTGACAAAAAAAGAAAACATTTTGGGCCATCTACAAACTGAGAATGATAAACTTTAGAAAAAAATGACTTTTCTGGATTACAAATACCAACTCAACTGTGACTCTAAAGCTGTCTGTAGAGAAAAGAAACCCCTGATTTTTGGTTATCATGGAAAACCAGAGATCTGCAGAAAGAATATACCAAGAAAAACAAATAATTTCCAGAAGGAGATCTATGCTATGTTGCAACTAATTCAAACAACAATGATCTGAAACCATGAGAAAATTAAAAATAACTTTGAAAATATAAATGAACATATCTCCAGTTTAACTTTACAACACAGAAATTCTCAGAAAATAAAAATAGAGAATGAGCGGAAAAAACAGACAACTGAATACGAGTCAGAGGAGAGAGATTTCAAGATGGAACTTAACAATAGAAGGAAGTATGACTTAACCCAGATGGAAAGAAATTAACAGGAAATACTAGATATAGAAAAGATAACCTATACTCTAAGATCACAAAATAGGTTTGAGGACAAGAAAAAAGATCTGACAAAATGGATTCTGCCAGGAGAATGACAAGAACTTAAGAGACAAAAAAATGATAAATGAAATCAAGAAAGAAAGAAAGGAAAAGATTTTCAATGAATACAAAGGGGCGAAACCTTCCTATAAAAACATCTTACTTGTTTTGCCTTTTTTTTAATCTGCAACAACATTTACAAGATTATGGGAAAATTCTTTGATTCAGCAAAGCATATTGATCAGGAAAGATGTTTGGCAAAAAAAAAAAAGGCTAAAGTGAGAATTAAGAAATTAGATGATGGGATTTACCAGAGGGAATATTTAAAAATTAAATATCTGTTTGAATATGGTTAAAGAAATAGAAAGATTTTGGATATAAATGAAGATTAGTTTAAAATGGATGAACCCCTCAAGTAACATAGTATTTTTTCTTTCTTTTTTCCTTTGTGTTTTGTTTTTTGACATGAGAAATATAAAAATGTTGGAATGGTTTGTATAAAAGAAATGTTTTCTCTGTTTTCTTCTTCTTCTTTGTTTTAACGTATGAGAAATGTAAAAGTGATGGAATGGCTTATATGAGAAAAAAGACTTAAATACTTAAGTGTAACTAATTTTGAGAAAATCTTAACCAGTAAGAATGTTTTGAATATTGTGGGGGGAAAAAATTTAAATAAGAATTTTGTAAACAGGATCTATGATGAGGTAATCAAGATGATCAATTAGAAAGGAAGCTTTATATTGCTGTGGTTATTATTTGCAGATACATGAGAAAAATGTCTATATTTAATTGTCATTTATTCAAATAATAAGAAATGTATTAATTTAAGATTGGCAAAAGAGAATATTATTGGAAGAAGAGAAATCAAGCAAAGCCATTATATGGACTATAGAATTATAGAAATTAATTGTTATTGATTGTTTTTTAAATATAAATTTAGACAACACACTGTTTACCAAATATTAAGGTAAATCAATAAAACATATTTTTTTTAAAAAAAGAGAGAGAAGTCTACAAATATCTACAGTTGTTAAATTGCTTTCTTGGATGTTGTAACAGGACCAGAATTTGGCTTTATGGGGAATAAATAGATTTGGTCAAGCTTTCAAATGACAGCCAGACTTTGAGTCCCCTTATCAAGAGGGATACATTCTCTGAAGGTAGTATGAATCACCCAGGCTATATATATGTATATATAATGGTATCATCATCCTTAAAGCCTCTTGTTAGGTTCAGCAGTATGCATTCAATCAAAAGAACAAAATATATGAGGCAAAGAACGTTTTTATCCAGTATGAAGAGCCCTTTGGACTCTTAATTCAGCTTTTTTATATAATGTTAAACTGTAATTAATAACAAAAAAGACAGTCAAAACTTTTGATTTCTTTAACTGGACAAGGAGAATAAAGGGAACTTGGAAGCATTATGGTTTACATCCAATGTAAAATAATTGAAACTACCACGGAAAAGGGGGAAGGTTAAGTTTTCTAAATAATAAAAAGTTATAATATCCTTCTATGACTGATATTTTATTTTTTTCCCTTATCATACATGCTTTTAAAAAGGAGGATCATGCAGTAGAGCAGGATGCATAGCAGATATTAATTGTCTTTGCTTGACAAAAATGTAATTGTAACATCTCAACTTACAGCCATTCATTTAGTGACAGTTCAAAGTTACAACAGTACTGAAAAAAAGTGACCGTTTTTCACCCTTATAACTTTTACAGTATCCCCATGGTCACATGATCAAAATTTGGGTGCTTGACAACTGGCATGTATTTATGACAGTTGCAGTGTCCCAGGGTGATGTGATCAACATTTGTAACCTTTCCAGCCAGCTTCCAACAAGCCAAATCAATGGGAGAAGGCACATTCACTTAATGACTGCATGATTCACTTAACGACTGTAGTGATTTTCTTAACAACTATGGCAAAAAGTGTTATAAAATGAAGCACAATTCACTTAACAACTGTCTCGCTTAGCAACAAAAATTTGTGCCTCAATTGTGATTATACATTGATGAATATCTGTATTAAGATACAAAATATAAGCTGGAATCCTTTATAATATGAAATCTAGTAAGGCCCTTTGGAATCAAGACAAACACTGCATTTAAATCAACGTCTTCTTAGATCTTGGCTTTAAAAGAATTGAGAGACTTTTGAAAAAGTCCTACCTGTAGCTCTTCCTGCTGTAAGTATTGCTTATCTATTTAAGCCAGCGGTTCTCAACCTGTGGGTCGCGACCCCATTTGGGGTCGAATGACCATTTCACAGGGGTCGCCAAACAACGCAGTCCACCATTTTTCCCCCTTTTCCTTAGCTGTGCTACTCCCTCTTATTCTATTGGCTTTTGAAAGCCAACAGAATAGACTCTCTTGAATACAGTCTAATTCTATTGGCTTTCAAAAGCCAATAGGAATTGACCAGGCTGTCTCTGCCCTGCTGAGCCTGCCAAAAGTCCCAGTCTGCAAACGGTGCTGCAAGTTGTCTGCAGCAAAGGCGAGCTGTCTAGAAGTTTCCACCCCTCCCTGCTGAGCAACTACTAAAAATGTAAGTAAAAGAGGGCCAGGGATGGGAGGTGGGAGGCCGGCGGGCGCAGGGAGGGTTGCTGGCGCGTGTGGGGCCCAGCGGGTGCCTCACCTCCCTTGGGCTGGGCCAGCTGGTGGCCCAGCCAGTGGTTGCTCTGCACAGTTGCTGCCCCTTGCCAGCTATGCCTCGGCCGGCGCAGGGGGACAGCACCACGCATGTACGGCGCTCCCGGGCAGGGAAAGTCCTCAACTTACAACCGGTTGGGGTCCTCGACTTACAACTGGTTGGGTAGTCCTTGACTTATGACCGGTTGGGTAGTCCTCAACTTACGACCGGTTTGGGGGTCGCGGCACTAAAAAGGTTGAGAACCACTGATCTAAGCCAATAAAAGCAAAGTATTCTTGTTTGTACTATTGACAGTACAAAACATTATGTATATAATAGCTTGTCTATGTCTTGTTGACTATACTCTGGAAAATCTCCCATGTTGAAGTAAGAAAATGGCTACCCCCAGAAAGTGCATCTTTTCAGCAGCAACCCCTAAATTTGGAATGCTCTCCCAGTAAGGTAGGACATGTCCAAAACTTTACACAACTTGTCAACTTTAAAATATGGAGCAATAAAAATGTTTTTTCCTGACACTTGAAAAAAATAATAATTCTAGGCACTCTTTTTCAAACCTGGCCAAGCTAAGATATGTGAACCTCAACTCCCAGAAGTCCCAACCAAATGGGGAATTTTGGGAGTTCAAGTCCACATATTAAAGTTGCCAAGTTTGAAAAATATTGCCTTAGACTTTTTCCCCAGCATCAGGTAAAGACACTTTTTTTCGTTCAACAATTTAAATGTGTTAATATACTAATATATTCAAATTACATGCCATATAAACAATTTAAAAATCTGTTTGACAGATTGTTTATATGTTTAATTTCAAACATATTTATATAGTGATGTTAATATTGTAATCTGCCCCAAAATATGATTTCCTTAAATCAAATAAGTAAAACAAATACCTACTAAAATGGATATTGCATGTCTGTTCGATTTCTCAGCCTATACATTACCTACCTTTAACTTCAGTTCTTTAAATAATAATCAGTGAATTAATGCAATCTGTCCTTTTTCCAGACTTGGTTTTCCATGACTGCATGTTCCTTTGAGTTCAATGTATTGATCAAAAAAAAGCTCAGCAGTAGCTGCATCTAATCCCATGATGTACAAAGGGCCAGGATTACCACCAAACAATTTTGTAAAGCTGTAAAAAGTTCTGAATGGGATTTTATGTTTCTGTCATAGATAAAATTTCCTGTTCTTCTTAGTTTAGATTTCGCAGACTGATCTGAATTCAGAACAACAATCTTTCTTGTTCTTTGTTTCCTACTAATATCATAACACCTCACAAATGGGGGACTAATACTAATAACCCATTAAGGGTGCATTTTGAAGAAAGGGTAGTGGATTTACCAGACATACTCATACATATTTGATAGGTATAGCAGGCAGGGTTAGGGCTTAAATCTGTTTCTTGGAAAAAGTTAAAAAAAAGAGAGAAGGACGACGATCATCTTAATATTTCATACAAAATGCAGTTGCAATCTTCTGATAAATAGCAAGTATTTTCTGAAAAATAGCAGAAAACAGTGAGAAAGTAAATCTGAAGAATGCTTTCCTTACATATAAAAACAATTGTGGCTGCAGTAATTTAAATGAGAAAAAGTGTGGTGGAAAAATATGAAAAGTTTAATTACAAATGAAGATGTGAAATATATCAATATTCTTTCTCTTATTGAATATACATTTTATTTCATGTGGATTCTGTTTCTTAGGTATTGGGAGGAGAGGAGGTTGTAGCTGAATCTTTATTTATTTGTAACTGGATTGGTTCCTGCTATTGTTAAAGTACATATGTATTGTATCTTCCATCAAACTATTATCTGTAAGTCCTGAGCAAATTACTTCCATTGCACATCTCTCCAACTTAATATAGTCAAAATAATAATCATAAATCATATAATAATGTACTATGATAATTTATTATGTGATTTTTGATAACAAATAAAATGGCTGAAGTGTGCAGTCATTTTTTTTTATTGAATGAGGACTCAGTATGGGAGATTTACATTGTTATTCGTTGACCAAATTATTCAGTAAATTGAAATTTTAATATTACTTGTGATTTATAAATAAAATACTTATAAACATAGGTTTTCTACAGATAATGCTGGTTTTTCTGTGTTATGAAGTATATCTTCCAGTCAGCTGCATTATCTTTTCTTTAATATATATTGGGTTCTTTTAATTCTTTTTTAATTGTAAATCATGCAGGATCACTATGAAGTTGGGTAGCCTTGAAACTGAAATATTAAATCAAATATATATGTGGGTGTATATACTTGTTTATGTGTGCATGTGTGTGTAATTATATAAAATATTGTAGACAGAAATGTATATTAAATCCTTAAATACTGTATATGCTTTTTGTGTTATTGAACTGTTTTTAAAAGATTCTTTATTTTTTCTTTCCTTTTGCTTTTTGTTACTGTTTTCTTTATTTTTTTTTCAATCTGTTCTGTTAAACAAATAAGTTGCAATAAATACATAAAAGCTACCCTACAAACTAGCAGCTCCCCAATTTCATTCAACTAGAGCAATGTCCAGTTGACTAGCTAATCTGCTGTATGGTCTGTCTAGAAGAACTAGATAAAGAGTAAAGAAATTTTTTTTGTATCCTTCTTTTCTATATGTTCAGAAGAGTGATTGATAGTTGGTTTTCTGCCAATTGTTAATACTGGATGGGACAGAAAAGGACATCAAAACTCAGGAACTACTCCACAGATAACTGATTGAAGGTAGCAACACTGCCCAGCATTACATGTTAATATGGAAGAGCACATAGCATCGACAACAATTCATCAAATCCAGGATATATTTTCCTCATTAAAGACCAGTTAAATCAAGAATTAATCAAGCACTGGTAAAACAGAGAATAGTTCACAGACTCTACCTACTACGAGTCTGATGTTTAAGATACTATGAATCATTTGTTACCAAGAAGGTTCTGCCCCATAATAAAAGATGTGTGGGTCTTTTGGATGAAATTTCACTGACTTAATTTGGATTTATCATCCCTGAATCTCCATACTTAATAGTCTGGGGGGAAAATGGAATATTAACTTGATGGCCTTTTTTTATGAATCCCACATGATTTTGGATTCTATTTTTATATGCTTAGTGCCATTGTTTTTCTGATTTGGAGGTTTAGACTAATAGTTCTTAAATTCAAACTTTAGCAAAGCTGTTATTTTGATTTTATAGACAAAAGGAATGGTTTCCCTGGCAACAGTACTAGGGTAAAATACTTCAGTTGGCAACACTATTCTTACCCACTCAAGCTTCTTTTAGCTATTCTTCAGGTAAGGAATAAATCAATAATAATCAGTAGGAAATACTCAGTTAATCCAAGAGAAGCTAAGGACACGTAAGTCTATTCATTTATTGGTCCAACCAGAACTATTGAAAAGATTTCTACTCTATTGTGAGTTTGGAATTTCATGGTTTCAAACTTGACTGTTGTTCAATTTTAGCCCAAAATAGAAAAGATAAACTGCACTTCTTTTTCCTTTACCTCTAGGATTTTCTTTATTCAAACACAGTTCTTGCAATATATGAAACATATGTATATATATGCAAATCCTGGGCAATATGTTAACAAATAAAAGAGAAAACGAGCACCAGGATATAATAAACCAGCCTGTTTAATATAAACAAGCCTGTGGTTAAGAAGAGTCACTAAGCTTTCGTCCGGCCAAAAACTGCCGGCGTCATCAGAGTTAGAATAGGAGAAGATCGGGAAGGCAGCTCATATAGCCTCCTGCCTCTGCGCCCAGCTCCTTGAGCACGTCATCGGCCTGTTGATTGTATTAATCCGTATTGCACCGAGTTGTTCCACATCAGGCAAACTGTCCTTGGCTCCACTGGTTGTTTTACAATCCTCAAGTGTTCTTTTAGAGCAGTGGTTCTCAATCTTTTTCAGGTTGAGACCCACTTGCGCTGCCCATGCGTGCCGCGACCCTGACCCGGGTGTGCGCACGCACGCGCAACGGGCCAATCCGCGCATGCTCAGTGCGCATGCGACGGAAAAAATAAAATAAAAAAAATAAAAAACAAAATGGCGGACCGCAACGGGCCATCCGTGCATGCACGCATGCGACGGGCCGAACGGCACATGCGCGGCATGCGCGACGAAAAAAAAATAAACAAAAATAATAAAAAACAAAATGGCGGACCACGATGGGCCGATCCGCGCATGCATGGCGCGCACGGCAGCCCGAACCGCGCATGCGCGGCGCACACGCGACGAAAATAAATAAATAAAAATTAAAAAAACAAAATGGCGGACCGCGGTGTCCGGCGACCCCCGCGAAACGGTTGTTCGACCCCAAATGGAGTCGTGACCCATAGGTTGAGAACCGCTGTTTTAGAGCATGTGCAAGCACTTGGAGGGTGGCTGTCAATCCGTCCCTGTGCCCAGTCTCCCTCCCTTCCAGGGCCATTATCCTCCCCCACCCCTAAGGCCATTGTCGTAATTCCTCCGCTCCAGTCCTGCAACAAGCAGCTGTTCCGGCATTCCTGCTCTCTGTCTTCCCCCTCCCACCCTCTCCTTCCAGATCACCTCAGTGCTTCCGTCCCTGGCTTAGGGCCATTTGGTCCATCATCTCAGTCCTTTGGAGTCGTGGTCGTCCCACCTATACAGCCATCGTCCCAATTATGCAAAACACTGTCATCGTCTTCCTTAGAGATCGTGCCTATCTCATCCATCATTCTACTGTCCCAATTCTGCCAAGGAAGAATTAAATGTCTTCTCAGCAAGCTGTGGTGCTGTTTTTCCCATCTCCTAAGAGTCTGCTAAGCCGGCAAAAGATCTATATGCCGGTTGATGAAATTTTCATTAGAGAGCCAGGTTTCCTTGAGTAGGCGGCCACCATTGGTAGTCTCACGAGCTATGACCTCTGCGTTAGCTAGATCAAAGGTGTGGCCAGAGCTGGACATATGGGCCCACACTTGTGACCATTGCTCCTGCCTTCTAATAGCCAGTTCATGTTCATGAACCCTGGTCCTCAGCCTTTTAGTAGTTTCCCCAACGTAATTGCTCGCACAGTCTTTGCAATTAATTCTATAAACCACAGATCTTTGACCGTTGGGGAGCGGTTTTTTTGGATGCATGACCTTGGACCTAAGGGTGTGCTCGGGCCTATGGGCAACGCTCACATTGTAGGAGGCCAACAGCTGTGCTGTGGCCTCGGAAACATCATGGATGTAAGGGAGGGTTGTTCGTGGGGCTGGCATTGCTGTCACATTGGAGCGTGAGTCTCTATGATTTCGATGTGCTGTCTCACAAACTCCATGGGATAGCCATTGCACATGAAGATGTGATGAAGATGTTTTTTTCTCCTTGGCTTTAGCTCTGCCCGTGCTACAATGGGAATTAACCCATTTAAATAGCGTCCGGATACAGCTGATTTTATGTGCTACCGGGTGGTTGCTATTATAATGTAGCATTCTGTCTGTATGGGTGGGTTTATGGTATATAGACGTGCACAGTGTGCCATTGGGGCGTCAGTACATCCAGAAAGGCAAGGCTGCCTTGGGTCTCTTTTTCTGCGGTGAAGCAGATGTCTGGATATACCAAGTTCAGTTCCTCCAATAATTTGGCGCTATCCCATCTTTTGACAATCACAAAAGTATCATCTACATAACACACCCAAAATTGTGGGTGGTACCTAGACATTACTATTGACTCTAGCCACTGAAGAATTGCCTCATCAATAATGCCTGAGATGGGGGATCCCATTGGCGTCCCTTTTATTTGTTCATATACCATGCCCCGAAATGTGAAGTATATCTTCATGCATAAGGTTAGCAACTGTATTAAATCATTGGTATGGAGAGACTCCTTATGTTGTTCTGGTCCCTCTTGTAGGAGGTCCCTTATTGCCGTGGCCGTGACTGTGAACATGAACTGACTATTAGAAGGCAGGATCAATGCTCACAAGTGTGGGCCCATATGTCCAGCTCTGGCCACACCTTTGATCAAGGAAGCCTGGCTTTCTAATGAAAATTCCATCAACCAGCATATAGATCTTTTGCCAGCTTAGCAGACTCTTAGGAGATGGGAAAAACAGCACCACGGCTTGCTGAGAAGACATTTAACTCTTCCTTGGCAGGATTGGGGCGGTAGAGATGGGCACGATCTCTAAGGAAGACGATGACAGCGTTTTGCATAATTGGGACGATGGCTCTATAGGTTTGGATGACCACGACTCCCATGGACTGAGATGATGAACCAAACGGCCCTAAGCCAGGGACGGAAGCGCTGAGGCGATCTGGAAGGAGGGGGAGGTAGGGGGAAGACAGATAGCAGGAATGCCAGAACAGCTGCTTGTTGCAGGACTGGAACGGAGAACTACGACAATGGCCTTGGGGGTGGGGGAGGATAATGGTCCTGGAAGGGAGGGAGACTGGGCATAGGGACGGATTGACAGCCGCCCTCCAAGTGCTTGCACATGCTGTAAAAGAGCACTTGAGGATCGTAAAACAACCAGTGGAGCCAAGGACAGTTTGCCTTATGCGGAACAACTCGGCACGATACGGATTAATACAATCAACGGGCCGATGACATGCTCAAGGAGCCGGGTGCAGAGGCAGGAGGCTATATGAGCTGCCTTCCTGATCTCCTCCTATTCTAACTCTGATGACGCTGGCAGTTTTTGGCCAGACGAAAGCTTAGATATATATGTAGGTCTTTGGTTCTTCGGGTTTTCTCCCACGTAGAATTTGAAGTGTCTTGGCGACGTTTCGATGAAGTCTCATTCATCATCTTCAGGCTGGTGCTTTTGGCTTCTGCTTCTAGGAGCAATGTGTGGTCTAAGCTGTTTTTTCCTTTTAACTGCCAGTGGGGGTTTGAACTGATTGGCTGAGAGTTTGGCTATGTTCTGATTGGGTGGAGGTGTGTTCTGATTGGTTAGGGGCTTGGCTGTGCTCTGATTGGCTGGGGGGTTGGCTGTGTTCTGATTGGCTGGGGGAGTGTTCTGTTTGGGTGGGGGCTTTTTTGTGCTGGAGGGGTTCAAAGTGGCCAATGATGCAGCTGTGGTCTGGCTCCTGGTCTGTGGTCGTGCCTCATCATCGGTGTGGGTTTGGGTTTGCTTTTTGCGTGGATGTGTGGAGGTGGCATCCTGTGTGGTTCTGGTGTCAATCTTTGTGTTAGGAATTCGTTTGTCAATAAGGGCGGGTTTCCAAATGGCTGGTAGGCGGGAGGTATCATCTCGTTTGTTCATGCTGTGGGGGCGTTTTTCTATCTCGATGGCTTCTCTGATTATTCTGTTATTAAAATGTTCAGTTTTGGCAATAGTTCTGGTCTTTTTGAAATCAATTTCATGTCCTGTGGCTTTAAGGTTTTGGACCAGGGAAGAAGTTGGTTCCTCTCTTTTGACTGAGTTTTTGTGTTCTTCAATCCGTGCACTTATTCTTCTGTTGGTTTGTCCAATGTATGTAGTGGGGCAAGCAGTACATGGGATTTCATATACTCCTTGATTTTCTAACTCAATTTTGTCTTTAGGGTTTCTTAGGATGGTGGATATTTTTCTGTTTGTGCAGAATGCTGTCTTGACGTTATATTTGTGCAGGATTTTGCTGATCTTGTCTATGGTGCCTTTTATGTATGGGAGGAGGGCTTTGCCGTTTTCTTGTTCTCTGTCATGGATTTTAGTGGGAGTTTCTTTTTTGATTAAGTTGGAAATCTTATTTCTTGGGAATCCGTTGGATGTTAGTACATTAGTGAGAGTGTGTAGTTCGGTTTTTAGGTGTTGTTCGTCAGCTAGGCATTTGGTTCTGGAGATGAGTGTCTTGGCTACGGAGTTGATCTGTGCTGGGTGGTGGTGTGAGAGTGCGTGCAGGTAGCGGTTTGTGTGTGTTTTCTTCTGGTAGATGGTGTGTCCTAGGGAGCCATTGAATTTCTTGTAGACTAAGACATCCAGGATGGGAAGTTGGTTATTAGCTTCTGTTTCCATGGTGAACTGTATTTTGGGGTATAGGCTGTTGAGGTTGTGAGGAAGTTATCCAGTTTTTCTTTCCCTTGTGGCCAGATTATGAAGGTGTCGTCTACGTATCTGAGCCAGAGTTTGGGTTTGTGATCAGAATTTTCTGTGTGAAAGATAACATTCATTTCAGTGAGGCTGCATTAGTAAGACTAATATATATTCTATCATATATTTATTTGTCTGTGACCATGGTAGATATTTAAATTTTCAAATTTTCTCTAAATTAAATATACTTAAAAACACAGCATTAAAGATTCATTCTATAGAGTTACTGAAGCAGGTGACCGTATTATGGATGCTCTGTTCTCCTGATCATCCAGGAAGAATCAAGAATGAGGCATGTAGCAACATTTTAGCTTTTCTATTCATATGAAGGCTGCTGAATTATCCAGTAAATTTTGAATTTTGCAACTGGCAGTATTACACATTTTCATGAAATCTAAATATTGTTGAAAAGAAAGAAAATCTTGCTTAGACTGCAGAATATTGATTGATGTTGTTGTTTGGCTGGCAATGGGAAATACCCAAAATCTAATATTGAAACATTCAGGAATAGGCTAAATATTCAGTGAATAACTGATAGGTGTTCCTTTATTTTTGCTGCAAATAGTCATCATGGCACAAATTCCTTTAAAATGCCAAATAAATGCTAGCATTGTAAGCTTACTACATTTTTATGTCTATGCTATTTTTTGCTGCACTATTTATTTTCTACCATTATTTTCTCAAGAGTTGTCATATTATGTGTGTTTCCTAGATGAACAGTATAATCAGTTTTTGCCCTCTTCCATGGTTTTGAATCATGGTTTCCATTTCTATTTAGACTGTGGCTCCAATTTTTTTTTCTGCATGACATTCCTACATAATTTGCATTTTTGATCTGTCTATTTTTAACCCTTATGTTTTAAAGATACGACATTCTATGATGAAGCCTTTAAAAAACTGAGAAAAAAATAGCCAAGCATATATACTATAACTACTTTGCATATATGCCAACAACACCAACATGTTTAGAAATATTTTAAACTCTTATTCTATTCCTTATGGAAAGGACTGTAATAGATTTTTGTCAATTTCCACTTGCATTCTAGAAAGGATAAGTAGTTTAGCTTGATTTTTAACTGATTAAATAGTTGGCCAGTCTCTTTCTCACTTTAAATTGCCAATGCTATTTGCCTTAAAACAATTTTCTTTATCTTTGTATCAAAAATGTAGAATTTGCATACTGAAATGTAAGGACAAAGAATGTTAAGTTCTTTGTAAATAGCAAGAAAAAATAAAATTCCAGTAAATTAAAAACTGTTTATAATCTTATCAGTTCACTCAGAGATCTTGATTTTATATATTAGAGCAGTGGTTCTCAACCTTTTTCAGGTTGAGACCCCACTTGCGCCGCCCATGTGCGCCGCGACCCCGACCCGAGCACGCGTGCAATGGGCCGATCCGCGCTTGCACAGCGCGTGCGCGATGGGGAAAAATAAAAAAACAAAAAAAAACAAAATGGCGAACCGCAACGGGCTGATCCGCGCATGCTCGGCACGCGCGCCCAAAAATTTTTTTAAAAAAACAAAAAAACAAAATGGCGGACCACGACGAGCTGATCCGCGCATGCGCGGCGCACGTGTGACGGGCCGATCCGTGCATGCGCGGCGCATGCACGACGGAAAAAAAATAAAAAAAAAATAAAATAAAAAACAAAACAAAAAACAAAATGGTGGTCCACGATGGCCCGAATCGCGCATGCGCGGCGCGCGCACGACGAAAAAAAATTAAAAATAAAATAAAAAAACAAAAAAAAACAAAATGGCGGACCGCGGTGTCCGGCGACCCCCGCGAAACGGTCGTTCGACCCCAAATGGGGTCACGACCCATAGGTTGAGAACCGCTGTATTAGAGAAATGGAACTCTAATTTAGTTCATTATGATTTACCCTTACACATTTATTTGAACTATCCTGAAAATCATTGGTCACAATCCTAGCTTTCCAGAGACCTTAAAAGAGCCTGTTCTTCCCACAAACACCAGGATAGTGTGATGTTGGATCACAGGAAAGTTAACTATTAAGGTGTTGGGAAGTGTCTTTTGGAGGGCATCAGGAGTTTTTCTGATCATGTTGTATTTTTCCCCATTGTTATTGCTTTTTGAAAGCTACCCAGAGTTGTGCTGCATAGGAAGAGCAACTGTAGAAATCTTTTAAATAAATAACTACTTTACTTGATTGCCTTTCTCAGTAAAAGGTAGTGAATATAATGTCTGTGAAAAGTTAAAGACTTGAAATTAGAAAAAATAAATTAACTTTGTATATAGTTTCTTAGTCAATAAACATTATCAAAATGTTGTCCCAAATGAAAAACAATTTTAATATATTGGTAAAGCACAAAACCACACATGGCAATGATGACATAAATGTGCAAGAGATGCTGTCATTTTATTTATGCCATCCTACCTTAACACTGGTTTTTCAATTTAATAGTAATTAACATTATATGTTCACATTTGGCTTATAGTATATCTCATAAAGTTTTGTGCTGTATGAAAATTGTAAAGGTGCATGATTGTGCTATGTTTGAGTTGTTTCTAATGATTATCTTCACTGTTCAGTGTTCTTTCAATACGGGTACCTACAACAATACCAAAGCAGATTTAGAGAAAGGGAAATTTATATGACTAGCTATATGTACTAGCTATATGTACTTAAATAGTTTTCTATTAGAGACATCACAAATTTTATAGCCATGTAAACCCAGACATAGTGGGTTTTCTATATATTAGCAAAATTAAATATTATGATAAAATGTTGTTTTGGTACATATGCACAGATATACAGCATATATTTCAATTTGGACTTGCAAATTAGTTTCTTTAACCTACTTGTATCCCAGCTATTAGTAAACAGAGCAATTATGTAGGAGGAAAAGCTCAGTGATTATAGTATAATTCCAATCCCATGTTAGTGTTAATATGTAAGGGGTGACAAGCTTGAACTTTTTAAAAAATGTGCAAATGTAGTGGAGACTATTTATTAGGGCTCTGAAAAGCATGATGCTTTGCAAAGCATGTTGACATGAATAAAGTATTATTTCTGATTCATTAATACACCTGACTTTTGCACGATTTGTCTAATTGCTTTGAAGGATGTTTTCCAAATTTCTCAATCTTTTTGTATACAATATTCCTGCTAGGATCAGCAGCGGAATGGTGTGACTAGGCATGCACATGGACAATCCTAAGCAGGACATTCTTCAGACAAACCTTGAATGATTTGAAATAATTTGGCTACTTTAACATTTGAAGTAGTGCTTCATTCACCCCACTACATTTTCAGAAGTGCTTTTCTTTAATGCATTGTATTAACTAGTTCTCTTGCTATTTTATAGGTTGGGGGTGTTAGATCAGCCTTTCCCATGTTGGTATTGGTCAAATGTGTTCCAGTTACAGTTCTGTTCCCAGAATTCCTAATCAGCTTGACCAAAAGATAGAAAATCCTGGCAGTTATAGTTCTAACTAATTTTGAGGGTACCAAATGGGGGATAATGTATTAGAATACTGAATTCAAATACATCATTAAGAAGACACATTCCCCTTGAAGATAGTAATCTCTAAGAATTTTCTAAACTGGAATAATTCATTGGTATCCATTTGATATGTCTTTTCCACTTCTGCAATTAATACTGCAGACTGATATAGGATCAAGGCCTTAACAACATTATTAGTAAACCCCCTACCCCCCCAAAAAAAATTGGGAATCAGCTATGCATACAGCAGTCTTTAAAGTTGGCACTAGACTGATGGAATAAGAAACTCAGTTTTTTTTCATTTTTCACATTTGAGTAAAGGAAGGAATTGTGTTAGGCCTTTAAGCATTCATAAGATAGGGGAAGTGGAGGAAGCAAGTAAAACAAAATGATTGAAAACTGGCAATCTACATGCATTATAAATTGGGATGTATCATGACATCACCAAACATATATCATCATTTTGACCTAATCTTAATTTTCTATTGATGCTTATAATAGACCAACAGACAAATACAAAATTTCAGTTAGTGCTACCTAAATTCTGTGCATTTGCATGCATGCACAAGCCATTCCCTTATTAATCTGGAAGAAAATAAAGTAAATTCTTCAACAGCTCATGAACACTTATAGGAAAATAACATAAACATAATTTCTAAATTCAGAATTTTGCCATTTCTTAACAACAGGGCCTCACTGGGTTTCTGGTTGTGCTTCCCAACTGTAGCATAATACCAGGGACTGTATTTTTTAATTTAGATGCTGCACCTATAAAAGTAATTTAACCAGGTTATGATTTCACACATTAAAAATCCACTTGAAATAAAATAGTTTATACTGCTGAAATGATGTGACCCAGTTAACAGTGTTTTTATATCAACATAGAAAAAAGTAAGGTTGGATGAAAAATTACATATTGGAAAAGGAAGAGCTTTGTCCATTATTGGAAGGCATTTTCTCCAATAGAAGGTTTCTGCTGGCAATATTTGCTGATTCCCTCTTCTCTGCAGCCAATTGTATCCTCTGATCTCCTTTACTCTGGATAACATGATTAAATTATGAAGTAGCTTTCCAGATGAAACAAATGACTTCTGGGGAATTGTGGATTGTATAAAGACCATTTTCCACTTTCATTGTTGAGATTATCCTCTGTTGGTCTAAGCAAAGTCTGGATGCAGTCCAGTGATTGCAACTGTTGACTGATTGAACTAAAATCCCAGCTGAGGCACTGTTAGAATACTAATAATGAACTGAAGTGAATGCAGATGGCTGCTTTATATGATAAATGTCACAGGAATAGTCTTACAGAGAGGGTTCTTATTTAGCAAAGCTAATTGGAATTGGAAGTTCTGTTGTTAAACAGGGGGTCATAAGTTGAAAAAGCATTTATATCATGTCACTTAGCAATGGCAGTTACAGCAGTCCCAGTTGCCATCCTTAAACAAGGATTGTGAAGGTCATTAAACAAGGACCTCATGTGACCATGACTTCAGATTTCCTACCAGCTTCTCCATTGATTTTACTTGTGGGAAACTCACAAGTTCAACAAATTAGTCCAAGTAGTACTTTAATTTCACCAGAAGTTTTCAACACAGATAATTGTGTTGCAATTGTGTCAGATCAATTGCAATGGGAAGGAAAAACAATAGTCTTTAATTTTGGACAATATAATATAGCCTTTAAGTAAATGCTGGTTGTCTTCTTCATAAAAAGAGATGACTGCATTCTCCTTTTCTTGCTTGGTGTCTATGAAAATAATTACATGGCTGCAGTTGAAATTAAATTTTCACTTAACGTATGTCTTTATAAAATTAGTTTCAAAGAAAATTAAATTCCATTTTTCTTCAGAGAGGAAAAATGCCAAATTTTGAATGTATTTTCTGGTTTAAGAAAGCAGGATAGTTTCCCTGAAATCTATAATATTCCTGTTTCACTGTTTCCAAAGGATCATTTTAGGAGGAAATCTTCAGTTTGGTCATTATCTTGGTATGGAAAATGGTACCCATTATTGAAAGGTGGTCTGTATTTGTATTAATACAGAGAATGCCATTTTAGAAATGAGCCTGATTGCATGGTTCATTTTGTTCTCCTTTGTAGAGCCAGGCTGCGGCCCACTACAAAGGCACTAAACATGCCAAGAAGCTCAAAGCACTGGAAGCCATGAAAAATAAGCAGAAATGTGTAACTACCAAGGACAGCGCAAAGACTATCTTCACTTCCATCACTACCAATACCATCAATATCAACTCTGACAAAACAGGTTAAGCGATTATTTCTGTTGTGATTGATTTCTTTTATTCTTTTCCCCTTGTTGACTGCCATGTCCGTTGGCTTATGTGCTTGCCATTCTGATTCATGCTTGAGCCATCATTCTGTATAATATTGATTTGTTTCTTCTTCCCAGTATACTTACAAGGGGAAGGTAATCATGGCAAGTTGTGTAACTGATTTCTCTTGTGTGAAAGGATGTTTGTCATCATGTCAGGCACAGATGCATATATTTTAAGATGAGTAATATCCATTGCCAGCAAACAATTAAAATTGCTCAGAGCCTTGTAGTCTAGGTCAGAACTGCCTCCCTCTTTGCAGCTTTCTATGACTATTTTTACTACCAACATAGGGAAAAAAGCAACTAGTTTCATCCAGAAGCCTCTTTTGTAAGCATTTTGTCAAAGCTTTATTGTCACATATTATTATTCCACAAGGTATTGCATGATTTCAAATTGGATAATTGCCATGTACCCTCCACCCACTTTATAAACAGGTAAGTGTGACCAAAATGCATTATTCTTATATTTCAGTTGCACAGATTGAAAAACACTATGTTTAAAATTATTGATCAAAATCAGATTGTATTTGTTTCTCTCTACTTCTCCTAATAATAAAAACATTGCCAGCAGCTACTAAGTTGATGGGACTTCAGTCGCCTTGTATTTAAAATCTGAACCACTATCTGGGAAACTTTATAAACAGTATTATTCAGTATTTTATGTAAAAGAACTGATATTGTCCTTTTCTGGTTTACCGTAGTGTTTGTAGTATGCAAGGCCCATATATCTGGGTGAGATGGGCAACATACAAGTTTAATAAATAAAGATAAATAAAGTACATAAAAATGGTCAAGATGCATTTGCACTTTTCCCAAGCTAACCCATGATCTTTTTTCTCCATTCTTCTGTATTTTCTTTTCATTTTTTTCATATATATTCTAGAGATCTCTTGATCAATAGGAATTTAGGAAGCATGCACATATTTGCATCATAATCTTTACTTTAGGGTGTATTCCATCTAGGATTACCTTAGATTGTTTGATATAATCTCTACAACCAAAGCTTGTTTCCTAATTTTATAGGGGTTGATTTAGAGAAGTTATGTGTTTATTCTTTCATTGTCACTAAAGGAACTTCTTGTGCAGGTAATATAATTATTTCCTTATTGATAGTTATCATATGGTAAAGGTTTCTCAATCTGAACATTTCTGAATATTTTCATTGTCTTCCTTCTCTCTCTCTCTCTCTCTCTCTCTCTCTCTCTCTCTCTCTCTCTCTCTCTCTCTCTCTCTCTCTCTCTCTCTCTCTCTCTCTCTCTCTCTCTCTCTCTCTGTGTGTGTGTGTGTGTGTATTCTCTCTTTAATTCTCAAAAAAATCCACCTAGGTCTGAAATTATACTAACATTCCTGGAAGTAAATTACTGTGGAGCTTATTGTTATATAACATGTTTAGTGTCATATTGTTAAAAGCACTTTATGCAATTTTAAGTTTATGTGTAAAATTAAATTGTGCCAAAATTGATTACTTCTAAATTCAGTTAATTTATTTTTTATGAATCAATTATTAAACTTCCTTCCAAAAAATTAGTCTTAGGTTATATTGCAAATAGCTTTTTTCATTGAAAGGAAAATGAAATTGCAGGGTAGAACAATTATATTCAAAATGAAAATCTTATCTAGCTTTTTAGATTTTTTTATTCCTCCTTTATTATTCTCATAAATAACTCAGGATGGTGAATATACCTAATACTTCTTCCTCTTCCTATTTTCCCCACAACAGCAACACTGTGAAGTGAATTGAGCTGAAGGTGGTGGTTTCAAATTCACCTAGCTCCTTCTTTTTTGTTATTTATTTCAGATTTTTTACATTCTTAAGCTTATGGTTAAAATTTTCTTTCATTCAGGATTGAAGGCAAACTCACTTAGCATTTTCATACTTGTTATTTCAAAGGCCTTTAATAGTTTAGAAGGAGTTAATGAACAATTCCTGAAAATGATTAAAAAGTGAATTTTGCTAAACTGAGTGCATCAGTTGTGAACAAGACGGGTAAATCCAATTGTCTCCCAGCATTCAGACCCATGGAAATTCTATCCTGTAGTCTCCTTAGAAAAAACAAGTATTCTGGAGCACATGTGAGTGACTGCTACCCTCTGCTTATCCATAAAGATTCCAAAGAACCAGTCTACTCTGTGGTTCCTTGATCTTTGCCAAGTCAATGCAGCAAAGGCATCATATTTTAAATGAGAAAAAAAAATAAGGACTTGGGCAAGATTTAATATATCTTTTTAAAGCAATGGTTCCATTAACGTCACTTAAAGATCCTTTGTTTAGCCAGAAAGCGATTACTGGATAATTCCATCCAGAGTTTTTATGAATGCTGTTAACAGACCTTTCCAAAATTATGTCAATCAACTGATAGCTCAATTGTACTGTTAAGGATTTCCTACCTTCTGGATACAAGTCAATTTTATTCCAAGTTCTGTTATTGTTTAACAATAGCAATCAATTAGGCATGGATTGATTAATTTCTTTAAATTCCTTTGTATATTTTCTGTTCATTTGCAAGCCATAAATGTGATGTCATGTGAGAGGTGAAAGAAACCAGTGAAACAGGGGCTTTTTTAAATAGTTATCCAGCCATGTCCACAATTTCTGATGTTGCTTCTAATTTTTATATATTGGATCAAAATACAATAACTGTAATAGATTCTTAATGAAGAGAAAATGTATCTTTAGAATCACATTCAATCAATCTCTAATGAGTACCCCAAAACTATATGCACTCTTACTTTTCCAACCCCTTCTGTTTTCCCACATTACTTTACAGTATATCTTACCAGTAGGATCTGAAAATACATTCCTACTTATACAACTGTTCCTTGATAAATTATTTTCTGATGAGCAAAATGTTGATATGTTTGTTATTATATCTGAGGCTGCTGATGGGTAAAGAATGAGATACACTGATGGTTGTAGCTGAAATAAAAGTTAAGATTGGAAACTGTTTAGGATAATCATAGTGTTTGTGCAAAACATGGAAATAGCACTTTAAACAAATTAAGATTTGAGCAACAGTTGCTGTTTAAGTAGGAATGTATTTTCAGATCCTACCAATAGATCATATGGATACCCTCTTCTCCTCTTTTCAACATTATGTCCTACATTTCCACACAAAGCTTTTTTCTTAAACTTGTAATTGAGCAATGATTCTGAATAGTGAACAGACTAAATTGACAGCTGGCACCAATATGATACTGGTAGCAAGTTCTCCTACAAAGAATAGCTTAAAAACAGTAGAAGGAAGTTTAACCATAGAAATAAATCAATAAAATGGTGAGGGAGTAGGAATTTTTAATATATGTGGACAATGCTGATATTGCTGTTCACTTTTGTTTTTCTGGATGTTACACTCAAAATGTGGCCATTTGTTTTATTGTTTAGTTCATTTATTTGTATCCTTCTAAGAATTTAGCAAGTGATATCAAAATTCATTTAAAAAAACCAACAAAAATCTCAATAGAAGTCATGTCACATTGCATTATGGATTAGCTCCTTGAACTATTTGCATGTTCCACCAAATTAGATGTCATAGGCATGCTCCAGGTCCCCTCTCTTAAATGTTGCATCTGATGGATGCATAACTTTTCTGTAATAGCCCCAGTCTTGTAGATCACCCATTTACTTGAGATCCAGTAGGCACCCAGTCTCTTACTCTTTCCCCCAATTCTGGAACAGGATGAAGTTGGTGCCTGGGGAGGTTGTGGTGGCTACACTGAAGAAGATTGGTTGTACTGCCAAGATTTTGCTTTAATTACTTTTTGTTTTTATGATGTTTTGTTCTATGAACTTCCCAGAGTTATGTCTCTAAAGATAGACAGCTGATGATGGAGGGATGGAAGGATGAATGGATTAATTAATTAGTTTAGAATCAATAGTGCCTTCTATTCTCTGATTTCTGGGAATGATTCCCTGAATTGAATTACACTTATTTCTACAAAGAATAAGTTTACAATGGTCTCCTGAAGCCACTGCTCTTTTCTTTTCTCTTTGCTGGTATATTACAAATAGATTTCATGGTACTCTTATTTTTTTCCATTACAGTTAGGGATGTTTTATGATTGTCAGCTGCTTTGTGACCTAAAATTGAATGGCATGTCAGGGTATATATGTAAAATATAAAAGACATTTTTTTTAAAAAAAAGAATACTGGTTTCCATACTGTTTTTAATTTTTTTCAGTATACGTCAAAACATTTGTTTTAAAATAATAGCATGGCATTTGTCTAAAAGCCTTTTTGTCTTATGTTTCTGCTCTTTTCTGAAATAGTTTTCTTCCCATAACAATTGATGTTTGCCCATGTTGATAGCCATCGCAGAATATATGAGATACATTGCTGACATTTTCAAACTTGTGTACTTGGAAGAACATTTATCTTCCTTGACAGTGTTATCATGTTCTGTGAATGGACAGTGAAAATCTCACTACACTGTGATTGGCAGTGCTCATTTTACAGTATCTGAAGTTGACCCCTATCATTTCTATTTCACCCAAGAATATCACATGGGTAAAAAGAGGCATCATTAGAATAAAGATGTCAAATTATGAGTTCATTTCAGCAGTTGTTCTTTGAGTCCTTTTTCATATGCTCTAGAACAGGTGTGTCAAACTGCCGGCCTGGAGGCCGGATGCATCATGGCGAAACCGTGCCCACCCCATTGCCAGCAATGGAAAAAAAAAGTCACAATATGTCGTGACACGTCACGCGATGTTGCGAGTTTGACACCCCTGCTCTAGTATATACTATAGGTTGAAAGTTATGGTTCATGTTGTGACCATTATTTCTAAAAATTCCATTTTGAGATCTAAACATAGAAATATTGCAAGGCAATGAGGCTTAATATAATTAAAAACAAATAAAATGTCCATACGCTACTGCAAAGCCCAAAGGAAAGATGAAAAACCCAGCCTTACCCTGTCACGATTCACTTCACTTTGTATCATTTTATGTCTATCAGAAGGTGTCTAACCTTTTTCAGTTTGTAACTGTCCTTAAGAAGAAACTGTTAATATATATCTACCTTATGGAAATCTGAAACTCTGCTTACTGAAAAGCATAAGAAAAAAAAAGAATGTGAAAATAGAAATCCACTAATTGTATGTGCATGTATAAACTTAATGAATTGATTAATGAAATCTTATGATTGGCAAGGTAGCCCAGATTTAAATAACTGTAAAATTAGTATGTGAACTCTAAGTCTTCTAAAAGTTAGACTGAAGTTCTATTGCAGCCTCCCTCTGAGCAGAAATTACAATTTTCAATGAGCAGAATTGTTTCTAGTCCAATCACCAAATTCTTCTTTTGGGGATTAATGTTTTGCATCTTCCTCTCTACTTTGAATTTACCAGGTTTGTCTTGAGAGGCAGTGGACATATTTTCTTCATTGTGCAATCTCAAAATGTTTTTCCTGGCTGTGCCAGAATAGCATAGTAGTGAGTCCATTGCCTTTGAACTGGGAAACCAGGGTTTAACCCCAAACTGTTCCTTTTTTCAATGTTTTAATATGCTTCTAATTTTTTTGATTTCTATTGAAAGTGAAGGAGGCTGCCAAAGTAAAGTAATTTGAAGAAGCATATATAATAGCTAAATTCCTTCCCAATGATTTGCCACTAATCAGCTCTTGAGAGCCTAACTTAAGAATAGATCTGAGCAAAGACTCATTTAATTCCCAATTTTCCAGACAGTACTGGTTGATTGGTTTTTTTATGAATTCAAGCCCAATGAATCAGAGGGGGAAGATTTCTCTTATCAATTAGAATTTTTTAAAAAAGGAAAAATAATTTTCTTGCAACTGCCTTCCTTTGTTTTCTATAACATAAAAATAAAATAAAAAATGTTGTGAGAGTGTTCCATAATTTATTATACATAATAATTTACATATAATTCCAACTTATATTCAATTCCAAAATTTGGAAAGATGGATAAAAACAAAGACCAACCATAATTTCTACTAATATTCTTATTGTGTGAGTGCATTATAAAGCATTTATCATTGTTAACACCCTTCTGCCAAATCAAGTAATTTCAGAATAGATTTTTATGATGAATATTAATGTAGGAGGCTGTCTAAGTAAAGTATATTATAGTGTACTATATGAAGTACATTATCACTTATTTCTATGAAGTTAATGAAAATATTCATTAATTCATTAAAATATTCATTAATTCAATATTCAGTATTAATTCAGTATTCAATATTCATGTGGAACTTGAACCTTCCAGAAAGGAGATTTGAAAGATGTTGTTCATTTATGTGTCTTATTCATGAACAATTAGTTCACAATTCTCAGGTAATCAATTATACAGATGTTGTACTTGGGTAAATAATTTTTGTTCAGATAAAATAAGAATTTAACAAGAATCTTGTACAATAGCAAAAGTTATACAGATTTTTAAAGAAGTATTTGGATAAACTTTTGAGCAAACCAACTTTTCAAAACTACTGCATGGAGCCCATATTATTGTAAAATGGAAACCAAATAGTTTTGTTGCTTCACTTTACTTCTTTTTTCTGCAGCTTTCTCAGAGTAGCACCCACCACTTGCAGTAGCCATGTAGATACCTGCAAACAGAATGGCAAGTGATGAAATGTGCACAGCTTGCTCAAAATGCAAACCATGTACCTTACATAAAAAAGTATAATGCCACAAGGCTGGATCTTCCACTGTGACATCACAAGATTATGGCATATTACAGAAAAATCAGACTCATTTCATAAATGAGGGTAAAAAACATGCAGTTGGTGTATACTCCCCTCTATTTGTAATTGTACTCAACAAAGAAAGCATTTAATTATAAATGTTTTTAGAAGCCTACCACATGTATTCCAGGGTCCTGGGATAGCTATGAATAAAGGTTGATCCTAAGTAACCATTATGATAAGTCTGCATCTATTAGTAAACCATCTCAGCCTTGTAAATATGAAGCCAACAGCAGTTAATGGTGGATTTCTTGGAAACTAGAAAATGGTGTTGAAATGCTCTCTTGATATAGAACATAGAATCACATGCTATGTTTTTTTTTTATTCCACCCACAATGTGTTTATGCAGTTATGGGTTCATTTGTTCTTTTGATGCTTCTCTGTCAGCCAGATTCTATTTGGTTTGAATCTTTTCACCTATATTCTTTACATAGACAGAGTTTACTTCTCTTCAGAGTTTACAATTATGAAAAATCCCATGATAAAAACCTTATATTTTCATTCTATTGCTGATTTGCTGGAAACATCCTGCAACTTTTATATTCTCCCTGAACTGCTTACAAAGCTATTTAATTTTTTCTCTTTCCTTTTTATTGTTCTCAGCCCTGAATCTGCATATCAAATGTCTTCTTTTGCCCTACATTGGCAGCAGCATTATATTTTAATTTGTGTATTTTCTCAGATAAACTAAACCAAGGGATTTTAATATTTTGAAGTCATTTATTGTTACTAATTAAAAATACAAACTAAAACCTAAAGCCATCTACCATAAACCCATTAGAAAGCAGTGTCCAGATGGCAAATAAATATTGAATATTTTCATAAATAGACTCTTATTTTATTGATCAGCATATGTAGCTGATTTTAAACAGTTTATTTATCTAATGCAATCAAACCACAGAAGAGTGAAATAAATTCTAAAATGATAAGATTATATTTAGTAGGATTATTCTTTGATAGTTGAAGGAACTCAGTAGATGTAACCTCTATCACAAGTCTATGTTAATCTGGTGGATGTTTTTCTGGAACAGTTTACATATTTTTTTAGCCAGTGCCTTGTATGAAATAATTCTTCTGGTCCCCATGGCTAATTATACTTATGTTTTTATAATCAAAACTGAGAGCACTAAAAATATTTCTGGCCTTTGGAACAAAGATACTAAAATGAGCTCTGCTGAACACTGCACAATAGTTGCTTAAATAACAGTTCTTCATATACAATTAAATCCATTGCTTGCTAATGCCATTGTCACTACGTTTACATAAAAATAATATTTTGGTCCTGCCAGTTGCTTTTAAAAGACACCTTTCTTCCTGTGAATTTTTCAATCATAAATCATTAGTAAAGTTTGAAGAGGAACTCCTACTCATTGAATGCCTTAACTCACAGAGATTAAGTTTATTGAAAGCAATGCTCACATAGTTACATTTCATTATTGCAGTGTTTAGTTTTATGAAGTTTTGTTCTGTGTTTTCCTGAAATATATATTCAGAAGTTAGACACTGCCTTTAGCATATAATACATTATTTGAAATCATTTGATTGCAGTTGTTTGCATTGAATATGTTTATCTTCTGTCAATATACTTGGCCTCATAACTAGAGGGAAACAAAATACTATTTTTCTTTAGATACAAATATATAATTAAAGTTCTATCTTCTAAAACTGATTGTGGAATCTAATTAAAATTAGGCTTAGCTATGTAATGCCAACTGAAATAAGGCTTATCCTTTCACAGAAATAGATAGTTCCTTGATGATTAATAATAGATAATTAAATTTAAAAAGTATCCAGGTATGCTAATGTTCTACCAACACATCTTTATATTATCTGTACCAATTAAGCAGGGCTTTCTCCAGTTGTGCTGCTCAGCGCAAAGCGAAGAAGAAGAAGTTGCATGCTAATCCTTTGATGATAGAAATTTATTTCACCTGTTCTGGATAGAAATAACCTGCCATGTGTGATCTATTTTTTCAGTTGACCACTGCATTGCATTACACAATGGCTTGAAGCTTGGAAAGTTTATTGAATTGATACTAAATAGATTCATGCTGTAGAGAATTGATGCAAGATGGGCTGTGGCTGTAAAGAGTACATCTCAGTAGAGATAAACCATGATACTGACTCCTATATTTGATTTATTTACTACAATTATTATATTCTTTGAGGGGAAAGAATATTCCACAAAAGAGGCACAGCAACAAAGAAGCAGTGGATGGAAGCCGCATCTACTTAACTTTGAGAAAGTCATTAAAAAGATCTTCCTGAGCTTCCATGTCAAGTAGATCAACAATGATTGGAGAAGATCACTTTGGAGCTAGTTCAGAACCAAACCAAGATTAGGCTCTATAATGAGCAAATCAGCTGGCAGGTTGACTGCTTGAAGAATATTATTTTGTTTGAATTGTTCATTTCACTTTAGTTACCCCCATCCAAAAGTCATCTATGGTATTTATCTGTAAAATGAAATCTTCAATTAAGCATCTGAGGATTATCTCTCCTATTGTTCTGGCACAAGGGAAAATTTTCTAGAACTACCGAGCTTCTATGTTTTATCTTTGATGACATTTTTCATGGTTAATATTGAAATTTGGTAATTGTACACTATGTTGGAATTTTCTGCTGAAAGATGCTATAGAAATATTATAATTAACTTAGTAGGTTGTCATCGCAAGACTAAAATTATCTGTTAGTCTGCCATATTTACAAGCATCATGCCCAAGATAAAATAGAACTACTGTATTACTGATCAAATTCTTCAATTAAATGCCAAAATTGTCTTTTGTTTCCTCTATTTTTATTTCACATTTTCAAACATAAATATCCTTCCCCATGAGAAATACATCTAATTTGTATTTGTCATCTAATTATTATTATTATTATTATTATTATTATTATTATTATTATTATTATTATTATTTACAATTTTTATACCGCCCCCCTCCCGAAGGACTCGGGGCGGTGTACAGCCCAATTAAAACAACAACACACAAAAATTAAAATTATTAAAAATAAATTAAACAATTTGGCCTAATATTTAAAAACCCAACTAAAAACACAATCCCCTAAAAACAGTTATGGCCATTGTTGGAGCTGGAGCTATCATCCCAGGCCGGCTTGTCGGAATAAGTATGTTTTTAATTCTCGACGGAAGGAACGCAATTCCGTCATCATACGGAGTTCGGGGGGGAGCTCATTCCAAAGCGTTGGAGCTCCCACAGAGAAGGCCCTCCCCCTGGGGGTCGCCAGCCAACATTGTTTGGCCGACGACACCCTGAGGAGACCCTCTCTGTGGGAGCGTACCGGACGGCGGGAGGTATTTGCTGGCAGAAGGCGGTCCTGTAGATATCCGGGTCCGATGCCATGGAGCGTTTTAAAGATGGTCACTAACACCTTGAAACGCACCCGAAAGGCCACCGGCAACAAGTGCAGCTCACGCAGGAGCGATGTTACATGGGAGCGCCATGGCGCCCCGGTCACTACCCGTGCGGCCGCATTCTGGGCCAGCTGAAGCCTCCGGGTGCACCTCAAGGGGAGCCCCATGTAGAGAGCATTACAGTAGTCCAGCCTGGAAGTGACGAAGGCATGAGTAACTGTGCATAGCGAGTCCCAGTCTAGGAAGGGACGCAACTGGCGTACCAGGCGAACCTGATAGAACATCCTCCTGGCCACGGCCGTCAAATGGTCCTCTAAAGACAGCCGTGAATCCAGGAGGACTCCCAAATTGCGAACCCTTTCCGCGGGGGCCACTGTTTCGCCCCCAACGGACAACGAAGGAATCAATTGACTAAACCGGGACGACGGTAGCCACAGCCACTCGGTCTTGGAAGGGTTGAGCTTGAGTCCGTTCTTCCCCATCCAAACCCGCACGGCCTCCAGGCACCGGGTCAGCACGGCAAGAGCATCGTTGGGGTGGTTCGGCATGGAAATGTACAGCTGAGTATCATCAGCGTACAGATGGTACTCCACACCAAAACCACGGATGATCTCACCCAGTGGTTTTACATAAATGTTGAACAGTAGGGGTGAGAGGACCGACCCCTGAGGTACCCCACATACGAGGGGTCTCGGGGTTGACCTCTGGCCCCCTGTCAACACAGACTGCATCCGGCCAGAGAGGAAGGAGGAGAACCACCGCAAAACAGTGCCCCCCATACCTAACCCCTCCAACCGTTGCAGCATGATACCATGATCGATGGTATCAAAAGCCGCCGAGAAGTCCAATAGCACCAGAGCAGAGGAACAACCTCTGTCCCGGGCCCGCCAGAGATCATCCACCAACGCGACCAATGCTGTTTCCGTGCTGTAACCAGGCCTGAAGCCCGACTGATATGGATCCAAGTATAGCGATTCCTCCAGATGTCGCGGGAACTGTCGGGCAACCACACTCTCGACAACCTTTGCAAGAAAGCAAAGGTTGGAGACAGGACGATAATTTGATAAAACGGCTGGATCCAGGGTAGGCTTCTTGAGGAGGGGCCTCACTACCGCCTCTTTCAAGGCGGCAGGGAATACACCCTCACTCAACGAAGCATTAATAATTGCCTGGAACCAGCCTCGTACCATCTCCCGGGATGCCAACACCAGCCAGGAGGGGCATGGGTCCAATAAACAAGTGGTCGCCCTAAGTCCCCCAAACAACCTGTCCACGTCCTCGGGAGTCATGGGGTCAAACTCAGCCCAGATAGCAGTCTCAAGACCAGACTCCGTCTCTCCCACCGGACATACCCAGTTGAAATCAAAGCCTTCCCGTATCTGAGTGATTTTATCATACAGATATTTTCCAAAATCCTCAGCTCTACCCTCATAGGGGTCTCCCCTCACCTCCTGCTGAAGGAGGGAGCGGGTCACCCTAAACAAGGAGGCTCGGTGGTTATCTGATGATGCGATAAGAGCAGTGAGGTAAGAACGCTTCTCTGCTTTTATCGCCGCTAAGTAGGACCTAATATGGTCTCTTACTAGTGTTCGGTCAGATTCGGCACGGCTCGATCTCCAACTGCTCTCTAGGCATCTTTTCCGGCGTTTCATCTCTCTCAGCCCCTCAGTGAACCAAGGGGCCGATCGGGACGTACGTCGAATCAGAGGCCGCAAAGGCACGACCCGATCTAGAGCACTGGCCGCAGCCCTATCCCAGGCTGCCGCCAACTCTTCGACCGAGTCGTGTATCCGAGCCTCAGGAATTGGCCCAAGCTCCATCTGGAACCGCTCGGGTTCCATTAGCCGCCTGGGGCGGTACCATCTCACTGGTTCCGCCTCCCTGCGGTGGGGTGCAGTGGTCAGAAAGTCCAAGCGAAGGAGAGAGTGGTCAGACCATGGCAGGGGCTCAATAACTATATCCCCTATATTCTGACCACTCAGCCACTGTCCAGAGACAAAAACCAGGTCAAGCATGTTCCCCCCTGTATGTGTGGGGCCTTGAATTACCTGGGTCAGGTCCATGGCTGCCATGGAAGCCATGAACTCTCGAGCTCCCCCGGACATCCCGCCCACAGACGGCAGGTTGAAGTCACCCATGACTATTAGCCTGGGGACCTCAACCGCCACTGCGGCGACAACGTCCAGGAACTCGAGCAGGGCAGTTGACACGTGGCAGGGAGCCAGGTACGTAATCAACACCGCCCTCAGACCCCCAAGGTCCCACTTCACCAGGAGAGATTCACAGCCTGCCGTCTGAGGAACAGTGACCTCCCTCGGCCTGTAATCTTCCCTAATCATGACCGCCACTCCCCCACCCCTGCCCTGTGCTCTCGGCTGATGGAATGCAAGGAAACCCGGTGGGCACATTTCCACCAGAGGGACACCGCCCTCCGGTCCTAACCAGGTCTCCGTAATACCTGCCAGGTCTGCTCCCCCCTCTAAAATTAAATCTTGGATGAGGGGGGCCTTGTTTACCACAGACCTGGCATTGCACAACATCAGCCTACAGCCCGGGCCCTGTGGTTCTGAATAACCCCGAGAACAGGTAGAGCCTTGGGGGTCGGAGCGCATGACCACTCGTAAACAGCGGGTACGTGCTCCCCTATTATGATACGGCCCCCTGCTCCCACCATATCTGCCCCTCCCGCTTACGGTACTAATTGGAACTAAATCAGTCTTAATCAGCTCCCCATCCGAACCCACAGGATTACGTCCCCTTCCGTTGTCGGGCCTATCTTCTAGCTCCCCTCCAACAATTTCTTCCCCCGCCCTAAGCACCCCTTCCCCACCTCTACCCTCCCTTAAAACTTTAGTTAAAAAGCGATTTAAAAAACCCCAAAGCCCCTTATTTGACGCATGCCATCTCTCAGGACTCCAAAGTCCATCCTCGAGATAGGCTCTTGATAGAGTGGAGGGCCATGATTGCGAGAGGGGGAAATCTCGCAATGCAAGAAGAGTTAATCTCTGATAGGGAGCCAGTCAGAGTTTGGGGTATGAAGATTTAGCACCGGCTAACAAGGTTTGCAATTCTGAAACTTCTTTACTAGGTGTAAAGCAGGGGGTTATTAGGTCATGTTCCATTCGGCTTTGCAATGATGGCACTGACAGGGGCCCACTCTCAAGAAGTTGATATGTTGCAGAAGGTATCATCGAGAAGTCCCGTAAGGATGCTAGCATCTCTTTTGGGGCCTCTACTGGCCCCTGTGTATCTTGGCTTCTGCTTTCCATATACTCATATTCTTGCAAACTGATGCCCCATGGGGGGGAGTAAGAGGCTCAATTATAGGGGAAACCAAGTCAATAAGCGGTTCAGCTGTATCACTTGTGACCAATAAGGATTTCTTTAAATTTTCCAACTTGCATAATATATTATCTTGTTCATTCCTTGGGAGAGCGCCAAAGGCATTAATGAGCCCAGTTTCTGTGCTATTAATTACTTCTTCTGTAAGTGCTGGCTTACTCCCACTTTCTCCCTCTCCTTTTCTCTGGGTTGAGGATGTGGAAGAGACAGCAACCTTGGGAGCTCATCTGTTAACAATTAAACGTTTAACTCTTTCCTCGTGGAAGACTCTAATGGGAGAGATTTGAAAGGAGGCTAAATAAGCCTTCATCTTAAATAGCATCAGTGGTATGGTGGGCTGTTTGAAGGAGAGAAATATCCGCTTCCAGTTAAGGGGCTCAGGAAGCCACTCCACAGTATGTAAATCAATCTGCCCCCAGTGACAGTGCAGAAGCTGGCTTAGGGAATTTAGTATAGCCTTCTTGGAGTTCCAGCGGCCATAATTAACCCTGATCATGTGGATTCTCAGCACCACCTGATGTGTTTGCAGTGAACGACGTGATTGATATGATTGATGTAATTGTAAATGGGGTGCTTTATTATCTTCCCATGAAATTTCTCTATTGATGCTTCCTCCTCTTGTTGCCTTATCTGGAGAAGGACTATTTTTCCGAGTGAGCTGCCACCTTCTAGCAGACTCTTTATCTGTCCCCCAGGACCTGTGCTCATTTTCCTCCCCTCTTACTTCCTTCTCCTGATTTCTCAATCTACCCATGTCTGCTGCAAAGACTCTAGTGGAAGTGCCTGTAGTCCAATCCTGCGCCTGGAGCAGAACAGCTATATCTTTTTTCAGTGTCTCTATATCCTGTTGGATGGTTATTAGCTGTTCAAAAATTGAAACTACAGTTTGTGCTGTGAGAAGACATTGCTTTGCCATAAATTCTGTTGTATTCTCCCACAGTAAGCACTCCTCGCTTTGGGTTAAATTGTTGTTGTCAGCCTTCTTAGTCTTTATCTTAGGCTCCATGCCGGTTGTATCTAGACTCGTTATTTGTGAAAATAGCTGGCTGTCATTTTGCTCCCCTCCCCCCAAATTGGGAAAGTCCAGTAACTGCTGTTTAGTCAAATCTCTTTGCTGGTCCCATTCTAGGCTCTCTGGCTTGTTGGAAATGGAGGGGGGAGAGATAGTTTTACTTACAAGTCTCTTGCCAACAAAGTGCTCCTCAATTTTTGGTTGTTTTGCATTCTTCGCTGGTATGAGAGATCCCGGGCTGGTACCACGACATTTCCTTCTTTTACCCATGACTCCGTCCTCTTCCGGTGACTTCTGATTCCAATATATACTGGCCTCTCTGGTATATATGCTTTATAAAGTCTTTGACTATTATAAAAAGGTCAAACCAGGTTTAAAAGGGGTTCAAAATAGGTTAAAAAGGGTTAAAAATAGGTTAAAATAGGATAAAAATAGGTAAGTTAAAAATGCAATGTTAAAAGAGATTAAAAATCAAAAATTAAAGGTAAAAATAAAAATAAAAGAAAATATTAATGATAAAACTTTAGCTTTTGGAGGAGCTCTTTACAGCCTATGCTGCCTGTCCACCATCTTGGAGTTATGACATTTCTCTATTAAAATATTGTCAAGATTCATTGTCATTTTACTGAGAAAGGTGATAAAATAATAGCTTTTATTCCTTCAGTTCCAATTCATATCAATGGCATTGCACTTAATGAACTTTGAATTGGTAATATATCAATGGCACCAGTTTCTGCAAAGCTTTTCAGTGGCTGTTCAATTCAAACTGATAAAAATTAGAATTATGATACATTGCAATTGAAGTTACAATAAAGTTTAGAGATTCTTCCGATTATCAGAAAATAGGTCTGTGCAGTGTTTCAATTCATTTTAAAAAGCTGATTTGTAGCATGTGGCAAATGTGAGCATCATGCTGTCTGCAACTCTAAATTTAAAGCTGCCTCTTTTCCTGGGATCACATGACTGCCCTCTCTGGCTGCTTTAAACAGTTGCAAAGAAGTACACTGTGTTTCTTCCTGCTCCAAAATGGCATTTGGAATCTAAAGCACTACCTGTTGAAGATGCCTTTGGTGCATGCATTCGGTAAAATCCTGGAAAGAATGCCAACTTGTAAATTGTTTAGGAGAAGATCAGAAAAGGATACATTTCTTGAAATAGGTCATGATTTTGGCCATGGTTTATGAAGAAATCATTCCTATTTCAAGAAATGTAGAAGGTGGTTGCTTTTTTGGTCTTTCTTTGCCTATTGAACCTTACACATTTGCATTCTGAGCTGAATAAGGAAATAGCAGAACTGTTCAGTAAAAGATGGCACAATGCATTTCAGATGTCTGAACTATTCTTATCATAACCCTTGGCCATTGTCCATTTTGCTGAGGCAAAACATCTAGAGAGAGTGACTTCTGCTGGGAGAGATGTATAAAAAAATACCAGATGGCAAACATAACAGATCAATTAAAGCTCTGGTCCTTTCGTACACTCATGCAACTTCAATGCACATGCAAAAGGGGCATTGATAATGCACTTGCAACAGCGTTTCAACAAACACAAAATACATCTACTCCGAAATATCAGCAGTTTCTGTACAGAAAAGGCATAGGATAGACAGGTAGTAAAATCTGCAGCATATAATTTATGGAGACTTCACTTGTTCATTGCACTTGTTATGCTTTTTCTATAGCTGTTTCTTTTCTGAAGTATACTGTATATAATTTTTAATTTATTAGAAAAAGTCTACGAAATTTAAAATGCTTCAAAGAATGAGAAATATAAGAGACATTAAGAAATTTAAATGATTTTATATAAACATGGTTGAAATAAACTTAATAAATAAAATTAATAAAATTGTAACCATACTGAAACTTGATAAACTGGCTGAAGATGGTGGATTTCTGATTCAAATTTATCAAGAGTATTATATTAGAGAAGCTAAGAATTTCAAATTTAGGAAAGTCAACATCTCTATTAGAAAATCATTATTTTATGCTGGAATAGATATTCTGCTTTTACTAATTCACATGCAATAGTATAACATTCTCTCCATTTTCTGTCTTAATTTGCTATCAAAGGTACTTGGTAAAGAGCAAACAAAGGTAAGAATTTTATGATGATACAATTATACATAGGGATGAGATGAGAATTCAAAGCAAAGAAGTTGAATTGTTTAAACAATAGAGACAGTCAGCGGTGGGATTCAAATATGTGAACAACCAGTTCTCTGTGTGGATGCCGCTTCCAGAAGTCCATTCTGGGCCTGGGCAACAAAAAATTAGCTACCGGTTCTGCCGAAGTGGTGCGAACCAGCTGAATCCCACCACTGGAGACAGTTCATTTCAAGAAGGCTCCTATCTTGATTCTGTTCCCATTTTATTAGCCATCATTATTCCAAATAATACCAAATGGTGAACTAATCCAAAATATGGATGCATAAAGGAATTATCTTTTTTTTCTTCCTAGATCCTTTATACCCATTTCCTATTTTAAGAAAGAAAATTATTTAAATGTTGAGTTAATGTGCCATTGAGTTGTTGATACATTTAAGTCTCATGGATCAAGATAGGACAGAAGAACAAAAGAAGCTATTTAGGATTAACAAAGAAATAGCTTCATGAAACAGCCCTGTTTGTGGGATATAGTGCCCTGTTTGTGGGATATAGTGAACAATCCTTTGGGGTGGTGGAAATAGGAAAAAGAGTTCTAAACGTGAGTTTGCTAGAAATGATACAGTATGGATAAGATGCAAATAGACAGAAGAAGGATCTGATTTTTTATTATTAGATAAACATTTGTACATGTAAACAAAGAAAAAATTCAAGTAAATGCCATTCAACTTAATACAATCATTTTAAATTTGTAGACAAGTAATCTATCTGAGACCTAATGACTAAAAATACTGGTTCTTTTACTGGTCCTTTATCCAAATTATAATTCCTACAAAAGCATATCTACTGGAGGTGAGGTTTTTTAATATTGTTGAGCATATCCAATTTTAAACTCTCACCCTACTTCAACTTATTATTGCATGCCTAATAACATAACCATTTCTAGAGAGTAAATTATAATCTTGAAATGAAGTATATCTCCAAGTAATTATGTCTTAAAACAGACTAGGTATTGCATATTTCAGTAGGATACTTCAAAATATATCAAATGAATGATCTGAATACAAAAATACTTCATTTAATTTAGATAGTGCTCTTTATTGTCCTGAAACTTATCTATCATGCTCAAATTCTGTTGCAGCAATTACTTTAAATAGGGAAGAAAAGTATTCCTTTAATTTCTGCATTATGCTTATCAAATCTAATAAATACTTTGTGCTCCAATTATTCCCAAGCCCTTTTCCTCTCAAAAATTATTTGGTAAATTAAGACATAAACTACTAAACTAAAATAAATTAGTAGTTGGTTTCATACATGTATCTATATACCATACTTCCTGGCTAACTGGGAAAATATAGGTCTCCACATTTTTGTAAGAATGCCGTAAACAAGTGGGAGGGAGGGAGGGAGGGGAGGGAAGGAAGAAGGAAGGAAGGAAGGAAGGAAGGAAGGAAGGAAGGAAGGAAGGAAGGAAGGAAGGAAGGAAGGAAGGAAGGAAGGAAACTGCATACCCATCCTTCATAATCACATAATAGAAACTGCCTTTATAGAATTATCTTGGTTAATAATTTGTGATTCAGAAGCCTTCCAAAACTTGTATATTATTTAACTGTAGCTAACTGAGCTGAGTCTTGTACTAGGCACAGTAATTTCACTCACAAAAAATCATTTTAGATTGTATTACAGACATTACTCCACTTGTAATATTTTGAAACTATGCAAAGGGTCATGTTGTATCTGCATGAAATATGAATTTAAAATGTGAAAAATTAATATGAGAATTAGGTAGGATTTTTGCTTTGTAAAAGAAAGAGCACAGCTATGGCTCATTAGAAAGTTGAAGGGCAGAACTGACATCTGGAATCTATTAAAAGCAAATGGAAGATGGAAGTCTCTTTTCCATTTACAGCTTAAAATATTTATTACTTAACATATACATTTGTTTAATAAAAGACCTACAGACCATTAACTCATTTGTTGGTTATTATTTCACACTTCTGAACAGTGTGTGAATCAGCACGACCTCATTAAAGACAATTTCTACTTTACTTTATATTACTCTTCCTTGGAAGCAAAGCATGCCTAGAAGGTAACAATGAATGTGTCTGCTATTCAGAACACATGCTAATAATTGCTTAATAAGATAAATTAGTCCTTACTACCTTTAAGTATCATAATAATAAATAGTGAGAGCTGGAAATTTTGTTTGTTTTTCACATCATATGTTTGGGTGAAGATCATAATGTGATTTAAATCCACAATTCAAACAACCACTTTAAATCAACTTTATGAGGAAAATAATCCTACTTACTGCTCACCGGGAGATAGAGTTTGAAGGGTTTTGTTTTTACTGGAATTCATCAGGTATCCATAACCATTGTAATCAATTTCAGATCTTGTACAATCCAACTAGCAGAAAAGAAAGAATGCATACATTATTTAGTATTTGCTTTATGCTACTACAGTACATATTCTTGAAAGCCCCATTTTATGGCTCTGCTGTAGAAATAAATGGACTGAAGGAATTGCTCATTATGCAAACAGCCTACTTGTTATTAGTTAATTCAGAATGTGTGTGTGTGTGTGTATAGAGGCTCTTTTCTGAGAAACTTGCATACTTATATACATACCTAAATATATGTGTATACTGTATTAGTTCTCTAGAAAGGTTGGATAAAATTATATTTAATAATTAATATTTAAAATATTAAAATTAATATTTCAAGAATCATTTACAATGAGGAAGCATTTTAGGAAGATTACCAGTTTTCTAAAAGCAGTATGTTCAGAGAGCTTCCATTTTTATGCACATAATGGTTATCAAGACATTTATTCTTTATGGATGCAACTGATAATAGTCTTAGTCCTTTGAAGACTTATTCCACGGATACTTCTAATCACAACTGAAAAAACACTTGATCTATAAAATACATGTTTTAATAAATCTGAAAGAAAGTACTGTAAGGGAATGTTCCTACCCCTAGATCTAATTTACTGAATTGAGGCCAGGATTACTAAAATGTTATCTATAAATAAACAGATGATTTGGCGTGTAAAGCTTCCCTTCAGTAATAACCAATAGAAAAATAAGAGTTCCTGCTTCTAGTAGAAGAGGAATGACCAATGTCCTGACCAATGCTATCTGATAGTTTGAATGCTCTGTTGCAACTCTTCTAGGACAGAGCTTTTCAATCTTTTCAGAGATTGTACCACTTTTAGGATATGGAAATATTCGAGTACCACCAGTTGCCTGGCAGGTGGGCATGGCTTGCTCGACCGCCACTCACTGGACACAGCTGACTCGAGACAGCTGGGTTGGAATGGAACAAGTTACACCAGTTAACTCAATGTGGGGACAACTCGGTGTTCCACAAATTCCTTGCCTCCCCAAGCTGCTAGTATACACATGCACACACATTGCATTCCAGGTTTGGGAACTTTTATCCACAGAGGAAGGAGAGGGCCTTCTCCCAAGCCCAGGCATGATTGGCAATTTGCTAGCTCAGATGTGGATATAAGTCTCCAAGCTTGGAATCTCTCTCTCTCTCCCTCTCTCTCTCCCTCTCTCTCTCTCTCTCTCTCTCTCTCCTCTCTCTCTCTCTCTCTCTCCCTCTCCCTCTCTCCCTCTCCCTCTCTCCCTCTCTCCCTCCCTCCCTCTCTCTCTCTCTCTCTCTCTCCTCTCTCTCTCTCTCTCTCTCTCTCTCTCTCTCTCTCTCTCTCTCTCTCTCTCTCTCTGTAGCATGCTAAACAGATGTTCTTTTCCCAATCCCAGACATTGTTGGTATTTTCCTGTCCGGTTTCCTCCTCCCAGCAAAGCAGGAGGTGGAGGGTGTTTGCAGGAAGCAGTTTCCTCTGAGTCCAACTTCTATCTTTTTTTTTTTCTAGTTTTAAGGTAAGAGTTTAATTTTTTTTAATCTAATTCCAATTTATTTTTTTTATTTATTTTTTTATAAAAAAATTCTTTTATTAAAACAATCAGCATTGAACATAAAATCTTAGTATGCATCAATCATCATAGCACCCTGGTATACAACACTAAGTATTAATCTTTGTAAACGTCTGGTTTGGTAAACATTTTTCACTCCTCACATCAAGCCTCAACTATCTTGACAGATCTCTGGAGAGCAAGAGGAGGTGGTAGGGGAGCAGCGCTCTTGGGTCCTGCACAAGGAAAGCTGGCCCTTCTCGAAAGGGAATTCCCATTTCCAATCATGCATGGTAAGAATGCTGGCTTGTTGGTGCAGCCTTCCCTCACATATCTCCCCTGCTCCTCCTCTCCTCCTCTCCAGAGATCTGCAGGGGAGACAGAGATCTGGAGGGCAAGGTGCAGCCTCCATATTGGCCACTTCTACCTCTCCAAGACCTCCTTGATTAAACATACATTATATATAAATTAAAACACAGCCAAAAAGAAAACATAGTTAAATCACTAATTACAGCTATTCACATATTTTCTTGAAAAAACACCTTTATTGATGTTAGAAAGGAAGATCAAACCTTATTAAGGAATTCTTTACAGGAAGGGAATTGAAGACCCCACAAGGTATTGTTCTTTCTAATCTGCTTTCCCTTTGAGCCTTTGGTTCTCATTATTTTATTATTATGTATTTAAGAAGACGATCAAAGGCCTCCGTAGCTCAGGATACTCACCTTAAAATCAGAACCCAGAAAAGTTTAGTTAATTCACAATACGCCCTATGAAGAATGAAGATAATCTTTGGGCACTGCGAGCATGCAAGTATCAAGTCAGAATATTAGTGGCACACCTGTCAGCAACTGGAAGAGCATAAGTCCATGTACTTTCCTGTCTCACAACTGAATCCATACATCCTTTACTTTTCAGACACATCTTTTTCTCATAGCCTCCTACAGAGTATACTGTAATTAGCAGGGAAAAAATAAATCTAGCACTCCTGAATTCTTTCCCCAAGGGGGAAAGGAAAGTTCACAGCCTGCAGGTTGCTAGAAAAGTCGTCAAAGAACATAGTTATTGCTGCTAAAGACAAGAATAAATAACAAATCAATTCTTACAGCTCTCTTGTTACTACATCCTCTTACCTCCAGAATGTGGCTTGGGATTGCACAAGGGGCTAGACTAAAATCCGGCTGAGTAGTTTGTAGCCAGGTGTTCAGTACAGACCTTACCAATGTGATTTTAATAGCTCAGGAAGGGATAGGAAAACCTGAGGAAAACTTTGCAATCAATAAACCATGGTGGGCTACACTTGTTTTGCGCTATTTTGATTCTCCTCCCCAGCAGGAGCCCATCAATTTTAGAACTGCATGGGCACAAAGACAGAGACCTTCAGCTTCCCAATCCCTGCTTAGAGAGGGATTTGCATTTCAGTGACAGTCAGGCCATACACCCCCAATTAAAGGAAAAACCCAAATCCAGCGGGCCAGAGGCAGCCCAGTCACTGCACCCCTCTGGTTCCTTCTCCTTGGCCCCTAGACACAGACACAGTCACTGCTCCTCATCATAGCTAGGACCGGACTTGCAAGTATGTCCACCCACTTCATCCTGCAAAGCAGTGCTCACACGGCACTCCCACCTGCCACCATGCCGGCAGCCTCAAAGGCTGTGCGCTCCAGCCTTGCCTGCCAAGAAAAGGGGCCAGAGCTGAAGCTACAGCAGATTTGCAGCTTGTCAGGGGCACTCAAAGGCAACCCAACTTACTCCAGAATTACGGGCTTGGAAAGTGGAGGGGCAGCGCCATGTTTGTAGGCATTGCAGCACCTGTAAAAAGACTCCTGCTTCCCCCATCCCTCAGCTACCTCCTTCGGAGCCTTCTTGATTTCAACATGCCAACCAGCATGGTAGCAGGTGAGAGCGCTGAGTGAGCCACGCTTTGTAGGATGAAGTGGGAGGACCTATGCTGGCAGGTGTGTCAATGGGAGCGCCAGGGGAGCACCGCTTTGCAGCATGAAGCTGACAGAGGCATTTGCAAGTCCCGCCCTAGGTATGGTGAGGAGCATCAACTGTATCCATGCCCTGGGGCCAAGGAAAAGGAACCAGAGGGGTGTGGTGGCTGGGCTGCCTTCTAGCCTGCTAGATTTGGGTTTTTCCTTTGATTGTGGCCTGGGATGGGCCGGCCCCTCATTGTCTCCAGGCCAGTCCTGGCCAAATCTAAACATCCCATGGGCATGTCTATTTTATATCCACTCCTTTCTCCCCCCCTCCTCCTTTTTTCTTCGGTGTAACTGCACCTGACTCTTTTCCCCAGGCTGCGCGCAGCTTCAGTGGATCTTGGGTGCCCAGCAGAGCCCCAGCAATATCTTGGCTCCAGCTGGCTCTTCCACACGTTTATGCTGCATTGCTGCTGCTTCAGCTCATCCTCATGCTACATTTTTACACTTTTTAACACTTTTTTAACAGTGCTTTTCAACTCATTGTAAGCGTACCACCTACCAGGTGACGACATACCACCAGTGGTACGTGTAGCACCAGTTGAAAAGTCCTTTTCTAGACTGCCTGAGGAAGCTACATTGTGGCTAGAAACAAGAATTAAAAAATATTTTCAAAATAAATATTTTTTTCCAAAACTGTTGTTTCATAAAATATTTGTCATAAACAATTTATACTCCTCATTCATATATTTCATGGATATCACAGTATCACTGATGTTTCAACTGTTACAAATATTTCTTAGGTGTACTCTAGTTACCCATTTTATAAGAGATAGAGATATAAATGTGCACAAACATAATACTGATAATCATCTTGAGGGCACTGAATCAAGATATATTCTTAGTCTGCCATTTTACCATTATTTTGAATATGATGTATCCTAGTTTCAGTGTAGCTACTAATTTAAGATAAGGACATCTGGCATCAGCCTTGCATGAATATTATGTTTTTGTATTTCCACATAAATTTGATGAGTTTTCTTAAATGTTCCCTGAAAATATTGTGACTGATCATTTTTCTTACTATTTTGGATAGAAATACAGATTAAATCCTTTAATTCACTCTCATAAAGATATGGATAGAACATAAATGTATATAGCAAAAAAATGGCTATGAAAACTGAATCTCATGTATGTGTTATTCTTTCTGCTCTCCTCTTGTTTTTAATATATTTGAGTAACAGCTTAAAATGATAATTTTATTGGAAAAGTGTATGTGTGTGTGTGTGCGCGCGCACATGCAGGTCGGGTCTTTTCTCGTGTAAGATTGGAAGTATCTTGGCGACGTTTTGACGAGGTCCCACTTGTCATCTTCAGGATGGGATCTTCGGCTTCGTGCTTGTACAAGCAAAGTGTGATCAGAGCTTCTGTCTCTCTATAAATATTGATGGGGTGTATAAAGTGCTGGCTTAGTTGCTGCAGGAGGATTGGTTGGCTGTGTTGGAGTTATTGTTTCTGGATTGTTCAGTTGTTTCGTAACATCCTGAGTAGCTGAGGTGCTGGCTGTGTGCCCATTAGTCTTTTGTGTTGTAACGACCTGGGTAATGGGTTTTGTGATGACATCCTGAGATCTAGTGTAGTGATATCCTGAGTTCTGTGTTGCTCCATCCTGGGTGGTAGGCTATGTTGTAACATACTGAGCTTTAGCATTGTAACCTCCTGAGTTCTGTGGTGTGATGTCCAGGGCAGAAGGCTGTGAAGTAACATACTGGGCTTTGGTTTGGCTCCAAGTTTGCGGTCTAGCTCTGTGTTCATGGCATGTGTCCGTTTGCTTTGTGTGGGGGTCGGAGGGAGGTGATGTCGTTGTGGTTTGGCTTCTGGATGGTGGTTGCATTTCGGCTGAGGGATGGGTTGAATGTGATAAGTCATATTTCATTGCAGGGGCAGTTTTGGTCTTGGTCTTAATATTCTGTTGTTACTTAGGTGTTGTGTGTGCATGTTTTGTTGTGTGTGAGTGTCTTGTGAGGTTACAGGATTTGTGTTTTGTATGTTTGTGTCCTGGATGTTGTGATCAGGGGGGTTGTTGTTTTTGTGTGTGAGAATATCAGAAGATGGTATGTTGGTTGTGTGAGTTGTCGTGGTTGTGTTAGAGTTATATTCTTTACTTAGGTTTGATGAAAAGTTGTGTTGAAGAAAGGATGTCTGTTGTGTTGGTTTGGGGTTTGATATGTAGGTGGGGTGGTGTTTTTGTATTATTGTTGGTTGGGTTGAAGTGTTTAGGTATTTTGTGTTTTTGTAAATGTCTTTTTAGGGTTTGGTAATGAGGTAATAGGTCTATGTGTCTGTTAATAGAATGACAGTCAGAAAACCAAGCTTCTTTTAAAAGACGGCCTCCTTTGGTGGAATCATGAGCAATGACTTCTGCTCCTTTAAAGTTGAAAGTGTGGGTCCAGACTTGGGAGCGTTGTTCCTGCCTTTTTATTGTTAAAATATGCTCGTGTATTCTAGTTTTAAGTCTTTTTGATGTTTCTCCAATGTAGTTACATTGGCATGTGTTGCAGTTGACCTTGTATACGATGGAGGACAAATCACTGGTTGGTAATGGTTCTTTGGGTCGCATCAGCTGGGAACGTAACATTTGGTTGGGTTTGTGTGCTATGTTGATATTGTATGGGGCAAAGATCCTGACGGTTGCTTCTGAGACTCCATTGATATATGGGATTGTTGTCCAAGTTGTATTAGTTGGAGCAATGTGGTTTGAGTGTGGTGTCTTATCCTTGCAGCAACGTTTGATGAAACTTGGTGGATAATCATTTTGTTTGCATATGCGGAGGAGATATGCTTTCTCTTTAGATTTTGTTGTTTCTGTGCTGCAGTGGGTCTTGATTCTTTTGAATAAAGCTCTTAAACAGCTGATTTTATGCGAAACTGGATGATTGCTTTGGTAGTGAAGAATTCTATCGGTATGAGTGGTTTTACAATAGATGGTGGTTGACAGGTTGCCATCTGGAAGGCGATGGACCAAGACATCCAGGAAGGGTAAGGTGTTGTTCTCTTCTTTTGCTGTAAATTGGATGTCTGGATGGAACGAATTCAGTTTCTGTACGAATTTGGTGGTATCACATCGCTTGATGACCGCAAAGGTGTCATCCACATATACTACACTACAGGATCTAGAACGTGTGGTCATGGCTCATTATCAACCCAATTTTTGGGTTAGGTACGTGGACGACACCTTTGCGGTCATCAAGCGATGTGATACCACCAAATTCTTACAGAAACTGAATTTATTCCATCCAATACTAAAGACTAGGTATTAAGTTGATCAATCTTGATAGGAATAAATTTAGGTATTTAATAACTAGTCAACCTAAGATGGAACAAGAACTGGTTGGAATAAAATCTTCCTATTATTAATTATCTGGATGAAATCCAAAATGGACATAGATGTAAGTGATATTTTCTAAAAGTTGGCCACTTTAGAATCCCAGGTTATTCTAACTATTTTTTCTTTTTTTTTCTTTTTTCTAAATGAAGTACTATGTGATAGTTTTAATGTAGGGAACAACTGACACTGCAGAAAACTGTTGTTCAATTAAATAATACAGCACCAGATAGACAGATAGTGTGACCTGATACAAACCAGCATCCTATGTATTCTAGCTAATTTTTCAATGGATAACATATTACTATGAAAGTTTGGCAGAAATAAACACTTCCAGATATTAAAAGCAGATAGATAAATGGAGTGAAACTACTTTCGTACATATGAAAGAGATATATGAAATCTAAACTATAGTATTGTTCAAACAATTCTTACAGTAAATCTTCATTGATAAAAACTTGATAGGAATATGTACCTGACATCCAGAACAATAAAGCATAAATACAAAATATAGATAAATGAAAAACCATGGATATTTATTAGGTTATTTGTATATGCAGGTATCAAAAATTCTTAATTTGTCTCTCTTTTTTCTTTTTTGTAGTTTCTGTTGCTCTCTTTCACCCTATATGTTTATAAGTGGGTTCCTGGGGTGGGAAAGAAAGAGATCCTTAAGTAAGACAATCAACTAACTTTAGATACTTTCAAATTAATTGAAATTACATTAATTTCACTAGGAAACATTTAAGGAATCTTCCACTACTATGTAGAAATAACATGAAATTAAACATTCAATTTTAATAGACCAGAAATAGATGCTATCCCTTGTTACTTGCCAAGTTACCTGCTGTAGCAATATTTCTTTAAAACCATTAATTAAAAAAAGGTTACATGAAAAAATTGCCTGCTTCTATGGGAAGTTGCAATATTATGTCAGGAATACTATGGCTTCCTGATATGTATATAGGTTTTGTATAAAGAAAATGAGATATTCTCTGATTTCCATTTTCCTAACAACATTTCACATCTTCATCTGATCAACACAAAGGTCTTTCTGTATTCAATGAAGCCCATACTGACTTCTTTTTTGTATTATTCATCTTTCTCAATTATCCATCATGTAGCAGTGATATTGTCTCATGTTCTTCAGACTTTTCTAAAATGTGGTTAAATATCTGGCATATTTTTTGCCAAGTAGGGCTTTAATCTACATTGGATGATCTTTGCCATTATTTTGCTAGCATGTGACATTAAGAATATTGTATGATAGTTTGTATACTACCTTTTCTTTTATATTGGTATGTAGATAGGCCTTTTTCAATCCATTGGCTGCTGTTTTGTTTTTCAGATTAGTTGGCACAGCTTAATTAGAATCTTTTCTGATTAGTCCTCTATTGTTTCTGATGTTTCTGTAAGTATTCTATCAATTCCTATAGTTTCGAACTTAGTAATGAACAAAGTACTGATCTAACTTCATCATTAGAAGTAGTTTTAAGAAAACAACTCCAACACATCATTATATATATATATTGACTGCAGCTTGCATAGCATATGCCCAATGTTGGAAGAATGAAAATATACCCACAGATGAAATGGTTATTTATAAAATTTTGGAATGCGCAGAAATGAATAAACTCACGCTAGAATTAAAAGACAAGGAGGCGACAGAATTTTATGAAATTTTGAATAAATGCTATATTTGGCTAGAACAGAGAAAGAAAAAGATATAATGATCGAATGTAAATAAAATGTAAATAAGATGTAATAGAATAGTTAGAATGTATAGCACGGTTCTGTTAAAAGAAAAGATTTTTGTTTATATATGTATAGTTTGTTTTTGGTGTATGGTGAAAAAATAAAAAATTTTAAAAAAAGAAGAAGTAGTTTTAAGGAGAGTATCTTCCAAAAGTAAGAATTATAAAGAATTGTAATTCTTCTACTGTAAGAATTTCAGTATACTCCTTCATCTTTGATTAGTAACTGTCTGTCCAATGCTGTCCATTTGCATACCAATTTGAAGTTGAAACTTCTTTCTGAGTTCAGAGTTATTATGAAATGTTATTTGTCTTTCCATGTCTGTTTCTTTCTTCAGTATATTTACAAATGTGTGCTCTTCTGCCTGAAAGGATCCTGTCCTGGCCTATCTCAGTTTGCTAATGCTCAAGATATAAATTTGTAGTTGTTTCATTTCATCTTTCACTCCATTGAGCTTCCCATGTTCATGCTTCTTATATTCCATATTCCCACTGTATGTTTATCTTTTCTTCAAGAAAAGCTAGAGATTTTCAGATTTTATTTTCCTGCATGGAGCATCAGGAACTAAATGTCCTGAATACTTACATCTAACTATATAATAAATACCTTTAGTATTCAAAAAAATCTTTATTTTTTCCCTCAGTAGCATATTTAGTGCCACAAACTTGAGAAACCTATTAGTTGGCAGAATATGATCAATCATTTTATATTTTCTATCCATGTGGTTTTCCTGGTAAAAGTATAGAGATGATTTACTACTGTGTTTCCCCCAAAATAAGACCCGGTCTTTTTTTCTTTTTCTTTGCCTCCAAAAGAAGCACCAGATCTTATTTTCGGGGAGTGTCTTTTCCACTCACCTCATGGTGGCGGCACTGACAGTCCTACCCAACTGGCCCACTTCTGTGGCCAAAGAAGCAGCTTCATTCTGGAGCTGAGAATGGAGCTCCGGCCTGCACTTTGCAGTCAGAGACCTTCTAGAAAGGTCTATGCAGCCGAGAACAGTGCTACGGATTGAATCCATAGGTTGGCAGGGCAAGTGTCGATCCATGGGAGGCCTGGCTGCAATGGTAAGCTCCATCTCCCTCACCCTTGCCCTACCTTGATTTTTAGGTGTTCACCTTGCTCCAAAACTAGGGCTTATTTTCGGGGTAGGTCTTACTTTTGGGGAAACACAGTATTGCCTTCTCCTATGCAGTATGAAATGATGCCTTTACGATTGTCACTAAAGTGATCATTCATCTTCCGTTTCTTTCTATGTCATTTCTGCCTTATATAGGTGCCTCCTTGCTTTAGTTGTGCATCTTAGATGGGCTTTGTACTGTGATATAATTGATTTAATTAATGCAATTTTGGTCAGAACTCTATTGTTATTTTAATTGCTTATGGTGGGGTTCAATTAAATCATTAAATCAATATTTATTAAGATTTGCATAATCATTTAATTCAGTGTTTTTCAAACTTGATAACTTTAAGATGTGTGGACTTCAACTTCCATGTTGGCTGGAGACTTCTGACAATTGGACATATCTTAAAATTGCCAAGTTTGAAAAACACTGATCTAATTCAACAGAAGTATTTAGTTTTAATCTTCAGAAATGCCTCTGATGTACATTTGTGGAATAAACAAGTAGAAAATGATACATTTGTTATGCTTTTATTAAGAACAAATGTACTTAGAAGAACAAGAGTTGTGTGTTTAGAAAAGCTCATTGAGGCAGAAGCTTTAAATTATTTTATTATTTTATTTTAGAAAATTTATATAACTGCCTACTCGCTCATGGCAACTCTAGGCAGTTTATAGACAAAAAAACAATGTAGAAGAAATAAAAATAATAAAATAACATACACACACATTCAAACTATTTAATGGGCTCCATCCCACAATGGGTTCCCCAGGTCAGCTGGCAAAACCACATCTTCAGGGCCTTAAAAAAGAATGTCAGAGTTGGGGCCAGTCTAATTTCTGGAGGGATAATGTTCCAGAAGGAGGGAGCCACCCCAGACAAGGCCCTTATCCTTTACCTCCATAGGGGATGGAACATTCCTTGCTTCCCCACTCTAGTGGGCCAGATGGATGTGACCAGCAAGAAATAACCTGATCCCAAGCCATGAAGGGCTTTAAAGGTGACAGCCAGCACCTTGAATTGCACCTGGAAGCAAATTGGCAACCAATGCAACTCCCGCAGGAGAGGTGACAGGTGCACATTGAGGTCTGCACAAAACCATGTGGGCCACTGCATTTTGAACCAACTGGAGCTTCCGGATATTTTTCAAGGGCAGCGTTGCTCTAAATCAGGCATGTCAAACTGCCGGCCTACGGGCCGGATGCGTCACGCTGAAACCGCACCCACCCTATTGCCAGCAATGGGGAAAAAGTTGCGATACGTTGCACGACATCACATGACATTGCAAGTTTGACATGCCTGTTCTAAATAGTCAACACAGGAGATGACTAGGGCATGAGTGATTATGAATAGTAATTGTTGGTCCAAGAAATGGCCTAGTTGGTTGTCATCTTCTTTTGGAAGAAGTTGATTGCTTATCTTTTAGCCATTGCATATTTAACATAGATTTAACAGAGGAAGTGCTCTTCAGCATGGAAGTAGAAATATGGAAGAGAATTTCATGATAAAATTCTGCTTTGGTGGCTTCTCAAAGGAAACAGATGCCAAAACAGAAAGAGGACTCTCATTGATTAGATGTTCTAATTGTTTTAAACACTTTTTAAGATATTGCTTTATCCTTTTATCTGCTTTATGTGTTTGTGATTTGTAAGACACTTAAAAAGAAATGGTCAACAGTATAACAATAATTATAATAGTAATAATAATTTGAAAATGAGGTAATATACCTACTGTAGAACATGATTCTTTATCAAAATAATACAATATTTGTATTAAAGTATTCTTTATCAAGTATTCTTTATCAAATAATACAGTATTCTTTATCAAAATAATACAATATTATCTATATTTTAAAATTGTTTTAAAGAAGAAAAGATTAAACTCATTTTTCAAAGCGACCATAGAGACATAGCTAATTGTCCGGGTAAAATGCTAAAAGATTTGTGCTTTCTTCTTTCTCTTTGTTTTTGTTTATATTGTTATATGTTTGACATGTATTGCTGGATTTTGTTTGCAAAACACAACAGTAGTTTCTTCCATAGTTATTTTCTTGTGAAATATTTACTCTCAGGTTGTTTAAAGGACAGAGGTGATTCTGACATTATTTCAATCAAATGAAGTAAAAATATTGTTCTGTCAGTTGAATTATTTCTCATGAAAGCCATGATTTTATAGACTTGTGCTAAAATAAAGTATTTGGATATTTAAAATTTTATAAATTCTAGATTTTGCTACCTGTCAGCAGAGGTTTTTAGGTTGTGTTTAAACAGAGTAATTCTCATGATTCCTATTATATTTCATTTTACTTTTTCCCTTCTATCTGCTTGACATTTGAAACATCTGTCAGAGCTTCAGATCCACACTACAAGAACTGATGCCAAATAGGATGCTTTCCAGTTCATTCATAATTACTGATGTATAGAGAGCAGAAGATCTAGAGTCTCCAGAGAAGTACATTGATAAAATTTTGATTAAACATCATGCATTATGTTATCATTTGTGCAGTTTGCATGCAAATCAATTGCACATTGGTTCCTTTACAACACAATTTCTTATTGGAAAGCTGAGATCATAAACCAGTCAAGAGGAATTTGTATCATGCTGCCAAAGTAGCACAGTAAGAGAAAAAATGATATTGGAATCAACTTTTACAGAATGTCTGGAAAATGTATCAAAACCTTAAGAAATAAAGTCCTAGCTTCCTCTGGTTCTGTAAGACTGTTACTGATAGATGCAGTGTAATGTTGTATTGATCTATTTGTTTAGCAGAGTAAAATCATAAAAAGAATATGAAAAAAGATAAATGAAAATTAAATTAAAGTAATTAATAAGGCTGATGTAGGTGTTATGAAGTACTTAAAAAACATGCTGGGAGCAAAATAATTTTAAATCAAAATTATATTGAGTCATTCTTGAAAACTGACTCAAATATCCTAGTCTGATATCCTTCAGAGGTATTAGGTGACAGTTCTGACATTTTCAGGGACCATGCTGACAAGAAGTAATAGCTGAATTGTAATGTATGTAATGTAGCAGATATTTAAGATGTCATCTTCTTTGTAGCATCTAATATTTCATGGTAAATCCATCAATTTGGGAGGAGGGGTACTGAAAAGAATGATAATATATCTTACAAATACAATAAAGGAACTGTTCAATTTTTAGCATTCAAGTTCAATCTTGCAATTTATATTAAGTGGCTGTATTTTGTGTGTTTGGATGAGGAGTCCCCAACCTATGGGCCATGACAGGTTTACAACTGGGCCATGGAAATGGCTGGTGAATGCGTGTATGCATGCACACTCCATTTGCTTGAGCAGCAGGCACACATGCACACTGTTTGTGCAAATGGAGCTGTGCATGCATGTGTGTGTGTGCTTGATGGCCACTTGCGCAAACTATGCCCTCGTCCCCCGCTGGTCCGCAAAGCCAGAAACATTGGGGAACTCTGGTTTGGATGACCAATGAGGAATAACTTTGCCTGAACTTTAAATGTGCTTGTTATTTCAGTATAAGAATCAATTCTAGAACAGTAGAATACATCTAAAATCATTATAGGAATGTTCACAATGTTGAATTTTTAAAAGCAAATTCCACAAGAACTGTCTCTCCTTAATGATAATCTTTGCATGACAAGAATAAACTCAGAGCATAAGATCAGGGAAGGAATGGTTAATAAGTCTGGAAGGTAAAGAATAGTTAAACAGTTAAACAGTTATCAAACACTGAGAATGCAGAATGATGTAGTGCAGGGATGTCAAACTGCTGGCCCATGGGCCGGACGTGTCATGTGGAAGCAGCGCCCGTCCCATTGCCGGCATTGGCAAAACTGGCCTAATACATTGCGCAATGTCACGTGACGTCACAAATTTAACATGCCTAATGTAGTGAATGCAGCTTTACGTCAGTTAAGACTATATTTGGAAAAATGCTTCTAAGAGGAGCTCATTATGACTTACAATCAAATATTACATGAATAGCCAAGCTAATGACCTAGTCACAATATTTTATATAAAGTTTTAGCAAAAGAATAGCATTTTGAAGGTGCTAAAATGTGTTTTTAAAAATGAAATTCCATCAAACAGAAGTCATTTTTCTAACAAAAACAAACTGGGATTAGATGCATAGACATTTTTTTTTAAAAAATCATTTTTTTCACAAAAGATTTACAAGATATCTGATTTATTTAATGTACCTAATTTATTACAATTAAATACTAATGTGGAATATCTCAGCATGTCTGCTTAATCTATTGATAAGGTTAAAACCTCCTTTCCAAGACTAAGATATTCATTCCTGTATCTGATAAGTTGTCTCAGCCATATTTGGAGATTCTCACTATAAGTGCCCATAAATCAGCAGAATTAGTAATTCTCTTTTTTAACGAATATATGATATAAAGTGGTCACACAACTATAACATATGGCTGAACTTTTATTATCTTCTATCCATTTTTAACAGAATTACATTCTAAATTAAAACTTCATTTTAAATGGTCTAAGCATTTCCAAGCTGTTGTAATGGATTTGAACATAAGGTTTGTAGGGGATAAGAGGAGAAAGCAAGTGAGCAGAAAACTTACATATCTGAACTATTCATTTACCCTGGATTCTTAATTGTGAAGTGTCTAGTGTATAAATCATAAGATCATCAGTGGCTCCCTTAGTTTTTATTATTGCTCTCCATATGCATTTACAGTATTTATTAGGCTATTAGAGATATAATAGTGTTGGCAGAAATCTTAAATAGGGTTTATGGGTACAAGTATAGTCCATACTCCTTTTTTTTTCTCCTGATGGGCATTTACACTTTTTTTTAAATATATAAAATTCTTTTATTAAAACAATCAACATTGAACATAAAAACATATTGTGCAGCAATCATCATGGCACCTGATATACAATACTAAGTATTAGTCATTGAAAACGTCTGAATTAGTAAGCCTTTTTCCACCCCTCGCGTCTAGCCTCAACTATACTCCTGTTACACTTTGTTTGAATGGTGTTTCTCTTATCTGGTTCCATATTAATGTGATCAACATTAAACCAAAGATCCTATTGCTAAACAATCATCCTAGAACATAGCATACAACATTAGGTATTAATCTTTGTAAACATCTGTTTTAGTAAACGTTCTTCCCTCCTCCCTTCCCTCTTCAAGTATACTCCGAGTACCTTTTGTTTGGTTGGTGTGTCTCTTATATATGGTCTATCTACTGTATCTAGTCTATTGCATATTGTTCGTTTGCGCTTCTGAATTGACTTCATCCCATTACTAGTGCAATTTTAAAATCTCTTCATGAGACCCTCACATCATTGATAATTATCACAGATTTTTTTTCCACAGGCTCAATTGTTAGCATTGGAGGAAATTCATATTGAGATATTATTCCCTCTCATTATCTGCAATGCTCCAGGTTTTCTTGGAGATCAATTGGACTCCCAGATCATCAAATCACACATAGCAAACAAAAGGTGACCAGAGAATGAGAAAATAGGAAGTGGTGGATTTTACTTCTTCTCATTGATACTTCAGGGGCAGTGCAGCACTAGTATTAGGAAACTGATGTGTGACAACAGGGACAAGAAACAGAATATCCACAGACTTATTTACATCACCATATGTATTTTTGAGCAAAAATAAATAAAAATAAAGATAACATGCTTTCCACTATCGTATTGCTTATAACCCTCTAAAAGCCTATTTCTGCGTATCTTAGTGGGATGGCTATAAATCTCATTATATGAAAAAACCCATAACTATTGTTATAGTAAACCACTGAGGTCAATTTTTGGACAAACTATTTCTTTCCATATCACTTTAGAAGAGTGCTTCTTTTATGTAGTAATTTACAAGCATACATCTGATAAGCTAGCTGCAGTCTTTAGCAATTGTGTTTTCCCTGTCATATGTATAGAGAGATGGTCACCTTGGTGTTTTGTGTATGTGCATGTATCTGTGACATTAACACTAATATACGATCAAAACACTATTAGAGATTTTTTGTTATTTCCCTTAAACATAACTTCTTATCAGATTTATCTTGTATCACAAAGTTGCTAGAAATCACAATGCTGCTAAAAAAAAGGTCAGTCTGGTACTTAACCTTGTGCTTAACCTTGAAGTCAAGAGTCCAAATCGAAAATGTGTTATCTTCCCAGAAAAGCTTGGATACAAAGCAATGTAATTCTGACTGCTCTTGATTGTAAGTTCTACTTTTGAAGTTCAAATTATTGTCTTTTGTTCCTATTGTAAAACTGATTTTTCCCCCTCTGCACTACACAAGTCTTATTAATTAGATAGCAAGCTTATGCCGAAAACATTCCATACTCTCAAAGCTCCTGGAACAGACAATCTTTCATTCATAGTTTCTGAAATCAGTTTCTATTTCTGCCTCAATGAAGAGAAATCTATATTATGTCTTGAAAGGACAGCTTCCAAATCTAGTCAAAAATCAAGGTTACTTAAAATAGATGCAGAATGAATCGATTCTTCTCCTCTGTCCTTATTCATTTGTGCTTCTCCTTGGTTAGACAACATTTATTCTAAATGTAGAACTGCCTCAGACCTTCTTGCCTTGCTCTTTTCCCACCAGCCCCTTACCTCATGAGGTTGTTCCTGCCAGTTTCATACAATTAATTTCAGCAAGAATGTAGGCTTTTCATTTTGCAGTTAATTTCTTTCAGGATTGATGAACTGTGCATTGAAATGGAGAGACTGACAATTGGAACAGAATGCAAATTTCATTCCAAAGCTTTGTACCTCCAATTAATAAAAACAAGCCACTTCAGGACATAGGCAAATCAGGCTTAACTGAAACTGATGTAGTGGATTATTTTTTCTTTTTGTTTTATAAAACATTAGCCTCTATTCAACCCCAACATTTGTGACTTTCTCCTTGATTTTTCCAGTACTATGGTCACAAAATAAGCTGGTCTATCTGAAAAGTGAAACTTTGGATCCCAATACTTCCTGAACCAAATCTTTATCATGTATGGTTTTACCTGTAATAATCCAATACAATGGATTGAATGCCAAATGTTCCTTTTTTGAATGGAAGAACTCTTTCTGTCTGCAGTACTATTGCTATCCAGTGACATTGCTGACAAAATCATAGCAGAAGACTTTGTAACTTTCTTTCCCTGCAGCCTACTATGACTCTTTCTACAAAGCTTCAGGGAATATCCCAATTCCACAGAATATATTTGTAGAGGGTTGCCAGGATATGGAATAATGTAGTATGCAGCAATTGCTACATCCAGCCTCTCTTGTTGGAGAGTGATTCACAAGTGAAGTTCTGTTCACAGCAACTCTGTTAGTTTTTTTTACTTCTGGTTACCTCCTCAATATGTTGATACAAATTGCACATTGTGATTATATAAAAAGTTCAGGAACATAAAGATTCTAAATATTCTTAAAATCACACTCATGTGGCATGTTAACATATTTATACTCGAAGACAGAAAAGCTTCTTTTTATATGTTTGTGCTATAGACACAATGGGTCTGCAGAACAATCTGTTATAATCTAAAAATAAACTGGGTCACAGAATAAAAACCAATTTATTTAGTAAATAAAGTTTTTCTACCTTTGTCCTGCATTGTTATTTTCCCTGTTTTTTGTGGTTAGTATTTTTTTGGGGAAATTAACATTTATTTTTCCACTATCAAAAATTTTCTATGTTTAGTTACCCACTCACTTAAATAAAAAAGAAAGAGAAGCAAGAAAGGTGAATGCTCATTATTATATTTCTAGGCAGAGAATTATGGGAAACTACTGTTTGTTAACAGGAGGAATTAAAAATTTCTAGAGGGCACACTAGGGACAAATGCCTTTAGAACACGGGTGTCAAGCTCACCATGTCATGTGACGTGTCACAACACCCCTGCTTTAGAAGTAAGTTTCTGCATAGGAAAGTTGAGTTTGTCATTTTCAGCATGAATGAGCTATAATTTCAGGAGTAGAGAGCTGGTTCATAATACTTTGGACACCTGTGAGTTTCATCATATTTTATAGTAAGACTTCACACACATAGCTTAACTGGTTACAAAGATCATTCTTAAGTGCTTTAAACAGTTCACTTGAAGCATCCAATTTGGCAGATAGTATCATGGGTTCCTTGGTGATTTTTAAGTGGCAGATTTCCTTCCCAGTGTAAAACAGGATAACCCCAGAATAGAGGACTTTTATTGAATAATGCAGAACTTCTTCCATTTAGTCTGCTCCTCTCCCATCTTTCACTTCCCTCCCATCCCCACCCCAAGATTTCCACAGCTTTTGTAGATTTTGATTATGTTTTCTCTGGAAATAGCTATTCTTAGAGCCTTCAAGTATTGGCTTTCCTACAGTCTTCTGCAGGTTTTCCTGAGTCTTCCTGATTTTTTTAATAATCCATCTACCAGGGTTTTAGGCTTTGTTAAAGGAATTAGAAAGGTTCAGGGATGCAGATTGCTTTCTCAAAGAACTTGTTTTGGAATTCTTGTGCTCTCTGAGTTTGATTGCTTGCTTGTTTCATTAAAAGATAGGCAATATCAGTGCCAGTTACCTAGTTAGGTAATGAAGTGCCTGAAAAGGAATCTGCAAGATGAGAGATTACCAAGAACTCAACAGTTCAACCCTAAATGCAGTACAGGTCTTCTCTTCTATTGGATACTATTGTTGATAGGACAACTGCTGGACCAAGAGCAGCCACATTACAGAAGAGTGCTCTGTACCTAAGATTTGTATTTTTGGGAGATTTGGCTATGCTTCCACCTTCAAATTCTTGGCAGCAGGTTGGGCTGTCATGTACATTTTGGGGGAAAGGGCAGAGAACTGTCCAAGCACTGAACTCTTCCTCATTGACTCAGCATCATACAGTAGCTTCTTTAAAGGTGATGCCATAAAAGCATGCTGACTGTTTGAGGCCTGAGCTCTTGTTAAGATTGTACCAGATAGTGAAACAGAGGAAAGGATGGGTTGATTATTCTGTACATTCTCAGGCTCTCTCACTCCTCTCCAACTTGGATAACATTTTAAAGAGCTACTAGAGATACACTGATTGTACTCTATGTTGGTCCATCCCATTATTGTTTTAGCATACATTAATGTTCTGGATTTATGTTTGCCACTTTGTTCAAGATTTTCTCTTTTATAAATTCCCAAGCACTCTGTTTAAATTAAGATGAGGCCCATAAAGAAAACTTTTGCAAATACAAAGTCTTTTTCCTTACTAGATGCTGACATTTCAGATATCCTAGCAATATCAGTGGTTGGGATAGTACCAAAGCAAAGCAGTGATGCTTGCGAGAATGAATAATTACTGCAGATCATTACAATGAAAACAGCTTGCCAACTTCACAAAAAATAATTTATTTCATGGATGCAATAAATGTATTTCTGATTTACTTCCAAGATATGAATCTCTCAAACTTTTCTCAGCAATAAAAGTAGCACATTGCTAACAGCAATAATACATTTTTATGAATTATAAAAGTGAAGACGACTAGGAATTTGAGAATTCCATGTGGTTTTCAGTGTTACCTTTATTTGTTTATTGATGTAATAGGTTAAAATTATGGCTAAATCCAAGTAGGAGCAAGATAATTTTCATTCTTATTTGTAGCTACTGAAAATGTGCAAAAAGAAGGCTTTATCTTAAACAGCATTTTACAATGACTGTATCATTAACTCAGTCAGCACTTTAAGGTGTAATGATGCTATTTGACCAGCTTTCTCTGCTGATATCAGTAAATCACATAAGCAAAATACAGTTGGCAACCATCCAATACACATATACTTGATGTCAAGAATAGTTTCTATGAGGAAAGATAGACTGTTGTATTCCCTTTTTATGTATTTCATAGTACATATGCTATCACCATTTATGGGATTTAACAACAAATCTCAACATGATACTATAAGAATCCGGGCTTAAGAGCTGCACCTTTAGAAATGATACACTATTTCAGATCTTCCTTTTTTGTCTCCTTCAGGAATCATGTGAACATGTCTATCCACTCTTGCAAATGGATAAGGTAACAGTCCAGACTAGGCAAAAAGTTGAAATCAATTCTTTTTTTTATTCAGGATATTTATTAAAGAACCCAGCAAAGAAAATTTAAAAAAAATATCAGAGATTAAATTATTACAATTAGCCACAGCCAATTACAATTAACCAATTAGCCTTTATTTTGCCATCTGAAATATATTATTTGGATCTAGTCATACATTTTAAGAATCCTAACTTTTGGCAACAATTAACAGGTAATCCCATGGAATGCCACAATAGGGTTTAATCTCTGTTTTCCACTAATTGCTTCAAATAAAACATTTTCATCAAATGGGGGACTTCCAGAAGTAGACCCCAAAGATGTTCAGTTGGATGGCTGAGTAAACAACAGCTCATAGAAAAATCAGCTTAGCTTTGGTGTAAATGTGTTCAAAAGAGTTATTTAGTAAATGGAGAAATAAAGCTTCATCATAAATTGCATTATTACCACATGAGATCTTCACTGGCTGTTAGATAAAAACTGTCTTGGGAGTTATTTCTGAAAGCTTCCACAATTGGAGTAGGGAATGCTTTTTTAACAATAAAAATACATTTTATTAAAATTTGAGGTTATGTCATTACTAAATTTGTCATTACTAAAAGCCAACACGGGTTTGTCAAAAACAGACAGATCTTATTGCATTCTTTGACCAAGTGACAAAATTAGTGGACCAGAGGAATGCTGTGGATATAATTTACTTGGACCTCTGTAAGGCATTTGACAAAGTAGATCACAACCTACTATTTGATAAGATAGAAAAATGCGGGTTAGACAGCATCACCACCAGATGGATCCGTAGCTGGCTGACCGGCCGTACTCAGCATGTGGTCCTCAATGGAACTTTATCTACATGGAGGGAAGTGTGTAATGGGGTGCCCCAGGGCTCTGTTCTGAGCCCAGTGCTCTTCAACATCTGGACAAGGGGATAGATGGGAAGCTCATCAAATTTGCAGACGACACCAAGCTGGGAGGAATAGCCAACACTCCAGAAGACAGGCTTAGGATACAGGAGGATCTGGACAGACTTGAACACTGGGCACTATCTAACAAAATGAAATTCAATGGTGAAAAAAGTAAGGTTCTACATTTAGGCAAGAAAAACCAAATGTATAGATATAGTATAGGGGGTACCTTACTCAATAATACTAACTGTGAGAGGGACCTTAGAGTCCTAGTGTACAATCACTTAAATATGAGCCAGCAGTGTGCTACAGCTGCCAAAAAAGCCAACACAGTGCTAGGCTGCATTTACAGAGGGATAGAATCAAGATCACGTGAAGTATTAATAAAACTTTATAATGCCTTCATAAGGCCACACTTGGAATACTGCATCCAGTTTTGGTCACCACAATGTAAAAAAGATGTTGAGACTCTAGAAAGAGTACAGAGAAGAGCAACAAAGATGATTAGGGGACTGGAGTCTAAAGCATATAAAGAACAGTTGCTGGAACTGGGTATGTCTAGTTTAACGAAGAGAAGGACGAGGGGGGACATGATAGCAGTGTTCCAATATTTCAGGGGCTGCCACAAAGAAGAGGGAGTCAAGCTATTTTCCAAAGCGCCTGAAGGTAGGACTAGAAGCAATGGGTGGAAACTAAGCAAGGAGAGAAGCAACCTAGAACTAAGGAGAAACCTCCTGACAGTTAGAACAATTAACCATTGGAACAACCTGCCTCCAGAAGTGGTGAATGCTCCAACAGTGCAAGTTTTTAAGAAGAAACTGGTCAGCCATTTGTCCAAAATGGTATAGGCTTTCCTGCCTGAGCAGGGGGTTGGACTAGATGACCTCCAAGGTCCCTTCCAACATTATTATTGTTATTGTTATTATAAACTGGCAATTACAGTGGTACTTCAGTATTTGACTGCTTCAAAACTCATCAAATTTGGCACTTGATGCATTTTGATATGAAAATGTCCAGATACTCATAGTCTCTTTGTTATTTGACACACTGCAAAAGGAAGAGGGGAACTGCTACAGAGAGCAGACAGGAAGGTAGGCATACTGGGAAGGTTGCTGATACAGGAAAAAGGACAGACAAAAGTTTTTCCTATCCAGATTTTAGACAGCTTTTACACAGAAATTATTGTACTGAAAAGCTTCTTGTTAAATTTACTTGTTCAGCTGAATATACTATATCCACCTAATGTCAATTATTACAGAAGCACACTTATAACTTTAAGATATTTGGGGTAATATACTGTACATGATTTTAAAGAAACAAACATTGCCACCATTTGAAATTACTTTAAAGTTGACACATTAAAGATTGAAGAAAAGAGAATTCTTCTGAAACAATTTGTTCCTATCCTAGCTGAAATGAAGACTTTAGTATGAATCTGTAATACATCAAGCTCATAGAATGCAGAATGACCCCAAAACTAATAATTAGAAATATGTGCAGCTTCAGTAACTCAGGCTTATGATTTTGAAAATATACAATATATCATGTCAGAAACATAGAAGACAGACCAATATTTTATAGAAATAGAATCGTATTTTTCTTAATGTTTATACACACATATACATATATGTAAAATCTAGCAATAGCAAAATGTTAATAATAACTAATAATAATTAGTAAATAATAACTACACCAGGGGCCCATAATATTATGTCTTCCTATATTTCACAGATTTTCTCTTTTCCTTGTGAGTTTTGATGGCTCATTTAACATTTCCCCAAGAGAAAGTTATCAGGAAGCAAAATGTTAGTCATCTGTAGATGATGCGTCATAGTTTCAATTGCTGTTTTTCTTTTAAAAACCTCAGTTTTTCATATTTTATAAATGACAAAGTAGTTATTTTATTTTCCTTGTACACAAAATGTAACATGAAAGACTGCTGCCTTTCTCTCTGCTTTGGAATGAGAGTGGCATTCCTAGAGCAGCAAACAGCCAATCATGTGTTTATCTTTGTTAATGTGAAGAGATTTTATATAAGCAGAATGAAATGTGTAATCTGGCAAAAATGAAAGATTTTGGCATATCCTTCTCAGTCAAAACATTATTCTACATCTATTTACTTCTTCTTAGACTCCTCCAAGAAAATGAGCATTTTTCAGAATGATTTTAAAAAGTATAAATAATGTTTTCATATGTGTAAAGTATGTATTAAGAATTGAATTGATAGATTAATCAATTTGATAATTGTTATAATGACCTTATAAATACATTTATGTTATTGCATAGCTTCATGCTATGAGCCAGCTGCAGCTATTCCTGAGCGAGGAGGCTCTGCTCATAGTCATGATTCCTTAATCACCTCCCATTACTACAACATGCTCTACATGGGAAGGTGCACTTGAAGAATATTTGGAAGCTTCAGATGATGCAAAACTCAGTCACATTGGCAGTTATGAGTGCCTGTAATTCAGCACGTGTGACTCCCCTGCTCAACAAGCTGTATTGATTGCCAGTTTGCTTCCACGTGCAATTCAAGGTGCCAGTATTTACCTTTAAAGCCCTTCATTGCTTGGGGATAGGTTATTTACAGGACTGCTATATTCAGCTTCCCTTTAGAGCCAACAGGAGAAGCATTCTTTAGATTCCACCTGTTATCATTGTCTAGTAAGACCCCAGAACAGAGAATTTTTTGTTTTTATGCCCTCTGGAACATCATTCCCACCCCCCAGGTAGTATCTACCTGGCTGTTCTTTCTCAAAAGCCAGTTGAATACCTGGGCAAGTGCATTTTTTTGTTGCATGAATCACTGTTGTGTGTGATTGGTTGGTTATTTTTCCCAACTGCTATTTATGTTATTTTATAATTCTGGTATATTTTATTATTGTGAGCTGCCGAGTAACATGTATTTGAGATGGACTGTCATGTAAATTAATCTATAAATAAATAATTGTTCCAAGATGATCAGTTGCATTTTGGAATTGGTAATGTAAAAATCAATTCATTTTTATCGATTAATAGGTTTAAACCCAAGAAATTAGTTATGCAAAATTATTTATCAGATAATACATTATAATTATGCATCAATTATGAAGTATTTTGTCCCATATATATACAATTTGATTAGACTCTTTAGCTGCATTGGAAATTCCTGAATTGTTGTTATCATGGGATAGAGCTTTGGATAATTCTAAATCTATACATTTATTTTTATAGACAATTCTTGCAATTGTACATTCCAAATTGCAAGAAATTTGGATTGAAGAGCTGGAATACTGTGTATAAATAAGTCAGTAGAGTAGAGCATGTTAAATAAGTATTTCATTATCTTAAGTAAATTTCCTTTTTATTATGGTTATTTGAGATTTCAGAGAATGTTTAGCAAAGGTATTGGTATAAACTTCAATATAATGGAAGTGTTATATATGGAGGGGTCATTGACACATATTTTGAAATATGTTCTGCAATTATCCAGCTTTCTTCTTGGCCCTCTTTTTTAAATTCAAGTGCTGCTTGAAACAAAAGTAACTTTTTAATCCCCTTTCCCAGTCTTTAAATGCATGTGTATCTGGTGTGGCAATGTGCAAGAACATTGTTAGGAGTTAGTGACATTTCTCTTCATATTAAGAAAAGACTAGAAATTTAGAATTCATTTTCAGCTAGCCTGCTTGTTTTTCATTCTTGCTTGCTGAACAAAGCAGAAAGGAAGGATATTCATGTAACTTCAAAGCTTCTCTTGCTGAGAAAGTCTTAGACTTTGATTCCAATCTCAGAGTCATGTGCAAGCCAGTCAAGGTCAAATCTCACAACTGCTTACCATAGCAGGGCCATAAAGTCATGGCACCAGATTTTGATAAAAACTTTGGAATTGATGTTTGTGAGGACTTTTGCACACAACCTAGCATTAGTAATGTGGAAACTGGCTTCCAATAGGCTATTTCTGCTGTCGTTGTTAAGAAGCTCCTGACAGTTTATAAGAAATTTGAATATTATTTTGCTTAATATATTATGCTTTGTTTGCTTGAGCTAGTAAAGCTTAAAATCTCTTTATTTACTGGAGTCTTCATTGTCTTTGGATCCAAAAGAACCAGTTGCCTGGGCACCTGATCACTGCCCTGACACTTGGCAAAACAGCATCCAAATCATGTCTTCATGTAACCCGTGATTTGAAGTGTTAAAGAATACCAACTAGAATTAATCAAATGAGTACAGAGTACAGAGCAACAAAGAGTACAGAGAAGAGCAACAAAGATGATTAGGGGACTGGAGGCTAAAGCATATAAGGAACGGTTGCTGGAATTGGGTATGTCTAGTTTAATGAAGAGAAGGACGAGGGCAGTCATGATAGCAGTGTTCCAATATCTCAGGGGCTGCCATAGAGAAGAGGGAGTCAAGCTATTTTCTAAGGTGCCTGAAGGCAGGACAAGAAGCAACGGGTGGAAACTAAGCAAGGAGAGAAGCAACCTAGAACTAAGGAGAAACTTCCTGACAGTTAGAACAATTAACCAGTGGAACAACCTGCCTCCAGAAGTGATGAATGCTCCAACACTGGAAGTTTTTAAGAAGAGACTGGACAGCCATTTGTCCGAGATGGTATAGGGTTTCCTACCTGAGCAGGGGTTTGGACTAGATGACCTCCAAGATCCCTTCCAACTTTACTACTACTACTACTACTACTATTATTATTATTATTATTATTATTATTATTATTATTATTATTAGGATGAAGAAAGGCAGTAGGCGAATTAAAGAAAGGAATATATTGTCTCTTCCCTCTCTTTTCCCTATACTTTCTATCTTTTCCCCTCAGCATATGATTGACTGCTCTAATTATATTTCATGATTATATCTTCTGTCTATAGGGTTTCACCTCTAAAATTGTTACAGCTAATTGTCTCCCTAAATGGAGAGATAACTTACACTTAAATTATGTTGGAATTGTAGAACTAAACATTTCAGAAAGTGAATTATGGAATGAAGGAAGAAGAATATATTTTAGACTTTATAAATAGCAGGTAAACATTTTATAAGATAGTTGTCTCTTTTGTTTCTTCACCAGAATATTGGTGGTGAACTTATATTATTTCAGTGAGGGATAGATTTGTCAGGTTTTGTTTCAAGAGCTCAACTTTACTTTACAAAGTTACTTACGGGACCGTCTGCTGCCTCATGAAACCCAGCGACCGGTTAGGGCCCACAGAGTCAGCCTTCTCCAGGTCCCGTCAGCCAGACAGTGTCGCCTGGCGGGGCCTAGGGGAAGAGCCTTCTCTGTTGCGGCCCCGGCCCTCTGGAATCAACTCCCCCCGGAGATCCGTATCGCCCCCACCCTCTCCGCCTTTCGTAAACTCCTTAAGACACATCTTTGCCGACAGGCCTGGGGCGATTGAAATCTTGCCCCTAGCCAGTGTATGTTTGTGTGTACGTTTGTTGAATGAATGGTTTCTTAAATTTAGGGGTTTTCTTTTTATATACCGGTATGTATTTTTTATATATATTTATTATGTAGTATTTTAATATTGGATTTCTATTTATGCTGTGAGCCACCCTGAGTTCTTGGAATAGGGCGGCATAGAAATTTAATAAATAATAATAATAATAATAACAACAACAACAACAACTTTAGAGATGGGACATTCTTTCCCATTTCTGAAAGTGAAATGTTAGAATGAGTCAGGAATGGACTGAAACAATTTTCCCTTTCAGTTTTTTTGGTCTATTTTTTTCTAAATGTTTATTTTCTCTTTCTTTTAAGACACAGGTTGTGTGGTGTTCAAGTACTCTGGTTGCAAAAGCAGAACTAACAGCCCCTGGGACGAAATAATAATGAAAATAATAATAGATCAGCTGGCACTACAGTGTATCTGAAATTATTTTAAAAGTTACTTAGGAACTTGTCTAAAGCAGGGAAGATTGACACTAAAATTAAAGGGCAGAAGTGTAATTCTAAAAGTAATTTTTGAGACTAAAGCTGTGATTGGAGTAGATGTGTTGGCTCCTATGTAATCTTAAAAAGGTCTTCCTAATTTCATGCACTGCAATTCCACCAAGTTATATTTGTTAGTTTAAAGGTCCTGGAAGAAAAGAATTACAGTAAATTGAAGAATTGGCTTTGTTGAACATTATTTATCTCTTTCTTTGTACCGTTTTCTCCATTTAAGTAAATCTGCAAAGAAAAAAAATGTATTTGTTGCCTTCTTTCATGTGAAACTTCCTTTGCATTAAGTCCTTTATCTGGATGCCCATCAAAGAAGCAAAGGTAAAGAACATTTTCTTTTAATGGTGATTCCTCTTATTAAGGATTTATTCACCTAAGGCTGCTGATGTTACAAAAGTTTATTAGTTTTTAGCCCCAAGTAGCCTTTTTATTACATTTCAGTATTTCTCTGCTGATCCTGTTTGAATTTATTATTTATTTTTCTTGACAGTAATCTTTATTTTTGGAGAAGGAGGAGTTGGAAATTTTCATTTATTTCAAGTAAAATAAATTATACATCAGTGAACTGGTGTGGAAGGAGTGATTAAGCACTTATCCTTAATGTGCTTTCCCTCCCTGTGCTTTCACTACTGCTGCTTCAAAAGCCACAAAAACTATCCATCCACAAATTTAACAATATGTTAATTTGTTTGGACCAGATAGCTTGACATTTGATTTGGGGAAGCAATTTATAGGATCTATCATGAAGTTTTTAAATACTACCACAATCTGATATCTATGAGGCAAATCCATTGTATCATTAAAAGAGAGGTAATGCAGGGTTTCTTGGCAATCTATAATATTTTGTGTGATTGCAAAGAATTTGTGCAGTTATGAGGACAGGGTTTGCTTTCATGAACACTATTTTCTTGTCTAGCTAGAGACCCAACCCACAGATTGTATAATCTTCCACACAGGCTAGGCAAACAATATTTGAAATTTAATGTTTTTTGCCAAGCTTTCCAGGACATTAAATTGGAATCTGCAGCATGACACTTGACTTTTTCTTATATATTAGAAGTATTATAAAATATTACATGTTTGTGTAGAACACACGCATTTACAAAATTTGTTTCATTTTCTGACATAAATTATTTATATGTTGGCTTACCTCCTAAGAAAGAATGACCAGGAAAAAGCCTTTTGAATGAATTTATTATGTTCAGCAACATTTTATGAAGGGCTCTTTGACTGAAGTAGATTAATGGCAAGTATTATTCACTTGGCATCCATTTTCTATTTTATGATCAATCTTAGTGCAAGTGGCTGAATGTAAGCTACCAGCAATATTTTCCCCATTTCCTAATTCCCAGAAACCCTGCCACTGAATGATTAACAAGCAGTAATGTTGCATGGCTAGGGACAGTGGATTGTAGTTGTTATTATTTTATACAGATAAAATGACAGTAACCGAATAACAAAATTACAGAGTTGCAAGTGATCTTGGATATCTTCTAGCCCAGGGGTAGGCAACCTCGGCTCTTTTATGACTCATGGACTTCAACTCCCAGAATTCCTGAGGCAGGAAGTGCTATACCATTTCAGACAACTGATTGTCTAATCTTTTCTTAAAAACCTCCAATGTTGGAGCACCCACAACTTCGGGAGGTAATAATTCCATTGATAAATTTTTCTAACTGACAGAATCTAGTAAAGACTAAAGATCTCTATTAAAGTCCATATTGTTGTTATGATACTTCTTGGAAGGTTTTTTTTTTCAGTTTAAACCACTTCTCATGACAAGTTTCTTATTACACCCAATGTTTGCTGAATTGTAATGAAGAAATAATTGTTTAACTTATTTTTTTGTTTCAATCTGTAAAACAGATAGTACAACAGAAGCACCAGCAATATCAACATCTCCAGCTATTGAAATTCGGAAGAACAGTGTAACAATGACTGAAATCACCTCAAAAATTGAAAAAATTCCCTCCACTGCCACCAGCAGTAGTGTGGGCTCCTTAGGAGAGACTGAAGAAGAAAAGGCCAAACGATTGCTTTATTGTTCACTATGCAAAGTTGCTGTCAACTCTGCCTCCCAGCTGGAGGCACACAACAGTGGTAAGATTGAGCTTTTCAGATGGCTTGCAGAAGAGAAAGCTAGAAATTCTATGAACTTATTAACAATTAAGTGACAAAAATGACAAGAAAAGAAATCCATTATAAAAAGGGAAAGGAGAACCTTTTGATCCATAGAAGTAATCAGATTCCTTCTTCAAATACCAGTTTTCAATTCTGCTGAAGCATTTGATTACATGAACTGAATACTGTTTTAGAGGAAAGGAAAGCAGAAGCTAATAGGGATGGATGTATAACATTAAGCAGAATTTGAAAGAGGCACTTGGCTAAATATAAACATACATATAAACATAGATGAACACACACACACACACATCTTAATCAAAATTGTTCTTTTCCATTCTTCAGCACTGACACCTTTCATCAAATGACATATCTTAGATGAATTGATTTCACAACCACATAGAAAGTACCTTTTAAGGAGGTAATATGAACAATCTAACTAGATGTATGTCATAATGCAGAACATATATTCTAAAACATAACTGAAAATCTTTAAAGGAAAAAAAATCCCTCATATTCAAACCATAGTTTCTCCTCTTCTCTTGGACTTGAGTTCTTCCAACTATTTTATCTAGTACTGTTAAGCTACAATCTAATTCAGCTGATATCAGTGAAAGCGATACAACTTGCAAGCTATGATCCACTGAGTATTAGAACAATAAAATAAAACCAGTGTAATAAAAATGTCAATAATACAATTTAGCCTTTAAACCCACCATTTATTTTACTCATTCAAATATTTAAGCTAATATAATATAGCTAATAACTACAAGTATTTCTTTTACTTATATATTTTTCATTCATCAAATTTAGACTGAATTTATTATAGCATCATTATTTTCTTTTTTTCCTTTTTCAATCTTGTTATTTTTATTTCGTACGTACATAGTTTTCAAGATGTTTACAGGCCCCTCAAATAATCCTTCTCTAATTTCCCATATTTTATGTATTCTATATATGTATTTATTTGTTAGATTTATATCCTGCCTTTTCTCCAGAAGATCAAGGAGCCATATATAGCATTCATTCCTCTGATTTTCCCTTCAGAGCATCTTATAAATTAGGTTAGATTGGGCTGACTTTGATTGGCCAAATTCAGTGAGCTTTCTAGCTGAGGTGAACCTGTAACTGGGTCTTCTTACTTCTAGTTTTATATTGGCATCATCTGTATTCAGTCATTAAGACACTGTATCAAACTCCTATATTCTTCTTCAATGTTTTTAAAACTGTGAGAAAATTTGCTTTTGACTTTATATTTAGCATTCAATGACAAATATGTAGCATGCATCTGAAATATAACTTTCTCTACATCACATCTTGGTTTCTTTTCCTAAAGGCATGAATTTATCAGTGCAGGTTTTGAAGCAGAAACTGTTTCAAGACAGATACTGCAGATTAATTGTTGTATTATTCAGCACCACCTTGTGTTGCCATATTTCATTTCAATGAATGGTACCATTCTATTTGGAAAGAAATTCTTGATGCATGTCTTTCATTACCTTGATACCCCCCCCACTTGTAATATATCAGTGGAAATGTTAAACATGACAAAATTAGTTAAATTGGTCAAAATCATATGAAATACCTTGTTTTAAAATTACAATTCATTTATTATGTATACAAAACAGGTACTTTTGTGAATGGTGTTTTATAAATTTAAATGACACCAGCAGCATGTACTTAGAACACTTCTTTGTAGGTTTTATCTCATTTATATAAATAATTGTTCATATATATTAGTATTTATTTAATATTAAATTTGATTTGCAACAGTGAGCATATTAATATTGCTTTCAACTTTTAATATGTTAAAATCTATCATAGCATTTATTAAATATGTATGACCATATCTATATGGTTTTTAATGTTTTTAGAATCAATATTAGATTACATTGGATTACTTTTCCTTCTCTGTGGAAAGAAAGTTGTGATTTTTTAAATGATGTTTTATTGCATGGGTTTTTTTTTCAAAGAATGAGTGATATCACATATATACACACTGTTGTTATTTCAGTGGCTTGCTCAAGTTATCTGTAATCTCTGAAAATTGTTTTACTTTAATTGATTAAATAAGCTGAAAAAGAGATCTGTTTGGGATCTGGAGTTTGCAAATTGAGAAATTCCCAACAGCAGTAATCTTTATAAATATGGATATTGCTTTGGGATTCACAAGAATTTTGTGTACTTACTGCCAAACCTTTGTCAAATGTTTGTAATAATAATTATTGTTTAAATTGTCATGACAAATACTAACTTTGCATCCCCTTCTTTAAAAATGAAAAATATAAAAATATATGGAATCCTGGGAATTTTCCTCTGCTGGAGAAACAGTGGCATGGAACGGAATAGACTTTTATTGTAAATAATTTAGTTTTTAGAAGCAATATTTTTCCTGATAATGACTTCTAGAAGTAAACCATACATTCTTTTTAAAAAGGGTGACTTTGTTGCTATTTAGTTTTCATTCCTCCCAATGGAATGTGAGCATTGTCAAAAAGGTGTTTTGAGATAGTGCCAATTCCTTCACTAGCAGCAGGTTTTCAAAATTACTATTAATAATCCAATTAGAATATGTGGCAATGATTCACACCAATGTCCGAATAATTTTATCTTTTTGTGGGAGGACATGTTTAATTGGCAGCTGGTGATCAAAATAAAGTCTCCACTTAACTTCTCACACACTTTACTAAAGACTGATGACAGCTTCTTTAGCATAAAAGTTGAGAAAAGGATAACTTGGGGCGCATTTGTTATATGTGACTTTGGGGAAATTAAAATTATATCACCAGTGTATGGAAATAAATAACTAAATTATGGAACCATAACTTCCCAGGTTTGTATATGAAATTAAAATTACTTAGATAGCATTGCTATATGGATAGACAATATTAATATGATTACAATATTAATATTGTTATAGGGTTTCCTGCCTGAGCAGGGAATTGGACTAGATGACCTCCAAGGTCCCTTCCAACTTTATTATTATTATTATTGTTATTATTATTATTATTTATCAAATCAATATGGAGAATTACATATTCTACAGATTTATGGGTACATAAAAAAATTACCTGAGATAGAATCTGAGGTATAGCTAGACAACCTTCCCATTCTTTAAATTCCTTAAATATGAGAACTTTGTAACATTCTCGGCTATGGCTATAGTGCTAAAGAATCCTGAAAATTAAAATCCCCACATGTTGGAGAAAGGTAATCCAGAGGAAGATAAAAGATTTATTCAAATATTTTTCTAAGATTATTCTTTTATATGTTTGACATCTTTAGGCACAAAGCACAAAACTATGCTAGAAGCCCGTAATGGGAGTGGAACCATCAAAGCCTTTCCTAGGACAGGTGTCAAAGGAAAAGGACCTATCAATAAAGGAAACACAGGACTTCAGAACAAAACATTTCACTGTGAAATTTGTGATGTGCACGTGAACTCTGAGACACAACTTAAACAGGTATTAAAGTTTGGCAAAGTATGCCTTTTATTGCTCCGAAGCTTCGGAAGTTCAAGGTTCTTAGGCAGGGATCAGTAAAGCTGCCAATTTTTGGGAGATTATGGAGGCCACTGATGCGATTATAATCATACTCTGCAATTTGTCAAGAATGACTGGTGCTTTCCAGTTTTGCTGTAATTTCTGCAACAATATTGTAATTCCAGGAGATTTTTACATTGACACAGATGCCCACAGTATTTTCAACTATAAAAACGAAAGGTAACACATCTATCTAAGTGCCTCCAGACTACGTCTCCATATGTTAAAACATTATGGTGTGTGAATCAATCATATGATTCTTTGATTTCTTACCAACAGGACAGAGTAGTGCAAACTAGAGAAATGGACATTTCAACCAAACCTGCTGCTCGGTTCAGCAAGGTATCACATCTCTGAAAAGTGTATCATGTACATTTCACATCCCTTTCTACCCTTCTGAACAGACGGCACATTTGCTGGATTGCTTCCAAAGCCACAAGGCATGTTTCTAAACAGTTTGCACAGTCATGCCATATGGTTCATGATGATTTTGTGGATGATGATTTGTTTTGCTGAATTATATTTTCGTTGAACTGTCATATGTTGACAATTATTTCAACTTAAATTATTCTAGAATGACATAATGTACCCTTGTGTTCTGTTATTTTACTTGCCCCATGTCTTTTGCAGTAAAATTTTATTTTGATGAATATGAATTGTTCTATAAACAGATTTTTCTCAAGACAAGAAGTATCAAATTAGGCCCAGTAAGCTATACTCTTCCCCCTCAAAATTAGAAATCCTATGAACCTTACAATGTTATTTTTATAGATGTTCTCATATCTGTAATCACATTGTGTGTGTGTGTGTATATATATATATATGTATGTATGTATGTATGTATATACATACATACATGCATGCATGCATGCATACATACATACATACATACATACATACATACATACATACACACACACACACATATATATATATATATATATATATATATATATATATATATATATATATATATATATATATATATATATATATATATATATATATATATATATATATATATATATATATATATATATATATAAAATCTGAGAGAGCATTATCTTGAGGGAAGACTAATTTAGGCTCTGGGAATAGTATATAGAATATTTATTTAGTTCAAAATCAATGAAACACACTTTAAAGTAAGCAGCTTACCACACAATTTAAAATATGTTTATGCAGTAACCTCCTACTGGCAGACACTGCCCATATATCAGGGCATGGCATTCACATGCCCCAGATCACAAAGATAGTAGCTAAAAAAGAGCAAAAGAAGAAGATACTGATCTAACGTTTGTTTGTGTGTCTCAGCTTTATAATCATGCTACTGACATAGATCCCAGTTTGTGGATTTGTTGTTTTAAAATGGTGGGATATTTCTCTGTGGGATGAGGTGCTACAGATAAATTGTTTGTTCTACAGGTGCAAGTGCCATAGAGAACAATTTAAGGCAAGTGCTATTTATTCGCATAGATAAAATTCAGTAGTTAAGAGATCAAGGCAGTTTGTGGTACATAGCCCAGTTCCCAAGTGTTACATAAGGGTTTCTTATAGGAAGCATAAATCACCAAACCTAAGGGAAATAGGCTCTTGAGTTTTTAACAACTGAACAAAAAGAGGACATTTTAATGAAACATTTGTTCTGCAGGAAGAGCATTCTATCTCTTCTTAAATAGTGTACTTTTCATTAAAGTTATTATTATAAGATATTTGCCATCATTACATAAGCCCATCTTTTAAAAATTCCTGTTTTATTACTAATCTATCATTTATTGATGTTGAAGATTGTGGCACTTTAGGATGTATTCCTTGTACAACAGTTTACAAAATATACTGGGCTGTTGCATAGCTCATTCATGGCTCCAAGTGCCAATGGATTGCTTTTGATTGTATTCCCCATTGTGTGTCTGCTTACTCTCTTGTAATCACTTCATCACTAATAAATGCAAATAGAAATTAGTTTATTATTTCCCTTCTAATTATTCCAATGATGTGGAAACCAGGAAAAAGGGAAGCTGAGGTAAAATCTTTAGGAGACAAACAAAAGCAGATGTGAAATGAGTTAGTCATTCAGTTACAGGCAGGCAAGCAGCTACCTCAGCTCTTTGGTGATGACTCCAAAGGTGAGGGAAGGGGTGGGGAATGGAAAAAAGGAAAGTACAGTAGCAGTCATATAATTTCCCACTTAGCACCACTTTGCTTAGCAATAGAGCGCCAGTTCCAATTGAAATCATTAAGTTAGAAGTCCCTGTATTAGACTAGTGAGATTATTTATCAATGAGCTGATCATATGGAGATTCTCAGTCATCCAAGTCATGGTTGTCCCAAAGGTGCTTTTTCAGGAGGCAACTAGAGTTTTTTTTATTTTCTTTGAAGATGTTTTGCTTCTCATCCAAGAACTTCTTCACTGGATGGCGGGTAATGGAAGGTTTTATATTCCTTACAGATAGCTGGTCATTTGCATTCTTTTAGACAGTCATTGATGCCACCTGGAGGCTTATCTGTGTTATCAAGGTCATCTGAGTAGCCCAAATGGGTGTGGAGCTTTCTTGGCTGCAGGATGTTTTCTGCCCTGTGTCCCTTCACTGTTGAAGACAGGTGCAGGCTGTTGGGGATAAGTCTGTGTAATCTGCATTTCAAACTGAAGAACAAATGGTTCCTACAGTCTGCAATGTTTTCTTGAAATCCATTCATACTCCCTCACCCTTTGGAAGGTGTTCATCCCAAAGTGCATAGCTAAATGTCTATGGAGATTCTCAGTCATCCTGGTCATGGTTGTCCCATAAATCCTTCCAATCCCCACCATCCTGTCAGAGTTGAAGAAGCTTCTTGGATGAGAAGCAAAACATCTTCAAAGAAAAACAAGAAACTCCAGTTGCCTCCTGAAAAAGCCCCTTTGGGACAATGAGCTGATTCTAAGTTCCCAAATAGTTTTCCATTTAAGATATTTATAAAACCAGACCTTGTTAATTTTATATGGCATACAACCTATGTGTTCATGATTTCAGATCAACCAGAAAAATAGATGAATAGATTTATGATTAAAATCTATTCATCTATTTTTCTGGTTTATTTGAACCAGTTTTTTTATTTATGGTAAAAAAATAGATAAAAAGATTTATCATTCTGCATGGTTTTAAAATAGGACAAACTGTTTTTTTCAAGTGGGCCAAAAGTATTGTGCTGAAGTCAGTAAATAATGTCATTTGAAGAAAAGTAGTAATAAAGAGTGTTTTGCTTTCAAACAGCACATAAGCAGTAGAAGGCACAAAGACAGAGCTGCTGGGAAACCTCCAAAACCCAAATACAGTCCCTATAACAAACTCCAAAAAGGAACACACCCACTTGGGGTAAGCAAGTTTTGGACATAGTATTATTGATAATATAATTTGAACTACAATTCTAATAGTGTTATGGAACTCAATCTCTCTAGGTTAACTGACAACCCTTGAATAACCTTACATTTCCTTGATTGAAAATAAGCCACATCATAAGCTAGCCATTCCTCATCCTTCCCAGATTAAATATATTTTTTCTTATGAAAAGGAACTAACCAGAAAGAAAGAGGGAAGGGGCAGTGGAAAATGATGTTTCAAGATAAAATATCCACCTGACTGTTGAGCTTTTCCAAGCATTAATTAGGAAACTCCAAGAATCTAATTAATTTGGGCAAGGGGTATTCAAAGCTTATCCATCCCTGATATGGAGAATGCAAAAGAAAAAAAGAAAGCTTGAGTAATTGAATAACCAGAATATAGTATTTGGATGAAAACTCACCACTCACATAAGAGACTGCTAGTGATACCACTCATATGTTCTAATCAGAATTATGTTCCACTGAATTATAGTGTTTACTCCAGGTAAATGAGTTCACAACTAGGAAACTGTGATTTGTTTGGTGTACTACTGTCTTTCCTTTGCATAGTTCTTTTTATGATACTGAAATTTTGCTCATATTTCTGTAGAAAAATGTTATTAAAAATCAAATAAATAAGAAGAAATCGGTGTAATGATGGTTAACTATAAGAATAGGGTATGCAATTGTTTTTTCAGCAGAAGGCCAAATTCACTGTGTGCTAAAAAAAAAAAAGCCAGAAACAAATTGGGAGAAGTCAGAATAAAAACTCTATTTTATTAATTAACTAACTACTTAATTAAGGATAAGGGACTATGGACCATGTGCTTTGGAGAGTGGGAATGAATCTTAATATTTTACCTGAGGTCACATCTATATCACAAAGCAAGTAAAGCCCATGTTCATCCATCAGGATTGTTTTCCACTTTCTATAAGCAGTGGCCCAGCTTGCTTCATGATTTTGCTTCAAGGGAATGCATTGCTTATTAATATCTGTCTGTCTGTCTGTCTATCATTAATCTATCTATTTTTTATTCCACTTTTCTTATTTTTGCAAATAATTCATGGTGATGAACATATAGAATATTCCTTCCTATTTTACCCACAACAGAAAGTCTATGAAGTGGGCTGGGCTGACAGAGAGTGACTGACCCAAGATCACCCAACTGGCTTTCATGCCTAAAGCAGGATTAGAATTTACAATCTCCTGGTTTCTAGCCTAGTGACTAAACTGGCTTCATTGAAAGCTTCATTGAAGCAATCCCTCCTGAAATTTCATATGCCCCTAATAGAATTCTCATTCCATACATTATTTCCTTTGGTCACATAAAAAGTTCTGTTTGGGAACATGATGGGATCTTGCATTTTGCACTTTTGCTGTTAAAAGACAGCTTGTTTGCAAAAAGTTAATAGGGAAATGGAGAAGTATACAGTATATTGGGATAATTGAAAATGAACAGTGCATATTCTTTGCTTGTCCCAAATGAGAACCTTTTCATAGCAATTTATAAACATGCTTTGTCCAGTATAAAATCTGTAAATATTAATTATCAGAATATACTGAGTTTCTGATTCCTTATATATATTAGGCCTCTTTTCTGTTGCTCTTGTTTACTTATTTTCATTTTTTAAATATTTTATTTTCCTTTAAGACCTTTGATTTATGTTTCCTTTTGCAATATAATCAAGTATATTAGTTATTTTTTCATAAAAAATAATCTTCAGTGTTTGTGATTTGAACAAATAACATTCTTTGTTATGTTTTCCCTCCTTTTTCAGGTCAAACTTGTATTTTCAAAAGAAGTCGCAAAACCTGTAGCTCCACGGATACTCCCCAACCCACTGGCAGCTGCAGCAGCAGCTGCTGCTGTGGCTGTAAATTCCCCTTTCAGTCTTCGAACAGCCCCACCAGCTACTCTTTTTCAGACTTCTGCACTTCCTCCATCACTTCTTCGACCCGCCCCCGGACCTATACGGACGACCCACACACCTGTTCTGTTTGCTCCATATTGAACTCCATCAATGAATTAAATGTACTGCAATAATTTTTCAAAGCAAAAGCAAACAAGGACAATGAGCTATGCAGTGTTAATTTATTGTGATTGAGATTATATATATATATATATATATATATATATATATATATATATATATATATATATATATATATATATATATATATACGCACACACACACACACACACACATACATACACACACGTATGTATGTATGTATGTATGTATGTATGTATGTATGTATTGATACCGATCTTAATCAATAAGGGAAAGTGGTTGCATATTCTTCCAATGAGAATCTTACAAGGTATCCTGCAACATTGATTGATTGTGTGTGTGTGTGTGTGTGTGTGTTTGTGTGTATGCAAAATGAATAAATATTCATATATGTAGTAAAAAAATCTATGTGTATGTATACAAATACAAATACACATACACACACATACTAGTATTGAAGCAATTTTGATTGTGCTTTTTGGCACAGATCCTGCCTACAGAACAACTAAACAGAACTAAACTAAATAGAACAACTAAAGGGCATTAACTGGTTTCAATGTACATAAAATAATTCTTAGAATAAAAGGGGAAAAGGAACAGAAGTACTGTGAACACTAGTACGCTTAATCAATTCTCCTGCCAAGTCAGCATTTCCTTGATATTTATCTGATAAAAATAGATATAATAAATAAAATACTGCAACATTCATAAACTGAGAAGACATAATTGACATCTTCCTTCTTTGGCAAGTTGCCGCAATATTTGTAAGCCTAGGAAGGAATTTTTGGCTGTCACATTGCACACTTTCCCCCTGGGATACACCCTATTCAACACAGCAGAATGTACAATAGAGTAGACAAGCAAATTAAGAAGGCAATGGCAAGCATTTCTGCTTTGTTGTCAAGTAAAGTAAATTGGTAAACCAAACTATATAATTTCCAGGAGTTGAGTATGACTCAAAAGAGATTTTATTTACAGTAGATGTGGATAAGATTGCAATATTGGCTTCTCTTTGGAATGCAAGACCATTTCAGTAGAAACTCTAATCCTGAAAGCCCTTAGTTGGACATTTCATTCTGAAGGGTTGCCTACCCATCTTGCCTCTTTGCTTCATCACAAGTGGCATTTAACATTTCTCTGTGCTTTAAATGTACTTGTAATATTAAAGAAATAGGATCTGATTGTTCAGGACAGAAGAAAAAGTTCTACTATAGATATATGTTCTTGCGTGCTAAACCTGATTAGGATTGGGAGACCCAACGTGGCATCTGTGCTATCTATATCAACCAATCAAAGTACAGGCAGGAGAAATTGATCTTAGTCCATAGTCCAGGAGGTAAAGGAATCAGGGTCCATAACAAGTGATGTAATCTGGCAGTGTTAAGGCAGGGATATATGTATCAACACTACAATTATCTTAAATAGCCCAATAGTGATCTGAGCTCCTAACATTCTCATGAAACAGGTCACAGATTTCCTTTTCCTTGAGCCAACACTCAATGCCAGCAGTTGATTTTCACATCACTGAAATGCCATGTCTCCACTTTCTGGAATTTCAGGTTTGCCAAAGTAAAAGAATATTTTGAAATATTTTATGGGAAAAAGTAATACATCTAAAATCAAGTTAAGACTTTAAAATGGATAATGTCATAACAGAAGATACTAGATATTTCAGCAAATTGTGGTAAAAATGGTGATTAGACAATGAATAGGACACAGGATTGGTTATAGAACAAACAAAAGGAACACAGAACATAAAAGATTTGCGAAGAAGTTTGTTTATGTCACATATAGAGGTCGTGGTAATAATAAAGTACATTGCTACTGTTGGGATCTAATATAAATCTAAGTTATATTTTATCAGAAAGCCATACTATGTGGATAGATGCAAACCATGGACCAGAAACTTTGCATCTGTCTTATTATCATAACCTTTTACCCTTTATGCCATCTTACAGACCTACTGAAAGGAAAGTCTTTTTGATATGGGATTGCAACCTTAAAGCTGTACATTCACTGTGAGGCATTTAAAAAAATGAAAAATTAGACATCTATAGAGCTATATTGTATATATGTTAGAATTCAAAATAATTTATGAAGAGTAAACTATATGAAATAATTAAATTAAGCCATTCGTTTTTAGAAAAGGGTTATGAAACAGTTGGCAAGAAGTAGCAGAGAGGATGGGAAAGAAATGTACCTCTTCTGAATCTCTGATATTGCTACTGACATTTTATTGGAGAAATTAAATGGTCAGCTGCTCATTTAGAAGCAGCCATTCTGCTATACAGCTATGATGCTCACAAGTAGATTTTAGCAAATAGACCACATTTTAAGTTGGTGGAGAGTGGAAGCTTAAAGATTATTCATGAAACACTAACTATACAAAAGCAATCTTAATAAATTCACCATATTTCTGTGTTGTATAGTATCAGTAGTTATTATTTTTATTTTCTGTAATTGTTAGCATACACAGATAAACACCTCATTTAGTTCACTAGGCCAGGCAACACTTCAGCTTTAAAAGGAAAATAATTAGGGAGGAACACTCTCCTTGAATCAGTCTGCTACTCATTAAAACAGCTGTTTCTGTTTCTGGGATCATGCAGCTACTCTTTCACAACTGTTGGGTTGTTGCTGTCCTTAGCATTTGTCCCACTTATTTGGCAGAGTAAGCTTGTTTTGCGTTACATTCACTGCAGTCCGGATATTGATTTAGGAGACAAAGGGTATTCTAAGGCTTCTAAACTGGTGTCTGTGCCAATGGCAGCCTATTAATCACTACACCTCATGCCATCCCTTTGAAGTAGCCCAGACAAAAAGCACCAATCAAGAGTAATCCTACTTAATACTACCTTTGTTGTAAGGTTACAGGAAGTCTGAAGGGATCTTTACCCTCCCTTACTTTATACTTCTAAAACTACAGAGTCCTTTCTGAGATGTTTTCATCACCCTCACCCATCATCCTTCCAATTCATATTTTATTTATAGGAACACTACCTAGGCTGCTGCCCTTCTTACTGTCTCCCAAGCTTATTCCCTAATATCATTACACTACACTAGTTCTATTTGCAGTTTGCTATGTGATACTAAGAAAAGGCTTGAAGAATTTTTGACAAATATCACATATATAGCTTTATTTTTTCTTTCCAAATCTGAAACTGCATACCCCTAATTAGTAGCGTGATGGTTGCTTTTAGAAAAGTTGGTCTCTCTCTCTCTCTCTCTCTCTCTCTCTCTCTCTCTCTCTCTCTCTCTCTCTCTCTCTCTCTCTCTCTCTCTCTCTCTCTCTCTCTCTCTCTCTCTCTCTCTCTCTCTCTCTCTCTGTGTGTGTGTATGTGTGTGTATAGATTCTTTTAAGTCTAGATGGAAAATTCCAGAAAAAGTTATGAAAAGGAAAAGAACTTAAGTTCCTGTGGGGTTTCCAGATTCAGACAGAAGCAGATACTGGCTAATCAATCAGATAGTAATAAACAAAGACCAGAAGACAGCAGTGGTGATAGATGTCACTGCTAATTGATAGCAACATCAGGAAAAAGGAGTATGACAAACTGGAAAAGTATCAGGGCCTGAATGAGGAACTGGGGTGAATGTGGAAAGTAAAAGCCAAAGTGGTCCCAATAGTGGTAGGAGCATTCGCAGAAGGATTTCTTCCATTCTTAGTAGAGCATGGAGAACACTTCTTACATTGTTATAGAGCAGGGGTGTGAAACTCGCCGCATCACGTGACGTGTCACGACATATCATGACTTTTTTTCTCTTGCCGGAGCTGGGGTGGGCGCAGCTTCTGCATGATGCATCCGGCCCATGGCCTGGCAGTTTGACACCCTTGTTATAGAGGAACTCCCAGTCCTCTGGAGCAGATTTTTGTAAGTTGAAAGGCTGTAGGAGAAAGGAGATAAGAGAATAGATTATTCCATGAGCAGATTTCTGTGGCCGAAATTCTCTATCCAATCCAAATATGTGCCTCTAAACTTCAAAGTGACATGCATTTCTTAAATTCTTATTTTCCAAGAAATTCCAATTGATTTATTTATAAATATTTCACTTATGTTATTTGTAACTGTTTGTGCCTTGAAGTTAAGTTTATCAGTCTTATACCACATATAGAATATGAAGTCAAGGATGTCTGTTTATTTGTGATTTTTATGTTCTTTCTTTAGGAAGGTTCAAGATTGTAATAATAAGTTTAACATTATATTTAAAAATTCATTTTCCAGGTTACTGAATTAGTCAGTGGTCAGATTTATTGCTATGGAATAATAATATTGAAATTTTATTTTTGGAAATAAACCTGTAAGAAAAAAAATGTATGAATGTGAATACACATACCTGCCTTTGATCATATTAATTCATACAGAGACAGGGAATGTGTAAGCTTCAAGATGTTGAATTGTGTCTCGTCATATCCCATCGCTATATTGGCCGGGGTCAATGAGAAATGAGGGTATTCAACATTTGGAGGAAGATTATAATTAGTGTAACTAGATCTGGACTTTAAAACTCTTACAAACCACTTAATGTAATTAATTGATACAAACATTCTTAACTTTTTACTTCCAGCTAGTGATTGCCTAGATCAGGGGTGTCAAATTGGTGGCCTGCAGGCCGGATGTGTCACGTGCAAGCCATGCCCACCCCAGCTCTGCAAAGGCAAAAAAATATGTCACGATCTGTCACGTCGTACAATCAAGTTTGACACCCATGGCCTAGATCTTTGCAGGTCAAATAATCACATATTTATCTTAAATTAAACCATTAAAATAAGACCTCAACACAATCTTCTCCAAGCTTCTAGTTGTGTCAGTTTTTCAGTTTTCAATATAGCTAGTTAAAAGTGCAGTCATTTGGAAGATATCACATTACGGAATGGCCTTGAAGATTCACCTGAATCTAAAATTGAATTTAATCTTAATGTATAGAAATGCTCACTACAAAAGTAATTACCATATATCTCTAAATATTTTCCAAGTGTCATTAGGAATATGGAACAGGAGATATCATTAATGTGTATGGTGGTTATATATAGTAACTATAGAAATATTTTCTTTATAGAAATTGTTGGGATGACACCTCTATGACCATTTTAGAATGTATTCCAATAATTTATTTCAACTTTTTGGTGCAATAAGGATAACAACTGTTGGTGTGTGTATATGTGTCAAAGTTTTTTTTCAGGCTAAGATATCTAAAGTTTTTGTAAACCCACAGAGCCTTTGTTTGTGGCCATAAAAAAGTTTCTGAGAATAAAGCCATAATGTGAGTAGACAGTCCCAGAAATGATTTTTCTTACATGAAATAATATGCAAAACTGAGAAGGGAAATGACTGGGAAGAAGGCCTAGGAGAAGGCCCTGGAACATGCTTTTTCTTATTAAAAATATAGCTAAAATAATAATATAAATAATAATATAATACTTTGGCCTGTGGTGTTTATGGAGGCACAGTAAGAATGGCACAGATAAAGTTTTGCTCAGAATAAGGAGGCATTCCTACTCTTCTTATCAGCTACTCTATACTCTTTTATGTTGTTTGATTTTTTTTCTTTTTATCATCACTGTGCTATATGCAAACATGAATCTCTTATATAAAAGTCTTTCCTTGACCTCAGCTCTGTAAGCAACAAACAATCCTTTCTATGTCTCTTACTCACTACCTAATAAAGGATGAAGCCTAAATGTGAAAATGTGTAAAACATTTTTGTATGCTTTCCAGACCTACCACATACAAAATGCTAATTATCTGCTAGGGATAAATAGAACACCATTCATTGGCATTCTTATTGGCTCCAATATTGAACTTGGATAAAATAGGGCAGCCCAAAACTAAAGTAGCATACCTGTTTCTGCATATTTGGCAGAATTCTCCACTTAAGTTGAGGCATATTGCTCTTTTAATGGACACAAATGAAAAGGTAAACAACAGTAGCATCTGGGTAAGAAGTTAATAGAAGGCAGAGAATCTTTCTAAAATTAGAAGAACTGAGAAAAGTAGATGTTCAACAAATGCTGCAAAGTGACAGGATTAAAAAAATAATTTCTGAACCATGATTATATGCTGTTTCTGTGGCATTAACAGTTCCTTCTTAATTGCCAGTCACAGATGGGGGAGGGTGATAACTCCTGGGAGATCTTATATTGAAAATATATACACACACTACATCTCAGTTGGGGTGTTGCTTGCATGGACATTGGCAGTGTGGCTTCTAACTTCATCCTCCTATGTTTAAGAGATTGATCAGATATGAGTTATTTTTATAGAAACAGATAGGAATACAGTTAAAACGTAAGGTTCTAATACAAAGGAGGAACATGGAGGATCTGCAATTACTGGGATCACCTATTTAAGACTCTAAAGAAAAATATTATGCAAGTAGTCCTCAACTTACTATTGGTCATTTAACGATTGCAGTCACAACGGTCTCAGAATGGTGCTTTACAGTCCATAAAAAACTTTTGGCATCATATAATGTCATACCAGCATTCCTCCTTCCGTCACATGACTACATTTCAGACACTTGGCAATCTGTTTGCATTTACGACTTGTTGCCAAGTATCCTATGATCATGTGATCACCATTTGCAATTTTCTCTGCTGGCTTCCCCAAAAAGTCAATGGAGAAGTCCTGCAGGGAAGGTTGCAAGTGGAGGAGACATTGAATTTGAGCTCCATTCCCTCAGTGCATCAAAGGATTTTCCTTCCCCTGCCAATCACTAGAGGAATAGACCTCAAATTTGTTGAAAATGCTAGCAAGCAACAGCATTCTGAAACTTTTAGAAAGTTGGTGTTTGCTACCATTTTAGCAAACACCATTGTTTCTACTCTTCCAGAAGGAAAATGCTAGTGAACATCAACATTCTCACAATCATTTGGAATGGGAGAGGGCCATGGGAGACCTGGGCTCTCTTTGCACCTCACCATACCCAGCAAGTTTGTCCCTCTCTCCTCTACTCCGTTAAATGATCCCACAGTCACTTAATAACCACAACTGGGGGATCTGGGATTGTGGTTGTTAAGTAAAGCAATCATATAGCATTTCATTTAACAACTTCTTCACTGAGTGATCAAGATTCTGACCCAATAAGGAGAGGGCCAGAACCATAGGAGAACTACCCTACGATGACTATTAACATCATTACAAGCTCTGTGTATCAAGGAATACTTAGCTGGAAAACAAAGTAACAACAGATAATATGGTAATCTCTTCCCATAACATCATTCCTATTTCTATAGACCATAGATTTCTAAGATAGCTCTTGTATCCTCTTCTGGAATTAATAATCTGATTGGATTATTTTAAAAATGGGAAAGCTACCCCCCCACCTCAAATGCTGAAAAAGAAAAATGTCATTTTGTGAGTGCCTTTTATAATAATAATAATAATAATAATAATAATAATAATAATAATAATAATAATCTGTAATACCATCAAACATCCACATCTGCCTATCCCAGGTACTGGGTAAGGACTCGAAAGGTAGACAAAATGCCAAATCCAGTCTGAACATCTGGCTGACTGTGCGATGATCCATAATAATAATAACAATAACAATAACAATAACAACAACAACAACAACAACAACAACAATAACAATAATAATAATAATAATAATAATAATAAACAGTTGGAAGGGACCTTGGAGGTCATCTAGTCCAACCCCTTGCTCAGGCAGGAAACTCTATATCATTTCGGACAAATGGCTGTCCAGTCTCTTCTTAAAAACTTCCAGTGTTGGAGCATTCACCACTTCTGGAGGCAGGTTGTTCCACTGGTTAATTGTTCTAACTGTCAGGAAGTTTCTCCTTAGTTCTAGGTTGCTTCTCTCCTTGCTTAGTTTCCACCTGTTGCTTCTTGTCCTGCCTTTAGGCGCTTTGGAAAATAGCTTGACTCCCTCTTCTTTGTGGCAGTCCCTGAGGTATTGGAACACTGCTATCATGTCCCCCCTCATCCTTCTCTTCATTAAACTAGACATACCCAATTCCAGCAGCCTTTCCTTATATGCTTTAGCCTCCAGTCCCCTAATCATCTTTGTTGCTCTTCTCTGTACTCTTTCTAGAGTCTCAACATGTTTTTTACATCGTGGTGACCAAAACTGGATGCAGTATTCCAAGTGTGGCCTTACCAAGGCATTGTAAAGTGGTATTAATACTTCATGTGATCTTGATTCTATCCCTGTGTTAATGCAGCCCAGCACTGTGTTGGTCTTTTTAGCAGCTGCAGCACACTGCTGGCTCATATTTAAGTGATTGTCCACTAGGACTCCGAGGTCCCTTTTATTAAGAACATTTTGTCTTCCAAGGATTGGAGCTGATCTATAACAATTTCTATGCATAAGAGAGGAAATAAGTTTGATCTAGTCAATTACTGCCCAATTAGTTTCTTGAATGTGGTGAGTAAATTACAAATACAACTACTTCTTTTGGAAATACCTGGATTAATCAAACAGCATTTGGAGAAGACACATCAATACATTACCAGTCTGCTATTTATATTTTTAGTATAAGATATACTAGACCTCCTTGTGGTACAGTATTGCTTTGATTGATTTAAAATGTCAATACTTGATTAAAAGTCACACCAAACCAATGAGTAAGATCTGATGGAAACTGGCTCACTTATACATTTATGTGGTGGTACTTTTAATTTAAATATACCATAAATTATCTCCCTGAAAGTCATATATAGCAGAGTATCTATATAATTCCAGCTCTAGTAAAAGTTTAATATCACTTCTCAATTACAATTTATGAATATAAAATAGCTATAATGTATCTGTGCCTTACTACTTCACCAACTGGTTTAACAAGAATTTGAACCTTTACTAAATTTTTGTGAGGAAGAAAAGCTATTAACTATCTGAGAATCAATTTTGGCTTTGAAGCCATTGCTATATAATATAGCCACTGCAGTATATCTTTCTTATAAATAGACTGACTTTCTTTTCCTGCAGACCAATATATATTTGACTAACATAGAAATTTTAAAGTTTTTAAACAACAAAAGCAAATGTAATATCAAAGTGGGGGATAGAAAAGCTAGTGATATTACTGTTGCTACTATTCATGGTGTGGTTTTCTATTATAGCATTGTTTTCAAAGCATCAGCTCTGATGTAATAATTCCCCATAATAAAGAGATTAAAAACCCAGATAATGGCAGCTGTGGATTTTGGTCCTTTAAGGTCAAATTGACAGATGCTGCATTTCAAAGAAATAAAAATTGAGTCAGGAAAGGCCATCTTACAAGCTATTTGTGGCAAAAAGAAAAGTCAGAAAATAAAGGTTAATGTTTTATTTTATTTTTAGCATTGATATTGTAATAATATTTTATATAACCACATAATCACTCAGATATTAGAGATGTAGAAATCCTCTTTAAAAGTATTCATCTCAGAATTAATAATGCAGTGTATACGGTAGGTACAGGTGAAAAATTAAATTGAATAAATTCTGATTCTATATCTAAGCTTTCAATCAATATATGCCCCAAATTATAAGGAGAAATATATTTTACTAATTAGATCAGGGGTGGGTATGAGGGAGAGCTGCTGCTGCTACCCCGCCATGGACCAGCTCCTCACTGATGCTGACACCTCCTCCCTGCCCCCTGCCCATTCTACCCTTCCACTGACACCACCCTGCCCTGCCAATACCATCCTGTCCTTTGTCCCCCAGCACCTCTATACCATGGGTTGTACAGGGACAGCCAAAGGGCCAGATGTGGCCTGTAAGCCATAAAATGCCCAGGTCATTGTAATATTCCTGATACCTTAGGGCTACCATACAATCAAAAGATAAGGTACCATTATTGTTAGATTAGATCCAGGCTTTTCCACATAACAGTTTTAGTATGCTGTCTCTGTAGTCCTTGTAAACCAGTTGGAGTGTTTAAGAAAACCATTTCAAGATTTTAATCCCTTTCTTCACTTTCATCACTGTGGTGCCTTGTGTTGTATCTATCTGGTCCCATTTGCCGCAGTGAATGGAGTCCATTACTTATTTATCTCTTCAGGAGGGAGGGAGAGAGAGAATATTGGCTTTATGGGCTAAAAAGGGAAAGAGATTAACTCATGTCAAATTCACTTTAAAAACAAATAGGTTCATATTTTTTTCACAATAAAAAAACCCAAACAACTCAGCAACCTGGGTTTTCTTTATCATTCAGTAGATAAAGTAAACATCTCTATCATCTCTAAATAAAATAGTCATGGAAAAAGCCCTGACCAATAAGTAGAAAGAGACGGCCTTCTGGGTACAGGGCAGGGTAGCCAAACTGGAGTGGATGTGTTTGAAATGAAGCTCAGCAAAAAGAGAAGTCTACAAGGGCAGAATTCCAAATGTTTTTAAGTATATTGCATCTATTATGGCTGCCATCTTGGCCTTTTTGACCATATCCTGCTGACCCCTCTGTCAGTAAGCAAACCAAGTAGCACTACTAACTGGCATAATTCAGAAAACACTAACTCTGATACATACATAAAATAAAGTGAATCAAGGTTGTTTTCTTGGATGGGCTGATTCTGGGGAGAAAATGATGCTGTATAGTTCTGCCCTCACAACAAGTTGGAAAGCAGGTCATTTAAGTTCAAGTCCAGCATTAGTCAGGAAAGCCAACTAGTGACTTTGGGTGAGTCACTTTCTCTCAGCCCATCCCACCTCATATGGTTGCTGTTGTGGGGGAAATAGGTGGCGGAAGTTGGATATGTTTGCCCACTTATTTTAAAAATAACAAAGGTAAGATATAAACAAGTAAATAAAGGATAATTTAATTATTCCTGACTTAAGCATGATTATGTCTGGGTGCATCTCATGTCACTATTAAACAAGGGGGTGAGGTACCATTTGAAACTTCTTTATTAAATATAAGTTGCTTCAATTTATCCTTTTTAAAGCTTAATGATATTCAATATTTTCCTTAATGTTCAAATAGCCTTAGCTATAAACTCATTTGTAAAAGCTCCAGCTTTTTAAAAATTCTTTTTCAGACAATTATTTTTCCAGCCGTAAGCTGTATATGGGATATACATGAGTACATCAAGTCTCTTGGCTCAAATCCTATGAGGCCACTAGGTAGAACAAAGGGTGTATTATATTACAAAGTGTCATAATTATTGAATGTCTTGGTCATGAATTATGCATGCTTGTGGATGTTAAGTTAATCTCTCTTACATGTCATTTGCATGAGAAAGAAGTTAATAATAGAAATAGTATTGATGCTATAAAAATGGTATAATAGTGAATGCAATAACACATATTGACTACATTTTTCTTTGCATTTTGCCTTCCATAGTAACATTTATTACTGTTGAACCAATGATCTAACCAGTCTTATTGATCAAGGTGACCCTCACATTTCAAGTTAGCCAAAGGAGAAGTCCAAAAATGTGTTTAAAATTGAAATGTCTTTAAAAGTGACCATGATTTATGAAGCATTAGAAGTCATCCAAAAGTTGATTCCTTTGGGGAAAAAACACACATGAAGAACATAACCTCTGACAGACATTATATATTAAGTATGTGACTTTACATTCCTTCTGCAATCTTGATTAAGTTTAAAATGGTAATTTCTTCACTGACAATTCATTTAAGATATTATTGTATTGCAGAATGAATACTTTCTATGCTGCAGATTTTATCAGAGTAGCATGTTTTACCTTAACCTATGTGCATTGATTGGAAAAAAGTGTTCAATGCTTATATATAGTGTATAAATACTGGAATATGCCTAAATTGGTAGGAGTCTGTATGTTTTTATTTAATATGTGCTTAAACACTTTGACAATGACTTGTTCAAATTATTTTGAATCCTCCCCAAAATCCTTTTCTATCCTCCAAAAATGCTATATGACTGCTGAACGTTTATGGACCCATAAAGACAATTGTGGAGTGATAGCACAGTAAGTTTGTTTGTTCAAGTCTAAATTTGTATCTCCCAAATCTGGATCCAATCCAGAATTTAACATGGTCTCCACGTATTAAATCTTAGAAATCAAACCTGGGATAAATGTACTCTCATTTATAACCTAATATTACTTAGCAAGTTCACAGTGGTGTGTATTACTGTTGACTCCCATACTGATTTTTTTTTTCAGTAGAGAAACCTGAAAGCCAGACTAACTGGAAGAAATATTTTTGTGATGACACCACCATTTTGTTTGCTTGACCATGTGATTCAACCAAATCAGCTTCACAGCTTCCCCATCTTGTCAAATAAGCTGTCCTTTGAGTGCAGAAAAAAACCCAATATAAATAAAGAACAAGGTTTTTGTATTTTTAGCAAGTTGAACTTTTAGTATTTTGTGTAGATGAAGCAAATTTGTCATAGAAAAATACTAGCCTTTTAAAAACATGAGCTGCTTCTATATTTTCCTGAAGGGCATAAGATAATTAGACAAAAATATTTACCTCCTAAATTTCTATGTCACTCTTCGCTTAAAACTTTAGTCCTTGATCTATTACCTCCCCCCACTGAACAATCAGACCATGCATTTTAACTATTGTTTATATTCTATGTTTTAATTCTTGGTTTGAAGGTTTATTTTATATTTTTATGCTTCTAAGTCAATGTAGAGAAATGTGATTTTAAAAATAAAAACAATAAGATGGTGTTTCCACAGGGAAAAGAGAAAAAAAATATTATCAAAGCTGTAACTGTGCAGATAAAGTCCTTTCTATGTTTGTCACACATATGAAGCATGTAAAAAAAGGGCAGGCCTTTGATCATGTGTTGTACCTGTCTTCTTGATTTTTGTTATATTGGCCATCCCCCTATACCTCAGGAATAAGCTTATGCATTCCTTTCTTCTGTCTGAAGTCCATTATTAAGCCACTTCAGCCAACTGGCTTCAGATTCATGGAAGAATAGCATATTCACTATTGAATATTATTGTCTATACTTCCAGTGAGGTACAATAATACTTGTACATTTTTGTGCCTCCAGTGTCAAAATAATTTGACAGGTATTATGTTAGTAGTGATAAGGAAGAGGACCCTTAGCTTTTCCTTTTCAGACAATAAAATATAGAGGTCAATCCAATCCTTTCTACTGATCCTGATAAAAGAAATCATATTATAAAGTTCTTACATTTAGACTGATGTACAAGCACCAACTAAGAGAAGAATGGCCTTCAGTATAGTTGTTCAGTTTGATGGAATTCTTAGTACATCGCCACTTACAAGAGAATAACAGCTTTGATTCAAACTGTGCTTCACAATCGTTTACAGAATTAAATGCTTGATGCCACCAAGTAAATTTTAAAATGTTTTGGCTAAAAAAAGGGAAAGCTTCTGTTTTCTTGTGACTGAGGCCAAAGCAATTTTTATTCTTGACTTTTTAAATTAACATCAAACTCAGCATAGTCAGAGTCACCTAAACAAATACACTGGGTAGTTGGTAAAATATGCCGTTGTTCTCATCTCCAAAATAGTTATAGTTTAAGTATTTTGACAGACAAAATAATTATAGTTGGAGTATTTCTAAATTCTTGGGTCTCATCGGTTGGTCTACTTTAGCTGGAATAGCTGCAATCCTTCAATTAAACTAAATTAAGATATTATTTTTATAATTTTGGAAGTTTCTTTAGAAGACAAAGCCAGGTCTTTCGAAATTCAGTAAAATGCCTTCACAGTTGCTTGGACAAAGCTGTTCTTTTGACAATTATTTTTGTTATTTCCAAAGAGGCATTAAAGTTATTTAACCTGATTAAATAGCTAGAACATAAATGAAAAAAGAAACACCAATTTTTGCTGTAAAATATTCAAACTTTTAATAACAAGTTCACCAGCATTTCTTTCTTTCCCTTTGTTCTATCAATGTATGAATTTGGGCTTTATTTAGAAGCTAATCATATGATCCTTCAGAAATGGCTAAGAAACAAAAAGATGCTGAACTCTTATCTTTTTAGTAAGAATTACCCTTCAGAGAAGGGATTACCAAGAGCTTCCATCATTTAACAATGGATGGAAAACTCCACTCTGTTTACTGTTCCATTGGCTGAAAGGTTAGAAGTAGGATCTCTTTGAGTGTATTGGGTAAGGAACTAATTCAATGGCTTGTAGAGTCCTGCATTCCATCACTCATGGAAACCCCCTTCCCCATAAGAAATTCTCTCCCATTGCAGTTTATAGGGAGAAAAGCTTTAAAAATAATTTTAAAAAGTATTCCCCACTTACAGGCAATTTGCTTATGATTTGGATCAATTTCGATGAAGTTTGGGTGTCATAGATTCAAAGAATGACATTAAATTTAGTTCCCGTCATACTGCAAAAGCATTTTAGTCATTTATAATCCATTGCAAGATATTATGTCAGCAGCAATGGGCAATGCCCATTTATGTATCAGTCTGCTGTCATTTAAGAAGAGAGTTTTTCCTCTTCATGTTGGCAGGGAGCATATCACACTTTAAGTGCTTCGGTTTCTATGTATTCTGCTGAACAATACATTGTTCAACTTTTTTTTCCACTAAACTAAAAGTTTTTCTTCTTTTTCTGTGCAACTTTTTTTTTAAAAAAAAAGTTACACAGAAAGGGAAGAAAAGTTTTAGTTTAATCCAAGTCTATGAATAAACAGATCAGACAATATTTCCCTATGATGCAATTTCTTGGCATTTCCTACTACAGCTCTTGAACTGGCTCTTTCAAAATGTCTATGCAATGGATATTTTATGGTATTAAACAAAGAAATAAACACCTCCTTTTATGTTCTGTCAAATTCCTTCCATGTTTTATCTGAACAAAAACATGCATTACTAAATGCAGGATATTGGGTAATAACAGCAAATTGCTTGCAGAAGATAGGCAAATGTTCCCTTTGCTGCTTCCAATAGCCTTAAATGATCTGTAGAAAATCATAGTAAAGAAATCAAGGTTTGGCTTCTCTTGTGAGCACCCACCAAATAAGATTTTGGTTAATGACCAACCTCTAAAAGCAAGTTGTCATTATTACAACATCTTTGATTTGTCCCTCTCATCCAAATCAAATAAAGCATAAACCAATCTGTTTCCAAAGATTGCCTGTTTTCACTCTTTTTTATTTTCTTTACAGCCCTTCTGTTGGAAGAGTTTTATGATTGATTTTTACTGGGAGCTAAAAGAAAATTGAATAAATATATAGATGGAATAAATGAAATAAGGTACTGTACACAAATGATAGGCAATCATAAATATTCAATTTAGAAATTCAAATATATTTCAATTGAATTTCCAAATTGGATTTCTGAATCAAACTTGACAAGTCAATTTGAATTGCTGAATCAAGACACAGAATGCTGGACTCGATGGGCTTTGGCCTGATTCAGCATGGCTCTTCTTATGTTCTTATGTTCTTATGATTAAGATGATTTGGCTGCTTCTAAATCAGTTCAGGCAATTCAAATAACTTCTTTGAATGCAGAATGATCAAACTGAATCAGATCAATTTTTCCAAGACAAATAAGAAATGCAGATCAGGTTAGCTCACAAATTCAAATGAAATGGATGGTTCAACTATCATTACACCTAATTTACATATCCAGTCTATTGAAGACAAGATATGCTACTAGCATGGCCAAGCACTATGTTACATGAGTTGAAAAAAATGTGTACCATTTAAATTGACATTAATGATGGTGGATATGTATACTTTGCTGAACACTGACCTTATCACTTCCCATGACAATTAATTACAGTATTAAAACTGAGCATTATGGTTAAGTGCAAATAGTGTAGAATACATATAGATAGTTCATCAGCCATACATACATGCAGATACATGTAATATAAGCAGAATTATTAGAAGAAGCATTGTGTGAGGTTTTTTTGACATTTTAATAGTATAGGATAGGTACTTTGTTCTAGAAGGTTCCAATTCAGTTCTTAAGTATGGTTTGAGGTAATATTTCATGCAGCAGGACCTGAAATATTTGTGCCTCGCTTCAGACATGGGTACAACTAGCTGATTAAAGCCTGCCCTTTTTTAATATGCATGCAATGTATTTTGATGCAATTTAATATGTAATAGGGCTCTGATTGCACCTATCATTTTGAAGAAAAGAATCATAATTGCAGATGACCTGCTTTCATATTTCTAATGTAGACAAATTATTTACAATTTGCAAATTCTTAAAATTTATTTTGAGTATCAGAACTAATTTGGATCTCAAATGTCAACTTCTGTTTACTTCTAGGGTTCCATACCTTTTCAGGTCTATGATTCCTGGGGCTACGTCTGCTAAGTGGAAATAAAAACCTTGCTGAACTATCTGTAAAGCATTCAGTCTGTCAGTAAATCCATATCTGCTTCCTGCTCACACATTTTAGATCTCAAGGTTTTCTCAGATTGTCAAGTTGCCTTTTGAGACCATTTGCCAAATATATGAACGATAGTAATGTATTCAGAAGATATTTTGACTGATGTGCACTTTTATAACAGAAATCATTTCAAGAAAGAAAATTGAATAAATATTCCAAATTAAGTTACGGTAGTAAATAGGCAAACAGTCATTCCCCAGTCTGGATATAAACCACCACAAAATCACACTTGGTTAAATACTGCAAAAATGAATATTTTGATGAGATCATGGGAATTTCTCAATGGGTGGCTAAACATATGGATTCCTCCAAAGTTCTTTTTTTTTTCCAAAACGCTGAAACTCATTTCAAACCAGGATATAAATTGTAATTTAAAGCTTGAGGAATCTAAGAAAACCTGAAGACTGTCAACATGATATGAAAGAAAAGGCTGTTAACAGCAACACAGTTGTCAGTCTGTCACTAATCTGGCATTTTTTTTCACATCAAGATTGATTATGCCATCATTTAGAGTGCTTAATTTTTGAATTCTGGCAAGCAACAATTATTACATGCATTTGTTGGCATCATGTCTGTCAAGGAAAGATGATGATTGTCAGTTACCTAGGAAACCAAATTATTATATGCAAGAGGGAATTATACAATCCTGTTTGCAAGATAGTGAAATGTTGTTTTGATATTGGTTATGATAGCCTTCACTTTAAGTCTATTAATTTAATACCCAGGTTGGCCTATGCATAAGTGAATCCTAAGAATATTTGCTTGCTTGCTTATATTTCTTTAATTATTTACTCCTGCATTTATGATAAATTTCTATACAGAATAAAGTATAAATAAAACAGAACAAAAATCATATATCAATCTCTTATTTTAGTTTATTTAAATAGAACACTGTTTCATTGCAAGATTATCCATTCTGAAATAGAAAAACTAATCTAGAATACGATGATGTTTTTCTCTCATCTAAATTGGTGTTTTTCCCCTATAGTCCATTTGAAAGGAAACATGGCAAGTAAGCCAAAATGTATACTCTTTTATGGTCAGGGGCATCTACAGGGATGCTCCCCAAAATCAAAATGGAATCTGAGCTCATACAATCAAAGTTGTGTACCTTTCTAACCTGTGTCATATGTGCACCATGCACACACACAAAGAGGCAGGATGCTGACTGTACATGTGTGGCTGCTGTAATGATATTTTTCACTTAACAACTGCTATCCCACAGACATCCATAGCCAAGGTTCTCATTATTATTATTATTATTATTATTATTATTATTATTATTATTAACTTTTACAGATTATCATTGGGCTATGATTGTGGCTTATTGGGAAACCACCATTGACTTGGTTCCTTCATGCTGAACTATTAATAGATTCCTATAAACCACAACAGAGGAGTTCATACAACATGCTAAACCAGACTTACTAGGAACTGCTACAATGTCTGAGCCCAGTAGGTGTACCTGTAAAATATAATGGTAGATTTTGCTCTCAGCAATTTTAAGCTAAGTAATAAGTATATATTTGTGGGTTGTTATTGTAATTCTAATTTCTGCCTTCCTCAGGCCCAAACTACAGATACTCTTAATCCATTTTCCAGCAGTTTTATTTAAAAGAAAAGATTAAAGCACAAACCTCCCTGTTGCTGTCCTCTGAATGTTTCAACTTATGAAACGAACCTGGCAGAATAGGGGAAGTAATATTGCTATTTGTATTTGTAGACAAAACACCCAGCAGTCCCGCGGGAACCAAGGTCATTCTCGCAGGTGCTGGAAGGAGGAGCGAAGACGAATAGAGAAACCCGCCAATTGCTTTTATTGGGCAGAATGATCTATAACATAGTAGGGTGGAGGGGAAGTATTACTTTTCGTTACATTGAATCTCTAGGGAAATTTCAGAGTTGGTTTCACTTTTGACTGTGCCATTAGTATGTATCCAATAAACATGTGCTTTGAGGAAACTTCAAGACTCAGAGTTCTGCTTTATGTGGCTTCATTTGTCAGAATCTTGACAGAATATTTGTTTCTCCAGGAAAATATTCTCTCTTAAAATGCTACTATTTTGCTATTTACCTCAATGCTGCTTTTTAAAATAATAAAAAATATTACAAAAAATAGGCAATCTAAAGTGTGTGGGATCTTTGTTAATGTACTTGTTTATTATGTACTGAATATCCCACCTTTGCTCCAAAAGTGGCTTACTTGCATAGCTGTCTGTTCCAAACTACAGTTACATCAAAATGATGAGATGGGGATCTTGATAATGCAAGCTCTGCCCTTTCATATTTCATGGTGATGTTGTACATAAGTATGTTAAGGAAAAGACACTTCCAATTTTATGCGGGAGAAAACCCGAATAACCAAAGACCTACATACAAACATATATGGAAATCTCCTTTCTTTTTTTATCTCCACATCAGTCCTATACTGTTGCCAAGGTTGAGAAATATTGGTCTAGGTACTCCCAATGCAATTCTCCCAGTACTATTCTGACAACTTAATTCCTACAACTTTGGCCCCAGGTAGGCTTAGAGAAAACTGGTATAAAAGATTGAGACCATAATATTTGATCAAGTTCTTTGTAGTTATTTTTTTCTGAACTGAAAGTGGCAGCATTAAGGGAACCTTTAAAAAGATGTGATTAATGTAACATTTAGCTTGACATTTATGTGCTAAAAAATTGACAATGTTCCAAAGCTTCTTGCATCAATCACTTCAGAAACGGAAAATCTGATGTCTGTGAGCAGACTAATAAACTACAGATAGTCCCAACTTTTGACCACAACTGGGACCATATTTCTTAAGTAGTTTGCAGTCATATGTTGAGTTACTATTTTTTTACAGTGGCCATAAGTTGAATTGCCCAATCATTAAGCAAATCACATGGTCATTAGATGAATCACATGGTTGTAAAGTGAATCACATGTTATTAAATTAATTACACTTTCCCTAATGGTGTTCTTTGACTGGAGATAGACAAAAGAATTGCAAATCACAATGGCATGACAACAACAATGGATGAAAATGTGAGCGAATTGTCAAATGCCCTATTGGGAGTATGTGATCATGGGAGGGGGAAGCAGTTTTTTGTAATAATCATAAGTGCAAATTTAGATTATACATGACTTTTTGGAAGATAGACACAATTTCAAACAATCGGGAAATGAATGGTCATAAATTGAGCATTACCTATATTTGAAAAATTCTTCTATACACACAGAGTTCATATAGATGATTTCATAAAATGATAATAATGTAGAAGTGTTTTTATTTGGTGTGTACAGTACACAATATTTTTCCATAACAACCCTGTGAGGAAGAGTGAGATGAAAAAAAATGATGCTCAAAGCCATCAACTGAGTTTCCATGACTAAGTTAAACTAAAACCTGGTGCTGCACAGTTGTTTGATTATATGCTGAGCACATAGCCTGAGCATATGGTTTAAAAAGGTGGAGTTTACAACTTCAATCAATCAACTAGGGGGTGAAGCTCCCTTCTATAGTTAGCAGTCAAAGTCAGGCTATATTCTTTAGAAAGAGAACAAACATCTGGGAGTTGATCACCAGAGTTAGTGAAAAAGGAAGCATTTCAAGGGAAATGAGCAGGAGAAGGAACAAGCCACCCTCTAACTATGTTAAAGATGGATCTGACTAGGTTGAAAGAATGGATCTGAAATATAGATCTGACAGAAAGATGGATTGAGTAAGAAGTGGGGTCTTCTTAGATATGTGCTATTTGTCAATCTTGCAAGGTAGACCAAATAGGAATCAAACTCAGATGGATTTATTATACATTAGCAGAGTCTTGTAAATCTGAAAATATTTCCTCCTGTCTCTCAAAGTCATCCGCATATACCATTGTAAAGATGCTAAGAAAAAGACTCAGGCATGTCTTGAGCAGAGATTTGAAGCTGCTGCAGAGCTGCTTGTCACAGCTTGAGAATCTCTATGTGTTTATTGGTTTTTATATACTTTTTACATACATAGGCTTTACCATTAAATGCTGACATTTTACATTCATAAGTTTAACCATTAGATGCTGACATAAAGTTTCTTCACTGGAAAATTCCTTCATATAAGCAACTATTTTCTAGTAACACATTACCTGATCAAAGACCAGGTAAAGAACAAATACAGGTAGATCAAAAGGAGAAAGAACTGGCAAAGGCAGGAAGAGATAGGAAGTAACTTAAGCATATTATCTATTTAGGTAGGTGAGTCAAAAGGGGATGACCTTCTGGCTGCTTCATTGGGACAAAGGGTATCAAAAGGTTATGAGGTTTTTGTGTGGGAAAGCACGGCAGTTTGCTGTGCATGCATTTTTCCCCACATCTCACTCTTCTCTATTTTATTAGTGAGGATATTATCCTAAGCTGGAGTAGTTAGTGGGTCTTAGTCAGAGGACATATAACTTTGCATTTATTTATACAAAACATAACTTGTTCCTGAGGTAAGTTAATGGTAGTTGAGTGTGGAAAATTGAAAGTAGAGAAAAAAAAGACATTGAATAACCATATATGTGCATAATTAAAGGATACCTCTTGAAAGGAGGTACAATTTAAAATTCCTTGACTGACCTGTATACAATGAGGATTTTTACGTGAAGTAGTACAGTTGATAATTTTTGCACAAGTAAGATTTATAGGCACAGCTACAATTGGTGTATGCAAAACAATAGCATCAAGGGGTAACATATAAGAGGCATGACCCCAGCTTGACATAGTTGCATAATGAAATTCATTGCCTGATAGAAAATTGCTTAAACCAGTATAATTTTTTAAAACTGAAGCTGGGACACACACAGGTATATGAAAGGTAGAGAGTAGATTTTCCATTTCATATAATTCAGAAATACAAAAGTCTGTCACTTGTGTTAAATTAGCTAATTGTGCCCAAATATTATATTTCTTCCGTGATTCTAAAGGATGAGATGGGAGAGCTTGAGCCCCCACATACCAATTAAGAAGGAAAGAGAGGCAAAGAATGACTAAGGAATTTGCAGTCAAAACCGCAAATATGGCAGCGCATACATTCTCTGGTGTAGGTTCTTTTCCCTGTTGCCATAGAACCTCCTGCGCTTTGGATGTTAGGTTCTTCACATTGCCCCAGGTCGTTGGCTGACTGCGATGGCGAGAGCGAAAGGGACGTTGTGCTATCTGAAGAGTCACCTGCTTCATTTCCGGTATTGGGTTCTGGACTTGATGCCACGACATCTTTGGCTGGTCGCACACACCAGGCTGGAATCCAGAGAGGGCCTGTAGGAGCAAGCACAGCAGCATAGCCTTGTCCCCATGTTAATAAGGGAACTGGACCTAACCAGATTTTATCAGGCAATTGCTGATAATATACCAATGGATTAGGGAGCACAGCATTCTGCTGAAAGTGATGCTGGTAGGCAGTAGTGTTTTGAAAAAAAAAATATTTAGCTGGTTTAAAGTTATTAAGACTTAATTGATTTGATGAGTTATCCATGCCAAATTAGGTACCCTTGATCCCTCCTTTTTTAATTGTTTAAGTAAACATTCTTTAACTGAACAATTGGCTCGTTCCACAATAGCTTGGCCAGTAGAATTATAGGGAAGGCCATGACGAAGAAGAATATTCCATGTAGTACAAAACTGTAGGAAGGGCCATTATCTGTTTTTATAACAGATTATCTGTTTTTATAACAGCCGGTTTTCCCAAAGCCGTAATAGCAGCCATAAGATGGGAAATGATGTGATTAGAGGTTTCTCCCCATTGGGGGGTTGCCCAAATGGCACCATAAAAAGTGTCAATTGAAACATGGAGATATTTCTAAGGGGCTAGAGATGGAACATGAGTAACATCCATTTGCCATAATTGATTGGCTTCTAAACCACGTGGGTTAACACCTGTGTCTCCTATAGGGGATAGACCTGCACATTGAGGACAAGCGGAAATGATTTGTTTCATTTGGCTTAGAGGAATATGGCAGAATTGTGCCAGGCCACGAGCATTTTGATGGAAAAAAGAGTGACTATAAAAGGGATCAGAAAACAACGTGGGTAAGATGTGAACAGCAGCGTCCGCCTGAGCATTACCTTCAGAGAGAGATCCAGGTAAAGAGGAATGACTTTGAATGTGTGAAACAAAATATGGATGAGTACGATCCTGTAATAAATGCCTCAAAGTTAAAAACAAAGATAATAAATTAGCATCTAGTCTGGGTGTTAGATAAGCACCAGATAAATTAACAATAAATTGACAGACATAGTGAGAGTCAGAAATGAGATTAAATGGTTTTTGAGCAAAAGTGTGAAAAGCAAGAATAGCAGCTGCAAGTTCCGATCATTGCGGTGTGGGTTGCACAGCTGTGTAAAGAGTGTGCCATTTTGCTGTTGATTCATCTTGATATGTGATTGTTCCTCTAGTCTTGCCGCCATCAGAAAATACAGTAATAGCATCAGATAAAGGCTGATTTGAAAGCATAGAGGAAATGCGAAAAGAGGAAGTCATTAAGAATGTAAAGTGAGGGTCTTTAGGTAAATGATAGGAAATCTTCCCTACATAGTCTATCAAAGCAATTTGTAAAGCTTGACATGTCTGAAATGCAAATTCAAAATTAGATTTAGCAACAGGGATACAAATGTCCACCAAGTCTGTGCCAGTGCGTTGAAGAGCCCGCAAACTATTAAATCTGCTATAGCAAGAAAAATATGTAAAACATTATGGGAAGGAGTGTTAGGTAAGTAGAGCCACTCAATACAATAAACTTGATTGTTCTTTATAGCAGAAAGGACTGCTGTAGGTAATTTCTCAGTGGGGAAGATTAATAAGGTTAGTGGAGAATTAAGAACAGGAATACGGTCAACGAATTTAGTTCTTATAATTGAATTAATTTGTTTAATAACACCTTGCACTGCCAAAGGAATGGAGATTACATCTGCAGGGGATTTGCCCTGGGTGAATAACTCAAATAAGGGGCTTAACAGACCTGCAGGTAAGCAAAAATAAGGTCTTACCCAATTAATAGTGCCCAAAATTTGTTGTAGCTTAACCAGCGAAATAGAAGAAGGTAAAGAAAACTGTGGAATATTAGGACTTGAATAACTTTGGAGGAGTTTGTGTCCTAAATACACATATGGTGAGCAAAGCTGTACCTTTTCAGGGACAATTTGTAATCCACTGTTGGCTAGATCTACTTGAAGTTCAGAAAGCCAATAAGATGGAATGGAAGGAGCTCCTATAACAATATCATCCATATAATGATATATTAATGCTGTTGGATGATGCTTACGAAAAGGAGCCAAAGCATTGGCTATAAAATATTGACACAAAGTGAGACTGTTCAACATTCCTTGTGGTAATACAGTCCAATGGTAACGGCAAGTGGGTTCAGTGTGATTTATAGCTGGTATTGTAAAACCAAATTTTTCTCTGTCTGCCATGCACAGAGGTATAGAGAAAAACAATCTTTCAGATCTATGATCATTAATTGATGATACTGTGGAATTAAATTTGGATTGGGTGTCCACATTGCAGAGCTCCCATAGGCTGAATACATGCATTCACAGCACAGAGATCATGTAGGAATCTCCATTTGACACTTTTCTTTTTGATAACAAAAACTGGAGTGTTCCATGGACTAGTGGAAGAGGCAATGTGTTTGGCTTGTAATTGTTCTTGAACAAGAATTTTTAAGGCCTGTAATTTGTACAGAGGAAGAGGCTATTGTTCCACCCAAACAGGTGTAGTAGTTAACCAAGTTAAGGGTAAGGCAAACATTTTATTCATCGAAGGTGACGGTAGCCCCCCATTTACTAAGCAAGTCTCATCCCCATAAGTTGACATGAATGTCAAGAATGAAAGGAAGAAGTTGAACAGTTACAGTAGAATTGGGAAGACTTGCAGAAAGAAATTGTGTACTTTATCGTGCACCTTGTCGCCTTCCTACACCCTAAACACTAGGGCAAGAGGCAGTGGGCCAAGATGCAGGCCAATCTTTAGCTGAAATTACTGAAATATCAACCCCTGTATCAATTATGCCCTCAAAAGGCTTACCCTGAAAAAAGACTGTCTGACGGGGTCACTGGGTGGTGATTGGAGTGGTTAATGCAATTACAACGGGATCCGTGGAACCAAACCTGCCGTCCCCTCAATCCCTATCAGGGACAAAATAGGGCAAATGGAGTAATTGTGCAGGACTAGTATTGCTTGGCAAAGTCTGTGGCATGTTAGTCCATAATTGAATAAAGATGACACCTGTATAGTCAGAATCAATTACTCCAGGTATTACAAAAAAGTCCCTTTTTTCCCATGCTAGATTAAGGAAAATTAATCCAACATATCCAGAAGGGAGAGGTCCAGAAAGTTGTGAAGGAACTAGTTGTACTTCTCCTGGAAATTTGAAACACACTTCTTGTTGGATAGTTAAATCTATCCCAGCACTCCCTCTAGTGGCAGCAGGGGTATTGTTAATTGTTGATGGAATTACTGAAGGGTCTCTGTTTGGACCGGGGCCAGAGACCGGCCCACTTTGAAGTTTCCCGACCGGCATTCATTAGCCCAATGAAATCCCTTATTACATTTAGGGCATTTTGTTTTTGGACGCCTCCCAGCAATATTTTTAAATGGTCGGGAGGCATACATTCCTCCCCCAGGATTTCTGCATTCCTGTTTAAAGTGTCCAATTTTACCACAATTATAACATTTCCCCTGAGGTTTCTGGGCTTTTGTAAGAGCTGCAGCTAAGAGATTAGTTTGAAAAGAACCAGTTCCTATATCCTGACATGCTTTAATCATTTCTGCTAAATCTGGTTGAGCTCCCAATCCAATGATGACCTGTTTACATTCAGTGGTGGCATTTTCTTTAGCCAATTTCATAAGCAATTCAGCTTGGGCATCAGGATTATCAATTTGTTGTCTCAAGGCATCTTGCAGACAGTTAATAAAATCTGCATATGGTTCATTTGCCTTTTGACGAATATTTGAAAATGCTTGAGATGGTTTCCCAGTTATAGGAACTTTTCCAAAAGCTTTGTAAGCACATTCAGAGGATATTTGAAGAGTAGCTATAGGCAAAACAATTTGTGCATCCACTGGAGTGTAATCACCAGAGCCATATAACTGCTCTGGGAGGTAAGCATCTCCACAAGTTGCATCTTTTAATGCACATTGATGTCTAAACTCACTATCCCATACCACATACTGAGCTGGTATTAATAACATACGAATTGTTGTTTTCCAATCTTCTGGTACCAAAACATGATTCCTCATTGTTGCTTCTAACATACCTTGCACATAAGAATTTCCTAACCCAGTATCTCTTATACCCTTACGCAATTCTGTTAAGATTGCATAAGAAAGTGGTTGATATTCAACCACTGGGGCTCCATTTGGATCTACCTGCCCAGTCAATTGTACAGGACAAACTGAGAGCATATCTGCTATTTCCTGCATATCTCCCTCCCCTTTCGCCATTTGATTTTCTAATACATGGCAAATGGAAACATAAGATCTAGAATTCTTTTGCTCTGAAGGTGTCACATCCATCGTGGAAGATATAGGAGCTGATGGAACTGAAACCTTTTCATGATCAAAACCTGGAAAGGGAGTAGAACTTAATTGTACTGCATCAGCCCCATATTTTTCCACTGTGCGGTGACATTGATGCCAACAATGCAAAACATCCACTGAGGCTCGGGGTTCCTGATGAAAGGTGATACCTATTCTTTCCCAATCCTTAAGTTGTAGCGTCCCCCTTTGAGGATACCAAGGACAGTTTTTCCCTATCTCACTCACTAGCTTCCTAATCTCCTTTTCAGGCATTGTCATGCCTGACTTGTGTAAGAGAAACCTTAACTCTCTTACATGCTTTTGCTGATGGTGAGATATATCACAGGCCATACTTACAGTTTGAGAAATCTTGCAGGACGAGAAGATGAGAAGGTACACCAAGGGGTCTATTCCAGACGACTGCAAGTATGTTGGTTGCTGCTTTCCCTCAGGAGGGGATGTCTCTGTTCAGGTGCCAGATGTAAAGATGCTAAGAAAAAGACTCAGGCATGTCTTGAGCAGAGATTTGAAGCTGCTGCAGAGCTGCTTGTCACAGCTTGAGACAGCTTGATAATCTCTGTGTGTTTATTGGTTTTTATATACTTTTTACATACATAAGCTTAACCATTAGATACTGACATAAAGTTTCTTCATTGGAAAATTCCTTCATATAAGCAACTATTTTCTAGTAACACATTACCTGATCAAAGACCAGGTAAAGAACAAATACAGGCAAGATCCAATTCTCTTTATCCTCTTTATTCTCAATACTGTCCTCTTCTTGTATGAGTTGTTTTATAAAATGCTCAGCAGTCGGTTGCAGATCAATTTTATTTGGAAGAGAGAGTCTGGTTAATATTTCTGTAGTAAACTCTTTCACTATTGCGCGCAATTCTTCTTTAAATTCTTCTTTAAATTCATCAATACGATCAAAAATAGGTTTAACATTTAAATGTAAGTTCAACTCCATTTTAAATTTTAAAACAATCGCTCTGGCTTTATTCAAATTCCTACAGCCGTTTCTCTAGCTTCGCTTACGAGAAAAAGGAAAAAAAAGATGGAGAATTCACTTTCACTCTCAAGCACTTTCCTTTAGCAGTGAAAGCAGTGAAAGCTATACGCCATTTTGAATGCATTATGTTGATTGTAGAAGTTAGAAATATATAGCCAGAAATACAATAAAAAATACTTGCAATCCAATAAGAACTCCTGTATTCATTCCGTCTGCAAACAGTCTCTCTTATGTTCTATTTTTAAAAGCAGAAGCGGTCGCGGCGTCTTTCTCTGTCTAATGACAGAAGCGTCTCTGGGCAGGAGTGTCTTCAAGAGCGTGGGGAGCTCTCACTCTTGATCCCTGAAAACTTTTTCCAGGGATTTTAGAGGAGCTCAACTCTGCTCTTGATGCTCTTCACCTCTTCTTCACCCGAAGAGGGGATTTTTCACCGCAAAAAACAGCTGGTGTTCGCTATTTTTTGCGGCTTTACAAACCCAGGGAACAGAGCCTCACAGAGGAGACTCTAGCGACGCCGGCGGTGCCACCGGAAGCCCAGTTTACTTATGGAGTGGAGAAAGAGGATTTGTTTCAAGATAGGAGGGGATGCCCATTCCTCTCAGATAAGCAGTAAGAAGAGGATTTAACTGAGAAAAAAGAGAAATTGACCCTGTTTAAGAAGCAATCTACTTATGGTGTGGAGGACCAGGAAAAGCAAAGACAGAGATTTGAAATGTTACTGCAACGAAATTCTATGGCTAAGAGAAGCAGAGGACTAATGCAAAGGCTAAGATGGTTTATATGGATTCAGATGATATTGCAAGTAAAAAAGAGAGACTTATTATTTGGAAGGTAGGCTTTGTTATGGAGGTTTACCTGGCAGAAGAAAAAACCCAGAATTCGACTGAAGAAGTGAAATTAAAAAAAAATTAAGGGTAACTTAAAAGTATGGACTGATTTAAGGACCAAGATTATGAGCAAGATGTAAGAGAAGATGAGTAACGGAAGAAATAATTAAATTGACTAAGAATGTACTTGGACTGAAATGATTTAAGGTTTGACATTAAATTGATTGATAGATGGGGTAGATATGCATTATGTGATTTGATAAGGTTGAAGGAATGTAAGTTAGAAATGGAATAAATAGACTGTATTTGTTATGGAGGTTTATTTGATAGATGAGAAAGCCCAGAAGTTGATTGAAGAAGTGAAATTTAAAATTATATGTAAGGAATTAAGGGCAATCTAAGATTATGGGCTGATTCAAGGACCAAATTTATGAGTAAGATGTAAGAGAGGATGTTTAATGGAAGATATATAGTAAATTGATTAAGAACATATTTTTTTTGAATTGAGGGGTATATTGATATTAATTTATTTTTTAAAAAAAAAGATGATTTATTTATTTGATGTCTAATGGTTTGAAATGATTGTTTAGAATGTTAAAAGAGGGTGATTACTGGAAGATATATATTAAATTGGGCTGTTTGGGTGATTCTATATAACCTATCAATGAATTGAAGTGATTTAAGGTTTGACTTAGATTGACGGATTAGATATGTAAATGAAAATTACTATTCTTAACAAGATGATTTGTTTGTTTAATGTTTAATGGATTGAAATGATTTAAGGTTTGATACTAGATGGATTGATTGATGGATTAGTTATTTATTTTAATTGATAAGGTTGAATAAATGTAAGGTAGAGATTGTATTTAGCATATAGTTTAAAATTCTTGTTAGGATTATATAATAATTTTGTCTGATGTATTGGGTTTTCTTTTGTTTTACCCTGTATTCATTCTGGGAAGTCGGGGGGGGTAGGGGGGTTTATAATTTTATATATTATGTTTTTCTCAACTGTAATTGGGGTTGGTGTAAGAATATATAATTATAGTTATTAAGGGTTTGCTCGGGTGGCCTCTGGGCACCACATCTGATGGAAAGAGGAAGGAGGAGTGAAGGCATATGTAAGTACAAAGAAAGTTGGTAAGAGGGGGGATGAGTAGGGATAGGTGGGTGGAGTAAGTATAGAGAAGGAGGGAGGAAAGTAAGTAGATAGTTGGTAAGTGAGGGGGGAAGGTTAGGGTCAAGGGGATGTGGTGGTGGGGGTACCGAGCAGCTATGTTATTTGCTTGGTAAATGTGGTCGATTAGTTTCAGTTGAGTTATTATTACTAGATGTATTGATTGAATTATGTATTTATGTTTTGTTTATGGATGATTGTTTAACACTATGATGTGACTTGAGCATTTTTCTTTTTCTGTAAAAATTAAAAAACCAATAAAAATTTATTTTAAAAAAAAAGAACAAATACAGGTAGATCAAAAGGAGAAAGAACTGACAAAGGCAGGAAGAGATAGGAAGTAACTTAAGCATATTATCTATTTAGGTAGGTGAGGCATTAAGTCAAAAGGGGATGACCTTCTGGCTGCTTCATTGGGACAAAGGGTATCAAAAGGTTATGAGATTTGTGTGGGGGAAAGCACGGCAGTTTGCTGCGCATGCGTTTTCCCCCACATACCATTACAGCCACGGTCATCTTACTAGAAGACTATGCTCATTATAAAGAACTTCGGAGCAGTTTTCTTTTTCTTTATATCTAACCAAGGAACATACTGTAGATTGCACAGAGGTCCTCCTGAACTCCCAGGGTCTGAAAGAGTTCTGTCACTCAGACTAACAAAAGACTATTCAAGATTGAGCAAAATTAGAACTCTCTCCTGATATTGGACTGAAGTAACTGTTCTATGACCCAGAGAAACACAAGAAATTTACTGTTTTTCTTATCCAGGTATCCAAGAAATTGCAGAACAGTTATCAATTGATCAACATCTATTCCTACCTATAGACATGGAGGGGGGAAAGAGTTGCTAGACAAAGATGAATGTTTAAAATGGGTAAAACTATACAGCCCTGGGTAAAGGAACTAGGAATCTTAATAGTGTTTTGAATCCATCTACTCTTCTAATGTTCAGGAAAGAAGACAGGAAATCAGAGTCTTGAAAATGAACAACTGGCTGATAGAAGATGACATAGAAGGGAGAGATTTGAATTCCTCTAGGGTGACATTTTCAGCCTACTGCTATTCAATAGCTTTATAAATAGCCTAGATGGTGAAATGAAAGGAATGCTTAATAAATTTGCAGGCTAAGGTGAATCTAATTATTTAAAAAATAAAATTGTTCTTCTGAATGACCTAGACATCCTATTAGGCAAAATTCAACAGGATAATATTACATTGTAATGTTCAATTTCCTGCATCTGATTAGGACTAGAGAGACCTAGCTTGGAGGCAATCCATATGAAAAGGATCTAAATGTCCTAAGGGACACAGCTGAACATAAATAAGCAATATGATGCCAGCTAAAATGGTCAGAACAGTCTGGGGCTGCATTAATAAAAGCACTGTGATCACTGTCAGAAATTATTTCATACAATAAATCTAATATCAAATTTAATTTGGAAACTAATTATAGACTCTAATTCTTGCATAAAAAATCATCTTTATTTAAATTTTAGCTTTCTCTTAAAAATACCAAAAAATTATAAAATCATATGATTTAAGTCATAAAGCTAAGCATTGGCTGCTTTAGATTCTTAAATATTTGTTATTTTGATATTATTATTATCATGGTTGTTTTATTAATTTAATTTAATTCTCTTAATAATTTCCAAAGCACCAAAAAGATAAATTTCTTTATACTTTGATCCAATTTGAAGTTACTTGTAGACTAGTCAGATGCTATATTTTTTCTATCCTGCTCTATGGAGTAGAGAGTTGATCTCTGACAGAAGGCTACCTGAAGAGATTAGAAGCATTTGAAATGTGGATTTACAGGCAGCTGTTACGTATAAGCTGGGTTGACAAGGTGATAAGCCGCCTGGGAAAGCCAAAGAAATCATCCAAACAATTGAAAAACAAAAATTAGAATATTTCAGACATGTGATGCGACACCCAGAAAAATATGGCATATTCCATTTAATCCTCCAGGGAAAGATTGAAGGCAAACGAGGTCCAGGCAGAAGAAGAACATCGTGGCCTCAAAATCTAAGGGGCTGGTTTGGACAAAACTCAGCAGCACTATTTCATGCAGTTGCTGATAAAAACAGGATCGCCAACATGATCGCCAACGTCCAATAACGGCACAAGAAGAAGAATAATGTTTTATAAATCCTTATCTAAATTCTTCAGTTCATAAATGTCTCTATTTCTTTCTTTAATTTCCATCTCTTTTCATTTTTGAGTATCTTTTAAAATAAGTAGATCACAACCTACTACTTGATAAGATAGAAAAAAGTGGTTTAGACAGCATCACCACCAGATGAATTCGTAGCTGGCTGATCAGCCGTACTCAGCGTGTGGTCCTCAATGGAACTGCATCTACATAGAGGGAAGTGTGCCCCAGGGCTCTGTTCTAGGCCCAGTGCTCTTCAACATCTTCATCAATGATTTGGATGGGGGGATAGATGGGGAACTCATCAAATTTGCAGATGACACCAAGCTGGCAGGAATAGCCAACACTCCAGAAGACAAGCTTAAGATACAGGAGGACCTGGACAGACTTGAACACTGGGCGCTATCTAACAAAATGAAATTCAATGGTGAAAAAAGTAAGGTTCTACATTTAGGCAAGAAAAACCAAACGTACAAGTATAGTATAGGGGGTACCTTGCTCAATAGTAGTAACTGTGAGAGGGATCTCGGAGTCCTAGTGGACAATCACTTAAATATGAGCCAGCAGTGTGCTGCAGCTGCCAAAAAAGCCAACTCAGTGCTGGACTGCATTAACAGAGGGATAGAATCAAGATCACGTGAAGTATTAATATCACTTTACAAAGCCTTGGTAAGGCCACACTTGGAATACTGCATCCAGTTTTGGTCACCATGATGTAAAAAAGATGCTGAGATTCTAGAAAGAGTACAGAGAAGAGCAACAAAGAGGATTAGGGGACTCGAGGCTAAAACATATGAGGAACAGTTGCTGGAATTGGGTATGTCTAGTTTAATGAAGAGAAGGACGAGGGGGGACATGATAGCAGTGTTCCAATATCTCAGGGGCTGCCACAAAGAAGAGGGAGTCAAGCTATTTTCCAAAGTGCTTGAAGGCAGGACAAGAAACAACGGGTGGAAACTAATCAAGGAGAGAAGCAACCTAGAACTAAGGAGAAACTTCCTTAACCAGTGGAACAACCTGCCTCCAGAAGTGGTGAATGCTCCAACACTGGAAGTTTTTAAGAAGAGACTGGACAGCCATCTCTCCGAAATAGTGTAGGGTTTCCTGCCTGCCTGAGCAAGGGGTTGGACTCAATGACCTCCAAGGTCCCTTCCAACTTTTATTATAGTATTTATTATTATTATTATTATTATTATTATTATTATTATTATTATTATTATTATTATTATTATTATTATTATTATTATTATTATTATTATTATTATTATTATTATTATTATTATTATTATTATTATGGAAGCATTGTATCCAGATTACAGGAAATAATAGTTCCAAGATGCTTTGCTTTTGAAGAACTCTGTCCAGTTCTGGGCACTACACTTTAAAGAAGACAGAGAGGTTTTAATGAATTCAGAGAAAAGCTATCAGAAAGTTTTAAAATGTGGAAAGCAACATTTATAAAGAATGGGTAAAGGAGGACAGAATGTTTACCTTACAAACAAAAAGAGTATATACATAGAATCTAAAAGATTACGTTCAAGAAAACCTTTTTATTCATTAAAGTATGCTTAAGAAATAAAGAAAGGAGATTAGAAATCATTTTCTTATTCTAAAGGTTGTTAAGCAGCAGAACAATATCTAGAACAGCAATGAACTGTCTCTCTCTTTGGAAGTGGTCAAAAGGAGGTAGTCTATTTGTCAGAATGATTTAGTAGATTCCCGCATTACGCAACAATTTGGACTAAATTTCTTCCAATTCATACATTTATTCTCTGACTCTTGCATGAACATAAGCAGTATGCTCATAATTCAGTGGAATTGTAAGATTTATAGCTGAACATCTTGGAATAACTGGGATTAGCTCCTATTTTGATCGAGAAGCACAATTAAGTTTATCTTTTTCACAATATTTGGTAAGTAGTTGCTTGTTGAGATATATCACTGCATGTTCAAAATATATCTTATCTATTAAAGCAGTGGCAAATCTGCACTTATCCTTTGGATTTCAGCCTAGGGTCAATCTATTTGAAATATTGCCAAGTTATATAACCCATTACATTTATTGGAAGTTTAAATCTTTTAAGTTTAAAATCTTGTTAATTTTTTTCTTAGGATTTAAATAATACTCTAGCGAATGGTAAACTAAAATAACCAGACTACATTTTATTTTGTCATTATTATCTCTTTTCATTCTATGAATTTCTATTCAAAAAAATATTAAATTTCGTATTTGCCTTTAAGATACTCATTCCCCCCCCCAAATCCCACCCTAATCTGTTTCTGGCAGCAGGCTAATAGCAATCTTAAAAAAAAAAATCCTGCTTGTCAGAGATCTGTTGGCCATTGATCACAATGAGTCCTGGAGACTGATATCTAAAGGAGGATCATCAAACATTGTTTTCATTTCTTTTTCCCACCAAATTCCATCATTAGTGAACCAACATTAATTCATTTGCAGCATAATTACAACATTGTGGTATAGTTTCCTCAGATCCATAAGCTGCAGTAATGTAGCTGTCTAAAGAATTTTTAGGAGACAATAGAAGTAAGAATCTGAAATTGAGACAGAACTATTACCAGAAGAAAAAAGGGAGTTAATATAAAAATAAAGCAAAATTCATAATGTAGAAGGCATAGATTTTATGGGTTATTTAAAAAGATATATTTTTCTAGTTCCTATACATGATACTGATCTAAATACTGTAACTGGAAATGCAATACGTGTTTTTTTTTTAAAAGATGGTTTCTAAGTAAATATCATAAAGATGTTCTAATGTGGTCAACAACAACTTGCTTAAAAAAAGACAGATTTCCAACTTAATCACAACTGAAACATTCAGAAATCAATTGTGGGAAACTGTTATAATTACAAACACTAAAAAAGGCAATAATTACAGGACAATTTTATAACTGTCAACAGTCTTGAAGCAAAATTATATAGCAATGTTGATCTTTACATTCAGATTAAAGAATTTGATCTTTAATTTGAATGGAACCTATTTCTGGGATGCGTAAGTAGAACCTAATCTATAGTTTCTCCTTTGGAAAGAAGATGAAAATTTCAAAGAATCCTCAGAGGTAATTAGTTTTACATAAATACAGTATGACACATATGAACTATAGGATGAAAACCTATTTTGTTGATGTATAAATTCAATAATATTTTAGAATAACATTTTACAATGTTTCTTGAAAAAAAATCATCATTTTTAATGCAATATAAACTGGACAAAATTCAACAACTCATTGCTTTCATGGCAGTAACTCTATAAAAAATCTTCAGGTTGTGGAAAGGCTTAAAGAACAATTCTACTTTTGTAAAACTAACAGCAGCAGCATGGGAGTAGATTCCTTTCAATCTAAGCTCCCCCTGGCCTTTTGGAGTGTTATACATCTGGGATTGGCAGCAGCAAAAATTCCATCAAGGTCTTTCGAGAATACACATGTTATATGTTACACAATGCTCATTATTTATTTTATCTGAAAGTACATCATTAAAAAGCTTTTAAAGTTGTAAAAATAAAAGAAGTTAGATACCTCTACATTACGTATATTTGTGCTTGAATGGTATGGCTTTTCATTTCTTCTGATGTCTTTCTGTTTATGTTCTTTTAACAAAGTGAAACTACAGATTTTTCTTCAATGGTAGAGCATTTTGACAGGCAGGCATGTCAAAATCAGTGGTGGGATTCAAATACCTTAACATCCAGTTCTCTGCGTGGATACAGGCCTGGGCCTCCAAGGCCTAGAATGGACACCCGGAAGTGACATTAATGCACTTAATGAGGGCTGTTCTAGGCCTGGGAGGCCTCCACTAGGCCTAACATGGACTTCTGGAGATGACATCAATGCACTTCCGGTGGGCCATTCTAGGCCTGGGAGACCACCTCCAGACCTCTGAGGCCTAGAATGGACTTCCAGAAGCAGCCTGGGTTTAGCTGATTCTCCAAACTCAACAAAATTTAGCTACCAGTTCTAGTGAACTGGTGAGAACCAGTTGAATCCCACCACTGGTCAAAATGACTCAAGACCACAGTCTGAAGAAAAGCAGGGTACTTTCTATTGATTGTTCTGCACTGCAAGTCTAGTAGCAACAGGAAATAAAATATTAAAAGCAACCCAAAATAACTATTCAAAGCTAAATTAGACCTAAGAGCCTACTCACCTCTTCCAGTTTATATGTGACATATAAAACAATGGCAGAAGTAACAAAAGAATCTGTACAAGGTAATATCCTCACCATGAGTTCTTCAGGAGCCATTACTTTCCCCAATCAAAACTACTCATCCTCTCTTGCATGAAATATATTTTGAATAATATCTAAGAAAGACCCTGAAAAATCTTTGTAGGGCTATCAATCAGGGTGCCATTTTGTGTGAGCCAAGAAGAAATGCCTAATTTAACCCATTCATCTGGCCTGATAATATAAGATGACCAACCATCCTCCTTTAGGGAGGACAGTCCTCCTTTTGTGAGTTTTGTCCTCCCTCGAAAAGTGTCCTCCTACATATCCTCCTTTTCAATATTTGAAGACTAATCTGCAGGGCTTTTGTATTCTCATAGAATGCTCAGAATGGCGTTCTGGCACCTATTTTTGATGGGTTTTTTTTTCAACTTTTGCATGAGCTATGCTACTCCCCCTATTGCAGCGGTTCTCAACCTATGGGTCGCGACCCCATTTGGGGTCGAACGACCATTTCACGGGGGTCACCAAACACCTCAGTCCGCCATTTTTCCCCCTTTTCCCCTCGGCCGGCGCAGGGGGCAGCACTGCGCATGCATGGGGTAGCACCGCGCATGCGCGATGTGGGCCGTCGCACATGCGCCGTGCATGCGTGATGCAGGCCGTGGCACTGCGCATGCATGATGCGGGCCATCGCGTCGCGCATGCATGATGCAGGCCGTCATGCCACACATGCGCGGTGTGGGCCGTCGCGCCGCGCATGCATGGTGCAGGTCGGGGTCGCGCCACGCATGCATGGCGCAGGTCGGGGTCGCGGCCTGCAAAAGGTTGAGAACCGCTGCCCTATTGGCTTTTGAAAGCCAGTAGGAATAGCCGCTGAGCACACCAAAACACCCGGCCGGAAAACTTTGTACATGTAAGTTGTCTGCAGTGAAGGCAAATTGGCAGGAACTTTGCACCCCTCCCTGCTACCTAACTACACCATCTCCTAGTTAATCCCAAAGATACCTGGAGGAGACTGGAGCAGTGATGCCACGGTAACTTGATCTTCGGCCCTGCTAGGGCAATAATGGCTATGGGTGCAAGAGACAGGGGCGGTGGGGCTGCTGCGGGTGGCAGTGTGAGGGGTGGTGGTGGCCGGCCGCCCCCCATGCTGTGGGAGCCGCAGGGCCTGCTCTACACAGGGTTGTGCAGGGTGGGCAGTGATGCTGGCGGGGTGGCTGCAGGCGGGATGTGTTGATGCCGGGCTGCCCCCCAGGGCCGGAGCTGGTGCAGCTGGTGCTTTGGGAGCTGCGGGGCCCGCTCTACAGGGCAGGGTAGCAGTGCTGGCGGGGAGGCTGTGGGCAGGAGCATGGCATGTAAGCATAATTACAATATAAAATGTTATTGTTACAAATGTTTTTTATTATGCATTTATCATATTATAGTGTATTCTATATTATTGTTGCAATGAATAAAATGTTTCTTTTATTTATGATATTTTTTTCTTCAATTTATTTGTGTCCTCCTTTTCATTGTAAAAAAGTTGGTCACCTTAGATAATAGTTTCCTTACCCTTCATTAGTCTTTTGAAATTTAAAATATGTTTATTTTTGATTTTTTCTATAGCACGCCACAAATCGTTTCTAGAATAAGTCCTCAACTTACAACAGCAATTGGGATCAGATTTCGAATCAAAAATTGTTATGGGTCTAAGCTGAGGCATCCACATGACATTTTTGCAGTGGTCCTTAATTGAATATTGGAATTTTAAATGAAACCCATTCTCCTGAATGAGCTCTTTTTTTTGCCGGAAACTTGCTGGGAACCAGTGAAAATCAGTATATCACAATCACCTGAAATGCGGTCAAGTGACTGTATCTGTATCTGTCTATCTGTTTGTCTCCCTATATGCATGTTTTGTGGAATGACATTTTACAACAGCCAGAAATGCTTTTCAACTGATCATAAGTTGAGAACTACTTGTACATTTAAAAAGTCCTACAAATAACTCTTTAAATATCCCATTGATCTGAATGATATCAATTTTATCTTTTATAGAACAAATGTAATCCTCCCAAAGTCTATAAAACAACAATGTTTAGACCTGAACATTTTTAATTTTAGATCCTATTTCCCCAAGTGGGTCTACCCAATATTTTTGCCTCAAAATAGAAATGTTCTATAAAAGGAATGTTCTTTAAAAGGAAATGAAGAAGTGCTTAAATCTTGTTCTCTATCAATAGCTGGGGTTATTCAGGGATTCAGTCAGCCTTGATTCATTTTCCTTCCACTTGTTAACCTTTTGACGTGAGCAACCTGTCTCAGGTCATAAAGTTGAAGTTCCATCTTCTGTCTTCTGGGGTGGGATGGGGTGGTGAGATAAAAACATGGCAGAAGCAACAAGAGGTGCAAGTACCACCCCTTTTCTATATGTGTCCTGTCCATATATGTATAAAGGGATAGAACTGGAGGCACAAATCTCTTTCCATTATGTCTTTTTTTTATACTTTATCCTCTCCACACTACACAGTCTGGAAGAATCAACTGAACCAATAGGGACCAAAACTGGGAATTGTGTGCCAATAACTAGCCTCTGAACTGGTCTGAGTCCCCAGCTGTTGGAGAAATGATGTTTTGGGTTCTCTGTTTCATTCTTTGTTTCCAAGAACAATTGTGTCTATGCAGAAAGTATTTCCACTAACCACATGTGTTTATGAGTATATATAAATGCTACTTCTTATAATTTTTTCTGTCTCTTTGGTTTTATTTATTTTTTTCTCTTTCTGCATTCTCCTTCTATAACAACATTGCTTTTCGCTGAGCTCCTGCTCTTACTGAACTGAATGTACTCCTCTTTGAATACCCTCTCACTGAATAATGTCTAAATTCTAATTGACTATTAATTACTTTTTATTTGATTGCTTTATATGCCATTAGTTTTAAATATTCTCTGTGCTACATTTCTTATGGAGTGTGAGCTATTAAATGTTTGATTGCTTTGTCCACTATTAGCCTTGAATTTTACTTAATAAATTGCACTGATTGATTTTTAATTATAGTTTTATTTTTGAATTTCTAAAACACATATGTCTATTTAATAACTTATAGTTTTAGTGAATAGGATACCAGACATATCCCATTATAATAGCTTGGTGAAATGTTCATCATGTCATCTTTGTGTAGAGATGCAGTTATATGCTGTAATTCAAGTGTCAAAAAGTTAACTATTAACAAATGAAACACTCTTTTTTCATTTTCCCCTTTAAAACCAGTACAAATTACTATATGGAGAAAATTGCAATTATTAGTTTTGGGATTAGCTGTGTTTCAAAATAAAGTTTAAGTAATACTTATTATTTTCAATAGAGTAAGTTGAAGTGGAAAATAATGATGTTTCAGGAACTTCTTGGAGGGCTTTCCACAGCTAGAACCTGATTGTGCAACTGTTTCAATTATAACATATTCATATCTTTTATTTTTTTTATTGATAGTCTTTTAAGGTAAGAGATTAATGACAAACACAGAGTGATTTCATTTCCTCCTTTCTTATTGTTGGAAGTTGATGGGAAGCATTGGCCTTTGAACAATATCTATAGCAACAAAGGAAATCCCCTAGAACAATGCTTCTCAACCTTAGCAACTTTAAGATGTACTTTAACTTCCAGAATTTCCCAGGCAGACTGTTAGAGACACTAATGCAAGTGTGAGTGTGAATGTGTATGTATAGTAGCCTCAGTGGCCCCTATGCATAGCTTGATTTGCTATAATCTTACTACTTGCCATTGTTTGTGAGCCAGTACCTGACAAAAGAAAATGTTTCATTTATATCAAGCAAGATGTGCAGATCAGTGCTCAGACAATATTGCAATACTGAAGGGTGTATGGCCCTTGACAATGATGAAATCAGGTATCATAAAAACAAGCTAAATAGGATAATAGGATCTCGTCTTTACAGGTTATTTTTATATCTGGGTTTTACAGGTAATCTGATAGCCTTTCCATTCATTTATTGTGCTAAAATCTCAAATGACTTTTTAATAGAAAGCAGGAGAAGAATGCGTTAAAAGCTGTTGGCAGACATAGTCTAAGCAACTATGTAACCTATGGTGTAATAATTAATGTTTCCTTATTTTGGGGAAAAATGTTTTGTCAGTGGATTGGAATGCTTACAGCTGTGCATGTTCCTCCCAGTTATTCTATTTCTAACTAAAACAACATAATTGTGGGTGTTGGCAAAACTTTCTTTTTAAAACTATGCTTCCAGATGCAGGACAAGAGGCAATATAGACTGCTGCAGGAATTTATGCATTCCATATGTTACATAGCATGCTCCACAAAAAGATCATTTAAGTTACCATAACTCCCTGTTATTCAAGGGGAGCATATTTGGGAATCTGATCTGTGATAATTGAAAAATGTTTTCGCCTGAAAAATGAGATGTAACTAACTGGCTACTTTATATTAGAAAACTGCAAATTTTCTTCTGAAATCACCATCTTTTCCTCCTTCACTATTTATGGCTGTTCTCTGCCGTTCTATTAATTATATTGCTCAAAAAGATACTGCTTCTTCTTCACTGTGTCCAGTATGTTAGAAGTAATATAATGAGATTTATGGTATCACAACATCCTATAGTCTACACCATTTGTCATTGATGATAAAACAACAGCTCTCTAATTTTAAAAAGGTTAAGATACTACTTCAAGACTTTTCTTCTAAATGTTTGAATCTTACATCCTGGAAAACTGATGAAAGGAAACGCTATCTAAAAAGTGAAAATGTTTTTCACAACCATCGCCTCTTGACTCAATTCACCACCTCGTTACCTGGATTGCACTCATACGACGGAATATGCATTTGGAGAATATATCTAGTACATTAAACAATTAAAGCTTTGGTTTGGTAAGATTCTGGCCATGAGGTATAAGCAAACAAAAGATTGGACTTAACTGGATTTTGCTATCTTGTCTCTGGGCCTGACATTATTATTGTGCAGGGTTGACTGTTTATGAAACTAATACGTTAGCTTGCATACCTACATTTTGATAGCTGCTTGTAAAGCACTTGTGTTCAGGTGTATTACTGTAAACTGCACTTTTTCAAATGTACTTTTTAGAATTACCATGCAGAAACAGTACAACTATGATTTAGCGCAGCAGTTCTCAACCTTTTCCAGGCCGCGACCCCGACCTGCACCGTGCATGCGCAGCTCGACGGCCTCACCGCGCATGCGCGCCGCGACAGCCTCACCGTGCATGCACGGTGCGACGGGCCGCACCGTGCATGTGCGGCACGCGGGATGGGCCGTACCGCATATGCGCGGCGCAATGGCCCACGCATGCGCGGCACACGAGACGGCCCGTACTGCGAATGCGCGACGCGACGGCCCGCATTGTGCATGCGCGGTGCTGCCCCCTGTGCCGGCCGAGGCGAAAAGGGGAAAAATGGCGGACTGCGGTGTTTGGCGACCCCCGTGAAATGGTCGTTCAACCCCAAATGGGGTCGCGACCCACAGGTTGAGAACCACTGATTTAGCGCAATACATATCTGTGAAAGTTTTAAAAGATGTTTTGATGCCAGAAGTTGTTGAGTTATTTTATATTTTAAAAATATGTTTGCACATTCAATTGTTTGCTATCTTCTGCCATATTGAAAAATACAGAGTTGCACAAAGAGGTAAAATAACTTGTTAGGCTGTAATTGTATTCCATTTATCTGAGAGTAAATCTCATTAAATTCAGGTTGGTTTACTTTAGAGTAAAGATGATTGCTTTGTAAATATAAGAAATTGAAACTTGACAAGAGAGTTAAAGTAAAATAGGGAATTTTAAACTGCCAAGTTTCTGACATAATGTTCATCATCTCTAGTCTGAAACATACAAGGAATAAATTGGCTTTTAGGAAAAGAAAGAAAAGAAAAACAAACGGTGGAGTGATATTTTTTTTAGTGGTGCAATTGGATTGCCAAAGAGACACAAAGCATTTATTTCATTTAAGTCTTTGGAAACCATGTGAATAAAATATATAGGATGTAAGAATTAAACATATATGGCACCCATCTCATCAAAAGCAGTAATATCACAGAACTTGTTGAAAGGATAGCATGAAACTTACATAAGCAAACTATGATAAGTCTCTTATTAAAAAATAAATTATCTGTACATATTCAGTTATTGCTTTTATATCTAGTATGCTTTATCTTTGTGATGTCAAGTTAATTCTCTCTTTAAGAAAATAATGTGCTTTTATGTTGTACACAATAATTGACCAGTCAGGAAATCTGGGGATATTCTTCTTATGACATCCATTTACAGTGAACCAGAAGTCTGTGTTATCCTGAAAATAGCTACCGGTATATAGTTTTTCACATTAGGGAAATAACTGTATTAACAAACATTATTTAATATGTAAAATCTTATCATAGGAAACAGACTATTTTTAAAATGCTCTTAGTATATGTTTAAAAAATGTGACCATTTTAACTTCTCATAAAATGATATCTACAAAAAAAACAATAATTCATAGTGTTTTGAAAATAGAATTGAATGATATGTGGATATTTTAGAAAGTCCAGGAAATATTTCATATCAGTCATCAATGATTTGGATGGGGGGATAGATGGGAAACTCATCAAATTTGCAGATAACACCAAGCTGGCAGGAATAGCCAACACTCCAGAAAATAGGCTTAAGATATAGGAGGATCTTGACAGACTTGAACATTGGGCACTATCTAACAAAATGAAATTCAATGGTGGAAAAAATAAGGTTCTACATTTAGGCAAGGAAAACTGAAGGCACAGGTATAGTATAGGAGGTATCTTGCTCAATAGTAGTAACTGTGAGAGGGATCTCAGAGTCCTAGTGAACAATCACTTAAATATGAGCCAGCAGTGTGCTATAGCTGCCAAAAAAGCCAACATACTGCTAAGCTGCATTAACAGAAGGAAAGAAACAAAATCACATGAACTGTTAATACCACTTTATAATGCATCCAGTTTTGGTCACCACAATGTAAAAAAGATATTGAGACTCTAGAAAGATTACAGAGAAAAGCAACAAAGATGATTAAATAACTAGAGGCTTAAATATATAAAGAACAATTGGTGGAATTGGGTATGTCTAGTTTAATGAAGAGAAGGACTAGGGGTGACACGATAGCAGTGTTCCAATATCTCAGGGGTTGCCACAAAGAAGAGGGAGTAAAGCTATTCTCCAAAGCACCTGAAGGTAGGAGAAGAAGCAATGGATGGAAACTAACCAAAGAGAGAAGAAACCTAGAACTAAGGAGAAATTTCCTGACAATTAGAACAATTAATTAGTGGAACAACCTGCCTCCAGAATGTTCTAACACTGGAAGTTTTTAAGAAGAGACTGGAGATTTGTCTGAAATGGTATTGGGTTTCCTGCTTGAATAGGATATTGGACTAGAAGATCTCCTAGATCCCTTCCATCATCATCATTATCATCATCATCATCATCTACATTTTAACCCCCAATATATTCAGTTAAGAATGCAAATTAGAATATATTGAAAAATGCTTATTTAAACATTCAGATGTTGAATCTATTATATTGATGGTTTTGAAAGAAGGTAAATAATTCATATAAGTAGGAATTCAAATAATATCAGTGAGTGCAATTTGAATTAGTACTGGATTCTTCTGTGTTAAGTTCTATATTCTTTCTTCACATTCAGAAATCAACATATCATAGAACATATCACAAAATCATAGAACTTTTTAAAAAATGAAGAAAGAAATGTTTGGATATTAATCCCTTCCCCTTTGCTCTACATCAGACATACTTTTTATACATGTGGAAATAAAATGTTCAATTTGAGAAGTGGCAAGGGAATTTTTTTATACTATATAATGAATAGAAACTCTTAGTGCTGAATACATTTTGCAAAAGGATTGGTGCACATTACAATTTAGTGCCAATACATCTTTTCTAAGCTTACTGGACATTATCAGTTAAATCCTTAATAATATTTGAAGAAAATATACATCTTCATTTAAAAGCAAAAGAAATTTCAATAGTATATAAAACTCATATCAAGAGCAGCAGAATCTTTTTGAACTAGAGGAAATTGCCCGTAAATGGTATTGTACTCAGCCCAAATTTCACTATGTAAATTGCAATCTTTCAAGATTGCATTGTGGTGGTTGTAAGAAAATTGCTACATATTTCTATTATAGATGGCAATATCAAATTAATCCATTTTGTTAAAACTTTTTAGAGATAAGATAACTTTTATTGTCATTTTTATTATGGGCACAATGAATGAAATTTGGTTGTGCACTCTCAAAGTGAACACATATGTGACACACACCTAAACATGCTATATACAACATATACATACTATATACAACTATACATACCTTTTTTAAGGTGTTAGGAAAATAATCTGGACTTCAACTTTGTGTGTAATAGCTTTCTACAGTCACGAGCTACTGACTATGAAAGAACAAGAACAAGAACAAAAAGGCATCCAAAAAGAGAAGCCACCTTCTGGTAGGTGATTCAATTATAAGGGATGTAAATTTAGGAAAGGACACAGAGGTTTCGAAAGAGGTCAGATGTCTTCCAGGTGCTACTGCCAGTAGGGACAAGAAGTGTATTTCTAAAATAATCAAGAATGCCAGCAAGGACTGTGATGTGGAGGCTATTGTACATCTTGGCACTAACGATCTGTCCGAAAAAGATGTACTCTCTGTGCAGAATGATTTCCAGAGCTTGGGGCAGGAACTTAGCAGAACAGGCGGTGGGCTTACTTTTTCAGAAGTTTTACCAGTATATAAGGAGCAAAATGGAAAAGGCCATGTATAGCACAATTCAATTTGTGGCTAAGGGAGTGGTGTAAAGGGGAAGGGTTTGGATATATTAGCCACGATATCTGTACTGGTCCAATGAAAAAATGTACAAAAGAGATGGTTTGCATCCATCAAAGAAAGGGACTGAGTTACTCAGCTATAAATTCACAGACTTTCTGGAGGAATATTTAAACTAAACAGCGGGGACAGTGAGTTAATTGATACAGAACATTCCTGTCCCCGGCAATCTAAAAATTATAGGGCTATCAGTGCATGTAACATAGATGTGTGTGCGGACAGGAATATCAACCTTGCTGTCAAGCAAAATCAAGCTTCTAATAGCAAGTGTCACACAAAGTGCAGTAACCAAGTAGGTAGTAAGACAAAAGGGGAAGTCAGGCACCACACAAGTTATATAGAAAGTAAACACAGGGCCAGTCATAAAGGACTCAAATGTCTATACACCAATGCACAGAGTATGAACAGCAAACAGGGTGAACTAGAAATTCAGGTTAATGAGGGAAGATATGATATTGTTGCCATTATTTATTTATTTTATTCGGGCTTGTATGCCGCTCCTCTCCGGAGACTCGGAGCGGCTAACAACATGTATATAAAACATCAAATTTCAATACAAGTCCAAACAAAAATATCTAAAAACAAACTAACACCCACTCATTTCACCATTCAATCCACAATCATCCCCAGGCCTGCCGGCAGAGGTAAGTTTTAAGGTTTTTACGGAAGGCCAGGAGCGTGGGAGAAACGCGGACTTCAGGAGGCAGTTGGTTCCAGAGGGCGGGCGCCACAACAGAGAAAGCCCTCCCCCTAGGGCCCGCCAGCCGACATTGTTTCGCTGACGGGACCCGGAGGAAGCCGACCCTGTGTGCTCTCACCGGTCGTAGGGAAGTATGTGGCAGAAGACGGTCCCGTAAGTATCCTGGTCCCATGCCATAAAGGGCTTTATAGGTAATAACCAACACTTTGAATTGCGCTCGGAGACCAATAGGCAGCCAATGCAGCATGCGGAGAGTTGACGAAATGTGGGCATGACGGGGCAGGCCCACAACCGCTCGCGCAGCTGCATTCTGCACTAATTGTAGTCTCCGAACACTCTTCAAGGGTAGCCCCATGTAGAGAGCATTGCAGTAGTCAATCCTCAAGGTGACAAGAGCATGTGTGACTGTGAGGAGAGACTCCCGATCCAAGTAAGGGCGCATCTGGTGCACCAGGCGAACCTGGGCAAATGCCCCCCTCGCCACAGTGATGATCCAATGTCAGCTGTGGATCGAGGAGGATTCCCAAGTTGTGGACCTTCTCTGAGGGGACTATAGATTCACCCCCCAGAGTAATGGAAGGACAGATTGAAATGTCCTTGGGAGGCATCACCCACAGCCACTCTGTCTTGTCAGGGTTGAGCCTTAATCTGTTAGCGCCCATCCAGACCCTCACAGCCTCCAGACACCGGCACATCACCTCAACCGCTTCACTGATATGGCCAGGAGTAGAAATGTACAGCTGAGTATCATCAGCGTACTGATGGTATCTCACTCCGTGCCGGTGGATGATCTCTCCCAGTGGCTTCATGTAGATGTTAAAAAGTAGGGGGGAGAGAACTGACCCCTGAGGCACCCAACAAGGGAGTAACCTAGAGGTGGATCTCTGACCCCCCACAAACACTGACTGTGATCGACCAGAGAGATAGGAGGAGAACCACCGCAACACGGTGCCCCCCACTCCCAAACCCCCCAGCCGGCGCAGAAGGACACCATGGTCGATGGTATCGAACACCGCTGAAAGGTCAAGAAGCACCAGGACAGAGGACTGGCCTCTATCCCAGGCCCGCCAGAGATCATCCATCAGAGCGACCAAAGCAGTTTCAGTGCTGTAGCCGGGCCTGAACCCAGACTGCAGAGAGCCCAGACTGCAGAGGGCCCATTAAGGAAACATGGTGGGATGAAACCTACAAATGGAACACACAGCTAGAAGGATTTAAATTATTTAAAAGAAACAGACCAAATAAAAGAGGAGGCGGAGTTGCTCTATATGTAAGAAATAACTACATCTCTACAGAAATAGAGCAAAACAGTGATGAAAACTGTCTTGAATGCATTTGGATCAATATAAAAGGGGGGAAAAACGACATTACCATAGGTGTGTACTATAGGCCACCCAATCAAACACAGGAAATAGATGAACTTTTTGCTAGTCAGCTAACTAAGATATGTAGGAAGCACATCACAATAGTAATGGGGGACTTTAACTACCCTGACATCAACTGGGAGACAAACTCTGCACCAAGAGAAAGATCAAACAGATTCCTTACAAATCTAGCAAACAATTTCATCTCCCAAAAAGTAGAGAAGGGAACTAGGGGATTAGCCATTTTGGATCTAATTCTTACTAACAGAGATGAAATGATAGAAGGTATTGAAGTCACAGGAACCTTGGGAGGAAGTGATCATGCAATATTGGAATTCAACATTATGGAAGCACAAGCAATAGAACACAGTCAAACTAGAGTCTTGGACTTTAAGAGAGCTAATTTCAATAAACTTAGAGAGGGCTTGGGAAGGATTCCATGGATGAGACTCCTCAAGGGGAAAACAACTCAAGAAGCTTGGGAAATTTTGAAAAGTGAGATAATAAAAGCCCAGTCCAGCACAATACCAACAAAGAGGAAAAATAACAGCTCTCAAAGGAAACCAACATGGCTGCATAAAGAACTCTCTAATAAATTGAAAGATAAAAAGGATGTATAGAAAGTGGAAATAGGGGCACATAACTAAGTCAGAATATCAACAAATAGCCCGAGCCTGCAAAGATGAAGTGAGGAAAGCTAAGGCTCAAAATGAACTAAGGCTTGCAACCAAAGTCAAAAATAACAAAAAAAAAACTTCTTTCAACATGTAAAAAACAAGAAGAAAGTGAAGGAAATGATTGGTCCATTAGTGGGGGAAAGTGGCAAGAAGGTGACAAGCAACAGGGAGAAAGCAGAACTATTTAACTCATTTTTTGCATCTGTCTTTACACAAAGGGAAAAAACAGACCAATCTATCAAAAATAGTGCCATAAAAAACAAAATAGAAACACAAGTTAAGATAGGCAAGAAAACGGTAAGTGAGCACCTATCCAGCCTAGATGAGTTCAAATCCCCAGGACCAGATGGATTACACCCCATGGTTCTCAAAGAACTGGCAGATGTGATCTCAGAACCACTGAACTATATTTTTCAAAGATCCTGGAGCACTGGGGAACTATTAGAGGACTGGAAAAGAGCTGATATAGTTCTCATCTTCAAAAAAGGAAAAAAATGGACCCAGGAAATTACAGACCTATCAGCCTGACCTCAATACCTGGGAAGATTCTGGAAAAGATAATCAAACAACGAATCAGCGAACACCTAGAGGCAAACAAAGTCATTACTAAAAGCCAACACGGGTTTGTCAAAAACAGATCATGCCAGACAAATCTTATTCCATTCTTTGACCAAGTGACAAAATTAGTGGATCAGAGGAATGCTGTGGATATAATTTACTTGGACTTCAGTAAGGCATTTGATAAAGTAGCTCACAACCTACTACTTGATAAGATAGAAAAAAGTGGGTTAGACAGCATCACCACCAGATGGATCCGTAGCTGGCTGACTGGCTGTACGCAGCGTGTGGTCCTCAATGGAACCGCATCTACATGGAGGGAAGTCTGTAGTGGAGTGCCCCAAGGTTCTGTTCTGGGCCCAGTGCTCTTCAACATCTTCATCAATGATTTGGATGAGGGAATAGATGGGGAAATCATCAAATTTGCAGACGATATCAAGCTGCCAATAGCCAACACTCCAGAAGATAGGCTTAGGATACAGGAGGATCTGGACAGACTTGAACACTGGGCGCTATCTAACAAAATGAAATTCAGTAGTGAAAAAAGTAAGGTTCTACATTTAGGCAAGAAAAATCAAATGTATAGGTATAGTATACGGGGTACCTTGCTCAATAGTAGTAACTGTGAGAGGGACCTTGGAGTCCTAGTGGACAATCACTTAAATATGAGCCAGCAGTGTGTGACAGCTGCCAAAAAGGCCAACACAGTGCTGGGCTGCATTAACAGAAGGATAGAATCAAGATCACATAAAGTATTAATACCACTTTACAATGCCTTGGTAAGGCCACACTTGGAATACTGCATCCAGTTTTGGTCACCACGATATAAAAAAGATATTGAGACATTAGAAAGAGTACAGAGAAGAACAACAAAGATGAATAGGGGACTGGAGGCTAAAGCATATAAGGAAAGGCTGCTGGAATTGGGTATATCTAGTTCAATGAAGAGAAGGACAAGGGGGGACATGATAGCAATATTCCAATATCTCAGGAGCTGCCACAAAGAAGAGGGAGTCATGCTATTTTCCAAGGCGCCTGAAGGCAGGACAAGAAGCAATGGATGGAAACTAACCAAGAAGAGAAGCAACCCCCTGCTCAGGCAGGAAACCATATACCATTTCAGACAAATGGCTGTCCAGTCTCTTCTTAAAAACTTTCAGTGTTGGAGCATTCACTGCTTCTGGAGGCAGTTTGTTCCACTGGTTAATTGTTCTAATTATCAGGAAGTTTCTCCTTAGTTCTAGGTTGGTTCTCTCCTTCATTCTTCAAATGATCTTTTTTTCCTCCCTAATAATGCTGTCTTGTTTGTTATTATTATTATTTATTATTTATTATTTATTAAATTTCTATACCGCCCCTCTCCCGAAGGACTCGGGGTGGTTTACAGCCTTAAAATTTAAAAAACATATAAATGTACAAAATTAAAATATTTAAAAATAAATTAAACAAATTAGGCCATAAAATCTATAAAACCCAATATATACAAATCCTAAAATCATAAAAATTACAAAAATCCTAAAAATTGCACAATCCCCTTAAACATTTTCACCCGGTTGGAGCCGGAGCTTCTATGCCAGGCCGGCCTGTTGAAAAAGGAAAGTTTTCAGTTCCCGACGGAAGGTGCGTAAATCCGTCATCGTACGGAGTTCGGGGGGGAGCTCGTTCCAAAACGTTGGAGCTCCCACAGAGAAGGCTCTCCCCCTGGGGGTCGCCAGTCGACATTGTCTGGCCGACGGCACCCTGAGGAGGCCCTCTCTGTGGGAGCGTACCGGACGGCGGGAGGTATTTGCTAGCAGTAAGCGGTCCTGTAAGTATCCGGGTCCGATGCCATGGAGTGCTTTAAAGGTGGTCACTAACACCTTGAACCGCACCCGGAAGACCACCGGCAACCAGTGCAGCTCGCGCAGGAGCGGTGTTACATGGGAGCGCCACGACGCTCCTGTCACTACCCGCGCGGCCGCATTCTGGGCCAGCTGAAGCCTCCGGGTGCACCTCAAGGGGACCCCCATGTAGAGAGCATTACAATAGTCCAGCCTGGAAGTGACGAAGGCATGAGTAACTGTGCATAGCGAGTCCCGGTCTAGGAAGGGACGCAACTGGCGTACCAGGCGAACCTGATAGAACATCCTCCCGGCCACGGCCGCCAGATGGTCCTCTAAAGATAGCCGTAAATCCAGGAGGACTCCCAAATTGCGAACCCTTTCCGCGGGGGCCACTGTTTCGCCCCCAACAGACAACAAAGGAGTCAATTGACTAAACCGGGACGACGGTAGCCACAGCCACTCGGTCTTGGAAGGGTTGAGCTTGAGCCCGTTCTTCCCCATCCAGACCCGCACGGCCTCCAGGCATTGGGTCAGCACTGCAAGAGCATCGTTGGGGTGGTTCGGCGTGGAAATATACAGCTGAGTATCATCAGCGTACAGATGGTACTCCACACCAAAACCACGGATGATCTCACCCAGCGGTTTTACATAAATGTTGAACAGTAGGGGCGAGAGGACCGACCCCTGAGGTACCCCACATACAAGGGGTCTCGGGGTCGACCTCTGACCCCCTGTCAACACAGACTGCATCCGGCCGGAGAGGAAGGAGGCGAACCACCGCAAAACAGTGCCCCCTATACCTAACCCCTCCAACCGTTGCAGCATGATACCATGATCGATGGTATCAAAAGCCGCCGAGAGGTCCAATAGCACCAGAGCAGAGGAACAACCTCTGTCCCGGGCCCGCCAGAGGTCATCCACCAACGCGACCAATGCTGTTTCTGTGCTGTAGCCAGGCCTGAAGCCCGACTGGTGTGGATCCAAGTATAACGATTCCTCCAGGTGTCGTGGGAACTGTCTGGCAACCACGCTCTCGACAACCTTCGCAAGAAAGCGAAGGTTGGAGACAGAACGATAATTTGATAAAACAGCTGGATCCAGGGTAGGCTTCTTAAGGAGGGGCCTCACTACCGCCTCTTTCAAGGCGGCAGGGAAGACACCCTCACTTAAAGAAGCATTAATAATTACCTGGAACCAGCCTCGTACCACCTCCCGGGATGCCAGCACCAGCCAGGAGGGGCATGGGTCCAATGAACAAGTGGTCGCCCTAAGTCCCCCAAACAACCTGTCCACGTCCTCGGAAGTCACGGGGTCAAACTCAGCCCAGATAACAGTCTCAAGACCGGACTCCGTCTCTCCCACCGGACACACCCAGTTGAAATCAAAGCCTTCCCGTATCTGAGCGATTTTATCATGCAGATATTTTCCGAAATCCTCAGCTCTACCCTCTAAGGGGTCTCCTCTCACCTCCTGATGAAGGAGGGAGCGGGTCACCCTAAACAAGGAGGCTGGGCGGTTATCTGATGACGCGATAAGAGCAGTGAAGTAAGAACACTTCTCTGCTTTTATCGCCGCTAGGTAGGACCTAATATGGTCTCTTACCAGTGTTCAGTCAGATTCAGCAAGGCTCGATCTCCAACTGCTCTCTAGGCGTCTTTTCCGGCGTTTCATCTCTCTCAGCCCCTCATTATACCAAGGGGCCGATCGAGACGCACGACGAATCAGAGGCCGCAAAGGCACGACCCGGTCTAGAGCGCCGGCCGCAGCCCTATCCCAGGCTGCCGTCAGCTCCTCGACCGAGTCGTGTATCCAAACCTCAGGAATTGGTCCAAGCTCTGCCTGGAATCGCTCGGGCTCCATCAGCCGCCTGGGGCGGTACCATCTCACCGGTTCCGCCTCCCTGCGGTGGGGTGCAACGGTCAGAAAGTCCAGGCGTAGGAGAGAGTGATCAGACCATGACAGGGGTTCAATGACTATATCCCCTATATTCTGACCACTCAGCCACTGTCCAGAGACAAAAACCAGGTCAAGCGTGTTCCCCCCCCTGTGTGTGGGGCCTTGAATTACCTGGGCCAGGTCCATGGCTGTCATGGAAGCCATGAACTCCCGAGCCTCACCGGACACCCCGCCCACGGACGGCAGGTTGAAGTCACCCATAACTATCAGCCTAGGGACCTCAACCACCACCGCGGCGATAACGTCCAGGAGCTTGGGCAGGGCGGTTGACACGTGGCAGGGAGCCAGGTACGTAATCAACACCGCCCTCGGACCCCCAAGGTCCCACTTCACCAGGAGGGATTCACAGCCCGCCGTCTGAGGAACAGTGACCTCCCTTGGCCTAAAATCTTCCCTAATCACGACCGTCACTCCTCCACCCCTGCCCTGGGCTCTCGGCTGGTGGAATGCAAGGAAACCCGGTGGGCACATTTCCACCAGAGGGACACCGCCCTCTGGTCCCAACCAGGTCTCTGTTATACCCGCCAGATCTGCTCCCCCCTCTAAAATTAAATCTTGAATGAGGGGGGCCTTATTTACCACAGACCTGGCATTGCACAGCACCAGCCTACAGCCAGGGCCCTGTGGTTCTGGATAACCCCGAGAACCGGTTGAGAACCGGTTTGTATGGCTAAGACTGTTGTATATATGAAAATGCTGACCTGAAATCTAAGACATTTTGGCGGAATGAATGGAATGAAACTGGCATAGGATAAATCCCAACAAGATGGCTTCTGAAGCTTCTGATTCCAGAATAGTTTCATTTTTAACTTTGGATAGATTGTCAATAATTCTGAAGGAGCATGTACATATTTATTTATTCTAAAAATTATATCCCAGTTTTATTTCGTCCAACTCAAGACAATGTACAAGCCTGCCAAATCATCAAGTGGTAGCAGGAGGATCTTCTCCAATTACAACAACAATTTGTCTGAAATGGTATAAAGTTTTCTGCCTGAGCAGGGGGTTGAACTAGAAAATCTCCAAGGTCCCTTCCAACTCTATTATTGTTGTTGTTCTTGTATCTTTCCTGGATCAGGATATCCTGGTACCAGTGCTTCATGTCTTTATAATTTTTAGATACATTATTGCAATATATTTATTTTCAGAAGCTGGCAGCACCTGATCAATTATGTTGGTCTTAGTAGTTAAGGATGGTTGGGTCTAGTTAGAATTTGGATGTGAATACTTCAGAGAACACTGAGAAGCTGGGGGGGAAATGTGCTGTCCCATTCACATACACACACACACGCATACCCACACACTCAAAATGGATGTAAGGAGTCTTTATTAAGGCTTAATTCTCCAGCAATTTCTTGTGCTGGCACCAGCTCAACCCCAATGACTTCCACAGGCTAGTCAAATAAAGCCAACACTAGTTCTAAAGGCAAAGGTGATTCCAGTCCACTAGGCAAAAGCCAGTTTCCAAGACAAAGGCAAGTGTACAAGACAAGACAAGTCCAGAAGCAAGAAAAGGCAAGGGAAGGGAAATCCAGCAGGCAAGGCCACAATGCAAAGTAGGGCAATGCCCCAGCTGAAGACACACAATCCAAAGTTCAAGACAAGAACACACAACAAGGAAACAAACATGTTGTTCCCAGCATCATCTACATTTGTCTGCTGTGCTAAATAGCCAACTTCTGATGCAGTCCATCAAGAGGGGCAAGGCTGCCTCCTCACGAGTAATTGGGCTGACCTTCACTGCTCCTGCCTTTTCTCTGCCCTACATGTTCTTGGATCAAGTGCAGAAGGCAGTTCTTCTTCCTCATCACTGACCAACTGCAGCTGCATGCTTTCCCTACCTGAAGCCTGAGGGCTGTCCTGCTGCAGCTGTGCTTCAGGCAAATCACTCTCAGATGGCTGCTTGGAGTCATTGACCAACTCCCTTCCTGATGTGCCTGGAACTTGTTTATCCTCCTCTGAATTGACATCTAGAGAGGTATCTGGAGAAGCATCTGGGGAATTCATCACAATATTGATTGTATAATAAGCTGTAGTTCTGCCAAACTTTTGGGTAGTCATTTTCTTGCTTCTTGCTCTTGCTTCCAAACCTCTTTTCTCTCCACCACTACAAAAGCCTCAGACCCCCCCTGTTCACAAAATAAACTTCCCTTTTCTCCATTCCAGTTGTTGCAGTCATTACTAAAAGCATTAGCCTGTTGCAAAAGATGCCAATAGGCTGCTACTTCACTATTACATTGAAACATGTATGCGGATGGAACAATCAACCATTTCATTCTCTTTTTGAATAGAATGAAATTGTGGAATTTTTGTTTCTGCTTTATTCCAGAATTGGGGTTGGTTGGGGGTAGTACGCTGATTATTTGTGGCTAACCAAAGGGAACAATTGGTTAAGATAAGATAACCTTTATTGTTATTTTTTTATTATGAGCACAATGGCACATATCAAAAATGGAATTTAATTGCCCACTCTCAAAGTGAATACATACATGACACACACCTAAACATACTATATACAGCATATGTATAGCTTATCAACTTATTCAAGGTGATCTCTGGAGTTTCTTGTGTTTTAAGAAATGCCAATCATTGCAGATCACTTTCATCCTGCTTAGTGGGAGAATGAGACATGAAAATGCCCTAACAAGCAGCCAGACAATATTTTTTTAAAATATGTTGTATTAATTTTTTAACATAATTATCTTAATATTCGGTAAACAGTGTGTTGTCTGGGTTTACATTTAAGAAACATTCACTAACAATTGATTTCTGTAATCTATAATCCACATAATAACTTTACTTGATTTCCTCTTTTTCCCATAATGTTCTCTTTTACCAACCTTAAGTTAATACAATTCTTGTTGTTCTAATGAATGATGATTGAGTATAAAAGTTTTCTAATATTTCTACAGATAATAATCACATCAATATAATATTCCTTTTCTGTCTAGTCATTCTGGTTGTCTCATCATAGATCCTGTTTACAGTTCTTGTTTACATTTGTTTTTCCCACAATGTTCAAAACATTCTTACTGGTTAAGGTTTTCTCAGAGTTAATTACATTTAAATATTTAAGTCTATTTTTTCTCATGTAAGCCAACCCAATACTTTTACCTTTCTTAAAGAATAAATAAGACTAAAAAAAGAGAAAAGAAGAATAAGAATAAAAAAATAAAAAGATAGTATGCTACTTAAAATCCATAATTCCTATAAGCTAATACATATTTATTTCCAATTTTTTTCATTCTTTTTTACATAATTAAAATATGTATTTAATCTTTAAATATTCCATTTAATAAATCTAGTCCTCTAGTCTTTTAACTCTTATTCAAACATGTTTTAATCCATTGTAATTTTCTTAAAGTCAATCACCTTTAGATATCTAAAACATTTCCTTTATATAAGCCATTCCAACTCTTTTACATTACTCATATCAAGAAATAAAATAAAAAAGAAGAAAAAGAAAGTACTATGTTATTTGAGGGGCTCTTCCCTCTTAAAGTCAAATTCACATCCAAAATTCTTCTATTTCTTTAACCATATTCGAACAGGTGTTTCTTTTTTAAATATTCTCTCTGATAGGCCCCATCATCTATTTTCTTAAATTTCACTTTAACCTTTTTCTTTTGCCCAATACCTTCTTAATCAATATGGTCTGCTGAGTCAAAGAATCTTTCCATATTCTTGTAGGTGTTACTGTAGATGTAAAAGGTAAATCAAGTACAATATCTTTGTGAGAGGCATTTGCCCATTCATTTTTGTTGAAAATCTTTTTCTTTCTTTTTCATCTATGCTTCTCTTATCATTTTTTGTCTCTCCAGTTCTAGTGTTTTCCTGGCATCTCTGTAATCCATTTTGTCCAATCTTTTTTCTTATCCTCAAATTTGTTTTGTGGTGTTAAAGTATACATTGTCTTTTCCAAATCCAGTATTTCTTGTAAACTTTTTCCACTTGGGTTACATCATACTTCTTTCTTTTGTTAGGTTCCATCTTTAAGTCTCTATCCTCAAATTTGTATTCAGTTGTCTGTTTTATCTGTTCCTTCTCTGTTGTTGTTTCCTAGGATTTTTTTTTGTTCTAAAGTTACATTAGAAATGAATTGGCTTATATTTTCAAAGTTATTTTGGGTTTCTTTGTGGTTTGAAATCATCGTTCTTTGAATTAGTTGCAACATATCATATGTCTTCTCTTGAAAAGTATTTATTTTTTCTTGATAGGTTCTTTCTATAAATCTCTGATTTTCATAATGGCCAAGAATCCAAATTTTCTTTTCTCTGCAAATAGCTTTGGGGTCAGAGTTAAATAGATACTTGTAATTCAAAAAGTTCAAAAAAGTTTTTTTTGTTCCCTGAAGTTTGTAAGTCTCACTTTGTCTGCAGCCCAGATTGCTTTCTTTTTTTGTCACAGCTGTTCTCTATTGTTAGAGCTTTGAAGGCCACAAGTAGAGATTAGTTTTTTCCAGATTTTGCTAAGTCCTGCATGAAAGCCATAGCTGTTGTAGTCTTCATCCACCAGTAGATATCAGCACTGGTTTATTTTTCAAATTTTCAAAATGAACAAATTGCCTTTAAAATGAGAAGCTTAACCATTCAGTAACTTCAAACTTATCCAAATTTAGGTTTTATAGTCATTTCATTTCATTTCAATACATTTTGGTCCTCCATAAAAGGTTTAATTTGCTGCTTCCAGTAGTAAAAGGGTTGGGCAAAAATCCCCCTCCTTCACTTTCGGAGGTTTTTTGCTTCTTGGGATTTTTTTCCCCTTCAGGATAGCTGATAAGTAGGATAGAGAAAATTGATGTTTTTACCCAGATTCAAACACGTTGTTTACAATCAGCTTAAAATAGTGCTTTTGACTGGTTGCTTGCAGCTTGGGCTAGACTCTGAAGTTAGGCTAGCCTTTCTCCTGTTGATTTCTGGAAGGCTTCTCCTGGACCGATCTGGTCGACCACCATCTCTCCGAGGTCCCCAGAACTTCCTTCCTCCTTTGCCACCTCTTTGGGGCAGTTTCTGGTCCATTTAGGGTCCCCTAACAGGAAGAAACTCAGCCAAAGGGCACGGAGTCCCGAATCCCTCGACTGCTGCACTGCTGCGCAGGACCAGAAGTGACCTCAAGCAGCCAGACAATATGCCCCCCACCTTCTATTGTCTAGTGGCATGCTTTAGAAATAGATACTATGTTACTAAGAACAAAGTAATTTGATTGAATTAATTTTTGTAAGCTTGGGCTGCTTTCTTTTATCATGCTGATGAAATCAGCTTTGTCTTCTTGGTTTGCCTTGAAGGAGAAACATCTACAGTTTTATAAAATTAGCTCTGTGCAATTTCACTCTGTGCAATTTTGAAATGGGAATAATAGCACCATTTCTATCAGACTCTATTGGACATACTCTCAGAATCTGTAGGCAGCATGGAAAACGATTGCCTTTTAAACAATACCTGTGGGCTCTGTTATTTTCTGTGACTTGCCATCTTTTCCCCCTGGGATGACTTTAAAGTCTTAAATGGTACTTATTCTTGGTTATACTGAAAAGTGCACTGCAAACCACTAAGAAGACTTAGAAGGGATATAATGATACACAAAAGGAATATAAAGGGAAATAAGGCAGAAAGATGAATAGTTGAACAAGCCATGGAGAGCTTTCAAAGAAGGAACAAGGAAATGGAAATTCATGCAGACAGTGATCTACATGCAATATTGTAGATGAAAAAGCCTATGCCATCTTTAATCTTTTTTTTCAATTTCATCGACCAAATGCTTTCAAAAATGTAACATATCTAGAATGTTGTATTCAAGAGAAACTAGAAAAAATGGACATAAATTTACTCAGATAAATAAAAATATCATGGTCCATTATCCAAATAGAGCTATCAGTATTAAATATATTATTAAGATGATGGTGATAATACTACCAAAAGAAAATAACCTTTCATTGTAGCAAGAACCAAACAGGCAGCAAGACAATGGGAAGAATATTTAAGAAGAGAAGGCTGCTAATCAGATTTTAGTCCTCAGAGTACTTATAAAAAATTAAATTCAACATTGTTTTGTAGAATTAAGAACACAATCAGTGTAAGTATGGTTGCAACATATTGCATTAGAACAGCAGTTCTCAACCTGTGGGTCACGACCCCATTTGGGGTCGAACGACCATTTCACGGGGGTCGCCAAACACCGCAGTCCGCCATTTTTTTTTGGTTGGCCATTTTTTTTGGTCCGCCATTTTTCCCCCCTTTGCGATGTGTGCCATCGTGCCGCGCATGCGGGCCCGCCTTTTTTTTGTCGGCCATTTTTTGGGGGTGGTCTGCCATTTTCCCCCTTTGCGATGCGGGCCGTCGCACCGTGCATGCGTGATGCGGGCCCGCCATTTTTTTGGTCGGCCATTTTTTTGGTCCACCATTTTTCCCCCTTTGCGATGCGGGCCGTCGCGCCACGCATGCACGATGCGCCCTTCGCGCCGTGCATGCGCGATGCAGGTCGGGGTCAAGCCCCGGAAAAGGTTGAGAACCGCTTCATTAGAAGGAGAAATGGAGGGATGATAAACAGAATCAACTAATGCTAACATCTGCATTTCATGCTTTTAGCTTGGAATATTAACAAGGCCAAAATCATGACACGAACATCACATTCTGTTTTGCGTTCTAAATTAAATCCACTAAGATTCTGGAAGAATAATCAAATGTGAGACATTGCAGATAAGGATTAAAAACTCATTAAAACTCTCTTCCCAGAATGTACAGCAGAAAGTTACATGTCACGTCTGCACAAACCAGCATATTAACACTTTCTATGTAGTAAGGCACAAGTGAAAACAGAAAATATTTTGAAACGATGGCATAATTTAGATTTGTGTCTAAGATTGTGTCTCAAGATCAGCATGGCTGCTGACAAGCTGAACACCCATTATTTGGTTCAGAGTGTTGAAGTTTATGTTTCCTCTCATGAGAAGATTTTTTAAAATTTTTCTTTCTTCTTGTTTTCCTTTTTGTACATGAGGCAATATGATGGATACAGCAGAATAATTCACACTGAAAGTAATGGAGTGAGGCTGTCCAGTTCATTACTTTCTATACATCCTTTTTTCCTGCCACTTCTCAGAGAAGCCAAAACAAACGTATCACTTCTCCTATCTAAAAGAACAAAAAAGAAAGGAAATTTACTAATTAAATCAAACCAAATCCTGTTAGCTTTGCCTTTTGCACTATATTAATAATAATTGTGTGTTTGTGTGACTGTGTTTTTACACACACACACACACACACAGACGCACACACACACGCCTTTGAGCATTAGTTAGAGTACCACAGAAAAGGCTGGTATTGAGCACTGATAATTGCCATTTTCTTAGCTAAGAAATAGTGTACTCATGACTGGACCTCAGACCCAAAGTCTGCAGCTACATAGCCAATGGATTATTATTTCCCAAATAATTAGGCATAAACCTGATGATGAGTAGATCAATGCTGTGAGAGGGATAGACACAATTAAAGCTACCAAGTTTCAGTCCTCCCTCCTCAGTGATGAATGGAAAATGCCAGGAGTGTATGCTGAAGACAAATGGAGACCTCTCGATCTACTTGAGCCAAGTTTATTGATCTGCACAGGAGGCAGAATACAAGGTCTTAGATTTAAATTTAAGAGGACAGTATGATCCCTTAATGACGCAGCTTGCCTAAATCTATATTTGCAGCAAATTAGCATTTGTACTTTTAATTTGTTTAGTCAGCAAGCCTTGAGTAACTGCCAAGGTCAACAAGGACTGACTTCCTCCTCTCTATACATAAGCTTTGAGTTTGCAGTTAGTAAGCCATTTGTATTTTTATTCTCAAGCATTATGCTATGCATTAAAATCTTTCTGAAGCCATTTTGTTAATTTTATTAATTAAAATTAATTATGTCATCCTTCAATAACAAGACTACATGGTCCAAAAGGATCACCCAAATAAAAGTTATGCAACTGCCAAGCTAAAACAAGAAGATATCTATATAGCACAACAGCTATGTAAGAAGATACTACAGCAGATGATCACTGACAATTGAAAAACCATAATTGTACACTATGTGTAAACCACTCCTGTATTTCAATAAGAGAACCGTGTGGATAGACAATATAAAGTGATTGACAATATAGCACTGAAGATGTTATCTAATCTGGTAACAAAACATCTGCAAGCAAACAACCATACTCAGAGAACATCAAGGATTCTGAGTTAAATTATACATTATATGCATAATTCTGTATTTATTTATTTATTTTTGTCATATTTCTGTGGTGTGTATCAGAGGTGATGACCCTTTGAAAGCTGTATGCAACACAATTTCATGCCAATTAGTGTACATTCAAAGTGACAATAAAGTTATTATTCTATTCTATTCTGTTCTGTTCTGTTCTGTTCTACATATATAGTATTCTCTTCTATTGAAATAATCTGGTCAGAAATAAGCAAAACAGGTTGGGAAAGAAGTGAGACAAGGATGTATATTCTTATTTATTCAATCTATTGCTATTAGGGAACAATTCAATACCTATCTAGGTGGTAGCTCTGAATTTGAACTTAGCTAATAATACACAATCAATTCAAAATATGTAACTACAGCTACTCAATATATTTATTGTTTTGTCAGCATTGTCAAAAAGAGTTTGATCATTTTTTTTGTATGAACCTATTAGAAACTCACTCTTGTTCCGTAAGTCACTCTTTCAATACACATATAATGCACACAAAAACATTCAAGGTTGGTATAAGAATTAAATTTAATGTAAATTTGGAATGATGGTTAGGTCTGAAAAATCATTTCTGCCCTTCCTGATTCCAGAAAAGGACAATCAAAATTCCAAAAAGTCACTTTTAAAAGAAACTGCCTGGTTTTTTTCCAAACACAACTCTAATCTTCCTTCTGCTCCAAAAAGGCTCTATCCTGGAAAGGGCTATTGAAGTAACATTGACTAGGAATTGGTTAAGAGCTATGATATAATAGTATATTGCAATGGTTCCCAACCTTTCCAGCTCTGTGGACCGGCAGCAGTGGGGAGGGGGGGAGAGGAGAGGGAATGGTTTTGTGTGTCTGCCGCTTGACAAATGGAGCTTTGTGTACTCACCTTCTGCTTGCACAGCCCAGTTTCCAACAAGCTGTGAACCAATACTGGCCCTGCTATGTAATACAATACATTGCAGTGAAGATATCTCAATCAAGGAAGAATAAGTAAAGAGAACCGGCAAATTTATATTTTAAATGCTTTTAATTACTTTAAAAAATCAAAATCAAAATCCTCCCATTTTCTAGCTAAAATCCTTAGAAAAATTTTGAACCTTCCCTTCTCCCTCTAGAGAGGATTTCTATCTCCCATGCTTTCACCCTATACTATTTAATTGTGTGAATGCATACACTTTTCTTCTGCTTTGACTCTTATTTTTTTTCCTCTGCCACCAGCATTTTAATAGCAGGAGAAAAAAGTATACACTGTTTTCAAGATCTCCTTCTTTCCAACATTCTCTTAAGGATTCCTTTCATCACTTTATCCTAACTTTTACACCTTCTGTTCCTATTCTCCCATGCTGCCTAAAGCCAATTTTTCTCAAGGAAAACTTGCTCCCTTGTTTTATAGTTCCCAGCAGACTAAACTAATCAAAAGCCTGAGACATCAAACACCATTCAAGCCTGCCAGCCAAAGTTCTTCATTCTAGCTAAGCTTCAATTTTCATTTTTTTTTCTATTTGAGCCCTACTCCGCGAGCACTTATTTTATGCTTTATGTAATTTGCATGCTAGCATCCATTTTTATTTATTTGCTAGGTATTTTATTAATTTGCATTGGGATGCCAAGTAAAATTGTTAGGATATAACTTTTCTATAGATCAAGTAACAGGATTTATCCTACAGAGATACACTGTCAAGTTTTGTTCAGTGGATGTGTTTTAGGAGACTTCCAGTTGCCCTACAGTTCTGTCCACTTTTGTCCTAGGTGTTTACAAACAGTATTCAACTTATGACTGATTGGTACTTACAACCCAGTTCCAAAGTTCCAATAGCTCTTCCTCCCCCCAGCAATTGATTAATTTCAGATGCTCAGCAACTGCCCCACATTTACAGCTATTTACAGTGTCCCATAGTAACATGAACACATTTTATAATATTTTTTGCCAAAAATTGGCATTTACTTCAGCAAAACTGACCCATAGCACACAATGGGTTCACTTCATGACTGTGGTGGTTACTTAATGATTGCCAGAATAAAGGTTATAAAATTGCGGCAGTCAAGTAATAACCTTTTATGAATGTTGTGTCCTGAACCTGCAAATGCAGGCTTGGGACATTGCAATGGTCCCGGGCAATTGCAGAAGCTGCCCGGGACCAGACTGAGTGGTGCTGGCCTTGCGCGCATGCGCAAGGTGGGAAAAGCGCCTCTTTTGTCGCCATTGTGTCCGGGGATCTGGGCATATAAAAACAGGCCTGCGTGCCTCTGTTCATTGTTGGTGTATTGGCTGAATCCGAGAATAAAGAGTTATCTGTTAAAGATGTGTCTTCATCATTTGCCATTATTGAAGGACTTAACACTGGCAACGAAGGTGGGATCACTTACAAGCCACAGGAGGAAGCTGTAAGACTCACCCAAAGAAGTCCTGAAGAGGGAAGACGGCATTAAATTCAGTGTCCAGCCTGCCAGTACAGTGTCGCTGGAGGGTGAGTTCGGCTGAAAGACCCCTTCCCTAAGAGAAGTGAGTGGTGAAGTGTAGCTTAGGATGGCAAAGATCGGGCATTTATCCGAGTTCGATGTCTCACACCCGGAGAGATGGGAATCATACGTTGCGAGGGTGGAGAATTATTTCAGGGTCAACCAGATTAGGGAAGATGGTATGAAGGCTGCAACCCTGTTGTGTGTCTGCAGACAGGAAGCCTTTGAGATAGCAGAAAATGTGGTGGCTCCCATTTCCCTAGAGTCAGTTACGTATGCTGATTTAAAGAAACTTCTGAAAAAACATTTCCAGCCCAAGCTGTCCGTCATTGCTTGGAGGCACACGTTTGAATAACAAGACCAAAAGGCAGGAGAATCTGCTAAGGACTTTATTGTGGCCTTGAGAAGGGCAGCAAGGCCGTGTGAGTTTAAAGACTTGGAAGAAAGGCTGCACGATCGTTTTGTATACAGTTTAAGGAACAGAGACTTACAGCAGAAGATCTTTGCTAAAGAAGATGTGTCATTCCAAGATGCTCTGTGAGAGGTTACAGCAGAAGAAGCAGCAGGCGGGGCGGTAAAGAATCTGCGGCCCACCAGAAGCTCTCCAGAGACAGTCACCATTCACCAGGAAGACGTGCAGGAAGACTCGGAGGCAGATCCTGAAGAAGAGGTAGATAAGCTTTACCAGGCAGCTGGAAGAAGGCAGAAGGAAAGTACAGAAAAGGCCTCATCCACTCTTCAATGCTTCGGGTGTGGAGGACGCCACAAATGATCTGACTGCAGGTTCTGTTCCTCCATCTGCGGAGCATGCAGCAGGCAAGGCCACATTGCATCCATCTGTTTGGGTCACCAGAAGGTATAACCTCATGAAGAATTGCATCTGAAAGGTACCAGGGTCCCCAGTCCAAATAGGGTGGTTTTCTGCACATCTCGCAGAAGTATTTTAAGAACTGGCACAGCCAAACCCCTAAAAAAAACCCCTGTCACTTAAGGTAAGGTTGCAAGAGGTTCCTTTATCCATGGAGTTGGACACTAGGTCCGCTCTCTCCATTATTTCCCTCAACACATTCAGGAAAATTTGCAGTAGCAGTGGCCTTCGAGTTAAACTCAGGCCATCTAATGTTATACTTACAGACTTTCAGAATTCTAAGGTGTGTTTTAAGGGGGAGGCCTCCCTAAAGGTACACTACAAGGAGTTTGAAGGTCCCTTAGATGTGTTGGTTGTTCGGGGTGAACGCGCGGGTTTTATAGGACTCGATTGGCTTGAGGCCCTGGGAATCCAGGTTACTGGGCTGCAAAATTTGCAAATGCGGAGCCTAGCAGAAGTCTGCAAGGAGTTTGCAGATGTGTTTAGTTCTGAGCTTGGATCCTATAAAGAGCCTCCAGTTTCATTAAGGTTAGACCCAAACATAACACCCATTAGGGTTAAGCCTAAGAGGGTACCTTTTGCCCTCAAGGGTAAGATTGATGCTGAACTGGACAAATTGCTCCAGCAAGGCATTTTAGAACCTGTAGATTTTAGCCCATGGGAACCCCCATAGTCACGCCTCTAAAGGCTAATGGGGACATATGTATATGTGCAGACTACAAATGTACACTAAACAAGGCACTGCAGCAGCATGCTTATCCAGTAACTGTAGTAAGCCACATCCTGGCTTCCCTCAAAGGGGGGCCAATTTTCGTAAAGCTTGACCTGGCACAGGCATATCAACAGTTGCCTGTGGATGAGGCAGCTGCTGAGGCTCAAACTATTGAGCTTTCAAAGTAAAGAGGTTGCAATTTGGGGTGAACTTAGCCCCTGGCATATTTCAAAGTGTCATGGAGAACACACTTCGGGGTATTCCTGTCCATATTTTGATGATGTTCTCATCACTGGAGAATCATCTCAAAATTTGGCAGAAAGGTTAAGAGCTGTCTTGCTTTGTTTTAGAAGATCAGGTCTTAAGTTAAAAAAGGAAAAGTGTAAGATTGGAGTCAATTCTACTGACTTTTTGGGATTCAGGATAGATGCTCAAGGCATTCATCCTTCTGAAGCTAAATTAAAAGCTATTCAGCAGGCCCCAAGCCCTAAGTCGAAGAGCGAGTTGCAAAACTTCATGGGGCTATTAAACTTTTACCATGCCTTTCTGCCACACAAAGCTGTGATAGCTGAACCCTTGCACAGGCTTTTAGACAAACAAGCCTGTTGGCAGTGGACCAAAACCCATGAAAAAAGTTTCAATAAGGTTAAAGCCTTACTTACTTCAAATGCAGTGTTAGCTCATTTCAATGAGCAGCTACCTGTTTGCATTGCCTGTGATGTATCTCCATATGGGGCAGGAGAAGTACTCAGCCACCTGAAGGCTGATGGGACACATGTCCCTGTGGCCTATTATTCCAGGACACTGTCTTCTGTAGAGCGTAATTATGCTCAAATTGACAGGGAAGCATTGGCTATTGTGGCAGGCATCAAGAAGTTTCATGATTTCATATACGGCCACCATTTCATGGTCTTCACTGACCATAAGCCCTTGTTAGGGTTGTTCACCACTACCAAGCAGACTCTACACATACTGTCTCCTCATATGCTGAGATGGTCCATCTTCCTGTCAGCATATGACTACACTTTAATACATAAGCCGGGAAAGGAAATGGGTCATGCTGATGGCCTGAATAGATTGCCCCTGGCCAACTTGGAGCGTGATCCTGCTCCAGCCGTCAATATTCTGTCTATTCAAGAGCTGCCTGAGCCGCCCCTCAATACTAGGGATGTGGCTGCAGAAACTGCCTCTGATCATACACTTACACGTGTGCTGACATGGGTGTTGTCAGGATGGCTTGACATGTGCCCTGCTGCAGAGTTCCAAAGTTTCTGGCACAAGAGACATGAGTTGTCCATGTTCAAGGGATACCTGTTGTGGGGTAGTAGGGTAGTAATTCCTGCTTCATTGAGGCCTAGAATCTTAATCTCTCTACATGAGGGACACCCTGGTATAGTCAGGATGAAAGCGCTTGCGTGCAGCCATTTGTGGTGGCTTGGCTTTGATAAAGCCATTGAGGCCCAGGTGCATGGGTGCCATGTGTGTCAACAGTCCTGGCCTGAAATGCCTCAGGCCCCAGTTCATAGGTGGGAGGAAACCCAAACTCTGTGGTCTAGGCAACATATAGATTACGTTGGGCCCTTTCAGGGGCAATTCTTCCTGGTTGTTGTTGATAGCCATTCTAAGTGGCTCGAGATTGTCCCTGTATCCTCCACTACTACTGCCAAGACTATCCAGGTTGAGAGAACTCTTTGCAGCTCGTGGCCTTCCAGATGTTCTGGTTTCAGATAACGGTCCTCAATTTACCTCTTCTGAGTTCCAGGTTTTCCTCCAGGAAAATCTGATCCGCCATGCAACTTTGGTTCCTTTCCACCCATCCACCAACGGAATGGCAGAGCGAATGGTGCGCATCACCAAGGATGCCCTCAAGAAACTGACTTACAGTAACTGGCATCACATGTTAGCAGACTTTCTTCTTGCCCATCACACCACACCTTGCACTGCCACAGGGAAGAGCCCAGCTGAACTTCGCTGGGGTTGCTGGCTCATAACTAAGCTTGACAGACTGCACCCTGACCGGGTGGCATCTCAGGTGTCTCAACCGCGGGCACCGAGGAGACTTCAAGTGGGTGATCCGATCTGGACTCGGAACTACAGGCCTGGGCACCTCTGGGTGCCAGCTGCGATCTGCAAGATCTCAGGACCCTTGTCCTATGAAGTGACCTTGGTAGATGGCCACGTTCTTCGGCGGCACATAGATCAGCTGCGGCCAAGGATGTACTCTCACCCTTCCTCTCCTGGCTCTGCTCCAGGGGGGGAGGAAGGTTACAATGTGTATTCTGAGGATCAAGGTCAGCAGCCATCATTGGCCAATGAGGAGGCCGGGGGTACCCCATCACAAGGTTCTGCACATGCTCGGAACAGGAATTCAGGGGGCAGGGAAGCGTCCCAGACACCCACATTCACTCCAGCCAGGGAGTCACTCCAGGGGCATCCACATTATTCATGCACAACAGACAGCACTCCAGACAGGGAGACTGACCAGGGGTATCCACATAACTCACATCCTTCAAGAGAACTGGCAACACAGTATGGAAACTGGCCTAATTCTGCAATTGCTCCCAGAAGGAAGTCTGTTGGAATGGGGGCCCGTAAAGCGGCAACTCCTGCATCAGGCACCTCTGGAAAAGCCGTGGAGTCCACTGGGTACTGGGACCTTGAAGCTACTCCAGACTCCCCACATGCTGGCCTTGGGAATGAGGGGCAGTGTTCCCAAGAAAGGTCCATTGTGGATCTGGGGATTACCATCACTCCAAGGGATGTTGGTTTGGGCTTAGAGGGTCCAGCCAGCCAGCTGAGGGGCAGGTTGACCAGGTATTCGGAGCAGCAAAGTCCTGACCTACTGAGCCTGGTAGGCGAGCAGGTAGGTCAGGCAACAGCACCAGGGTCACCCGGGGCAAGTGGGCAGCAATGTCTTGGCTCATCCAGTATGGAGGGCGAGCAAGGGGACCACGCAAACTCTTCCGGTCTGAGGAGGTCGCAAAGGGCCAAGTGCCCGCCTAAATATCTTTCAGATTTTGTGAAGTTGTTGTCCAGTTCTAGGGTAATACCCCTATAGTCCTTGACTAACAATGTCTCTGTTTTAATTATGATTTGGGTATATTATGTACCAAGGAAATGTTGAGGGTTTTTGTTTTGACTGAAGGCCATCTCAGGCATTCCCGGCCATACTGACTGAGACAATGTGTGACACTCTTCCAAAATAAGAATGTTGAAGCTGCCTGGATGGCTTCCATCCAGGGGGGATGGGTGTTGTGTCCTGAGCCTGCAAATGCAGGCTCGGGATGTTGCAATGGTCCCGGGCAATTGCAGAAGCTGCCCGGGACCAGACTGAGTGGCGCCGGCCTCGCACGCATGCGTGAGGTGGGGAAAGCACCTCTTTTGTCACCATTGTGTCCGGGGATCTGGGCATATAAAAGGAGGCCTGCGTGCCTCTGTTCGTTGTTGGTGTATTGGCTGAATCCGAGAATAAAGGGTTATCTGTTAAAGATGTGTCTTCATCATTCGCCATTATTGAAGGACTTAACAATGAACATCACCACTTACAACATTAATAGGCGGGCTCCATTATAATCATAAGTCAAGGACTATCCGTATATCAGTTGAAAATGAGTAGCTATTTCTGATAGATAGTTGCTATGCTAAACGAACTACTTAGTTCAAAAGCGTATTTTTGGGGATCTAAAGTTTTGCCTTGCAAACATCCCAAAACAATAGCAGTGGTTCCTGCACTGATGGTCTCACCAAGGCACAGTGAAGCACGAAACATTATTCAAATAGGTCTCTGAAAAACTCAAATTGTTTTCAGATCCTGCCAAATCATATCCAAGAGTTTCTGCATTTCTCCAGATATTTGCTTTCCTTTTCAAGAGATTATTTTTCCCGTGCCTTCTTCTTCTCCAGCAAGACAAAGCAGAGGAAGAAATTTTCGAAATGGTCTGAATGAGGGAAGTCTTTGTTGGGATAAAGGACTCTGTTTTGTTTTCAATTGACAACAACTGGAATGGCAGGGCCTCCAATGTGAGTTCCGTAAAAAAAATTTTTCACGGAGCAGGAAATAAACCTGCCTATTATAAAGCCAAGCAAATAAACTTCTTTCTCAAAAAAGAGAAATCATTTCTCTTAAGCTAATTTCATATTCCAAAGGTCAACTATAAACCTGGAGTAATGCATCAGGGAACATTTTTAAACACAAGGAGAACTGATTAGAAATGCAGAGCAAACTCTGAAATATCTTTAATATAGTATAGTTGGCAGAAAATTTGAATAGTGTAAATAATAAGAATTCATCAGGTTTAAATATTTACAATAAAATAAAATATGCAGAGTTTCTAGAATTTAAATATGGATTACATATTATCCATTGAACTTAATTTTCATCATCCTTATGTTTTGTTTTTCCAAACTTAGTTGTAGACACTGAATGGGATTTTTCTCTCATAGTTTTTTCCTTGAAATATAATTCCAGGTTTGTTATATTTTAAGAAATAATGTTAAGTTGTTAATGTTCATTATATTGTTTGGAGATGATGGGAGAGGATTCTTTTTCTATCTTTCCTTTCTTGTTCTACATTTTAATTTTTTTTAATTTTTTCAGTATATTGATTTTGAGGTTGTATAAGTTTTACCTTTTACAAAATAATCTTTAATAAAATTATTCAAAAAATTGTGATTTTTTTATGATTCCAGAGTAGAAAGTCTTGATTGGTTTCAAAGGTGAGACATTTAAAATGGGGACTTTTTTTAACATTACTGTTGGCAAAATGGATCACAGTGTTTTCAGTCTTATGAGTCAAATAGCTGAATTTCTTTATTTTATTCATTTTTATCCTGTTGTAATTAGTTTTATAAATAAATAAGGAGGCATACATGCCTAATATTTTTTTCTCCACCTATTTTCCTCACAAAAACAGCTCTGTAAGGTGGATTAGAGATAGTGACTGGCCCAAAGTCACCTAGCTGGATTTCAGCCTGAGGTAGGACTAGAATTTATGGTCTCCTGGTTTCTATCAGGTGCCTTAACTATTGTGTCAGACTGGCTGTTCATTCCAGATTACTGAAACTTAGAAGCAGGAACCAAAATATTTGAATATCCTAACTTGGACAGTGCCAAAGGAAGTGATTTTCGAAAGTATGCTTGAGTATAATGGTTCCTCTGAAGAAAGTAACTACCTTAGTTTTATTATAATCACTGACAATTTTTTTCTTTATATCAAGAGCACAAAGCACAAAGACATCATCACAGGCTCCTTTTATTTTGAGTGGACTGTATATCATCAGCATGTAAAAATACAAAAAAGTCTGTTACCTAACAAGGGTTTTATCTTTATCATCTCTTTTGGGATGGTCACTCACTTCAGGACTAGAAAACAAAATGGTGCCATTAATAAGCTCACAATAAGAAGGATTGGAGAGCACAGTTTTAAGTATGACATTCTGTTGTAAGAAACAATCTCTTCAGGGAAAGATGTGTGAATATCTATAGTAGAGAAAATACTGCTTCTGAACTTCATTACTGCTACCTGAGAGCCAGAATGTAATGAGACTATACTCAAATGTGAAGGTGACAAAGATTGTTCCATGTCTTCCTTGCTTCTAAAATTTCCACTTTTGTTTTATTTGACAATATTTTGACTGAGTCATATTGCTGGTTTTCTTTCTGAAAAATGTTAATGGAAGATTGGTCTATAGAATCATAGGACATTCTGTACTTTCAGGGTAACCCTAGCAGTGGCGGTGCTGATAACAAAATTCTTTGGCTTTTTAAGAGAGGAGACTTTGCCCCTGGAACTATATTTCAGGGCAGTAGTTAATGCTTTAATATCAGCATCTTAAAACCTTGGATTGGACATAGTTGGAAATAAGCTAGAAATCTACTCATTTTAAAAACATTAGAGGGATCACTAATGGCTAAACTTAAGCAGAATTCTATAGCATAATAGTAGTAGTAGTAGTAGTAGTAATAGTAATAGTAATAGTAATAATGATAATAATGATAATAATGATAATAATAAAGTTGGAAGAAAAGCTACAAAGACACATACAAGAATTGCATAGGAGAACTATTTGGCTTAAAAATAAATATGAAAAAGAGCCAGGTTATGTTTAATAAATTCACCAAAGGGAAAAAAATACATATCTGGAAAAGAACTAGATGTAGTAGACCACTACATATACCCTGGACAACAGATCTTAATGGAAGGTGATATAATAAAGGAAATGGAATGGCTGCATACAACAACAACAACAACAACAATAATAATAATAATAATAAAGTTGGAAGGGACCTTGGAGGTCATCTAGTCTAACCCCCTGCTCAGGCAGGAAACCCTATACCATTTCGGACATATGGCTGTCCAGTCATTTCTTAAAAACTTCCAGTGTTGGAGCATTCACTGCTTCTGGAGGCAGGTTGTTCCACTGGTTAATTGTTCTAATTGTCAGGAAATTTCTCCTTAGTTCTAGGTTTCTTCTCTCTTTGGTTAGTTTTCATCCGTTGCTTCTTGTCCTGCCTTCAGGTGCTTTGGAAAATAGCTTGACTCCCTCTTCTTTGTGGCAGCCTCTGAGATATTGGAACACTGCTATCGTCCTTCTCTTTGTTAAACTAGACATATCCAATTCCAGCAACTGTTCCTTATATATTTTAGCCTCCAGTCCCCTAATCATCTTTGCTGCTCTTCTCTGTACTCTTTTTAGAGTCTCAACATCTTTTTTACATTGTGGTGACCAAAACTGGATGCAGTATTCCAAGTGTGGCCTTACCAAGACATTGTAAAGTGGTATTTATTAATACTTCACGTGATCTTGATTCTATCCCTCTGTTAATGCAGCCCAGCACTATGTTGGTTTTTTTGGCAGCTGTAGCACACTGCTGGTTCATAGTTAAGTGATTGTCCACTAGGACTCCAAGGTCCCTCTCACAGTTACTACTATTGAGCAAGGTACCCCCTATATTATACCTGTACATTTGGTTTTTCTTGCCTAAATGTAGAACCTTACTTTTTTCACCATTAAATTTCATTTTGTTAGATAGCGCCCAGTGTTCAAGTCTGTCCAGGTCCTCCTGTATCTTAAGCCTGTCTTCTGGAGTGTTGGCTATTCCTGCCAGCTTGGTGTCGTCTGCAAATTTGATGAGTTTCCCATCTATCCCCTCATCCAAATCGTTAATGAAGATGTTGAAGAGCACTAGGCCCAGAATAGAGCCCTGGGCACCCCGCTACACACTTCCCTCCATGTAGATGCAGTTCCATTGAGGACCACACGCTGAGTACAGCCGGCCAGCCAACTACAAATCCATCTGATGGTGATGCTGTCTAATCCACTTTTTTCTATCTTATTGAGTAGTAGGTTGTGATCTACTTTATCAAATGCCTTACTGAAGTCCAACTAAATTATATCCACAGCATTCCTCTGATCCACTAATTTTGTCACTTGGTCAAAGAATGGAATAAGATTTATCTGGCATGATCTGTTTTTGACAAACCCAAGTCGGCTTTTAGTTGGCTTGAGACATGTGATCATGAAACAGTCAGCTTAGGGAATAAATTATGCCTATTATTGAAATCCATACCCCTTGTTCATTATTAGCATTATTTGTGATAATAAGAAAAGTTGTGCCTTCCTAGAACTCTGGGTCTGAACTAAGACAGTCATCTTTATGACTGGATGTTACCTCCAGGCATGGGGGTACACCTACTACAGTGGTGGCAAACCTATGGCACGCATGCCAGAGGTGGCACTCAGAGCCCTCTCTGTGGGCACGTGTGCTGTTGCCCCAGTAGAGTTTGCCAGAATAGCGAGCACATTGTGTTTGGAAGTGACAGGGCAGGAAGTGAGCGAGCAAGCAGCGTTGGACCCCCGGGGATGCTCCGGAGATGGTGAGGGACTCGCCCCCACTGCCTTGGCCCCGGCCACGCTCACCTAGTCTGCCATGATCACTGCAGCTACACCCACCCAGTGGGCCATGCCCCCCATGAAGGCACCACAATGCTGATGCAGCCCTGGCACTTTGTGATAAATAAATGGGTTTGGGGTTGCAGCTTGGGCACTCGGTCTCTAGGTTCGCCATCACTGACCTACTATATGACCACTTCTCCATATTGAGTGCAGGTGGAGAGAGAGAAAGGCTGCATTAATCTTCCATTTATGACCTTCCTAGCTCACCTTCCTGGTGAGCTAAAGTGTGACATAGAACACTGACTTTACTATCTAGTTTTATCATAATGATAAATAGTTCTTGAAAGATTAAAGATTAAATTTATAGTTTCAGTTATGAACTGACAGTGATTTGTCATCAAATCAGCAGAGTCTGCTCCAAGAGCAGGTTAGCATGGACTTGCTTGCTTTTTAATGAAAGAATTACATTGTGCCAAAGATGCATAATGCAGAGTTCTCTGAATCAGGCAGCTACAGCTGATATAATAGATCAGATCTGTTACTTAATATGAGAGATTTGTCACCATTTGTTTTTATGAGATTTTGTTGATAAGAAGTCCTTTACATCTGATTGTTCAGAAATTTCCATGGACTCTGCAATTAAAAGCTAGATCTGGAACACATATTTTTCTCAATTTATGCAGAGGGAGAAATGAAAGAGCAAAAAAGTATAATTTGCTTTATCTCCTTCATGTCAGCTATTCAATAACCCTTGAGAGATATCAATAGCAATAGACTTATATACCACTTCATAGTGCTTATACCCTCTCTAAGCAGTTACAGAGTAAGCATATTGTCCCTAACAATAAAAATAGAGGATATAAAATAATAAAAATAATTACCATAGGCTTCTTATGGGCAAAAGGGAAACCATTATGACTCGGTATGAAAAGAGTTGGGACTCTATAGCAGGATGCTGGTAAAGTTAAAACTATCTGCTAAGCTGTACACCTGTAGGAAAGTAGGCAAATAGTCAAACCACTAGCAGCAATGTCTGATGGGAAATCAATGTTATAATAATACAGTATTCTGGCCAATTAGTATGAAGAACAGAGACAATGAAAGTCACATGGCAGCTACAGCCAAATTAAAATGGCCAAAGATAAAGATTAGCTAGAACAGCGGTTCTCAACCTATGGGTTGCGACCCCATTTGGGGTCGAACGACCGTTTCGTGGGGGTCGCTGGACACCGCGGTCCGCCATTTTGTTTTTGTTTTTTTTGTCGCGCGCACGTCGGGCATGCGCGGTTCGGGCCGTCGTGCGCGTGCCGCGCATGCGCGGATTGGCCCGTCGCGGTCTGCCATTTTGTTTTTTTTTCGTCGTGCGTGCACCGCGCATGCATGGATCAGCCCAACACACGTGCGCGCACCGGGGTTGCACCGCGCATGGGCGGGGCAAGTGGGGTCTCAACCTGAAAAAGGTTGAGAACCACTGAGCTAGAACATTTCTATCTCAGTGTGAATTCCTCATCTTCTCTGCTATCTTGACTAGTATTTGATTAATCTAGAGATAAGATGATGAATAAGATTGTGCGATGTATTCTTTAAGCAAATAAAGTTGTAATATTGCTTTGAGACAAATTTTAATTGTGCTCTCTGTTTCTTTGCTGCAATATTTGGTCATTGTGATATCTCCGTTGAAAAACTGTAAATGAACTCAACATCAGATTTTTCCACCCCCTTCTACTCACTAGACCTAGGCACTAAGAAGCCTCAGCAGTATAGAGTTGTTAGGTAGGAAGCTAGTGTTTATCAATATAAGTATCAGTGGAGATCCATTTTCTAATAACTGAACAAAAATGAAAACTGAAGTTGCCCCCTTTGCCATCTTGGAAAAAGAAGCTTTGTCTAGGCTTTGCTTTGAAAAGCCCATTGCTTTAGCTCTATCAAGACTGTGTCATCTTGAACAAATAAGCCATAAAATATGAAGTCCAAATCAACACTTGCCTTTTATGGTGACAAAAAATTATATAGTAAGGAGAGGGAAGGCAGCAGCTGTTAAGGAAAAAAAATGACAGCCAAAATATCAAATGGTAAGGCTGCACGTGAGTCTTTACAAAAAATTAGTCCTGATTCCAATCTTAGCAAGGAATTATTCACACATCACAAAACAAGACTTTTAGAAATGTAGACTAAACAACATCAAGAGAGTTTAAATTATAAATTTGTGTGTCATATACAAATTTGCTATAACATTTTTTCAGAATATTTTCATTGTGGTTGGAACATAAATTACCATTACTAGAATTTGAATAATTCACAATAGCCTTTGCACGTTTGTGGGCTTGCTCTTATTTCAAGACTGTGAAGACTTGAAAAGAAAGCTTTTATATTTACATATATTAATTGTGTGTGTGTATATGTATGTGGTGTGTATGCTACTGGTTTTACAAGAACATAGTGAAGATAGTGAAAATTAGAGTTCATTTGCCATCTATTAGCACAACAATTTTCTGATAGCTCTGGTATGAATCCAATTATAATTTAATTTAATTTAATCTAGAGTGACCTTTAAGAAAAAGAGATATACATAATATATAAATGCTATACTTTACACCATTATTAATAATGGGATTGTAAAGAGTAACTGAGCAACTGCAGTAGAATCTGACTACTCCACTAAATGGAAGAAATCAGTAGAATCTATCCCAGAGATTCCTTTGAATAGAAAGGTCACTTTTTTGTTCTATAAGAGAAACAGTTGCAAAAGAGCTGCCAATGGCTGAAATATCTTAAGAGCCCAGAGTTGGTGCCTTCTGTGTTTTCTTTAAATTCTGAAGCAGGCATAAATAATATATGTTGCTCACCATACAAGAGAACGGCAAACTGACTATATTCATTGTTTTATTATGGAATATATATCCATAATAAGGATGTCTTTGTTGATGTTCAGTTGTTTCATATTCAAGTTCCAAAAAACAGATGACGATGAAATTATTTGCAAATTGGGATAAGTATTTTGAATTATCTGTAAAATATGCCTGTCTTCATAATTTGTGGGTTCTAATTCATATATTATTAAGAGAGATGCTATTTCCAATAATCTTCCTGATTGGATATATATAATCATTGAAAGGCATCTACCTTATGGTTGCCTTCTCCTTCTTCTCTCTCCTTTCTCCCCTCTCCTTTCTTTCTCTTTTCTCCCTTTTAAAGAAGCATAAGCAGTCTTGCTCACCTATTATTTACCTGACAGAATACAACAGTATCTTATTCCTACTGAATGACAGCAACACTGATGCATATCCAAGGTTTTTGGAGGAGAAACTGATTAACAATAGTTGAACACTTTAAATAGATAACAAGGCCAAAGGCTTACTTTCATTCAGAACTTGAGTGGATATGGGATATGTTCACAAATCAGGAGAGAACTTTAATTGGAGATAGTGGTACAGAATTGAAAAAAGCAGCAGGAAGGAAGATCTCCCATGGAGAAAAATTAAGCTAAAAGAGAGGGAATCTTTCTTTGCTCTGACAAACTCCGCTTTTAACAATGCATGTTGTATGGGCAGTGTTATAAAAAATGTTCTCTACTAACTCTCTGTAAATGTAGTTATTTTAATGTCATGTTGATGAACTAACATACAGTTAATATTTTCAACAGTAAATTTATATTGTGGCTTTGAATGAATTGTCCTGGCAGCACTGGATTTCTTTTGATTAAATAAAAAGCATAAGTATCAAACTGAGAAGTTTGGGCTAAACATTAAATGCTATATAATGCTCAGTGCTATATCAGATTTGCAGTTTTATTCTCTGAAATAAAATCAAACTCATCTTGCATAAAACTAAATCCAATTTGATACCTGAGCACTTATTTCTGTGCAAACATAGAAAATTATATTAGTTGCACCCTGTTACTATTTCTGCTACTATTATTAATTCCTGAAACTTTTCAGTATATACAATTCTGCACAAACTCTGTGGAAAATAGCTGGTTTTATTTACATCATCCCAAGTTGCTTAGAACTTTGGGCTGATATGATGAACAGCTAAAATTCAACTATATTTGAAAATTGTATTATTATAATTTAGTTCCTTAAAATATATTGTAAATAAAGGCATGCAGGGCACAGTTCCTTGCAGGGGAAGTCTTCTCACAATTGTCTAAAGGGCATATATCTATGAGAGCTACTTTATTATTTAATTAGGACATCTGCGCCCCATCGGGTCATCATTTCAGAAATATTTCCATACCTGAGTAGAATGACCATGGATCAGCAAAAAAGCAGTGGGAGCAGGAGAGACTTCCTGCATCAGAATTCCTTCCTTCCTTCCTTCCTTCCTTCCTTCCTTCCTTCCTTCCTTCCTTCCTTCCTTCCTTCCTGCCTGCCTGCCTGCCTGCCTGCCTGCCTGCCTTCCTTCCTTCCTTCCTTCCTTCCTTCCTTCCTTCCTTCCTTCCTTCCTTCCTTCCTTCCTTCCTTCCTTCCTTCTTTCCTCTCTCCCTTCCTTCCTCCTTCCAGTTAAGTCTTTCAGCTATACAGTCCCAGTAATTGAATATATTTGTCATTAAGTACTTTACTGTGACATTTATACTGAATCAAGAAGCATATTAAGTGAGCTAATATTGGTTGAGTTACCCACTTCTAATAATTCAGTTCAAAGCATTTGCTCTGAAATCAAGAGATATACATTATACTGTATGATGGAAGAAACATCTAGTCAGAATAGCAGTAGAGAAAAGATCTGAAAATGAAACATCACTTGGCTTTCTATAGAAGGAAAAGAAGGAAAGAGCTGTACCCCTGCTTCTCGTGTTCATTTATTTTTTAAAAAATGTAATTTTAACAATTCCCTTCTATTGATTGCAATGCATACCAGTACTAGGGCAAGGGTATTGGGGTGGGATAGGATGAAGTGAAAATGGATTTATCTATTTTATCCTTCCTTTATTACCGGTATTATGCATTCATTATGCAAGCTCTGCTCTTTTACATGTACGTGTGATATACAAAAGGATGGAACTTGCATTGCAATTATGCAGTGCTTCTTTCACTATTTTGGTAAAAGCATTCAAAACTGTGGAGCTCTGTTTTGCAGGCAAGTGTATATCTAGTCTTGTTCTACAGAACTGCCTGAAATATTAATGACCTTTCAGAATACTCTTAAATGCCTGGAGTGTTTGTGCAAGTTGCAGGAACCTCAGAGTAAACTATCAAAATGTAATTTATGAAAAGAAAACCCAAGCTGTTCTTCCAGAACTAATCATACTGTGCTTAAAAAAAAAACCCAGAAATATCCACCATTTCCAAGTAGAGGTTATAATAACAAAGATACTGTAGCAATAGCAATAGGACTATATACCACCTCATAGTAGTTTACTGCTCTCTCTAAGTTGTTTACAGGGACAGAATATTGCCCCCAACAATCTGGATCCTCATTTTACCATCTTTGGAAGGATGGAAAGCTGAGTCAACCTTGAGCTGGTCAGGATTGAACTCCTGGCAGTGGGCAGAGTTAGTCTGCAGTGACAATTCTAATCACTGTGCCACTAAGGATAATAGCCAACAGTACTGGAATTTCTGGCATAGAATGAAGATGCAAAACCCAATATAGGATGAGGAAAGCAGCCCATCCGCACCAATATAGTGCATATATACCTTAGAACAAACTGCCTGGTTCTCGCTGGACCCCATCAATGTTATTTTATCTGACTGGCTCCCTATCAGAGATTAACTCTTCTTGCATTGCGAGATTTCCCCCGCTCGCAATCATGGCCCTCCACTCTATCAAGGGCCTATCTCGAGGATGGACTTTGGAGTCCTGAGAGATGGCATGCGTCAAATAAAGGGCTTTGGGGTTTTTTAAATCGTTTTTTAACTAAAGTTTTAAGGGAGGGTAGAGGTGGGGAAGGAGTGCTTAGGGCGGGGGAAGAAATTGTTGGAGGGGAGCTAGAAGATAGGCCCGACAACGGAAGGGGACGTAATCCTGTGGGTTCGGATGGGGAGCTGATTAAGACTGATTTTGTTCCAATTAGTACCGTAAGCGGGAGGGGCAGATATGGTGGGAGCAGGGGGCCGTATCATAATAGGGGAGCGCGTACCCACTGTTTACGAGTGGTCATGCGCTCCGACCCCCAAGGCTCTACCTGTTCTCGGGGTTATTCAGAACCACAGGGCCCGGGCTGTAGGCTGATGTTGTGCAATGCCAGGTCTGTGGTAAACAAGGCCCCCCTCATCCAAGATTTAATTTCAGAGGGGGGAGCAGACCTGGCAGGTATTACGGAGACCTGGTTGGGACCGGAGGGCAGTGTCCCTCTGGTGGAAATGTGCCCACCGGGTTTCCTTGCTTTCCATCGGCCGAGAGCACAGGGCAGGGGTGGGGGAGTGGCGGTCGTGATTAGGGAAGATTACAGGCCAAGGGAGGTCACTGTTCCTCAGACGGCAGGCTGTGAATCTCTCCTAGTGAAGTGGGACCTTGGGGGTCCGAGGGCGGTGTTGATTACGTACTTGGCTCCCTGCCACGTGTCAACCGCCCTGCTCGAGTTCCTGGACGTTGTCGCCGCAGTGGCGGTTGAGGTTCCCAGGCTAATAGTCATGGGTGACTTCAACCTGCCATCTGTGGGCGGGACGTCCGGGGGAGCTCGAGAGTTCATGGCTTCCATGGCAGCCATGGACCTGACCCAGGTAATTCAAGGACCCACACATACAGGGGAGAACATGCTTGACCTGGTTTTTGTCTCTGGACAGTGGCTGAGTGGTCAGAATATAGGGGATATAGTTATTGAGCCCCTGCCATGGTCTGACCACTCTCTCCTTCGCTTGGACTTTCTGACCGCTGCACCCCACCGCAGGGAGGCGGAACCAGTGAGATGGTACCGCCCCAGGCAGCTGATGGAACCCGAGCGGTTCCAGATGGAGCTTGGGCCAATTCCTGAGGTTCGGATACACGACTCGGTCGAAGAGTTGGCGGCAGCCTGGGATAGGGCTGCGGCCGGTGCTCTAGATTGGGTCGTGCCTTTGCGGCCTCTGATTCGACGTACGTCCCGATCGGCCCCTTGGTTTACTGAGGGGCTGAGAGAGATGAAACGCCAGAAAAGATGCCTAGAGAGCAGTTGGAGATCAAGCCGTGCCGAATCTGACCGAACACTAGTAAGAGACCATATTAGGTCCTACTTAGCGGCGATAAAAGCAGAGAAGCGTTCTTACCTCACTGCTCTTATCGCGTCATCAGATAACCACCCAGCCTCCTTGTTTAGGGTGACCCGCTCCCTCCTTCATCAGGAGGTGAGAGGAGACCCCTTAAAGGGTAGAGCTGAGGATTTTGGAAAATATCTGCATGATAAAATCGCTCAGATACGGGAAGGCTTTGATTTCAACTGGGTATGTCCGGTGGGAGAGACGGAGTCCGGTCTTGAGACTGCTATCTGGGCTGAGTTTGACCCCGTGACTCCCGAGGACATGGACAGGTTGCTCGGGGGACTTAGGGCAACCACTTGTTTATTGGACCCGTGCCCCTCTTGGCTGGTGTTGGCATCCTGGGAGGTGGTACGAGGCTGGTTCCAGGCAATTATTAATGCTTCGTTGAGTGAGGGTGTCTTCCCTGCTGCCTTGAAAGAGGCGGTAGTGAGGCCCCTCCTTAAGAAGCCTACCCTGGATCCAGACGTTTTATCAAATTATCATCCTGTCTCCAACCTTTGCTTTCTTGCAAAGGTTGTCAAGAGTGTGGTTGCCCAACAGTTCCCGCGACACCTGGAGGAATCGCTATACTTGGATCCATACCAGTCGGGCTTCAGGCCTGGTTACAGCACGGAAACAGCATTGGTCGCGTTGGTGGATGATCTCTGGCGGGCCCGGGACAGAGGTTGTTCCTCTGCTCTGGTGCTATTGGACCTCTCGGCGGCTTTTGATACCATCGATCATGGTATCATGCTGCAACGGTTGGAGGGGCTAGGTATGGGGGGCACTGTTTTGCGGTGGTTCTCCTCCTTCCTCTCCAGCCAGATGCAGTCTGTGTTGACAGGGGGCCAGAGGTCGACCCCGAGACTCCTCGTATGTGGGGTACCTCAGGGATCGGTCCTCTCACCCCTACTGTTCAACATTTATGTAAAACCGCTGGGTGAGATCATCCGTGGTTTTGGTGTGGAGTACCATCTGTACGCCGATGATACTCAGCTGTACATTTCCACGCCGAACCACCCCAACGATGCTCTTGCCATGCTGACCCAGTGCCTGGAGGCCGTGCGGGTTTGGATGGGGAAGAACGGACTCAAGCTCAACCCTTCCAAGACCGAGTGGCTGTGGCTACCGTCGTCCCGGTTTAGTCAATTGACTCCTTCGTTGTCCATTGGGGGCGAAACAGTGGCCCCCGTGGAAAGGGTTCGCAATTTGGGAGTCCTCCTGGATTCACGGCTGTCTTTAGAGGACCATTTGATGGCCGTGGCTGGGAGGATGTTCTATCAGGTTTGCCTGGTACGCCAGTTGCTTCCCTTCCTAGACCGGGACTCGCTATGCACAGTTACTCATGCCTTCGTCACTTCCAGGCTGGACTACTGTAATGCTCTCTACATGGGGGTCCCCTTGAGGTGCACCCGGAGGCTTCAGCTGGCGCAGAATGCGGCCGCACGGGTAGTGACCGGGGCGCCATGGCACTCCCATGTAACATCGCTTCTGCGTGAGCTGCACTGGTTGCCGGTGGCCTTTCGGGTGCGTTTCAAGGTGTTAGTGACCATCTTTAAAATGCTCCATGGCATCAGACCCGGATATCTACAGGACGGCCTTCTGCCAGCAAATACCTCCCGCCATCCGGTACACTCCCACCGAGAGGGTCTCCTCAGGGTGCCGTCGGCCAAACAATGTTGGCCGGCGACCCCCAGGGGGAGGGCCTTCTCTGTGGGAGCTCCAACGCTTTGGAACGAGCTCCCCCCGAACTCCGTACGATAACGGAATTGCGTTCTTTCCGTCGAGAATTAAAAACATACTTATTCCGACAAGCCGGCCTGGGATAATAGCTCCAGCTCCAAGAATGTCCATAATTGTTTTTAGGGGATTGCATTTTTTTTAGATTATGTATTGGGTTTTTAAATATTGGGCCAAATTATTTAATTTATTTTTAATAATTTTAATTTTTGTGTGTTGTCGTTTTAATTGGGCTGTACACCGCCCCGAGTCCTTCGGGAGGGGGGCGGTATAAAAATTTTAAAATAAATAAAATAAAAATAAAATGAGATTTCAGATCTGATGTAATATTATTCTCATGAAATTGTCATGAAATGAATTTTTGAGAATGGCTAAATAGCAATGGAAAGGCACTGAACTTTGTAAACTTATTCTGATTAATTGCCACAATTTCATCATCAAGCAATCCTTAAAATCAGTAATAGCATTGATGCAAAGTCCAATCTGAGTGAGTGGTTATGTAAAGACAAATAGAAATTCAGTTACATTCTGTATATATCAGGATTATATTCCACTACAAATCTTCATGACCTTTTCTTTCTTTATGCTCCTTTTCCTTTCTGGCATATATATGCTTTATGTTTAATTCAATAAACATAGGTATTATTTAAAATAATCTGGCTAAATTTGCCTGAATTCCAAAGTTAAACAGGGCCAGTCTCCTCTCTGTGAGGAGACATCAGCAGGATAACCTATAGGCATAGTGACGATATTTTCATGGAAAAAACTAAAGGGCAAACCTGAAAAGATACAAATCCAAAATATGTTTGCACAGATAAAAAAATGTTTTTGACTATAATTTAGCTTTATAAAAAGAAATTTAAGAGCAAAACCAAGGGAAAAAAATCAATAAATCCAAAGCCCTGGTGGCACAGTGACTGAAGAGTAATATTGCAGACAAACACTGTCTACAGCTTGGAGTTTGACCCTGACAGGCCTCAGGGTTAACTCGGCCTTCCATCCTTCCAAGGTAGGTAAAATGACAGCACAGATTGTTGGGGGCAATATTGAAATAATGCTTACATTCTAAACCAGGGCTTTTCAACCTTTTCACCCATTGTACCACTTTTAGGATATGGCAGTATCCGAGTACCACCAGTCGCCTAGCAAGGTGTCAAAAACTTGATGACCAAAAAAAGAGGAAAAAACTGATGAAGTACAGGTAATCCTCAACTTACAACAGTTCGCTTAGTGACTGTTTGATGTTACAATGGCACTGAAAAAAGTTCCCCCCAAGCCACAGCCGAGCAAGACACCTGCTTGCCCACCCGGCAACACTCTTCCTCCTGTCCGAGGTTTTCATTGTTGTGAACATTTCTGTTGAGGATTGGCAGCGGGGGTGGGGTGAGGGGTGTTTGGTTTTTATCCCCCCCCGTCTGCTGGGTGGTTGCAGCAGGTTTTGGTTACTTCACATAACCCTCAGACACTGTGACCGTCACAAATATGAATCAGTTGCCAAGCATCTGAATGTAAATCACGAGACCCTGGAAATGCTGCAACATTCCAGCTGATCGGTGCTTCTTCTGGGCTCAGCAGAAGTGCCAGGATCAGCGCCGAGCTCCAGCTGGAGCCTGGCGCTGATCCTGATGCTTTCACTGAGCCCTGTTAGTCCCGAAGAAGCGCTGTTCCTGGTGCTTCCGCTGAGCCCTGACAGCCCTGCAGCTCCAGTCATCTCTTGCTCAGGTTTGTGCGGTGCTGCCACTAGTTCAGCTCATTCTCCTCCCCCACTACCACTTTTCTAGGATGGTCGCGTATCACCTGCCAGGTGCCAATGTATCACAGGTGGTACCCGTACCACTGCTTGAAAAGCCTTGTTCTAAACCACCCAAAGAGTGATGTCAAGCACTATGGGGTATATAAGCTTAAATGCTATTGCAAATGCTAAAGCAGACTTATGTCTTTTATGGCTTGTTGGCCACATCTGGCTAGCGGAAGGTCTGAGTCTGGCCTGCAGCATTGACTGCTTCCACAGTGGGAGACAGGGCAGCAGCAGAGACAGGGTGTCAGGATGACGTAAGTAGAGAGGATGGAATGGTATTTTTTGTGTTTCAGGATTCGAGGCATTGAAGCACGACACATCATTGAAGCATGACATCACGGTCGCCTGGACGTGGACTGCTACAGAACCAAAAGACTGCCACAGAACCTCACCAGGTTTGCGGACTACTGTGAAAACAACTATATCCAGTGGTTCCAGACAGAGCATGTGTGAAGGAGGACGGCCGCTTGGTCTGCAAGCCACCCTGAGTGAGATTTTCTATGGAGGAAGAATTTACAGTTTGTTCGAGCGGGCGGGCGCCATTTTGTTTGCTGTTCGGCTACGGCAGCTCCATTTTTCGCACCGGGGTGTCCACCCGTTGAGAGGACTCATCAGCAGTAAGCGGCTTGCGTCTGAATCAGCCAGCTCCCGACAGCCAGCTGAGAGTCGGGTCGGCGTCTGGAGTTCGGTGGAAGACTGGCGCCTGGAGTTTTTGGTGGAAGACCAGCGAGGCTACTGGGAACCGGCTGGCTCCCGATGGCCAACTGGGAGTCTGGTCGGCACTGAGGGCCACTGAGAACCGCGGAGCTCCGGACAGCCAGTTGGGGGTCGGGCCGGCGTGTGCAGGCCAGCTGGGAGTCGATGGAAGAGGTGAGTCCTCAGGGGTTTTTCTGTCGCTGTCGCCATTATGACAGCGGGCTTCTCCTTTGGAGTTGGCTCGTTGGCTTCCACCATGTTGGGTTTAACAGCTATAGCTACTGTTTCTACAACTATAACTACAACTACTCCTTCTGTGGGTTTTTGTTCTGGACTTTTTAATTCAAAGCCTACCACAGGTTCTATCTTAGGAGGGTCTAATACAGGGACAGTTACAACTATTGCGGCAGGATTAATATCTGGCACGCCTGTTTTTATTACTACTTCCACTATGGGCCTTAGTTTGGATCTTAGTAAACCTGCTGGATTAGCTACTCCATTTGTTCCAGCTTTTACTCCAGTTTTTACTCATACTTTTTTTGGGACTTCCATTATTTTCCGCCATTACTTCTGTGCCAGCAGCTGGTTCTTCTGGCTTTATATTAAATTTGGGAGGCACCACCGCTCCAGTTATAATAACTACAATTGTATATATAGGACTTTTTCTGAGGGGAGCCTAGGAGGAACATAGTTCCTAAATGCAAGCACAATTATAACAGGGCTTGTATATAATCGCTTAAGTTTTATGTAAATTTTAATTACTAATGTTTTAATATTGTTTAATTTATTTTTTGATTGGGTTTTTAGTTGATTAAATTTGGGTGGGTCAGAGATGTGTGCAAGGGATGAGGTTATGTATGAGGAATGTGTGATAGATGAATGGACAGGCCTGCCGAGCTTGAGGGAGGCTGGGGACTGGGTGGATGTGGACTCTGGAGTCACTGAGGGTTGGAGTATACCGGTCATTCAGGGAAGAGGCAGATATGGCGGGAGCAGGAGGGTAGGCTGCACTCGGGGAACTCGGTCCTGCTGTCTCGTAGCAGTTCCTTGTTCTGGTCCTTCTGGAAAATCTAGCTCACCCCATGATCCTGGTGATGAGCGTAGCTCAGGCACTGGGCTCAGACTGTTGCTGCTCAATGCCAGGTTGGTTAATAATAAGGCCCCCCTCATTCATGATCTTCTCATGGATGAGGAGACCGACCTGGCGTGTGTGACTGAGACCTGGTTGGGCCCTGAGGGGGGAGTTCCCCTCTCGGGTATGTGCCCACCAGGTTATCAGGTATGGCACCAGCCACGACCCCAGGGAAGGGGGGAAGGACTGTCTGTTTTGGCCCGAGAGAACCTCAGTCTACGCAGACTCACTGTTTCCAAATTCTGGGTTGCGAGTCCGTCTTCATGACACTGGACCTAGGGGTTCAGGTGGGCTTATTGTTGACGTACCTGCCTCCCAGCTGCGTGATATCAGCCCTGCCTGTGCTACTTGAGGAGATTGCTGGGCTGGCAGTGGAGTTCCCCAGGCTTATAGTCTTGGGGGACTTTAATCTGCCGTCGCTTGGCGTGTCCTCAGGGTTGGCACAGGAGTTCATGGCCACCATGACAACCATGGACCTGACCCAAGTAGTGCAGGGACTGACACATGAGGGTGGGCACGCCCCAGATATGATTTTCCTTTCGGAGCAGTTGGGTAATGATCTGGCTTTAAGGGGCTTAGATGTCATGCCTTTGTCATGGATCGATCATTTTCTGCTACAACTGAATTTTAGGGCCCCAATCCTTCCCCGCAGGGAGGCGGAACCGATTAGGTGGTTCCGCCCCAGACGCCTGATGGATCCAATTGGTTTTCAGACGGCACTTGGGGAATTACCAAGCTCGTTCATTCACAATTTGTCGGAGTCCTTGGTAGCGGCATGGAATACGGCTGCGAAGGGGGCTATTGACCGGATTGCACCTCTGCGACCTCTCCGTGGTGCTGGCCCCAGGAGGTCTCCTTGGTTTACCGAGGAGCTCAGGGGGATGAAACGCCATAAGAGACGTCTAGAGAAGCGATGGAGACAAAGTAGGTCCGGATCTGATCGAACCAGATTGAGCTCATTTATTAGAGCCTATTTGAAGGCGATTAAAGCGGCAAGATCTTTGTATCTTTCCGCTTTGATCATGTCTGCGGAATATCGCCCGGCCACCCTGTTTAGGGTGACCCGGTCCCTCCTTAACCTGAGGGGTCCGGGGCCTCCCATGCAGGGTAGTGCCGAGGACTTTAACAACTGTTTCGCAGACAAAGTAGCTCAGATCCGGGCCGACCTAGACTCCAATTGTGAAGCAGAGTCGACTGATAACGATTCAGTCGAGGGGACAGGGGCATGTTCTTGTCCGATCATCTGAGGCGAGTTTGAGGCTGTTATGCCTGATGAAGTGGACAGGGCCATTGGAGCTGTGAGTTCCACCACCTGTTTGTTGGACCCATGTCCCTCCTGGCTAGTTTTTGCCAGCAGGGAGGTGACACGTACCTGGATCCAGGAGATTGTCAATGCTTCTTTGAGGGAGGGGTCCTTTCTGGCTCCCTTAAAGGAGGCACTTGTGCACCCCCTCCTCAAGAAGCCTTCCCTGGATCCAGCACTTCTGACCAACTATCGTCCGGTCTCCAACCTCCCCTTTGTGGGGAAGGTTGTTGAGAAGGTGGTGGCACTCCAGCTCCAGCGGTCTCTGGAGGAAGCCGATTATCTGAGACCTCTGCAGTCTGGGTTCCGGCCCGGCTACAGCATCGAAACTGCTTTGGTCGCTCTGATGGATGATCTCTGGCGGGCCCGGGATAGAGGCCAGTCCTCTTTCCTGGTGCTTCTTGACCTTTCAGCAGCATTCGATACCATCGGCCATGGTATCCTTCTGCGCCGGCTGGAGGGATTGGGAGTGGGGGGGCACCGTATTACGGTGGTTCTCCTCCTATCTCTCTGATCGGTCACAGTCAGTGTTTGTGGGGGGTCAGAGGTCCATCTCTAGATTACTCCCGTGTGGGGTGCCTCAGGGGTCGGTTCTCTCCCCCCTACTTTTTAACATTTACATGAAGCCACTGGGAGAGATCATCCATCGGCATGGAGTGAGATACCATCAGTACGCTCATGATACTCAGCTGTACATTTCCACTCCTGGCCAAATCAGTGAAGCGGTTGAGGTGATGTGCCGGTGTCTGGAGACTGTGAGGGTCTGGATGGGCGTTAATAGATTAAGGCTCAACCCTGACAAGACAGAGTGGCTGTGGGTTATGTCTCCCATGGACGCTTCAATCTGTCCTTCCATTACCCTGACGGGTCCCGTCAGCGAAACAATGTCGTTTGGCGGGTCCTAGGGGGAGGGCCTTCTCTGTTGTGGCGCCCACCCTCTGGAAGCAACTGCCCCTTGAAGTCCACGTTTCTCCCACTCTCCCGGACTTCTGGAAGAACCTTAAAACTTATCTTTGCCGGCAGGCCTGGGGATGATTGTGGGTTGTTGTTTGAAAGTTGTACGTGTGTTGGGTGTCTATTTTTAATATTCTGATTGGACTTAGATTCTTTGATGTTTTGTATATGTTGTAAGCCACTCCGAGTCTCCGGAGAGGAACGGCATACAAGTCGAATTAATAATAGTAATAATCATAAACCAAACTTCTTTATTCTCCTTAACTCCACTCCAAGCAACTGCAAAACAGGCACACAGGCCTTTTATAGTTTTCCAACCCCCAGGCAGTCCAGCCAATAAGAATCCCTCTTTATTCATGCCTTATGCATGCGCAGTAGTCCAGTGCCAGCCAGTCTGCTCCCGGGCAGCTTTTAGGTTGCCTGGGACCATTTGCAACATTTCTGGGCCTGCTGAGTTCCCTTATCAGGCCCATGACACAACACTCCTCCCCCCCTAGATAGAACACACACCTTCCAATTTTTCAAAATCATCATCATAAAAATAAATAAAATAAAATAATATTCCTGCTCACACGCAGTCAACATTCTTATAAAATAATAGGGTTCTCTAACAACCCACCCTTTAATGTGGACTTCCTGTGTCTATCTTCTACCCCACATAGGTCCAACTCCTATCCTAGACTAGTAAGGTTTCCTTGTGCTGACAGGAACCTCACATATTCACCTAGGTTCTTAGGAGGGGCCTTAGCCCTTTGTGATCTATGCAAAGTCAGGGAGGGTGCCTGGCCTGCCAGCTCACCTGCCCGGCTAGGCAGACCAGGATTTGTACTTAAGGGCACCTGGCCTACTGACCCATCTGGTGGGCTTGCTAGACCAGGACTTTTATGCACAAATTTTGCAGGTGACCTCTGGTGAGGTGTGCTGGCAGAGTTGCCGGGGCTCTTCCTAGGCTCCGTTAGAGCAGAGGAATTTCCCCAACTCTCTGGAGTGGCTGAGGACTCCCCAACTATCCTGGATGGCTCCAGGGAGCTTAATCCCCCGAGCCCCTGACCAGTCTCAGACATGACCTGCGTTGCAGGAGTGCCCCAATAGTTCCAGTCCCCTGTGACCGAGGTGCCAGAGTCAGGAGCTGCCTCTATAGCAAACCCCTCCCCAGGATAATTCCTGTTTGGAGCTCTTGCGGATACGCATGACTCCCTGTTCAGCACAATAACTGAACCATGAGGATGCCCTTGTTCCTCCCCTGGGAAGTCCCTAGCGACCTGCGGTAATTCCCAGGAACAATGAGATGGGGTCTCTGAATGTTGACCTGATGTGTGACATAGTTCCTGGGCCCCCTCCCCCCGAGAGTGGAGGCAGGGGCGGAATCAACAGGGGACAACTGCCAGAGAAGTTGATCAATGTGATGCCGCAGGATGCGACCATCTCCCAAGGTCACTTCGTATGATAGAGGTCCAGAGATCTTAAAGATGACAGCAAAAACCCAGAGATGTCCAGGACCATAGTTCCTAGCCCAGATCGGATTGCCCACCTGAAGTCTCCGAGGAGCCCGTGGCTATGCTACCTGGGAAGCCGTCCGATCGGGGTGCAATCTGTCTAACTTCATGATGAGGCGGCAGCCCCAGCAGAGTTCAGCTGGGCTCTTCCCAATGGCAGTGCAAGGTGTGTTGTGGTGTGCAAGAAGAAAGTCTGATAACCTGTGATGCCAGCTGCCGCGCGTTAGTCTTTTGAGCATGTCTTTGGTGGTGTGCACCATTCTTTCATCTTGCATGTTGGTGGAAGGGTGGAAGAGAGCTGATGTTGCATGCTGTATCAAGTTGGCCTGAAGGAAAGCCTGGAACTCACAGGATGTAAATTGAAGACCATTGTCAGAAACGAGAACATCAGGAAGGCCATGGGATGCAAAGATTCCTCTTAGATGGTCCTAGCAGTAGTAGTGGAGGAGACAGGTACAACCTCTAGCCACTTGGAATGGCTATCCACAAGGATAAGGAAGAATTGCCCCTGGAAGGGCCCAGCATAATCTAAATGTACCCTTGACCAAGGGGTTTGTGTCTCCTCCCACCTGTGTACAGGGGCCTGAGGCATTTCAGGCTGGGATTGTTGGTACACCTGGCATCCGTGCACCTGGGCTTCGATACCTTTATCAAGCCCAAGCCACCAGAGATGGCTGCGCAAGCACTTTCATGCGGACTATGCCCCGATGTGCCTCATGCAGAGAGGACAAGACCCTAGACCTCAGACAGGCAGGGATAACTACTCTACTCCCCCATAAAAGGCACCCATTAAAGGTAGACAGTGCGTGTCTCCTTTGCCAGAAACTTTAAAATGTAGCATCTGGACACATGTCAGGTCATCCTGATAACACCCATGTCAGCACGCATGCAAGTGTGTGATCAGTGGCAGTTTCTATAGCCACATCCCTAGCATTGAGGGGAGATTTAGGCAACTCCTGAATGGAGAGAATATTAATAGCAGGAGCAGGATCTGTCTCTATCTGTTTTAGAGGTAATCTGCTGAGGCCATCTGCATGGCCCTTTCCTTTCCAGGTTTGTGAATTAAAGTGTAGTCATATGCTGACAGGAAAATAAACCATCTCAGCATACATGGGGAAATAATGTGTGGTGTTTGTTTGTTTGTGGTAAACAAACCCAGCAAAGGCTTATGGTCTGTGTGGACCATGAAGTGGCGGCCATATAAGAAATCATGAAATTCCTTTATGCCAGCCCCTATGGCCAAGGCTTCTCTGTCAATCTGAGTGTAATTATGCTCTGCAGATGACAGAGTCCTTGAATAATAGGCCACAGGGACTTGGGTCCCATCAGCTTTCAGGTGACTGAGTACAGCACCCATCCCATAAGGGGACGCATCACAAGCGATGCATACAGGCAGTTGCTTATTAAAATGGGCTAATACTGCATTTGATGAGAGCAGGACCTTGACCTTCTTAAAACTCCTGTCATGGACTTCAGTCCACTGCCATGGAACTTGCTTGTCCAAGAGCCGGTGTAATGGCTCAGCCACAGCAGCCTTATGGGGAAGGAAAGCATGATAAAAGTTAAGAAGTCCCAAGAAAGCCTGAAGTTCGCTCTTGGACTTGGGACTTGGGGCCTCCTGAATGGCCTTCAATTTAGACTGTGCAGGGTGGATGCCTTGAGCATCTATTTTAAAGCCTAAACATTCTGTAGAAGTAACTCCAATTTTACATTTGTCCTTTTTAAATTTGAGGCCAACTTGATGGAACCTCATCAACACAGACCTTAATCTTTCAGCCAAATTCTGTGATGACTCCCCTGCAATGATTTTGGTGTGGAGTACCATCTGTACGCTGATGATACTCAGCTGTATATTTCCACGCCGAACCACCCCAACGATGCTCTTGCCGTGCTGACCCAGTGCCTGGAGGCCGTGCGGGTCTGGATGGGGAAGAACGGACTCAAGCTCAACCCTTCCAAGACCGAGTGGCTGTGGCTACCGTCATCCCGGTTTAGTCAATTGATTCCTTCGTTGTCCGTTGGGGGCGAAACAGTGGCCCCGGCGGAAAGGGTTCGCAATTTGGGAGTCCTCCTGGATTCACGGCTGTCTTTAGAGGACCATTTGACGGCCGTGGCCGGGAGGATATTCTATCAGGTTCGCCTGGTACGCCAGTTGCATCCCTTCCTAGACCGGGACTCGCTATGCACAGTTACTCATGCCTTTGTCACTTCCAGGCTGGACTACTGTAATGCTCTCTACATGAGGGTCCCCTTGAGGTGCACCCGGAGGCTTCAGCTGGCGCAGAATGCGGCCGCGTGGGTAGTGACCGGAGCGTCATGGCGCTCCCATGTAACATCACTCCTGCGCGAGCTGCACTGGTTGCCGGTGGCCTTCCGGGTGCGTTTCAAGGTGTTAGTGACCATCTTTAAAACGCTCCATGGCATCAGACCCGGATATTTACAGGACCGCCTTCTGCCAGCAAATACCTCCCACCGTCCGGTACGCTCCCACAGAGTGGGTCTCCTCAGGGTGCCATCGGCCAATGTCGGCTGGCGACCCCCAGGGGAAGGGCCTTCTCTGTGGGAACTCCAACGCTTTGGAACGAGCTCCCCCCCAAACTCCGTACGATGACGGAATTGCGTTCCTTCCGTCGAGAATTAAAAACATATTTATTCCGACAAGCCGGCCTGGGATAGTAGCTCTGGTTCCAACGAGGCCATAATTGTTTTTAGGGGATTGAGTTTTTAGATTATGTATTGGGTTTTTAAATGATTGGGCCAAATTATTTAATTTATTTTTAATAATTTTACTTTTTGTATGTTGACGTTTTCAATTGGGCTGTACACCGCCCCGAGTCCTTCAGGAGGGGGGCGTTATAAAAATCGTAAAATAAGTAAATAAATAAATAAAAATGAGGATGTCATCAAAATAGGGGCAAACCCCCGGGATACCCCTGAGCGTGTGCTCCATGATGCTCTGGAATATGCCAGGAACAACATTCACCCCAAATATCAAACTTTTTACTTTAAAAGTGTCCCTATGGGTCACTATTGTTTGGGCTTCAGCAGTTGCCTAATCAACAGGTAGCTGTTGATAGGCCTGTGCTAAATCAAGCTTTGCAAACAGTGTTCCCCCTTTAAGGGAGGCCAGAATATGACTCACTACTTGTACAGGATATGCATGCTATTGCAAAGCTATGTTCAGAGTACAGTTATAGTCCACGCAAATTCGGATTTCCCCGTTAGCCTTTAAAGGCATCACAATTGGGGTTTCCCATGGACTTGAGTCCACAGTTCCAAGATGCCCTGCTGGAGCAGCTTGTCCAGTTCAGCATCAATCTTGCCTTTGAGGTCGAATGGCACCCTCATAGGCTTAATCCTAACTGGTGCAATGTTTGGGTTTAATCGCAGTGCAATGGGAGGCCCTTTGTATGAACCAAGCTCTGAACTAAACACATCCATAAACTCTTTGCAGACTTCTGCAACTCCTGAAGTTTGCAGACTAGTCAGTCACCTGAATTTTCAGGGCCTCAAACCAGTCGAGTCCAATTAGACTCATACGATCACCCCCAACAATCACCACATCTAAGAGGCCTTGGAAAGCCTTACACTGCATCTTGAGTATTCTCCTAATACATTAACATTTGAATTTTGAAAGTCAGTAAGAATTAAGTTCGATGGCCTGAGTTTGACTCGATGGCCACTACTGCAGCAAATCCTTTTAAAAGTATTGTGTGAAATGATCGATAGAGTGGACCCAGTGTCCAGCTCCATCGATAAGGGAACCCCTTGTAACTACATCAATGCAAAGCTTCTTTTGAAGGGGCTTGTGTGTCCCCGTTCACAAGATACTGCTACACGACGTGCAGAAACCCACCCTGTGTTGGCTGGGGACCCCGGTACCTTTCTGAAGGGATTCTTCCTGAGGTTACACCTGCTGGCGACCCAAACAAATGGTGGCAATGTGGCCTTGCTTACCACATGCCCAGCAAATGGCGGAGTGGAACTGGCAGTCTGTGCGCTTGTGGCGTCCTCCGCAAACGAGACACTGAAGGGCTGCTGGGGCCTTGTCTGGTTTCTCTCGCGGTCTTCTCACCGCCGGCTGGTGAAGTCTGTCCACCTCCTCTTCAGGATCCGAGTCTTGGACTTCCTGAGCGACCAATTGATGGATGGTCATGACGACTGGAGTTTCTGACAAGCTGCAGAGTCTTCACAGAGCCGCCTGCTGCTTCTTCAGCTGCAACTTCACGTAAGATATCTTGGAAGGTGACTTCAGCTTTAGCAAAGATTTTTTTGTTGCAGCTCCCTGCTTCTCAGGCCACAGACAAAACGGTCTCATAAGCGTACTTCCAGGTCCTTGAATTCACAAGGCCTGGAAGCTTGTCTCAAAGCAGCAATGAATTCAGCAGCAGACTCGCCCGGCTTCTAATCCCTCTGCTCGAAAGCATGCCTCCACACGATCACAGAAAGCTTGGGATCCTTCAGTATGTTTTTTAGGTCTGTATAGGTGACCTATACAGTGGTGCCAGTGGTGCTATATAGGTCTGTATAGGTGACCTATATAGCAGTGCCAGGGCTATCAGGTTCTCGGCTACATTGAAAGTGTCCTGACTGCAGACATACAGCAGGGTTGCTGCTTTGAAGCCGTCTTCCCGAACCTGGTTAACCCTTAGGTAATTTTCCACCTGGGCCACATAGGAGTTCCAGCGCTCCTACGAACTCAGACAGACATCCAATCTTTGACATCTTCTGCTTCGAATGCCTCGCACAAGGCTTTGTTGAGGGGAAGAGTCCCTTTGCCAAGCTCCCCTCCAGTGATGCTGTACTGGCAGGTGAGTGCAGAGCTGGACGCCAATTCCCAGGCTTCAGGCTTTTCAGATGAGGCTTATCCTTTTCTTACTGCCTTTTTCCTTGCAGTGATCCCACCTTCGTCACCACTTTTGGGTTTCGGAATTCGAAGCATTGAAGCACGACACATCATAAACCAAACTTCTTTATTCTCCTTAACTCCACTCCAAGCAACTGCAAAATAGGCACACAGGCCTTTTATAGTTTTCCAACCCCCAGGCAGTCCAGCCAATAAAAATCCCTCTTTCTTCGTGCCTTGCGCATACGCAGTAGTCTGGCACCAGCCAGTCTGGTCCAGGGCACCTTTTAGGTTGCCTGGGATCATTTGCAACATTTCTGGGCCTGCTGAGTTCCCTCATCAGGCCCAGGACACAACAGTATTGGCAGATGATTGGGGTGAGGTGGAGTGGGGGGGAGTTTGAGGAGCAGCAGCAGCACAATAGCCCCTCCACAACAGTCCCAGCTTCTTATGTGGCTCCTTGAGAAAATTAATTGCCCAACCCTGACTTAAAGTGTAGCTTTCTAAAACAGAGGATGCTCCTTTAGAATAGATGATGTATAGTCACTATACCAGCGATGGCAAACCTTTTAGAGACCGAGTGCCCAAACTGCAACCCAAAACCCACTTGTTTATCTCCAGGTGCCAGGTGGGCATGGCCCATTGGGTGGGCGTGGCTGTGGGGGTCATCATAGACTGGGTGGGGTGTGGCCAAGGTAGGTGTGGTCACCTCGATGTTGCATGTGGGGAGGGATGCCTGTGGGGGCTGGGCAGGGTTGGGGAGATCCAGGGGGTCTCTGGCAGGTGGGTTGGTGGGTAGAAGGCTCATCCTGCAGGATGAGGCGAGGTGAGGCAAGGCAGGACAGGGGAGCCATTATTGCAAGGCAAGGTGAGGTAGTGGCTGGGGTGGCTGTTGCCTGACACCATTGACCCCCACACACAGAGGCCAGCGAGCGCATGGAGGCTGACAGTGTCCATCAGCAGCCACAGCCTGCTGGCCCCTCAATCAGTGCACTCTGGGGCTCCGCAGCCCACCACCAGCAGTTCAGAAAAGCCGCCTCTGAGCTGGACGGCTGGCCGACAGCTGAGGAGGCGATGCAGTGGGTCATGACTAGGAAAAGGAGAGCATGCAAGGCCAGGAGGGATGGGACGGGGGGCATGGAAACCAGTCATGCTGGGATGCATCTGGCCACATGGGGCCTCTGCGAGTTAGTGGCAGCTGGTTGAAGAGGGACAGTTGCCATCTCCGGGGCATGGCATGTGTGCCCACAGAGAGGGCTCTGAGTGCCGCCACTGGCACGAGTGCCATAGGTTCATCACCACTGCACTATACCTATGGCTACAGCAAAAATAAAAAACCAACTAAAAAAACCAGTAGTGAACCATTTAGATAACGCATCCAGTGATGCTGATGGGGATATCCATGAAACAACCAGGTCAAGTTTGATTGAAATGATCTTCATTATTAAAAGTAATGATTAAGTAAGTAAACTTAATGGAGTTTAAGACTGGGGTATAACTTTATGTGAGTCCATTCTCCTATTTTTATTTTTTTGCAGAGCAATAAAGTCATACTTTATGAAACAACAGTAAATTATCTGAATGAAATAATGGCATCTCACTATTCTTTCCAAGTAGATAATGACAAAACATTTTTATAAAAATTTTTGACTCTTTGTTTTAACTCTGCTTCAAAGGGCTTCCATCACCTGTAATAGCCTACACATGCAATTATCTGAGCCTACGACAGCCGATGCATTTTCATCTACACTTTCACAAGCTGCAAGCACTAAAACTTGATTACAGCCACTCAGCTACATCTTCCTTTGACTCCTCATAGCTTCATTTAACCTTTTTTTTATCTTCTCAAGGACACTATGCCTTAAAAATGTACTATTTTAGTTAGGAAGTAGTGCTGTCTCATGTATACTACAGTTATTTAAGCTAAGGTTATTGTATTTTAAAATGAAATTGTTGACTTAAGGAGGAAGGCCTCATTTACTTTATCAATGTGTAATTTTATTCATTAATATCAATTAATGCTGCTGTTCTTCAGAAATAATGGATTAAAAGGGAAGGAAGAATTCAGGAGCAAATGCTGAGCATAGAATTTGTTTAGGTATAATGCACTCAAGGACATATCTAGCAAAATCTGCTAGATTCTCTGCCCCAAATTTGCCTTTGTTTTTATTATAGTTAAAAGTGTGTGTGTGTGAGAGAGAGGGGGGGGGGATCACAGGGCAAAAGGCCATGCTCTAATATTATCTTATTTGTAAAGGTGCTTGAATGCTTGTCTCATATAGCTTCCATAAACTTTTTTTTATAAATATTTTATTAGATTTTATACAGGTAGGGAAAGGATAGGGTGAGTACAGATATGGGAAGGGGTAGGAATAAGGAATTCAGGATAGGGTAAGGGGAGGTACAGTAATGGGGATACCCCCAACAATAATCTCATGCTTTAACAAGCAAACTACCATCTGGATACACATATTGAGTAAACATAGTTTATATAATACTAAACAATTATAATGAATAGCGTTGACTATAATCATATAATTAGAAATTAACAAGTAAATACAGTTCCTCTAAGTAGATAACCATAATTGATAAAATATCATTTGATTCTAACTATCGCCACTAGTATTTAAAATCACCAATAATAATGCTGTTATTAACATTGAAGATAAAGCTTAATAAAATTTATTCTATTTAATTTCAAGCTCTTTTCTCATTCTATCATATTTCTAAACACTGATAAAAAATTTCCCAAGTTTTAAAGTAAATTGAATCTTCTTTCTTTTTCATCTCCAAGGTTAATCTATCCATTTATGCACATTCTAAAATTTTGGTAATTATATCTGATCAGATGATAGATTTTCATTTTTCCAAAATTGGGCAAATACTATTTTTGCAGCTGTTTAAACATGTAGTATTAAATAATCATTCTCTTTACCATAAGTATGTCCTAGTATTCCTAGCAAAAACAATTCCGGTTTAAATTCTATCTGTATTTTCGTCATCTTTTCCAGCCATCTAGGAATCTTAGACCAATATTTCTTTGCATTAGGGCATGTCTACCAAGTATGGTAGTAAGTACCTGGCTTTTGTTTACATTTCCAACAAGTATTGGATACGTTTTTAAACATTTTCGCTAATCGAACTGGTGTCATATGCCGTCTATAAAATATTTTGTATAAGTTTTCTTTGTATGAAGCTGCTTTAGTAAGTTTAATATTTTTATCCCAAAGATTTTGCAATTTTTCTAAGTCTATAGAATATCCAAAATTCTTTGCCCTTACTATCATTGCTTCGTTTACTTGTTCTTCTTCCGTCTTCCATCTTAGCAGAAATTTATAAAGTTTCTTGATCAAATTTTCATCTGTTTTTTAAAGTATTTTATCAAGTGGTGTCTGCTCTTTATAAAATCCTGTTGATTTTATATCTTTTTCATATCTTGTTTGGATTTGCAAATAGGACCACCATGTTGAGTCAATACCTTGATGTTGAAGGGGTTGCCTGTCTTTAAGTTTTCCATCCTTATCAAAAAGATCTTTATAACTAACAAGTTTGTCATAATAGATTCTATAAACTTTTTAAAAAGTAACTAAATAAAATGATGATACCACTTAGAATTAGCCCACATGTCCACAAAAATAATTTGGAAAGCTAACACAATTGAAAAATCACAAGAGGCAAAAAAAAAAAAAAAAAAAGTAGCAGAAATAGTTTGCTGTTTCCCCAGTTTGCTTTATTTCATTTAGGTGCTGTCTGACTGGCCACACCGATAATGGCATCAATTTTATAATGGGATAATGGTAAAAGAAACTAGGTTGGGTTCTTTAAATGGAAGAAGCTTTATAAAGTCAAAGTTGAATGAATCTAAGTAAGATTGATTCTTTAAGTCATCTATTTCTTTTCTTTCTGAATGAGATGAGATTTTACTGCTGCTTCAAAAAAAAATAAATCTTCCAGGACAAAAAGCATCTAGAAGAGAAAAAAGATTGGAAAGTCATAAATCAACAAACTTGCCACTCTTCTAAACCTTAATTAGAATGAATCTTTATCTGAGGCTGTGTCATGTTTACAGTTTTTTGTCTCTACCTTCAATTTGATAAAGAAAAGTATTTTTGGGGTTATTTGAAATTAAGCATCAGTCTGTTGTTCTAATTCGTTTTGGTGTCTTCTATGTCATTTGTGTCATGTTTTGAGGAGGAAGTAATTCTTGGTATGTACACAATCCCTGTTTCTTTTTTTTAATCAGAAATCACTCATTTTGAAGTGGGTGAGAGGAATGATAATGTATAATATAATATATAATAATGTATAAAATAATATATGCCAGTGCATCTAAAGTCATTGTAATCTTTCTCTTTACATGACTCTAACAAATACACATAATTTTATAAATCTGGAATTTCTATTTGTGAAACTTTTTTTTGCAAATGCAGGCATTGTGAGTTATTTTAAGTATGCAATCCAAATTCATTCCTATTTTTTCAGTTGCCCTCCTAATTAAGTAATTTTAGCTTTCCATTATATAATTTAACATGGATTTGATGCAGTCCTGGTTGGAATCATAGTCTTCTTATTACCCAATTTCCAATCCCTTCCATGAATTTCCTTGTTCCACATTTGCAGATATCATTTCCTGCAATGTAGTTCCTGAAAGGAATCACTTCCTATCACCTAATTCTAACAAAACTATGAGACTTGAAAGTTTAGAGGAGGAGAATAGAGCAAATGTTGATCTCAATAACTATACAACAGCATCCAAACTGGGAATCTGAGAATTATGGGGACTGTAGCTCATCTCATCTCAGAGCACCAAGTTGGAATAGTTTGCTTTTGAAATACAGTTTTTATTTGAGATTGACAGTGTCAGTCTCCACACTAAAACCAGACAGAAAACAAAAGTTGAAGTAACCCAGGCAACATTAACAGAATCTTGCAAATCTAAAAGTACAAATCTCCCAAGTTAGGATGGTTCCTCTTTCTCTGCCTATTACACAGTTATGGGCTCCTCCCCCTCTTATCTGATGTTACTCTAGGTGACATCCCACTTCTCCAAGGTCATTCTCATGTTCTATTACAGACAGCAAAATCTCTTGAGCTATCCCTAAATAACTCCTTGGCTATTCTAGCCTTTTGCTATATTCTATTTAGGATCTTCTGCTATCAGCAAATAGATTATTCAGATGGTAATCAACATGTAATTTCTATTCTGTTCACTGGAGCTGACCTTTTGCATATTTGCTTACTTGAAATACACTGATTAGAGCAAGAAAGGATTTTGCTATTGAAAAGTTTCCAGATGTGTTTATTTTCTCCTTCATAAAAAAGGGAGGGGTGTGATATTATTTCTAAGTGTTGAATACTGGCAACGCTTAATGAAAATTGCATTCTATTGATATCTATTCATTTGTTTTCCAAATAAATGATTGGAGGAATTGAAATGTTAGGGTTTTTTTTTACTATGTCCATATAAAACAAGAGAAAGAGATAGAGAAAGTATCACACTGAAGTGACTATGAAAAAAAAACATAATTATATTTACAAGAGCAGGTTACTTGCTTTTAGTTTTCATAGAAATCAAAGCTATATCCCACTGATTTCCATGGGAACAAAGTAAAATTAACAAGATCAATTATCACATTGTATTTAAATACTTTATTTTGCATGATTAGGGACAGGCTAATAATATGTATTTTATTCCCATCTCCATCTTCAGCTGACATTATTTTGGATCAAAGTAGGAAATAAGAAAATAGGAAAAAGAAGAGACAGAAGATTTGAAAAGAAACAAGAACAATTGAGTTCTGTTTATAGCACAGTATTACAAAAACCTTCATTTCAGTGAAAATGGAAAAACCTTCTATCCAGACAAAGAATAGCCATTCTCAAAATGCATCAGGATCTGTGATTTTAGAGTAATCAAAGTATATTCATATTTCATTATTTAAAAAATCGCTTTCTTTCACAAATACATTTCACTATTGAATGAATTGCAGTAAATGTACAATTCACAAAAGAAAATGTAGAGAGAAGCATTAAAGATTTGATGATCCATTCCATGTCTGTTAATATTTGCTTTTAGAAGTCCAAATTTGTTTTGTTTTGCACTCAAACTTTAATTTTTTAAAAATAGAAAAAATATTACTTATAGCCAATATTGTTTGGTAAAATTGTTTTATGACTGTAATCTCTTTTAATTATTTTAATATTTTTGCTGTCCAGTCATTTGCTTGAGGTGGGCAAGTATAGAAATTAAATGACTAAATAAGTACTGATATTACGTGAAAATTTAAGAATTACAATCACATTGTAGATATTAGGATTACTACAACTTCTCTTTGCCTTCCAGCTTGATCTTGTCAAGGAAAGAAGAAATCATTTTCCAAACATAATGTCATTATAATCTTTTTCTTATTTGACTCAACGAAATAGGGAAAATAATTTGAAGTACTATATACAGTAGCATAATTCTGTATATAAAAGAAAATAAACTGAAATGTCTACAAATATGGGGAAAAATGAAACCAGTTAAAAGCAAAATGGAAAGAATTTCTGGTTGCATGAAAAAATATTTCATGCACTGAAATATAATGCACTGTATATGGATAGCCTGCTTTTCAGAAATATTCATAGACTGTGTGAACTTGAGAATATTGTACATAGAGTCGGGAACTGCATGACAACAAGAATCAGATTGGGAAGAAATAACTCAAAATGCCATATACTAGTGTTTTCCTGGAATTTAATGGGCTATGCAGATATGCCATGTTGAGATGCTTCTCTTTTCCAACCTGAATGCAGATTGTAGTTTCTCACAGAATGGTAAGATGATCAGAAACAGTTTGCAGAATGCTTTGATGCAACGTTGAATACTCAAATGGAGTTGACTTTCTGGATCAAATCAAAAAGTCAAATCAAATTGTCTAATCAAATAGGATGTCTCTAAACTGCTGTGAAAATTTGGAAAATTGAATGACTCACGTGCAACCATTTAAACTAAAGAATTAAATTGAATTGAGCTGAACTGAATTTTCAATTGATTCAAATTGCTGAAATTGGTTGTATACCCCTACTGGAAAGCAACTTCCATGAAAAAAACAAATTAAAAACACTGTATATTTTTTTTTGAGAAAATATTCCTTCACATATCTGAATGGTTGTCACACAGATGATCCATACTCTTTGGTCCTACTAAACGTCCTCCTCCCAAGTTCAAGCAGGCAAGAGGGTAAGCAGATTTCAGCATTCATAAAATGTTGTAACTGTACGAAGCTATCCAACAGTGGATATAATTGCCTTGCAATAACAATGGCCAATTCTTTACCATAGTCTTTTAAGTAGAGATTGCAAAGTTGGCAGTCCTTTGTCAGAGATGATATATTCTACATTTCAGGCCATTCAAGGACACTTTCAGCAATATCATGTTATGATAGTTATCCAATGTTATTGAAATAAGTGCTTTGCCTTTCCTTTATCTTTTTTCTCTTTTTGTTTGACTATCTTCTAAATGGTTATCTAGATTGATACAATTGTGCAACAGGGCACAGCCTACCAAGAATCAGAGTTATAATAATTTCTTATTTTCAGTGTCCCTCTTGAATGTCTCAAATTCCATTCATAATACCTCTATGGTTTAATGACAGAATTAGACTGATCACACTGATCTGTCTCCTGGAGGCATTTAGAACAATCTGCTTGCAAGAAATGTTGACAAGAATGCCATTATCACAATTCTTCTGGAACATAACAAAACGCACAAAAATAGTGATTAAAAAAAACCCTAAGGCTGCAATTTCTTCTCTGGGAGTATTTCTGGTTTAACTCAATGAGGCTTGCTTTTGAGTAAATGTTTACAAATTGCATTGCTGAGGATTAATAATACTGTTATTTATAGATCTCTCTCTTTTATGAGTCTGTGCAGTGGCACCTCTGAGTCTCCTGTGCTCATTGCTTCATTTATTAACTATGCTTTTGACCAATGGAAATGTATGTTTCAATATTTGCATCAGTCTTCAATTATACCCCAGCATACAAAAAAAAAACAACCTACTGCAAAAGGCAAACTAGAAACAAAAATTAAAATAAGCAAGAAAATGGCAAGAGAACACCTATCCAACCTTGATGAATATAAATCACCAGGATCTGACAGATTACATCCTAGAGTTCTGAAAGAGTTGGCAGATGTTATCTCAGAGCCATTGCACCATATCTTTCAAAAATCCTGGAGCATCAGGGAAGTACCTGAGTGAAAAAAAGAGAAAAAAGAGAGATCCAGGAAATTATAGATCAATCAGTCTAACATCAATACCCCGAAAATCCTAGAAAAGATAATAAAAAAACATATATCTAAACAACTAGAATTAAACAAAGTTATAACCAATAGCCAGCATGGGTTTGTCAAAAACAGAGCATGCCAAACCAATCTTATTTCATTCTTTGATAAAGAGACTAAATTAGTAGATCATCAAAACATTGTGGACATAATATACTTAGATTTCAATAAGGCATTTTACAAAATAGACCACAACCTGCTGCTTAGTAAGCTAGAAAAAAAGTGGGATAGATAACATCACCACCGGATAGATCTGACAAACCATACTCATTGAGTAGTCCTCAATGATACTACATACACATAGAGAGAAGTAATCAGTGGGGGTACCACAAGGCTCCATCTTAGGCCCAGTACTCTTTAATATCTTCATAAATGACCTAGATGAGGGAATAGAAGGGGAACTCATCAAATTTTCAGATGACACTAAACTGGCAGGAATAGCTAACACTCCAAAAGACAAGCTCAGGATCCAAAAAGATCTTGACAAACTTGAACAATGGGCCCTATCCAACAACATGAATTTTAATGTGGAGAAAAGCAAATTTTTACATTTAGGCAGGAAAAATCAAAGTTATAAGTGCAGATTAGGCAAGACTTGGCTCAAAAACAGTAACTGTGAGAGGAACCTTGGTGTCATAGTGAATGATCACTTGACTATGAGCCAGCAGTGCGCAGCAGCAGCCAAAAAAGCTAATACAATCCTGGATTGTATAAACAGAGGCATAGAATCGAGATCATGTGAAGTTATATAAACAGAGGCATAGAATCAAGATCACGTGAAGTATCACACTTTATAAAACCCTAGTATGAACACACCTAGAATACTGCAACCAATTTTGGTCACCATACTACAAAAAAGTTGCTGAGATTTTGGAAAAAGTTCAGAGAAGAGCAACTAAAATGATCAAAGGCCTATGAAGGCCTAGCAGTATGTCAGTATTTGAGGGGTTGCCACAAAGAAGAGGGCATCAAACTGTTCTCCCTAGCACCAGAGGGCAAGATAAGAAACTATGATTGGAAGGAGAAAAGCAACCTGGAATTATGGAGAAACTTCCTAACAGTGAGGACAATTAACCAGTGGAACAGCTTGCCTTCAGAAATCATGGGCACTCCATCTTGGAGGTTTTTAAGAAGAGACTAGACAGTCACTTGTCTGAAATGGTATAGGTTCTCCTGCTTGAGCAGGGGGCTGGACTAGAAGACCTCCAAGGTCCCTTCCAGTTCTATTCTATTCTATTCTATTCTATTCTATTCTATTCTATTCTATTCTATTCTATTCTATTCTATTCTATTCTGATTTTGTGCATAATCTTATATATATAATAATAATAAACAAATATATAAATAAAACTAACTCCTTATCTCTTTATCTGTCTATTTAACTGGAGCCATTACCTCCAGTTAGAGACAATGAAAATATTTGCATTCCAATTGTCCATCAAAGACCACAAAAAACTCTGGCTTGTTCTACTTTTTATGAAATCCATTGATGTGATCTATTTTCAATAATCTTGTGGTCCATTCCTTCTATGAAATCCAACTGTATTATTTTAAAGTAAAGACATATCTATCCAATATGTATTTTATTTGTCCATGTTACAGCTGTTTTCATAAAGGATGATTTTATGTGCACCACAAGTAGTATATTACTTTTGTAAGTTATATATGAAAGAGTACTTCATTCCATATAACTCAATAGAGAACCTATGTTTTGTTTTGGTTTTTGCACCAGGAAAAATATTTTCCCAAAGGCTCAGACATTTTACTGTATATTCTGAAAGGACTGCTTCTGAAACTCTAAGCATACTGTTTCCAGGAAATAATTACTATAAAATATTTTACTGAACAAAAAAAATGATGCAAAATCCTTTCTGACACCATTCTACAAGCTTCATAATATATAATAATAACTTTTCCATGTGTTGAACATTATAGGACCCAACTGAATTTTACTTTGCTACTTATAAAATGATGGAAATATCCAACTGTTTAGCAGACTACTTTGTCATGGGAAAGATCCTTTTAGCCAGCCTAAAACATAATAGTTTGGCAATAAAGATTTGGCATCACCTGGAGATGGAATTAGTCATTGGAGAGTCTGAGGAGAGTGGATTAAAGAAATGGATGATGGAATAGTAGAAGCTTCTTCTATAAGAATCCAATATTCCTTTGCATTCCAAAGCATCTCAAAGTCTTATTGCTTTCTCTTAAAATCTCAAAGTGTCTTTGCATTCCAAAGTCTCCAAACTCTTAAAGTCTCTTCTATTGGGATGCATACATTTTTTTAAAAATTATCTTCTATTGGAATGGAAAGTCTCTCTGTGTGTCCAAAAACGCATGAGCGAGAATTTGTCCTCTCTGATAAATCCCTTTCTCAAATGTAAGAATTGTTTGAACCTATTTATCATTTAAAGATGGCCTGAAACAGTAGCATTTTTAGAAGGCTTGTTTTGTTCCCTGAAATTCAGGTAGTCTTCGACTTATGATCTTCATTCAAAGACTGTCAAAGTTACAGTAGTGCTGAACAAATAGTGCTTTCAATTGGTCCTCAGAGTAGCTGTCCCAGCACCCCCATAGAGACATAATTGTGATACGGGCAGTTGGCAACCAGCTCATACTTATGACCGACTGCAGAATCCTACAATCATGTGCAAATCTTCTCTACTGGAAGAGATAAGAAATCAGTTTTGGACAAACTATTTTAAAAGATTAAGATTCTTAAAAGTAAAAGGAAGGATTATAACTTATCTTATTTAATCAATATGTACATACATACATTTGGGCATGTATATGTGTACTGTATGAATGAATATACATATGAATGCGAATGTGAACCCAAATATGAATATGAATCTGTTATTGTTTCTGGTTACTCTTAATGGATTTTTTTTTTCAAAAAAAAAAAAACCAACCAAGATCAAATGATGAGCCATGAAAGCCAGCTGTGTGACTTTGAGCTACCCACTCTGAACGCCCAACTCACCTCACAGGGTTGTTGTTGTGGGGGAAAATAGGAGGAGAAAGATGTATTAGATATGTTTTAACACCTTGAGTTATTTGTAAAAATAATAAAAGTGGGATACAAATAAATAAATAAAATTAAAGCTTTGTTTATAGATAGGAAATAAGATATGGGAAGAAGAGCTGAAATGTTGGTTTATTTGATTAGGATTAAAATACAAATGCAGTTATTTCTGGTAACTCTTAGTGGACTTTTGCTGATTGAATGAATGACATGGCTTTAAAATATGTTTATAATTAACAAATGAGATATGGAAAAAGAATTCTTTTGTTGTGGTTTTAGAGAAGGTGATGTTACTGAAAATGTTAGTATTTGTTATGATGAAGAAGAAACTATATCTTTATATTTTTCTCTTTTTATTCATTTTTCTTCTTTTTCTCTTTTTCTTTTTTCTCTGCAGTTTTTCTTTTTTCTTTTTTTATACCGGCAATCTTTAATCAAAACTAGATAACCAGTGTTCAGTTATCTGTCGTCATTTTTTTAAATCCAAAGAAAGAAACCAAATGACCAAAGGTGGACAAAAAATAATTGGAATGGGAGTAATTTCTGACTTCCTGCCAACTTTCCCAGTGAATTTCCTTGTGGAAATTGCCTGGGAGCATTGAAAGTCTTTCTTCCTTCCTTCCTTCCTTCCTTCCTTCCTTCCTTCCTTCCTTCCTTCCTTCCTTCCTTCCTTCCTTCCTTCCTTCCTTCCTCCCTCCCTCCCTCCCTCCCTCTATTCCTTTCTCTCCTCCCCTCCATCCAGCCCTGGAAATAGGGATTGGAAAACAGAGACGAGTACAAATGGCAAAGGACATAAGAGACAGTTATGGAATTCAAGATACTTTAGACAAGCTTTATGATTTCTTTATTCAGTTTTAGTATTTGTTTCTTATTGTTATTGTTGCATTGATGGCCTTTTTTTGAACAGCTGATAATACCTGACATGGAATTAGGCTGAGATATATTAGATTGAAAGATAGGCCATTTAAAATCAAGTTCCCCCCCCCTTTAAATTGAATCAGTGAAGGAAATGCACAAAGAACAAGTTGCTGTGGAGTTGTTCACAATGATATCCTTGTCCCTAGAAATTACCCAATCTTCTATCTTTGCTGCATGTTGTGAAAAAGAATACTCTAGGGCTTTGAGTCAAAGTATCACAGTGATTTCAACAGATCACAATTTTTTCCCAGGTTTATCTGGCTTTGGAAAAGAGAAGAGAACAACATTTTTCATAATCTTGGACCATTTTCCATAATCCTGGAGTCAGTTTTAGTTACTGACATACTATTGGAACATACAAGATTATAGGCTCATGAATGAATGGTGTTACTTGCATTGTTCTGCTTTTAGATTCTTCAGCAAAAAGACTTTAAAAGGTGGAAATAGAAGCTAATCAATATAGACTATATTATCTTTTTCTAAAACCAATAAGCTACATCAGAAGCTTAAAGTCCATTCACCATTCTATGGTGTGCTATGCTGTGCTGTCATTTTATTCAGTCTCTGCTCAAAAACTCATTTCATTTTCTTTCACTGGCTTCATTTTTATCAGATGCCATTTTCTTGGCAGCCTGCAATATTCCAACATGAAGATTCCCCCCCCCACCACCTCCACCAAGCTGGCTTTGTGAACAGGATTCTGTAATGGAGAGATAATTTCTGTCTGCAGAATAAATTATGTTTGTATTTTTATCAGTTTTGGAACAGTTAAGAGCCTACAACTTTCAAAATGATTCAAAGACTTGATTCAAATAACTATCATAAAAACAACTTGAAATAAAGTAGGGAAAATATGTGGTTCTATGTATATATGAAGGAGTGGATAAATGCATAAATATTTTTGCTTAAAAAGCAGACCAAAATGTAAATACAAACATAACGTAAACATTTTATTGACCTTACAAATATTAAACTAATACTTTCTTAACACTCTTTGATAATTTTGAAAGTCTGAGATTTCATATATTATTCCAAGTTGGGTAAGAAAATAATGTGAAACTCAGTGAGCATTGGGTTCTCAGACTGGTGCTTTTTTCCCTCCCTGCCTTTTCCAGTTAGTTTGTTTTTGTCTTTCAATTGTTTTCCTTATTTTATGGGCTAAGAACAATAAGAAGACTATGAAATTTCTCAGACCCTGAACAATAGTTACTAAAACCAGAGATCTGATGCTATAGATATAAGAGTTGCAGAGATTTCTGTGAGGCTGGGAATAAAACTTCAAGATGGATTTTCGCTTCCTCCATAGCTTTAGAGTTCCAAGGAATGGACATCTTAATTTAGGAACTGCCATAATGGGAGATTAGCGTTGATGCAGCAAGAAATAGACAAGTTGATTCCCCATTCTTGGAAATACAAGTTTAATCTTTACCTGAATGTATTTCCAACATATGTTTTTGAATTTGGTTATATTATACTCTTCTCTCCTCCTATCTACCGGTAGTTATCTTTTTCAGTACTCTCTACTGAATAGTACAATTCAACACCAACTAGATAAGTAAAAAGATTTATTTGATTTTGGGAGTATGAATCAAGGTTAATACTGTTGCTTTTTAATGCAGATTAACATTAATTCCAGGATCTTTTTTTTTTAAAAAAAATCAGTGAGTATGTGTCAGTTAAAACAGAATGAGTAATGCTACTTTCCGCATATAGAGTTTTCAAACAAAATATATGCAGAGAAATAGCATACAGATAACTGAACAAACAATTATATAGGAACTTTGTTTTGTTTTTTATATAAAAAAGTCTGACTGAGGTCAATAACTATTCCAGTTCTTTAACCCAGAAAATTATAGCAATTCCAGATAATTTGGGAAACTCATTAAGAACATAAAGGATTTTTCTCTGTCTCAGCTGAATTTCTGTATAAATATTATAAACCAACAAATTGAAATGTGGTCAGAGCAAAACTTATCACAATCCTTCAATCTTAACCAAACAACATGTAATCCGGGAATGTAGATATGCACAGGCTGAACTTAGTTTGAGTGATGTCAGAAGCTAAGCATTTAGATAAAGGACTGCCTGGGAATTTCAAGGCTGTTGGTTAGAAGTTGGAAAACTTCGCAGCAAAGGCATTTTTATAACATTGGCCAGCAACCTGCATGGATACAATCAGCAAGGCTGGAGTTAACTTGAAGACATCCTCATTTAATTTAACTGTACTGTACACACTTCAAGGTAAGAATGGCATATTTGAAGGATCGCTCAAATGAACAATATATGATAGACTGGAAACATTGGATAGACTACATACAAGAGAAACACCAATCAAAGAAAATGTATCTGGCTTATAGTTAAATCTGGACATACGGAGTGAAGAATGTTTACAAATTTAAATCGATTGTATTAAGTTGGATAGCAGTTAACTTGAATTTCCCCCTGGTTTACATGTACAAATATATATCTATCGATTAATGGAAGATATATATTAAATAGACTAAGAATGTACTTGTTGAAGGGATGGGTATATTGACATGAAAATTATTAATTTTAATAAGATGACTTGTTTGTTTGATGTCCAATGGACTGATCTGAAAAGAAGTGAAATTTAAAATTTGTAAAATGTAGTTGGCTTATAGTTAAACTTGGACATACGGAGTGAAGAAGGTCTACAAATTTAAAATGATTGTATTAAGTTGAATGGCTTTAACTTGAACTTTTTCTTTGTTTACATGTACAAACAGATATCTAATAATAAAAAAAATATTAAAAAGATAAGAATGGGTTCAACATAAAAGTGAATTAAAGAATAAACTTAATAGTTATCCAGGTTCTATCAATTGAACAATTTCCTGGGTTGCTCTGTCTATGTGGAAAGCAATAAATAGGCAAAGTAACACTCTCCTTCTCTTACAAATGTAGGAAGTTCATTATCAGTGCTAATAGTCCAATAACCAAGCTCTGTGTGGTACATATGGCCCCTAACCCTCCACTTCACAATCCTCAGAACTTTGTGGAACTCCTATAAAATATTATTGAAATTTGGTAGCAACCTGATATTTAACAAGTCTTAATGTGGTTGTTGTTGTTTTTAATATGGCTTAATGATTTTGGGGGAATCTTTCAGAATTTGGTTAGTGTATATGGGCATGTTCTACATTTGCAAAAGAATTTTTCAACCTAGTGCACATCGTAATGTCATATCAACCAATTATACAGTTGCCCACTGTAGTCTTGACTTCCAAAAATTAAAACAGGAATGCCTACCAACATTATGATATGTTTGCAAACTCAGGTTTGATGATCATACCACACTAGAGATGGTGAAATGAGTAATGGCTCCTTGCTGCCAAATTTTGAATGGATGCAAAGTAACACTATGTACTGGAAGCAAATGAGGAATTTGAAGATGGGTGTAAGGTGAATCCATTCTATGCAGATTTTCACTGACAAATCTACTATGACAAATTCATATTTCTATTTAGGAATGTACTTATTCTTCAAGGTCCTATTGGGAGCTTTTGATTTTCTGCCCTTTTCTCAGCATGATGCTCACCCAAGTTCAGAGACCTTTGTGGACAATATTTCTCATTTGATTCAGCAGGTAAGCCATTCACTCTGTTAGCTTTTTTAGTCAAGTGTACAAATTCCAGATGTATCAAATATCTCAGAGAACCTGGAATGGACATACATGTGAAAGTCTTCACTTTTCAGAATTATGAATCCAAAAAAGCAAAAAAACAAAAAACCTTCACATCAAAGATGAGTATACTGGTGGAAAAGTAGATATGCAAGAACAAAACAGACTCCAAAATACAATTTTCCTTACAAAAAAAGCCTTGCACACATATGTATATATGAAAATAGAAATAAATATCTGTATATTTTTGACATTGTTACATCACTATATTTGAAAATAGAATAGTGAAAGTGAATGTGCAACCAGATGAGCTGTTCAGTCTATTATTCTTTTACCTGAGTGTACAAATTTCAGACTTTTTAGTGCAATATTCAGATGAAGAATGGAAGAAAGAAAATTGTCAGACTCACCCATCTCTATAGATTACAGATAAATTTGAGTTTATAGTGAGATAATCAGCTAAGGCTTGCGTACTCCATTGTCCCAACATATATCCTGGGAGAGGTCTTCAGAAAGGGGCCAGTATGATGAAAGGTAGAAAGCTAATTTGGTGTAGGCACCATGCGAGAGACTGGGAGACCATGGATTCTAATCTCACTTAAGGCATGAAGCCACATGGATGACCTAAGGCCAATCACTCTGTCTCAGTCCTAGGAAGAAAGCAGTGAGAAATCACTTTCAAAATTATGCCAAGAAAACTGTAGAAACTAATCCATACAGTTGCCAGAAATCAACAATGACGCAAAGACACACAAAAAGAGGGGGAAATAGTGAAATATCTGCCTTAGCTGCCATTGTAATCTGGACTAGAGAAAACGTGGTGGAAGGAACACTAGGAATTACTTAACTGCTAACACAGATAATGAATGGATTGGTAGTTAGCTCTGCTGTGATATTGGACAGGATACCGTTAGATATTGCCATTTGGAGATAAGGTTTTGTAGATGATAATTGAGGAATGTCTACAAGTCCTCAGTTTTGAAATTAATTCCTCAAGGAAGCATGCCAGATGCCAATGGTTGGTACTGGAGAATTTTCTCTGCCAACCAGATCTTTTTATTCTTTTTATTTTTAAAGTTATTTAATACTCAGTATTTTCATTTAGATTGCTCCCCTGCCTCATTGCTAACCACTCAGATATTGGATTTTTCTTTTTTTGGATTTTTAAAATGTCTTTTATATATATTACATCACTATAATAAACTGTACCAAACTGTTATAATAAAGAAGAATCTATAAATCCTTAAAACAAACAATTAAGTCAATTGAATTTCATTGGTTTAGGATGAAAAGAAAAATGCATCTTCAGAAAATGAGCTACAAAGACACCAGATTTGCCTAAATTTAACAAATATTCCTTGTGAGCAATGTGGAAGGAGAGATAAGTTAAAGGACTAGACATAAGAGCTCAAACATGACATTGGTGAGAAAATGTGTTATCAAGCCAAATAACCAGCTTAGACAAAACTGCAGAGCTCATAATCCCTGGCAATGCCCTAGAAAAGCTGTCTTTTAAGTGAAATACTTTTCTTCATTTCATTCAGATAATGGCCTTATGTGCTGGCTGCCAGTTGGCTGTCCTTTCCATAAACAACAGAACAAAAAATCAGCTTATTATACCCACTAGCACTACCAATATATCTCAAGATGCTCCCCCAGGATTTGGAATTGTTCAATAAATCAATCCACTGTGCCAAGTTAATTACTGAAAGCAAAAGAGAGAGTGAACAAATGACCTCTCTTGGCTTCCAAACAAAGATGTGTGTGGATTTTTTTTACTGCCAATAGATAATGCTGTATGAAGTCCACATTTACTTAATGATATGCAGGTTACATATTACACTTCCATACAAAATACATTCTTGTATTATAGAATGTGGGATAAACAGATTAGGGACAATGACTATCCAATAGGCCAGAATTTATATATAAGAAAGGGTGCAAGCGCTTAGGAAATACATGTCAGTAGGATACTTGATTTCTGATAAATACACCACAGGAATGTTAACGATCAACCTTACTGAACAGATAGCAGTTAAACTCTTACAAAGGATCATCTCTTTTCTTGACTAAATACATAGACTTTAAGCAGCCGTGGACATTATTTGAATGTAGTTTGTATTCTCAAGACCAATTTTCCAACTCAAGTAATAATGATGATGATGATGATGATAAAGTTGGAAGGGACCTTGGAGGTCATCTAGTCCAACCCCCTGCTCAGGCAGGCAGGAAACCCTATACCATTTTGGACAAATGGCTGTCCAGTTTCTTCTTAAAAACTTCCAGTGTTGGAGCATTCACCACTTCTGGAGGCAGGTTGTTCCACTGGTTAATTGTTCTAACTGTCAGGAAGTTTCTCCTTAGTTCTAGGTTGCTTCTCTCTTTGGTTAGTTTCCACCCATTGCTTCTTGTCCTGCTTTCAGGCGCTTTGGAAAATAGCTTTACTCCCTCTTCTTTGTGGCAGCCCCTGAGATATTGGAACACTGCTATCATGTCCCCCCTCGTCCTTCTCTTAGTTAAACTAGACATACCCAATTCCAGCAACCGTTCCTTATATGTTTTAGCCTCCAGTCCCCTAACCATCTTTGTTGCTCTTCTCTGTACTCTTTCTAGAGTCTCAACATCTTTTTACATCATGGTGACCAAATCGCGGATGCAGTATTCCAAGTGTGACCTTACCAAGGCATTGTATACTGGTATTAATACTTCACGTGATCTTGATTCTATCCCTCTGTTAATGCAGCCTAGCACTGTGTTGGCTTTTTTGGCAGCTGCAGCACACTGCTGGCTCATATTTAAGTGATTGTAACTAGGACTCTGAGATCCCTCTCACAGTTACTACTATTGAGTAAGGTACCCCCTATACTATACATTTTCTTGCCTAGATATAGAACTTTACTTTTTTCACCATTGAATTTCATTTTGTTAGATAGCACCCAGTGTTCAAGTCTGTCCAGATCCTCCTGTATCTTAAGCCTGTCTTCTGGAGTGTTGGCTATTCCTGCCAGCTTGGTATCGTCTGCAAATTTGATGAATTCCCCATCTATCCCCTCATGCAGATCATTGATGAAGATGTTGAAGAGCACTGGGTCTAGAACAGAGCCCCGGGGCACCCCACTACACACTTCTCTCCATGTAGATGCAGTTCCATTGAGTACCACATGCTGAGTACATGGTCTGGCATGATCTGTTTTTGACAAACCTGTGTTGGCTTTTAGTAATGACTTTGTTTGCCTCTAGATGTTCGCTGATTCATTGTTTGATTATCCTTTCCAGAATCTTCCCAGGTATTGAGGTCAGGCTGATAGGTCTGTAATTTTCTGGATCCTTTTTTTCCCTTTTTTGAAGATGGGAACTACCGTGTTTCCCCGAAAGGAAGAAGTGTCTTACTTTCTTTTTATCCCCAAAAGCCCCACTATGTCTTACTTTCGGGGTACGGCTTGTATTGATTGGAAAACAATTGTCAGTTTTATTTTAAGTATTTTAAGTATATTAAGTATTTTAAGTATTTAAGTATTTTAAGTATTTAAGTATTTTAAGCAGGAGGCGGAAGTGGGCAGGAGTAATATGTCTTACTTTCGGGGTACGGCTTATATTAGCCGACCCCCTGAAAACCCCGATACATCTTACAATCGGGGGTGTCTTACTATCGGGGAAACACGGTACATCAGCTCTTTTCCGGTCCTCTGGTAGTTCCCCTGTGCTCCAGGATCTTTGAAAAATATAGTTCAGTCGTTCTGAGATCACATCTGCCAGTTCCTTAAGAACCTTGGGGTATAATCCATCTGGTCCTGGTGATTTGAACTCGTCTAGGCTGGACAGGGGTTCACTTACCATTTTCTTGCCTATCTTAACTTGTATTTCTATTTTGTTTTTTATGGCACTGTTTTTTCCCTTTGTGTAAAGACAGATGCGAAAAACGAGTTAAATTGTTCTGCTTTCTCCCTGTTGCTTGTCACCTTCTTGCCACTTTCCCCCACTAATGGACCAATTGTTTCCTTCACTTTTTCTTGTTCTTTACATGTTGAAAGAAACTTTCTTTGTTATTTTTGACTTTGGTCGCAAGCTTTAGTTCATTTTGAGCCTTAGCTTTCCTCACTTCGTCTTTGCAGGCTCGGGCTATTTGCTGATATTCTGACTTAGTTATGTGTCCCTCTTTCCACTTTCTATACTTGTCCTTTTTATCTTTCAATTGATCAGAGAGTTCTTTATGCAGCCATGTTGGTTTCTTTTGAGAGCTATTATTTTTCCTCTTTGTTGGTATTGTGCTAGACTGGGCCTTTAATATCTCACTTTTCAAAATTTTCCAAGCCTCTTGAGATGTTTTCCCCTGGAGGATTCTCATCCATGGAATCCTTCCCAAACCCTCTCTAAGCTTACTGAAATTAGCTCTCTTAAAGTCCAAGACTCTAGTTTGACTGTGTTCTATTGCTTGTGCTTCCATAATGTTGAATTCCAATATTGCATGATCACCCCCCCACCCAAGGTTCCTGTGGCTTCAACACCTTCTATCATTTCATTCTGTTAATGAAAATTAGGTCCAAAATGGCTAATCCCCTATTCCCTTCTCTACTTTTTGGGAGACAAAGTTGTCTGCTAGGTTTGTCAGGAACCTGTTTGATCTTCCACTTGGTGCAGAGTTTGTCTCCCAGTTGATGTCAGGGTTGTTAAAGTCCCCCATTACTATTGTGATGTTCTTCCTACATACCTTAGTTAGCTGACTAGCAAAAAGTTCATCTATTTCCTGTGTTTGATTGGGTGGCCTATAGTATACACTATATGGCAATGTTGTTTCCCCCCCCTTTTATATTGTTGGTGGCATTTGTATTTGTCTCATTCAAAATGGTTCTCAGTATAACCCATTATAGATGCTATTAAAGCTAAGAATAATGAGAAAAGTTCTAAAAGAACTCTATTTTACAATCACATTCCCCAGGTTTCACATCTTGATAGTGTGAAGGATCATTTTGCTCAGTATTTTGATAACAACTGTTTAATTATTTGTCCTTACTCTCTTTTTTTTCTGATGATAACTTTTCTCTTAATCTTTCCTCTGTTCCAACCACAGCAACTGAGTGATCCTTTCATCCTTCTGTCCTACTTGCCCTGATCAGTGAGGATCCTTATCATGCAAGAGGAACATGATAACCATTATGCTCCATGATACTATAACAAATAAACAAACAGAAAGCTGTATTAGCTACATAGAAATTAGGGGGGCAAATCTAAGAAAGTGCAATGAAGTATTTTTTTATTTTAAAGTTGGTTGCTATGTATACCAATTGAGTAATTAGGTAATCAGTCTAAATTCTTGCAGATTATGTGAATTCTTCCACCTCAGGGAAATTAAAGAGTTAGTAATTCAGGGTTTTGGCCCTAAAAAGTGCCCTTCTAAATGGGATATCAACTTCAGCACCCCAAGTTCAAACAGCTGTGGAGAGCAGGAATTAGGGATCAAAAGGGAAGAGATGTTTTTGCTGACCAATCAGACTGGAAGCATTTGCTTCCAATGCTATTAAATTCAAATGAACTGGTCATCATCCCTTCTTCCATTAAAAGGTAGGAAACAATAGTTTTGAGGCAGTGAAGATTGTATTTACTGCAGACTGAGTGTGGATTGAGGACAATGTATTCCTGTCTTCCAGAAATAAGAAGCTAGCTGCTATTTATGCTGAAGCCAACGGGAAGTTCACTCTGCCTTTAGAATAATGGATCATACATGACTTACAGAACTTCTTTGAAGTGTCCCACCTGCCCTGTTACAGAAACCTGCCCCTCTTCATCTTACATTTGAAAATCTACATGGCCTTCTTAAAAATCACCAGTCCTTGAAAATGCCTTTAGAGAAACTTCTCGGTTTAGTATTTGTGCCATTATAATAATTTAGATCAGAGGTGGGGAATCATGGCCTCTTTATGACTTGGCTGGCTCAGGAATTCTGGGAGTTGATCACAAAGCATAAAAGGGTCATGGTTCCCCTCCCTTGACTTAGATAAATACTGCCTGTAGTTTCAGTAGTCAGATTGTTGGCTCTACTTTATCTAAAAAAGAAAATATTCTTTTTTCAGCTGAGAATGCACTATTAGTCCATAAACATAATATAACATGACATTTCCAAAAGGATTTACAGTAAATAGGTTTTAATCTCCCTCCTTGAGGGAGATGGGCAGTTTAGAAATATGAAATATAATCAAACAAATAAATGTTGGAAAGCCAATAACTCCAATTGCATAAAATCCCAAACTGAAGCTGTTTTTAACTTGTAGACTGAAATACTGATACTAGGTGTTCAGTTCCAATAGGATTTAGGAAGTGCAGGAGCTTAATGGAAAAGCTCATACTTTGTATTCAATCCCTTGTCTCTCTAACTTAAGATGGGAAATAATGCATTCTGAAAAAGTCCTGCAAAGTGTAGCCCACACCAGACTATATACAAAAGTGTATCAGCTCAGTATAAGGCAACTCAATATGCTGCTATGTATGTTCTTTGGTGTTATACAAAGGAAAGAGGGCAAATAGGAACTTGATTACCTCAAACAGTCTTTCCTTCAAGTTGGTGAAACCATCTTCTTGTTTCCACTTGTTGCAGAGCAAAGATAAACTACAAAGCAGGCTACTGAGTATTTAAGCAAGTACCAATTGACATTATTTGACATGATAGCAGTGTTCCAATATCTCAGGGGTTGCCACAGAGAAGAGGGAGTCAAGCTATTCCCCAAAGGACCTGAAGGCAGGACAAGAAGCAATGGATGGAAACTAATCAAAGAGAGAAGCAACCTAGAACTAAGGAGAAGCTTCCTGACAGTTAGAACAATTAATCAGTGGAACAACCTGCCTCCAGAAGTTGAGAATGTTCCAACACTGGAGGTTTTTAAGAAGAGACTGGACAGCCATTTGTCTGAAAAGGTATAGGATTTCCTGCCTGAACAGGGAATTGAACTAAAAGACGTCCAAGATCCCTTCCAACTTTATTATTATTGTTATTGTTGTTGTTGTTGTTATTTAGTTTAGCAGGAGAAAAATGTACAAATTGTTCAGGTAATCTGGGAATTGTACATAAGATCCAATTTCCCAGCACTGACTTATTTTACAATGGAACATGCCAATTGTCTGGGCAAGGGAAACTATGAACAAGGGTGATATGTTTACCAAGTAAAGTAAATCAGCTGATTTTTATATAGCTGGCAAATGAGACACCACCCTAACCTCCTTGCCATCCAAACCAGAAATTTCATTGTGACTACTTTCTGTGGCTTTCTAGAGAGATTTACTGTCTTAAAACCAACTTTTAATTGTCACAGTAAAATGGCAACTTGTCACTCTTCCCAAAGTCCTTATTCTGAGGACTTCTTCAGAAAAGTAAGCACAGGACAATCAGCCAGGTGCCAACTGGAGGATAAATGGTAGTATCGGAGGAAGCAGTTATTTTTCTGTAAAGCAGGTATCTTCCTCTGACATTTTCTAATTAATTTTATAAGATCTGACAGCAAATATTTCAGAAGAGCAAAATATGACATTTGCAACAAAGCAAAGCCTTTTGTTTGGATACTTGATGTTGGTTGAATGGGCCTGGCCAGAAGTTCACTTTGATATTGTGAACCTTTATCTCCATTGCCCTCTGACTCACTCCATTGCTGCTCTTCCCAACATACATAAAGAAGAAAGGAGGGGGTCTGCAGCAGAAGAGATACCCTGGTTTAAGTACATACTTGACTAGAGAGAGGTTGTTTTGGGGGAGGATGATTTGGGCCATTTACTCTACCTCATACCACCTTACCTGATGGGATTTTCATGGGGATAAAATTAGAGGAGGCCGCCATTATTCTATTTTGAGCTCTTAGACAAAAGTCAGGATAATAGGAATGCAAAGGTTACTCTCTTTATCTGCTCTGGATAAATTGGAAAGGCCTTTGGTGTAGTGGGAATAGATGACAGTGAGTTAAGCAGGCACAAATGTTTTCTTATGCTTGCTTGATCTTTTTTGGAAAGTGCTGATTTCTTGTGCATCATGTGGTTCAATAACAAAGGGCAGAGTCCATTCAGGACAAAGAGTGTGAAGCCTATGACTCTCTTTCAGAAATATAGCTAAATCTATTGTTCTGAGTAGGAAAAGCCATGGCAAAAAGTTGGCTTGGAGAGTTAAACAAGCACAAACCTACTTTCAGTTACTGATCAATTTGGGACCCTGAGATTTTATCATAGCCAAGAACTCACATAGGCTTATGCTGTAAAAGTAAGTCATGCTCCATTTTATCCTTTCTGAAAATAGATAAAATGACCTAGATGATTCATTTAACAGGAAACAGAGAACAGTTTCATATTGTATAAAATATTATTTTTCCCTTCAGATGATCTAGCGGGCTCCAATCAATGTAATGTGAGAAAAATGAATAGTTAGAATCCATAACATAATGATTCAGATAAGTTTCAGCACCAGCAGAGTTGCTAATCAGAACATGTGCCAAAATTTCCACAAGAAGCAGAGACCAGCTAGTATTTCTAATTCCTTAAAATCTTTTGGAAGTTTTTAAGGTTAAAATCTTGCAATAATGCTGCCTTTGCTGTTATAAAACATTATTCAATTATCACCAAGTTTCACAGGCTGAACTACAGAAATAATATATATATGGATGAAAAATACATACATTTAAATGGGAGACACATAGACTTAAATACATTAGGCAACTTGTAAATGCAAGCAAATCTTCTTATGGATATTTTCAGTGACAACCTGGTATAGAAATAAGACTGAATCAATAAAGGACTAGAAAATGGAGAAAAAATCTAGATAAACAAATTTTGCTTTCCATATTGAATGGAAATCAAGGTTGGTAATAATTAGAATCCAATTTGCTTAAAAATACACATGAGTTTCCAGGACTTTCACAACAAACAAAAATCTGTTTTCTAATTACCTGCTAGACTCAAAAAGTTGACCTGCTAGAAACTAGCATGTTTTGTATAACATGCCTAGAAAGAAAAAGAAAGATGCCAAAATAGATATTTGATTTTCAAGTGATTTCAAACCGAGAAAGTGAACCGATATACAGTATTACAACTATCTTGTGCAGCTTATTAAAGAAAGCATTTACTTCCTTAGGAGATACGTACTATATAACCTTCTAAAATCTCCTAGAAAGTTAAAAAAAGGATGCAGTTACATTATTATATTCCCCACAAGTTCAAATTAAAAGTCCCATTAACTTAAATGAGTCTTCTCCCATATATAGAGAATAGTGGATTTTCAGGGACAGTGTTATTCCTGTATCCATATTCATTTCCCATGAACAGTAGAGGTCATCTCTCTTGGACCCAGCTGAAGAGGCAAACCCTTTGATATAGCACATGTAACATTCAATTTTAGTTTGTTCTGCTATTCTCTTGGACCAATATTAAATGAAATATCCTCAATCCATCATACTGAACACCACAGTAAAGTCGGGTGTTCCTAATTTTTCAGGGCCTCATAGACAGAGAAAAAGATATGATCTAAATTATTTAATTAATTTTCCATATCTAACTTTTCAACTGCCTCATCAGTTTCTCCTCAAGCATCTGAAGTTACTTAATTTCTTAGAAATTTAAGATGCATAGCCAGAATATGATTTCAATGCCACTGCATTGAATTTATATTGTATTCTCTTATGGGTTACTTCACTCCTTACCCTTTACAAATATTCATAGAAGTGAGGGTGGAGGTTCGTTCTACAAGCTTGTGGGTTGGTTTCTGAACACTTCATTAACAGGCTAGGTAACATCAGTGCATTTAAGGGATGTCGGTGTCGGTATTCTTCTGTTTTTAAGGGCTCTGTGTAGTCAGTAGGTCTTATGATAGGACATGTCAGATGAGAGTCACATCAGGTCAGGGTCTTGTGATGGGTCTTGTGATGGGAAGATTATATAAGATAAGAGTCATTGGGAGATGAAGTGTTGATTGGGGAGTGCATGTGTTAGTTGAGGATCGGTGCTGCTACTGGTTGGCTGTGCAGTTGATTTGAATTCTGAGGCATTCGTAGGCTGTTGTAGGGCAATGTGTTTGTTGATGGAATTGCTTGTGCCAAGCTTCAATAAGCTCTTGAGCATAGTGGGTGGTAGTGTGGCCGATGATTCTTGTATTTCTCCAATTGAACTGGTGCTGTTTGGGGTCATTGTGGGATTAGGGATTTGGGATCATGGCATTTGACTATCACAAGACCTCCTGAACACATGAAGCCCTTATAAGCAGAAGAACACGGACACTGAAATTCTTTCGATTCCTCTGAAGATGTTACCAAGCTTGGTAATGAAATGTTCAGAAACCAACCCAAAGTTCAGAGAATGAACCTCTATCCTTATCCTACACCCAAGGTACAGATATTTGCCACTATCGCATTCATAGAATTATTTGTCATTTTAAATATGTACAGTTTTCAGAATCATGGTAAGATTTGACTATGACAGCTGCAGAAAACAGGGATTTCCTATGATTCCAAGGCAAAAGATTGCCTATCCCTATCCTTATGACAGTTTTTTCCCATACAAGGGGTTTATCTTATGAGACAAAATCACAGAATTCTGTCTCCAACTCTTTATTATCTTTCCCTATTTCCCAAAACCATTTGTTTGAGATAGCTATCCGATTCATTAATAGGAAGGTTGACTTACAGGTGCATATTACTTTAGTTGTAATAACTATGTTTGCTGTAATGTATATTATTCTGGCCTGAGCACTGGGTTCTGAGACTGGCTTCCCAATCCTTAATTATATATACACAGTGCTTTTTTCTAAAAAAAAAAAAGGTGCCAGAATTCACACATGTCATACAACCTGCCTTGCCTACCCTACAAGGTTCCATCCAAAAAAGGTGTCGGAACTCCGTTCTGGGCGTTCTATGAGAAAAAAAGCCCTGTATAGACATGTTGTTTATGCATATGTCCTTATTCTTGATATCTCAGATTCTAAAAGCAGCCTTTGCACTTTAATCCTCAAAACCTCCAAATATATATCATATTTTAATTCCTGGGGATAACTTTTTAAGAAATGGCACAAGGATAGAAAAAAATTCATTAGGGGACTTCTTTCCAAGAAACTATATTTAAGATGAGTGCTGAAGTAATATGTAACATTCAAAATATTCAAGTTCAATTTGCAAGTGGTCTTTCAGGGTGTGGCAAGCCAATTATAGTGAGTGATTAGAAAAATCAACTGAAAAAAATTAGCTCAGAGGTATACTGCAAAATCTAATATAGAACGCATTCAGGTTGTCACTGGTTCAGATGATACCATGTTTTTGAGATGACAGAGTACTCTCAAGAGCCAGCAGCGGTTTTCTCAGCTGACTATTCATATTTAGATCTGGTGGCACAAATCTCATTAAATTTTTCCACTGAGACATTTACAATAATAATAGTAATAATAATAGTAATAATAGTAATAATAATAATAATAATAATAATAATAATAATAATAATAATAATAATAATAATAAAGTTGGAAGGGACCTTGGAGGTCATCTAGTCCAACTCAGGCAGAAAACCCTATACCATTTCGGACAAAAGGCTGTCTGTCCAGTGTTGGCACATTCACCACTTCTGGAGGCAGGTTATTCCACTGGTTAATTGTTCTGTCAGGAAGTTTCTCATTAGTTCTAGGTTGCTTCTCTCTTTGGTTAGTTTCCACCCTTTGCTTCTTGTCCTGCCTTCAGGCGCCTTGAAAAATAGCTTGACTCCTTCTTCTTTGTGGCAGCTCCGGAGATATTGAAACACTACTATCACATCCCCCCTCGTCCTTCCCTTCATTAAACTAGACATACCCAATTCCAGCAACTGTTCCTTATATGTTTTAGCCTCCAGTCCCCTAATCATCTTTGCTGCTTTTCTCTGTACTCTTTCTAGAGTCTCAACATCTTTTTTACATCATGGTGACGAAAACTGGATGCAGTATTCCAAGTGTGGCCTTACCAAGGCATTGTAAAGTGATATTAATACTTCACGTGATCTTGATTCTATCCCTATTTTTCCCCCTTTTTTGAAGATGGGAACTACATCAGCTCCTTTCCAGTCCTCCGGTAGTTCCCCAGTGCTCCAGGATCTTTGAAAAATATAGTTCAGTGGTTCTGAGATCACATCTGCCACTTCCTTAAGAACCTTGGGGTGTAATCCATCTGGTCCTGGTGATTTGAATTCGTCTAGGCTGGACAGGTGTTCACTTATCTTGCCTATCTTAACTTGTATTTCTATTTTGTTTTTTATGGCACTATTTTTGATAGGTTGGTCTGTTTTTTCCCTTTGTGTAAAGACAAGTTGTGTAAAAACGAGTTAAATAGTTCTGCTTTCTCCCTGTTGCTTGTCACCTTCTTGCCACTTTCCCCCACTAATCTACCAATCATTTCCTTCACTTTTTTCTTGTTCTTTACATGTTGAAAGAAGCTTTTTTTTTGGTTATTTTTTTACTTTGGTCGCAAGCTTTAGTTCATTTTGAGCCTTAGCTTTCCTCACTTCGTCTTTGCAGGCTCGGGCTATTTGCTGATATTCTGACTTAGTTATGTGTCCCTCTTTCCACTTTCTATGCTTGTCCTTTTTATCTTTCAATTGATCAGAGAGTTCTTTATACAGCCATGCTGGTTTCTTCTGAGAGCTGTTATTTTTCCTCTTTGTTGGTATTGTGGTAGACTGGGCCTTTATTATCTCACTTTTCAAAATTTCCCAGGCCTCTTGAGTTGTTTTCCCCTGGAAGATTCTCATCCATGGAATCCTTCCCAAACTCTCTCTAAGTTTATTGAAATTAGCTCTCTTGAAGTCCAAGACTCTAGTTTGACTGTGTTCTATTGCTTGTGCTTCCATAATGTTGAATTTCAATATTGCATGATCACTTCCTCCCAAGGTTCCTATGGCTTCAACACCTTCTATCATTTTATCTGTTAGTGAGAATTAGCTCCAAAATAGCTAATCTCCTAGTTCCCTTCTCTACTTTTTGGGAGACAAAGTTGTCTGCTAGGTTTGTAAGGAATCTGTTTGATCTTCCACTTGGTGCAGAGTTTGTCTCCCAGTTGATGTCAGGGTAGTTAAAGTCCACCATTACTATTGTGATGTGCTTCCTACATACCTTAGTTAGCTGACTAGCAAAAAGTTCATCTATTTCCTGTGTTTGATTGGGTGGCCTATAGTATACACCTATGGCAATGTGCCCCCCCTTTTATATTGACCCATATGCATTCAGGACAATTTTCATCATTGTTATGCTCTATTTTTGTAGAGATGTAGTTATTTCTTATATAGAGAGCAACTCCACCTCCTCTTTTATTTGGTCTGTTTCTTTTAAATAATTTAAATCCCTCTAGCTGTGTGTTCCATTTGTGGGTTTCATCCCACGATGTTTCCATAATGGCAACAATATCATATCTGCTCTCATTAACCTGAATTTCTAGTTCATCCTCTTTGCTGTTCATACTCTGTGCATTTGTGTATAGACATTTGAGTCCTTTATGACCGACCCTATGTTTACTTCCTACATAACCTGTGTGGTGCCTGAGTTCCCTTAATGTCTTACCACCTATTTGGTTAGTGTACTTTGTGTGGCACTCGCTACTAAGAGCTTGATTTTGCTTGACAGCAAGGTTGATGTTCTTGTCCACACACACATCTATGTTATATGCACTGATAGCCCTATAATTTTTAGATTGCCAGAGACAGGGATGTTCTGTATCAGTTAGCTCCTGTCCCCACTGTTTAGTTTAAATATTCCTCCAGAAAATCTGTGAATTTATAATAAAGTCCACATGAGTGTAGGGCTGCTTGAAATCCTTTAGCCTTGCGAGCAGTTACAGAGAATGTGGGAATAACACAGACCAGCTGTGGAACTGCATTTTTGCTTAAAGCAGATGAAATTTGCAAACAGGAGAAGAAAATAAAAATGAAATACATCCAACCCAGCATGTCTCTCTTTTTTTATTTATCTTAATTTCTGTCTCCTTGTTTCTCACCATAGGAGTCTGTTCTCTCAGGAAAGATAGTACTTCAGTTATGAAATAGCCTACTAGTGAGTAACCTCATTTATTTTAATGAGATCACTGCAGAGGCAATGGATTGAGAAGGGGTGTTTATGTCTATTTTGAACTCATTTTCACATGGATGCTTTAGTCATCTCCCCTGCTTATGTATTCCATACATTCACAGCACATCCATATGTGCAAAATATTTTTTGCTGGAGACAGCTTTTTACTGCTAGAATGTGTGTGTGTGTGTGTGTGTGTGTGTGTGTATTAATGCATTTTGGTTAAACAGATGGGTAAAACATTTTAAATGAGTAAGAGAGTTTGTAAAGTTAATCAATGTACTTATATTGCCCATTCATTGCTCCATTACTATGGGCATCAGATACTTTGCATTAATGGATAAAGAAGCTTCAAATTAAATAAATAAATAATAATATGATATATACCTGAATATGATATGATATGTATCTGAATATGAATAAAGAAGCTTCAATATGATATTTAACTGAAAACAACTTTGTTTTACATACATAATAATATCCATTCAAGATTCCAACTATTTTATAGGAAAGAGAAATAATGCTTGAGTGGTTTGTATTGCTAAAGATTACCATATCAGTTCAATATTGTGTAAGAGAAAAAAATTTCTCAGAATAATTGTTAATAAGCACTTTGTCATATTTAGAATGAAAGGACTGTGTCTCTAAATCACTCAGGTGGTTATGAAAATGGCTGCCATGATTCAACTTAATCAGACATTTAAATTTAAATACAAACTAGGAATGGTCTTAATTGCTTCCTGAGTGAATGCTTAATTAACATAAACAATAGGCAAAGGGGGAAGCTTTATTTTAAAAATGAAGGGGAAGAATGGATAGATTAAGTAATTTGTTTAGCTTGACAGTCAATACTATCTCAGAATCTTTGGGAGCTGTTCTTTATTCACAAGTGATGTAAATGTGAGCTTTAGCAGCTTTCTTTTTGAGCCACAGACTGCAACTTATAGAACTGTAAGATGTTGCCACTTTGAAGATCATACAAATTCTCATAGTTAACATCTCTGAGCAATTGGTTCCTATATTATCCATTTGAAAGATTCTGTGAATTAGAAACAGCCATAAGAGTCATTTCAATTTAATGTCAAATAGATCCTATTTCTAGTGAATGTTCTGCTTAGAAACTTCCTCCATCCAACTTCTTATTTTCATTATGTTTTGACAGAAAAGGAAGAATGGAAAGAAGGGGGAAGAAAAGAAGGAAATAATACTGATTTTCAGAAATATTTTTATTCTGATTTGCTACTATTTTTTTATTTAACTTAAATTGCACTTTTTTCTATCTATATATTATCTATTTGTCTGTATGTTCAGCCATAACATCTGTGCTAATGAGATTCTATGTTTCTATTTAAAGCATCTCATTTGTTGGCCAAAAGTCCCAGCATGGTTCACAAGCAACTGGGAGTAGTACACAAAGGGACAAAAATAAATAAATGAAAAAGACGTGAAGGATAACATGGCAGATGTTTTCAGTATTTAATAGTCATAGTCTAATTTCTTCTGTATTGTTGACACAGGAATGAGTGCAATGACAAACAGTAAAGTCTCCTGAAAGATTCCACTCTTTATTATTATTACTATTACCCTTTCTGTTTTCTTTTTCAGTATCATTCCATTTCAAGCTGGTTCCCTAATGCCTTTCCAATGTCAGAATCTCTGTAAAAAAGCATTTGGTTGGGGGGCAATCTGAAGATGGCAATCTGCTTCTGATCTTGGAAAGGGAAATCTATGTTTAGGATTGAATTTTTAAAATGTATAAAAGAAAGAAATTGTTCTTTCAATGACTTAGGGAACTTCTGTTTTGGAACATTATGGCAATTTCCTGTGCTCTTCATTATTTACAGGTGAGTTTCAGGTGAGATATACTTGATTTTATATGACTGAATCAGTTGCGTATTACAACTAATTTTTACTACATTTTCCATTTCTTCTTAAAAATTCTTTAATCAAAATTTTCAAATTTTGAGTAATCTTTGAGGAAAGTAAGAAACTCAGATCAGCCACTGGTTTCACAGCACCCCTGACTATAACTATAATAAGCAATTTTGAGTGAATTACTATCGTTTTGGGGAAATGTGTTTTATTTTAATATAGCAGTTTAATCAGTGTTCCATCTGCAAGATCTTCTTTTGTATAAATGAAATTTTCCCTTAGTCACAGCAATTTAATTTACTATACACAAGAGTAAAGTGGAAGGTTTTTTTTTTTTAAAAAAGTATATTCTTTCAACATTCAGTATTTGTGTCTATGGTTACATAAACAGGTTTGTGGAGTTCTGTTGTTCTGTTCTGTTGCATATACTTTCCACAATTCCTGAGACACTCCTATTCATAATAGTGTAAAAAGAGCTATAACTATTTCTACACTAATTATTAATAAGCACTTTCATAAATATTTTTAAACAAAAAAATACAGCAACTTTTCCCAACCTTGCAAGCCTCAGATGTTGCAGTGGTGGGATTCAGCCAGTTTGCACCAGTTCAGCAGAACCGGTAGCTAATTTTTTTGTTGACTTCGGCGAACTGACTGAAGCCCTAGCCCCTTTTCACTAGGCCCAGAGTGGACCACGGGAAGTGTATGGACGCCACTTCCAGAAGTCCGTTCTGAGCCCGGGAGGCCTCCCAGACCCAGAACAGCCCACCAGAAGCAGCATCCACACAAAGAACCTGTTGTTCAGGTATTTGAATCCCACCACTAATATGTTGTGCTACAATTCCCATCATCTATAGCCTGCAGAGCCTTTTTTTTGCTGGCTAGGGATAATGAAAGAAGTACAAACTATAAGCTAACCACATAGCCACTTTTTTGTTCTAAGATTCAGTGCCCCAAATTATTGGTTTCCATGTTATCTTACTTTTAAATTAGTAAATGTCATTTTCCCCAATGCTCATAAGTTATGAACTATGGAATTCAGCTGAGATTCACCTCAGAATCTTTGCTGAAAGGTAGAAAGAGACATTCAGTAGTCCCATTAATCCAGTATCTTAGTTTGAGTTTCATGTGTCAATTTATAATTCAACAGCCACTGTCCATTCTGGTTTATAATAAATATACCTGGAATCCAATGTTCAAATAAAGCCTGCAGTTTATAAAAACACTGTTTTAAAATATCATAGGTGTGTTTTAGCCCATTACACTATTTTACCTATGTTTAAATAGAAATACTGAAGACCTTGGAGGTCTTCTAATCCAACCCCCTGCTCAGGCAGGAAACCCAATACTATTTCAGACAAACGGTTGTCCAATCTTTTCTTAAAAACTTCCAGTGTTGACTTCCAGTTTGCCATCGTGGCGCCAAGACAAGCTCCATCTTTCGCGTCCAATTTTGTCCTGCTGGGGGACCCTGGAAAGGGCCGAAAGTCGCCTTGTAGGGGTGATGAGCAAGGAGGGGACCCGCGTTTGATCGCAGGAGGGTGGCAGCCCTTCCATTGGATCTGGGGAAGCCCTCCAAACCAGCGGGGGAAAGACTGACCATAGCAATATGGCTCGTCACTAAGCTGCTGACAGCCGAAGTCAAAATCACCACTAAGCATCTTTAAAGCAATGCGGATGAAACTGGATGAGATCTGATCTTCTCTTTAAGACTTTAAGTATTTTTTCCTGTAAAAACTGCCCAAAGTATTTTTTCCCCTGTGAGGAGAGAGGAAAGGGAATTTCTACCCCAGCGACTAACTACCGAGGGGAAACAGAACAACTATAAGCACAATTTTAATCTAATTGGATGTATATGCTTTTGAAACTTGGGGACTAAAAGTGTTGCTATTCTTACTGGAGACGTTTGTTTTTTATCTGAAAAAAGAAATAAGACTTGAAAAACTATCATAAAAACTTTAGACTTAAAAAGCTTTAAATGGCATCAGTGACATTTTGTGGCAAAGTATGGTATTACAAATTGTTATTGCCTAAAAGAGGCTTGGCTTGAAGCCCAGACTCCAGAAAAAACTTTCTACCACCAGTGAAAAACTCAGTTGCAAAGAAAGAACTTCTGGGTGACATATCTGGCTTGTTTGAACTATGAATGTAAACTTTTACTGACTTTCAGAGCTATATGTGGGGAATTGTTTTCCTATGTTTTTACATGAGAAGCATATGTTATTATATGAGATGACTGAATACCTTGGACTATAAACTCTTACTTGACACACAATTTCTACTATAAAGACCACCTATAACATGTAAAATAGATCTCCCATACCTAGCTATAAAAAACAAAAAACTATTTTTAACATTTGATTCTAAAGTCTTCAACTTAACATACTATCAAGAGAATATGGATGAAGATTAGGAAAAAATCCTTTCCATGTTGAAATCAATACATGAAACCATTATTTCAGCTTGTGAAAAATAAGATGCAACATAAAGGAACAAGATGCCAGCTTAAATACACAAACCCAGATCTTGACTACAACCAAAGAACTAACAATGCAGAAAATAACAGGAGAAGTGGAACAACTAAACACTAAGACAGAGGACTCAATTGACAAACAGATCCAGCCAATGGAAAAATCAGAACAGGGAATGACAACAATGAAAATGGAAAAGACTTTTTACAAAAATCAGAAGAAATTTGAAGAAAAGGAAGAAGAACAGATTGAAGGGAAGATAAACCTATCAGGACAATTGTGGAAAGTTGGAGTAATAGGGAGGTGATCTAATAAATACAAATGGACTAGTTCTTCCAAAAAAACTGCAACCAAATGGTCTTTCTTATTCCAAATAATATATATAATAATAGAGGGAGAACTATTTGGTGATTCAAAAGCACTAAAATGGAAGGTTAGTTGGCAAAGGAAGACAGCCAGAGTAAGGCTGAAAAAAATAAGGGTTTTGATTTATTAACGGGGATCTCATATTACTAATTAGAGGGTTGAATATGGTAGAAAATAGATAATTTTTAGAAAATAAAGTAACATTATAATTGAACAATAAGGGAAATTTTGATCACCTAATATAAAATATTTGGAAATCAGTTGAAAATAAGAATTCTGTTTGCCCATTATGAAATAATAGATATTACCAGAAAAAGAGAGGGAATATTTGAGCTTTTAAAAATTAGATCTAAATGGAAAATGTATGTATATTACTGATTTATTGATTAACCCAGATAATACATATAATGGTTTTGATTTATTAGAGGAGATACTGTATTATTAATTAGATGGTTTAATATGATAGAAAATAGATAACTTTTAGAAAACAGAACAAGACTATATTCAAATAGATATGATGTGTATTTAGAATATTAGATTTAGTTGTGAAAAGTGAAAAGGGAAGAAGTTGAGATAAGGGAAACTTTGGTTACCTAAAGCTTGGAAATTATAAATACCAAATGTTAATTTGAATATTGATGGGAAATTAAAGTTTTGGAAAAAAGCAATAACAGGACATTGACTGTATTTAAGGATTGAATGCAAACACAAGGTATGAATAAGCTAAAAATTATTGATAAATGTAACAAATATGTTTTTACTTAGTTAATAATAAGAATTTTATCAGTCTAATATGAGATAGTAGATATTAAGGGAAAAGGGGAGGAAATATCTGATGTTGTATCTTGAGATTTATACTAAACATTTATCTATGTTATTGAACTATTGATTAATCCAGTCACCACGTTGCTTTTTAAATATTTAATTGTAAAATTATAAAACAAATAAAATATTATTACCTTCCAATATTGGAGCATCATGGCTGCTCTGTACCTTTGCTCATCTTTCTGTAATCTAAAAAGCATGCAAGCTTGACAATAGGATTTAATAAATTTGATATATAAATGACATGTAAATAAATACATTTATTGTATATATCCACTATCTAGTGGTAGATTTTCCTCTGAATATTGATTTCTTTTTTAACTATCAATAGTTCTTACATATCAGTCTCTGGTGCAATCTCTCTCCCTCTCCCTCTCCCTCCCTCTCCCTCTCCCTTTTCTTCTCCCTCTTCTTCTCCCTCTCCCTCTCCCTCTCCCTCCTCCCTCTCCCTCTCCCCCTCCCCCTCCCCCTCCCCCTCCCTTCCTCCCTCCCTCCCTCCCTCTCTCTCTCTCTCTCTCTCTCATATTAATGGCTACCTATCTCACAGAAAGAGACTTAATAGGACCCAAAGATTCATCTAAGTGTTAAAACTTAATAATACCCCCCCATATTATATTAGATCTAGAAACTTGGTTTCAGTGCATGCAAATGGTGGAGCAGCAGAAAGCCCAGGCCTCTTGAGAATGTCAGAGCAGGGAGGAGGCCTGCATGCTGGTGAGCTTAGCTGGCCAAGGTTTTCTGGCCCCCAGTGACAGGGAGGAGTAGCCATGTTCTTGCTGTCATAAGGTCAGGCATGCTGCACAAAGCACCCAAATCTTGATCATGTGCCTCTGGCACTGCTGCAATAGTTGGAGATTCAGACATATGTCATAATTGCCTTTGTTCAACACTATCATAATTTTGAATGGCGAATGACCAGTCATAAGTCAAGGACTCTTTATAATCTGACCAAGCAGTACTCCCTGCGAGTGAAGAGGCTGAAATTAATTCCTAACTGTAATAGGCAGAAAGAATAGGAATAGCCACTATCATAAACAGAAATCAGAAATCTGAGTCTGAACTAACTGAGAATGTATCACAGGTCACAGATTATCTAGTTCTGATAAAGATACAGAGAGAGAAGAGGGGAGCTCATTCAGATTTGTTAGAATATGTTAGATATGTTAGAATAACTGCATAATAAAAGTAATATTAGCCTGAATGACTTTGGTTTCCAAGTTTGTTCTATATTAGGTTACATTCCTTCAGAAGGAGAAGGCTTTTGAGAATGTTCCTTGATCCTTAGCTGCCACTGGATTTACAAGTGGCATTTATAATGAGAAACAAAACTGCACCTATTGTCCAAACCATCTTAACTGTTGTGCTGTTCTTAAAAAGTGTCAGGAAATCTCAGTTGGATAAAGCACATTGACTACATCTAAATGCTAGACTGCTACCAATTCAAGATAAGAGATATCATATAATTCCTGTACTGCAAAAAAGTATCCTGATGGCAACAGTTCTGAGTGTTAGTGCTGACTTTGAAAGTCCTAAATTGCTTATGGCAGTCTCAGACAGATTCTTGTCATTAACCTACCCAACGACTAATGTCAATAGGGAGGGACCTTAGAAAGGATGTTGGTTTGTAGAATTTTGTATGTGGAAAACAACCTTTTTCTTTTTGGCTCCTAGAATATGTTTCCATCTGGCCTGACTCTCCTAGGATTTAGGAAATTTGTAAAAAATATGTGTCTTTCTCAAGGCTGTTTACTGCTAGTTTTATTTTTATGTTTGTTTTCAGCTGCATTTTAATTGTATTAAAATTGTTTAATTTAATCTTTGATATTTTTTACTGTTGTAAAAAAATGGATGGACAGAATGCTAGGGTATAGGGTAGGGTATAAATCCAATAATACACAAACAAGAAAATGGAATTAAAGTCATTATAAATATTACTTTAATGATGTCATATTGGTATTAAATTACAGATACCAGATTATTTTATAATGTGCCAACATTATACATTTTGCATGTACTATTAACATTATGTTTCCAAAGTCTGGATAATCAGTTGTATCCAGCTTACAAGATGATTCTGTAAGATGGTCCCATTTCTCTTCTATAATCAGAAAGAAAGCTGGGAAGTAAGAAGGAATAATGCCTCTATGTTTAAATGCCTCTATGTTTAAATTTTTCTGACACTGATTTTCTTGGCTTGATGAAATTACGAAACAATTTCTCAGAGAATAGAATGAAATGGAATGCAGTGCAGTGGAGTGGCCAAGTTTGATTAGACACAAGGAATTTATCTCTGGTGCATAAGCTTTCAGTGTACATACAAAACAACAAAGTAATAATAAACATAATAATATCAATAAGAGAAAATAGTAGAAAAGGTAAGAAGGATAATAGTAATATAGCAATACTACTATACTATGGGTAAATATACTTAGACATAAGACACTACTGTGGGAATTAGGTTTCAGCAGAGTGTTGGCATAAGGGAAAAAGTATCTGGCATGCAATGCCCTGAAGCATTCCAAGGGGAGCAGTCAAAACAGTTTATGGCTAGGGTGCAAGGGGTCTGAAAATATTTTCTCAGCCCTTCTTCAGATCCATGCAATATATAGGTCCATAATGGAAGGCAGAATGATTGTAATTGTTTTTTCGGCAGCCCTAACTATCTGTTGAAGTCTGTTCCTATACTGTTTGGTTGTTGTACCAAACCAGAGAGTTGTAGAAAAACAAATGACAGACTCAATAATTCTTCTTCAAGGAAACAACCAAACTAGAACAGAGGAGAAATTTTCTGACAGTTAGAACAATTAATCTGTGGAACAACTTGTTTCCAGAAGTTGCAGGTCCTCCAAAACTGGAGGTATTAAAGAAGAGATTAGACAACCATTTGTCTGGAGTGTTATAGGGTTTCCTACTTGAGTAGGGAGTTGGACTAGAAGACCTCCAATGTCCCTTCCAACTCTGTTACTCTGTTATTCTGTAGGCAGTCTGAACTTTCTGAGTTGATGCAGGAAGTGGAAATTTGTGGTGACTTTTTAATTATGGTTCTGAAGTTGGGGGTCCCTTTCAAATGGGAGATTATGGAACCCAAAAAACTTGAAGGACTCTACTGTTGATACTGTGTTGTCAATATAGTAGGAGTAGTAGAATAGGAGGGCTCCTCTAAAATCCACTCTCATCTCTACAATTTTAAGCATGTTCAGCTTCAGATTGTTCTTTTTTTTTGAAAAAGTTTTATTAATTTTATAATCATAAACAAGAAAAAAACAACAAATAGAATACCACTCAACTTAATACAATCTTTTACAGCTTTCTCCCATAGAAAACAAAGCGTACATTCTTTTAAAATACTTAATATAAATATAGGTGTTGCTCGGCAGCACCCCCTTCACCACATCCCCCTCTTTCTTCCTCCCTGCCTACTACCATCCCCCGACCCTCTCTCTCCCTCCCTCACTCTCCACACTCCTCTCCTACAACCTGCCTTCACTCCTCAGTCTCCACCCCCTCCAGATGTGGTCCAGAGGTACTGCCCGAGCAACCCCTCTTATATCTATAAAATATATCGTTCTTATATATTACCAATATTGCAGTTGAGTACACCATTACACCCCCCTTACCCACCCACTCCGACTTCCCAAAGTGAATACAGGGTAAAACACAAGAAAATCCACTAAACTAAACAGAACTAATATATAAATCCTAATAATAATTTAACTATATTTTCGATCCAACATATAAAAATTTAACTATATAGTAAGTACAATTTCTTAGATTGATATTTCCCTTGTATATACTCTATCCATTTTTTTCAGTCCAACATATATTTTTCATTTGAATGATCCTTCAAATATGCAGATATTTTGGCCATTTCTGCCAAGTTTATAACTTTCAAAGTCCATTCCTCAATAGATGGTAATTCTGGCTTCTTCCAATATTGTCCCAGCTTCAGATTGTTCTGACAGGGCCAATTGTTCAACTTCCTGCCTAGATGCATATTCATCACTTTCTCAAATGAGACCATTGATTGTTGTCTGAAAACTTCAACAGTTTAAAAGAGGGATCCTTGAAAATGCAGTCTTTGGTATATAGAGAAAAAAGTAATGGAGAGAAAGCATTCAGCATTGAGGGACGAGGGCACCTGTACTAGTTGTTCAGATATTCAGTGTGTTTTTCCCAAGCTTCAGCTGTTGCTTTTGTATTGGTCAGAAAGTTTATAATCCATTTACAAGTATGGACAGACACAGCTAGCTGAATCAATTTAGAGTAAAGAATTTCTGGAATGATGGTATTGAATGCTGAAGTCCACATATTGATATTGTTTCTTAAAAGCATTGCTGTTGAAGGGGTTGTCTTTTATATGTTGAATATCCCTCAACTTTGTATCAGTCTTGAAACTATTCATAGAAAGTGAAACCTTTAAAAAAAGCTTCTAGAGCTATTGTCTTGCATAGATCTTCCTAGTGCAAAATCTTGGATTCATTAAACATTGGCAGTTGAATGCTATGAAAAGCCTTTTCTGACAGGATCACATTTTAAAAATATATGATTTATATGTATTTTTAAAATATAACACTACAACAGGAAATGTAAACTGTTTCTCCCATACAGTTTGAAGCTTTCTTATCATTTATGGGAACAGTTCTGAATAGTTCCAAAAAGCTATGTTGCCGTTTGATCCTAGGTCATCAAAACCTTATGAATAAAATGCCTTATGCAAAGGCATTTTAAGAAATGTCATGTTTCAGGACTAATTTAGTTTTCCCTTATTTTCTTCTCCCTGTACATGTTTTACTTCTATGGCTAATATTGCCATTAGCCTTACATCAGAACTACCTAAACAACTTCAGGGTTTACGGATTCACTTTAATTAACTTGAAAACTTATTAAAAGCACATTTAACAGATATGTTGGTTTGAAAATACTAAGGTCTTTCCATTTAAATTTTGTTTTACAACATTGAGATCTTCCCACTGAACTTTAAATGTATAAGATTTAGCAGATTCAATTGCTGCCAGGCTTCATAATAAGACAAGTCACTTAAGGGCTCAGCTTGCTAGAGCATAGCAGAGTATTTCCCCATTGTAACTCAGCTCCTTTACAGGATAATTAGCTTAGCAAAAGAGCAATACTGTGTTGCAAAGTACTTACTAGCTTGCAAAGCAACTGTGCAGTACAATAATCTCAGTACTTGGATCATTTACTTTAATTGGCAATAACTAGTGAGGTAAAGCCAGAACAAAGCAAAGTCATGAGAAACGATTTTAAAAGTGGGATAAGACAAGTCAGCCTTACCCTGAGCAATTTACGCAGAAGTAAGTTTCGCTGTGCTCAAAGAGTTTTTCTCCAAATAAGGATGTAGACAATTGCAGCCTTACAAGATATGAGTTTATTTAATGAGGAGTAAGGGATTGGACACAATCTAAAACAAAGGTGATCTATAGATTTGGCTATAGGACTAAGTCAAGTCTACTACATCTGGGTTCCAAAAATCTCCAAGACTCCTAGATGGCTGCAAAAAGGAAACAATTTTTGTAACCGTTTGTTGCCATTTTGTGTTGATTAGACACAATACCCCTAAGCTGAATTCATTGTCACCGTTACTCTCTATTCTGTTTAATTTCATTTTCATGTCCTTAAAATGAAATTTAATATAACTAGTTTAATACTGAAATCTGCCACATTGCTGTTGTTTCTTTTTGCAAGTCTTGCACAAAACATATTAAAACCAGACTGCAATTATTCCACACTGTCTTCATTACCTGCAGATCTTACATGTTTTCAGCATGCTATTGTCTAATTCACCAATAATATAACCAGTCATAATTTGCACTGCTAATAGCTGAGCCAACGAGTTAGTAATTATTTTTGTTGCATATTGTAACCAATATATTGCCCAGATCTTTCAGTGATTTTTTAATTAAAAATGATTCCTTAAACTTTTCACGACAAAAGTGATAGAAATAAATTTCAAGCAACCCACTTTATATGCACATTTGTTGATACATATGTGTTGTTTTGCCTTACAGTTTAGTAAGCATTCGTCCCAACAGGATATTATCAGGGATTTATAAAAGAAATTTGATTTTTAAGATCAAATACTCTGGGAAGTCTCAAAAGTTCACCATAGCATCATATCTGTATTCTAACACAAATGCTTAGAACACTAAATTTTAGCAAGCTCTATAAAATGCAAAGTTGCAGCAAATTTTGGCGAGGCCTTAAGTGTTGACATGGAAAGCAGATGTTCACAATTAGAGGATGGAATGCCTCGATTATGAGCTTCATCCATTTTGAAGTAAAGTAGGAAAAAATGGCTTATTAGATGGGCGTGCAAAACCAGAACTTTTTGAAATTTGCTTGTTCAAAAGCAGTGTTGCATGACTGATGGATGTATACCTGGAAATGCCCTCCTTTGATTGAATATTTGGTTTTCAGTGTTACTTTATTATAAGTAGTTTAGTTGTCTTTTTAGATATCTTAGCATGGAATGTGATACAGTATTTTCAAAATCTTTGAAACTGAAAAATAACTACTGAAATATTTTTACTTTCATATTTTAAAACTGGCAAAATGTTATGTGTTATATTGGATTCAGATTTTCATTACTACTTTAATTGTTTAACAAACCCTGAAACATGGTGTTTTATGATTATGATGATTATAAGTGATTTAATTAATCAAACTATGATACCCCTTTAAACTTTTCTGCCTTTATATTTATTCATTAATCCCAGCTGTGTATTTTCTGTCCTGGCCTTGCTGAGTTATCAGAGCAGAAATAATGTCCAGGCTTCTATCTCTAAATTCAGCACATGTGCAAACATAAATAAACCCATTACATTTGGAAGTCATTAAATTAATTGCTAAATAATGGCAGAAAGGAAGGAACAGCAGCATCAACCATTCCTTGTAACTTTACAAATTCACCTAACCTACATCCAGAATTAACATTTCTCTATATGTTTGTTCTAAACTATATTTTTTAAAATATTTTATTTGCTTTTTTAAAAAAAAATTAAATATTACTTCATGGAAAATAAATGGCAGATTTGGAGAATATAAGGAATCTAAAATAAAAAAAATAAACCACCATTTTATAGGTTTCATTTTTTGCTTTCTACAAAAGTCCATGTTTTCTTTCATCCTGATTCTTTGAGATCACTTTGTGATCTTTCTACCTCATATTTAATTCTGTCTTCATATCCATATATTGACTTTATTTATTTGCTATCAAGCAACTATTGCTGCCACCCGGTACTAGTTATGTCCCAAAGCAGCTCTTTGACATTAAAATATTTACACTAATTTTCTTGAGTGATCACTGTAAATCTTTTCTGATTCTCTCAGAGTATTTGTGCTTCAGCATTCCCAATGTTAAAGGCATTTTCCTAATTTCTTGATTTGCAGTCTGTGATTGTGCTCACTTTCTTGAGTTATTTGCATTGCATGTGTGTGGTTTTCTGATTTCTAATTAAAGTTCAATTCTCATTTGGAATTTTTATTATCTATAGGAGAGAATGGATGATATTATTTTGTTGTCACATGCACAAACAGAAATCCTAGAGCCAAATCTGGCCTTTCAAAGCCTTGTGAGTAATTCCCGAGGTCCTTCAAAAGTTGCCACCAAATTATTATTTCTAATGTAACACAAAGGGGAGGAATCATACTGTATTCATAATCAATCTGATCATATTTCAATGTTCAATTAATTTTTAAGACAGTTTGCTTTTTGCTGTGACCCATTCCTTTTTTTGGAATGCAGTCGGTGACTCTGCATGAAATGGAAGGACATAGGATTTCTCATCTTAGATCTAGCTAAGTATAGAAAGTTTGAATTTCAGGAAATTCTTGATGTGATCAGATTATACAAACAGAATGTATTGCATTCTTTAGAAAAGAAAGTCCTAATCTGATATCATGCTATCACTCAGAGGCTTCTTGTAGCTTGTTATAAAGTTGGAAGGGTGGTTTGTAGCTCTGCAGAGAAGAAGAAAAAATCCTATTTTTATTGTGTGGTTTAGTTTGATGTATTTCACACTGCCAATAACAGCATACATCATCCCTTCTATGTTTTCTGGAGAAAAGCCTACATTATACTCACTGCAATTAGTTTTTAGGAGACTGAGAGAGCAGTCATAGCTATTTTTCTTCTAATTAAAAATATGAATAAGTAACACACTGTTCACAAAATGCAAAATCAAGTGCAAGTGCATAATGCAATCAGAAGGCTATGTGATAACAGCAGCCCTCTTAGTCAACTCTCCAGCAAGGGAAGAATCTTTACATTCTCTGAGTAAAACTGTGCTATATATTTTCTTGGCTGTGTGAGTGAAATGCAATAATACTTTTAGGATATTTTTATCATAATGCCCTTTACAGTATAACATTCAATATTTGATTGACAGACTGTACCTATTTTAAATATTTGTCTGGTTGGCTGACTGGTTGGTTACTTTAAGTGCATCATTTCCCAATGTTGTGCTAGCTGTTGTGATGTCTGCATCAGCCTGGGGGAAACACATTTGGCATTATGTCACAGTTGATATAGATATTCAAGTGGGATTGGAATGATGTATTTCTGAAAGGGTGATTTAAGTCAGATCTGTCAAGAAAATTTAATATCTTCTGAAAAAAAGGCAATCTGGATTTGAATGACTCCAGTGTTGCTTATTGTTTGCTTATTACTGCAAAAATACTTGATATTCCCCAGAATGCTTTAATTGTCTCTTTTGAAAAACAGCTATAAGCCTGGTCAGAAGGACGATCAGTGAAGGAGACAATTAAGCTTAATCCAGTATCCTGAAGCGCCATTAATGGGAAAGTTCATTCTGCCTGCATTTTATGCACATTTAGCAGGACTAAAGAAAGTCATTATCTTATGATGGGGAATCCATGTATAATGGACTAATATATCTCTGTTAATTCAATATTTAGAAGCACTTGCAGTTCTTAACTATGGCAGTTAAGTTTTTTCATTGCAATGAAGAGGAAAAAGCTGTACCCAAAATGCATATTCATTTTGTCAACCTGCATTTATACTTGCATATAAAATTATGTATTGTATCAAATGATTGCTTAAAGAGTCTTTGATGAGCTATAATAAATTCCAAAAAGATAAACTTGTTTCAGTCTAATTTTCACTATATTGACAATAACTGTTGAGTTGTGCCTTAGTACTAATTCATTATATTAGCCTTGTTTAATTTACTGTTAAGACAAGGTTCATATAAAATAAAAAGATACCGTTCTACATATAGGATATTGGATTTTAATTATCTTTCTTATAAAATATAAATTAACATGGTTAGTAGTTAACTTGAGGTCTAATTAACTTGTTTCAGCTATCTTGTCAGATGTTTACAGTGCAGATAAATATGTTACAAAGTATTAATAAGAATGTGATTATGCAATTTTTGTCATTTAGTTATATTTAAAAAGTTGGTTACACTTTCAGATGAATATCAAAATCAGTTCAGTAAAACTTATTTAGCAAGTCATCTGATCATTAATTCATGAAATAAGATGCACTCATTCCCTATTAACTATTAATTGCTTTTTAATTTAATGTCCACTTGGCATTCATTTTTCATTTCATATAAGATAATTGTAATTGTTGTCCAAAACCATTCAAACAAAAAAAAAGTCTTAGGTATAAAAAGTAATTAGTTGTATTTGCTTCTCATATGATGATAGCAATCTCCACTCTATCTGTGTTTCAGTGAATGTAAGTAGAAGGGAGAAAGTAAAAAGGAGGCAAATAATAACAAATCTGGCCTAAGAATATCTTAATATGCTACAAGACCAACAGAATGTGAGTAACACAATGCTCATTAGCACCGATGTGCCTCAAGATATTGTTCTGTGCCGACCAGAATCCCCATTCCATCTGACTTTTAAAATTTGAATTTAAGAAAGGAAAAAGAACTGGGTACACCAGACTCTAAGATCATGTATCCTTGTAGCAATACCTTTGAGCCCCGAAAAGTCTCACTGGGATGTACAGAGAGTACATCTGCACACTTGGCATCATGGTGCTTTGAGCCACAGAGGCATTTTATATATACTATATATATATACACACACACATAACACACACACACACACACACACACACACATGTTTATACTGTACATATACACTTCTATGTCCCAATATTAGTGATCTTGGCCTGTTTATTCCCCAGCATAAGTTCTCTTGAACAAAATTTTATTTATGAAGTGTGGGAAATTATTACCCATTGGGCATATTCTGTACATTGTGGCATTCTTCTTGAGCAACAACATGCTGTTTCCACGGTAGTCCTATGAAATTACTTCTTTCTCCAGAGATCAGAGTTCTTAGAGTATATCATTTTAATTTTGAAATAAATGAACAAAGGTCTTTAATGCAAGTAAACATTTAACAATTACTATTCATGAGATATTGATAAAAGGAAAGTTCACTCTTCATATCTACAAAAGAAATTCTGCTGGATAACTAGAGAAATCAACCATACTATTAAAGAATTAATTTAATATAGTCTCCCTCAATTGATAGTTCCTTAGTAACAGAGAATTTGCATTGTGTCCTTTCCACCCAGTTTCGTGATTAATATGCATCATTAATCATTAAAATAAAAATTGAGCTTATTATTTTCATGCACAGTGAGACATGTGATTTTTTTTTTTTGCATTATCTCAGCATTATTTAATATGAACTAGGAAGCAAATACTGTTTTTTTTCACATGTATTCATATTTATAGGATTCCTTAAAGACCAGCTGGTGTATGTGTTTACCATTAAAATAATCGATAAAACTAATGATCATTTTACATCATGTGACCCAAGGGTGGAACAGAATCTTAGTTAAATGATGATGTTCAAAAATGTTGTCACTGCAACAGCAGATAGTCTCTTGAAATGTTTACTTTCCTGATGAAATTGTACCTGGGTGCAGCTATTGTTCTTCTTGCTCTTTCTGTTGCTCATCACTCCTATTATAAAATACACAAAACCATTTTATACATCATTAACATTCCTTCTTTGGCCCAATTTTTTTTTTTTTTAATACTGCAAAGGGACTAGAAGTTTTCATAGATGCTTGTTGACAATGATTTTAATTAAAATGAAGTATCCTCCACTCAGGGTCATTAATTTGCTGATTACTTTTGAACTTATGCATTTGTAAGTCTGCTTTCATTAATTTAATTTGCATATAGGCATGTCAAAATCTTCAGCATTACTTGAAGGATTTACTTCCTATGGAGAGTTATACTAAGAACTATACGAACATCCAAAACTACAAAATTAATGTGAGAGACAGTGCACTGGTTATGGGCTGAATTGGAATGATGAAAGCCCAGATACAAATCCCCATTTGATCTTGGAACTCAGCAAATAACTTCGGATAGTCACCCCAGCTTATCATATAAAGTTGCTGAAATAATAAAATGAAAGATAGTTATCTGTGTATTTTTTGCATTATCATTGGAAAGGCATGATAGTAAATTTCTAAATAGTATATTTTTAAATAAATATAGAAAACAAATATTATTCAATGACTTTATAAATATTTTTTGTAATATATTTTATTGATTTTTTAAAAAACATAAATCACTTAATAATTGGTGAACAGTGTGTTGTCTGGGTTACATTTGTAAAACAATCACTAACAGTTGATTTCTGTAATCCAAAATATCCTGTTTTGCAAACATTGAGTTAATACAATTCTTATTGTTTTCATAGATAACAATTAAATATATATTTTTCCCAATAGTCCTAAAAATAATAATCACATCAATATAATACTTCTTTTCTATCCAATCATTCTGGTTGCCTTAACATAGATCCTGTTACAGTCCTTATTTAAATTTGTTTCTCCCACCAAATTATAGATATTCTTACTGGTTAAGATTTTCTCAAAAATTAATTACATTTAAGAATTTAACTCTATTTTTCCTTATGAACCATCTCACACTTTTACATTTCTTAAGAAATAGATAAAATAATAGCAAGAAAGAAAGAAAAGCAAGAGTAAAGAAGCATAAAAAATAACATATTACTTAAAGTATATATCCCTTCTAAGTTAATATGTATTTATTTCCTAAATTTCTTATTCTTTTTAACCATAATTAAAAATATGTTTAATCTTTAAACATTCAGTTTAATACATCTAGTCATCTAGTCCTTTAACTCTTATTCAAAATATTTTATCCATTATAATTTTCTTAAATTCAGTCACATTTAAATATCTAAAATATTTCCTTTATCTGTTTCAACTTTTTTATATTACTCATATCAAGAAAGAGAACAAAAAGGGAAAAAAGCATACTATATTATATTTAGAGAATTCATCCCTCTTAAAGTGACATTTGTTGTTAGTTGAGAAGTCGTGTCCGACCATCGCGACCCCAGGACAACGTTCCTCCAGGCCTTCCTGTCCTCTACCATCTTCTGGAGTCCATTTAAGCTCATGCCTACTGCTTCAGTGACTCCATCCAGCCACCTCATTCTCTGTCGTCCCTTTCTTCTATTGCCCTCAATCTTTCCCAGCATTAGGCTCTTCTCCAGTGAGTCCTTCCTTCTCATTAGGTGGTCAAAGTACTTGAGTTTCAACTTCAGGATCTGGCCTTCTAAAGAGCAGTCAGGGTTGATCTCCTCTAAGACTGACTGGTTTGATTGCCTTGCAGTCCAGGGGATTCGCAGGAGTCTTCTTCAGCACCATCTTTTGCGCTCAGCCTTTCTTATGGTCCAACTTTCACAGCCACAGGGAAAACCATGGCAACAGGGAAAACCATGGCCTTGACTATACAAACTTTTGTTGACAGGGTGATGTCTCTGCTTTTTAGTATGCTGTCTAGATTTGCCATAGTTTTCCTCCCCAGGAGCAAGTGTCTTTTAATTTCTTGGCTGCAGTCCCCATCTGTCGTGATCTTGGAGCCCAGGAAGATAAAATCTGTCACTCCATTTCTTTCCCATCTATTTGCCAGGAATTGAGAGGAACGGCTCCCATGATCTTGGTTTTCTTAATATTGAGTTTCAAGCCAACTTTTGCCCTTTCCTTCTTCACCCGCATCAAGAGGCTCTTTAGTTCCTCTTCACTTTCTGCCATTAGAGTGGCTGCGACCTTCTGGATGGGCATGGAGGGAGTGGGTGTGGCCTACTGGGTGGGCATGCCCAGCTCTACATTGTTCGCATCAATGGTGCCTGTGGGGACCTGGGCAGGAGTGGGACAGATCTAACAATCTCTGGCAGAAGGGGGTGGGACTAGGGCAAGTGCCAAGGCATGGTTTACTGGAGGAGTCTCACTGTTCCTCTCAGGCCATGGGGGGGGGGCTGGATGGTGGTGCAGGCTGCCCGGAGTCCTGGGCAGCAGAGATCAAATGCCCAGCCTGGCCTTTGAGCACCCATGGCACCAAGCCCAGCTCTACCCCCAAGAGGAAGCCCAACTGCACTTACCTTCTCCTCAAGGCTGCTGCTGCTGTGCTTGCTCTCCTTAGCCAGGTTGTTCATGATGGGTACCAGGGCAAAGTCAGAGGGAGGCCCATTCCCTCTCCATGGGAGGAGACCCAGTTTTGTATCCAAAGCTTCCTTAGCAATAGGATGGGAGACCCCCAGATAGGCCAGGAGGAGAGGGCAAGGGGATGGCGAAGGGGCAGCAGGGCAGGACTAAGGCAGGACTTCCTTCAGAAACTCCCTCTCCTTTCCTTATTTCCTTATTTCCTTCCTTCCTTCCTAAGTATAGAGTGGTGGGAAAATATTTGAGATGAGGGAGGGAGGAAAAACAGACAAGAAACGCAGCTGGGGAGGTGTCACCCTTTGTGAGCAATGAAGAAATGCACCATTGCCTGGAAGTGGCCAGCACATCGCCCTCACCTACTTCACTTATCTGGCTTGGTGGAATCTGGGAGAGGGAATGCCATGAGAGTGTGAAAGTCAATGTTACCTGTGCAATGCCGCCCAGCCTCCAGCCTACCCAGTTTCGGCAGACAGCGAGGCTATCTCCTCACAGCACCGAGAGATTGAGCCAGATGGCAAGAATCCAAAAACAAGCGCGACACCGCCCAGCCCCCAGTCTGCCCAGTCTCGGCAGGCAGTGGGGCACTCTCCTCACAGTGCCAAGAGGTTGAGCCAGACAGTGTGAAGCTCATCAGTTTTGCACTTTGCTGCCTGCTGAAACTGGGCAGGCTGGGGGCTAGGCAACATTGCACTTCTCATCAGATTTGCACCACCCGGCTCAGCCTCTTGGCAGTGAGGAGAGTGCCCCACTGCCTGCCAAACCCCCTCCCCCAGAGCCGGATATGTGAAGTAGGCCAGGGCCATTTGCTGGCCACTTCCAGGCGATGGTGCATTTCTTCATTCCTCACAAAGGGTGATACCTCCCCAGCATGCACCCAGGGGATGGGGCCAATGCGGCAAGGGCTGGTTCCTCACTGTTTCCAGACGGCCATATGGAGCTAAGACTGAATGCATTTCAACATAGATGGCCACCATAAAATTGTACATTGGCTCCCAGCCAGCCAGCCTGGGCCAGGGCCAAGGCAGAGGGGGCTGTTCCCTCACTGTTTCCAGGATGGCTTCACGGGCCACATGAAATCACTTCGCGGGCTGCATCAGGCCCCCGGGCCTTGTGTTTGACCTGTCTGATTTATATTTTAAAACTTTTTTGGGATTTCTTTGTGGTTTAAAGTCATTGTTGTTTGAATTAGTTGCAGTATACTATATATCTCCTCCTGTGATGTATTTATGTTTTCTTGATATGTTCTTTCTACATATCTCTGATCCATGATAGCCAAGAATTTGAGTTTTCCTCTTCCTTCCTTTTCTCTGTAAATAGCTTTAGAGTCCCAGTTAGATAGATATTTGTAATCCAAATAGTTTTTCCTGAAATTTATAATTCTCTTTTTGTCTGCAACCCAGATTATTGTCTTTTTTGTCACAGCTGTTCTTTGTTGTTAAAGCTTTGAAGGTCACAGACATAGATCAGCTTTTCCTAGATTTTGCCAAGTCTTATATTAAAATCATAGCTGTCATAGTCTTCATCTGCCAGTAGGTGTCAGCAACTATTTGTTTTTCAATTTCCAAAATGAACAATTATCTCTGAAATGAGAGTCTTAACCATTAAAACAATTTAAGATTTATCCAGATTTAAGTTTTGAGTTTCAGGTTTTTTGAAAGCTTCACACAACCCTAATTAATAATGTTGACGCTGTATACTATAACTTGGTTTCTGAAAAAGAAAACTATGTCTGCAATATTGCATCCAAATATTATTTAACAAAATGCATAATAAGTACTAAATGGCACAGTTTCCATTTCTGCTTGATTCCTTTAGTATATTGATGTATTTACAAAAAAGAGCATAAGCAAAACTAGTTCAACTGTGATAGGAAATCAAAGACCACTTTCTCTGAAAACCCAGAGGTGAAAAATCTAGATTTTTTAAAAAAAATCCATCTAGTTTTCAAAGCATATTCTCTTGAGACAGAAAATCTATATATAGTCATTTGGGTCAAGTAAAGCCAGGAGTAAAAGGACAAAGTCAGATGACTTTCAGTGCAAAGTAGAAAAGGAAACAGCAGGCTCCATCTGAAACAATGAATCCGACTTCCGGTTCCGGATCGCGGCGCCTCTAGCCGCACGGGGAGACTTCTCTCCTTGTCCGTCGGTAGACCCCAACGGGGATCAAAAGTTGCGCCTGGAGGGCACGACCACTCTCGACAAGGCTACACTCGGCTGCAGAGGAGCGGCAGCTCCTCTAGCTGTCCGAGCTGACTCCGAGGGCCGACGGAGCAGAAGACCGGCCAAAATGGCCGTTCACCCAGCCGCACCAACCGCAAGTCACAAGAACATCTAAGCATGAGAAACCACCATGGTGAATCTGGGTGAGACTTTTTCCCTCCCTCACTATCCTGATTTTTCCTGTAAGAGTTTTTATTTTCCTTTTATTAAGAAAGCGGCAGCTGCTTATATGTGGAAAGAAGAACCAAAAAGAAATTGGATTAATTTTTGTGTACTATTTTACTATTTGACTGCTTTGGGTGAATTTCAGGAGAAAAAAAAGGAAAAAGACACATTGCTACTTTCCTTTTTTAATCTGATAATGTAGAAGATAGTTTTTGAAAGAGAGAGAGAAAACTTTCCTTTTCCATTCTTTTTTTAACTTTCTCTAACTTGATTAACTTGGGGGGAAGGAAAGAAAGAAGAAAGACTCTATAACCCACTGAGGACATCTGGTGGTGGAAAAGCAAAATTTCAATTGTATTTCTCCCGTTATTTGGAAAAATAACTGGACAGCTGGGTGGTGAAGCTGGCTATTAGACCTTTGGAGGCGGAGATTTGTGGATTTTCCTTAAGTAGTCTCTAATAAAGGAATAGGCAAAGCTACCACCAAAATGGCTGAAAGTTATCCCCGTCTTGACTATGATTCAATACTGGAAAAATACTAGAAATCAGAGAGGAGTTTAGAACTTATTGGAAATCTCATTTTGATCCTTTAATAACGAATCAAGCCATGGAACAAGGAACAACAGAAGATGAACAGAATAATTCTGAATAGATCTATTTACAATTTAAAGAGACAGAGACATTATTTTCACAACCTAATCGTGAATCTGCATTAAGAGGAAATGTGGAAACTACGGAATCAACTAATGCTATGTGTTATCTACAATTGTCTGAACAAATCTATTTACAATTTAAAGAGACAGAGATATTATTTCTACAATCTAATGATGAATCTGCATTAAGAGAAAATGTGGAAACCATTGAATCATCTAATGACATGCGATACCTACAACTGATGGACAATTTTGATAATCAAAAAATAGCTGTAACTGACTCAATTCAATTACCAAAAATAACAAAGATTGACACCCTGACACAACTTTTTGGAGATTATAATAAAGAGGAAAAAGAAAAAAAAATTGAATTTGAATTTGTTAGGAAGCCTTGTAATCAAATTTTGAGATTTGAGAATCGAAAAGCCTTATTATGGGAACCAAATTGGCATAGAAAGAAAGCTAGAGTCAGGTTCAAGTGTGATACAAAATGTTACTTGACGGGTTAAAAAGGCTTAGAAATTATCTTTGATTTAATGTTGTATGAAGGATGTAAATTTATTGTTACTATGGTTGATAATTGTTAGAGGGAGTCAATCTTGCTAGAGGAAAAAAAGATTTTATAGAAGTAGGCTGAGGAAATGATTGAATATATCTAGTTAAAAAAAGGAAAAAAGAAAGAGAATATGTCTGATTTAATTAGGAATGAAAGAGGAGAATTATTTGATATTATAATCAACAAATATTTGAAAATATAAACTTTTTCGAGGTCTTAAAAAGTATTTGTTTAGATTTATATTATTATTTTAAATATGATAACTATGTTGTAAAAGAGAAAGAGAAAGAGTTATTTGTGATAAAGGGGGAAAAAAGAAAAAGAAAAAAATTGTCTCAATGAATGATTGTGTATTAAGATTACCTGAAATCACAACTATATTCTTATTAAATGTACTTGGAGTATGATGACTGTAAGGAGTTTAGCCTAAAAACAGGATATAGATCATATTTGCATGTGTTTGATGACTTTTGTAATTGTATAAACTTTAATAAGCAATATTATATTTAATTTGAGCTTCATTTATATGAATTTGTTGCTAAATGAGATATCCCGATCACTATGCTGTGTTTTAAGCTTTGGGAAATTTGGAGAGAGGAGTTGCTCAGACATTACTCCTGGACTACATCTGAAGAGGGATGAGAGGGAAGAGAGTGAAAGAGGGGAGAAGGAAGTAGGAAGGTTGGAGGAGAAGAGGAGAGAAAGGGAAGAGAGGGGTGGAGGAAGAGGGAAGTAGGAAGAGAAGAAAGGGAGAAAGAAGGTAGAGAAGAAAGAGGGTGGATGTGGTAGAGGGGGAAATGGGCGAGCAACCCCAAAAAGTTACATGTAGGTATTTATTTCATTTCATTTAAAGTATTGTATATATGAATGAAAAAGAATGTATGGTAACATCTTACAAATATCATGGTATATATATCGGGGAGAGTTTGGAATGAAATTGATAAAGTCTTAAAATAGGTTTAATAGAAATTTATGATAAAAATGGAATGTATTAAATTTATATGCCTTTGGTTTTTTTTGTTTTTTGTTCGTTTTGTTTTGCTTTGTGTGGGAGAGGGAAATAGAAAGATGAAAGTGAATGTATTAAGTTGAGTTGTTTATGTATGTTTTTATTCTGAAATTTTTGTTTACCCAATCACCACGGTGTGTTTTAAGCATTTATTGTTAAAATCATAAAATTAATAAAATATATTTACAAAAAAAATGAAACAATGAATCCAGCATAGAAGCCAATATAGAAGAAAGCTTGGACTTTTAAATCATGTTTCTTCAAATGTTCAGTCTGTTCCTCCACCCCAAAATAATTTAAATAATAGTTGAAAATAATTTCAACTATTATATAGCTGTTTGGTCTTTTTTATTTGGCCCTTGGTCAAATTCATATCTTTTATAAAGTAAATTAAATTATTTCTACTTCATCATTGTATTTAAACTATTTTTCTACTAGCAGTAAATGCTTCATTACCTATCCCAACCCATAGAAATGAAACGAGGGGGAATATAACTCAGAAACTCTGTTAAGGAAATTATATGCAAGAACTGTATATGTTTTAATCTGTGTCTTTTACAAAACTGAAATTTGCAGAAGTTATTTGAGCTATATTTAGTGCCTGTGAAGCCTGCAAGTCTAAACTGCAATAGGAAGAGGAAGAGAAAGAAGATGGTATGAAAAACTTCCACAGATTTTTAATCTCTCTGTATTGTGATATTCATTTACTGGTGCCTTCAAGTCAATTGTCCCAACTATTTTCTTGGAAACATTTTCAGAATTGTTTTGCCATTGCCTGCATCTTAGGGCTGAGAAGATGATTAACCCAAAAGTCACATAACTGGCTTTTCAGCTAAATTAGGACTAGAACTCATGGTCTCTCCTCATTTCTAGCCTGGTGTTTTTAATCAATACAATACACCTACTATTGATTAAATATTACTATTTCTTATTTTCGTTAAGGCCTTTGTTTTATAGAACTGCATGATTATAATACAGGATTTTCTTTTTAATTCACTATATTTTTGATTAAACAATCTGATTGTAATGGACTGTATGAATGACGTTGGCAAATAAGGAGAAGAGATGCTGCTTGGGAAACCATCATATAAGAGGCAGGGCCCAGTGGCTTAATGGTCAGAGAAATAAATTTAGGAAGGACCCACCCTAATGAATTAAACAGTTAAAAATAGTGATGGAAGTTTGTATTTTCAGACCTGCAAGATTCTGCAGGGAGTCCTACTGGGGGAGTGGTTAAAATGCAGTATTGCAGGCAAATTCTGTCCACAGCCTGGAGTTTGATCCTGACAGGGCTCAAGATTGACTCACCCTTCCATTGATAAAATGAGGACCCAGATTGTTGGGGATAATATGCAGATAATGATTCTATATCGTAAACTCCAAGAAAGTGCTGACAAAGTGCTATGGGACAGTTTATAAGCCTAAATGCTATTGCTACTGCTATTCTATTAATGCTGATTTACAATAAATTAGATCATCCAGTCATGTTTCCTATCTAGTTTACTGGAAGGGCTGACAATGGTTGATTAAAATATTATTCCATAGCTGATTATTTTAAAAATTACAATAAAATTTAAAACACAAAATTCATATATTGAACTAACATAGTTGATATCAATATGATAGAAATTTAAAAATATAAGCAAAATTACAGCAAGGCTAGCTGGGGAATTCTGGGAATAGATGTCCATACTCCTTTAAGCTGACAAGGTTGAGAAACACTGCTTTAAAAAATAGTATGTTTGTCAGTCTTATAACATTTAAGATACCGAGATAGTCCTCAAAATGTGGATTTTAATTTAGAACTCTAGAATGCTTCATTTTCATTGATAAAGAATGTAACAAATATGACTGAGTGATTATAGGAAGCCAAGCTTCATTATTTATTTTCGTGGAGATTTAGAGTCTTGACTTTGGAGGGTTTTTAGGGCAGCCAATCAAAAGAAAAAGCAGCCAATCTGTCTTTTATTCTTAATGTGTTTTTTTAGGAACAAAAAAAGCATCAATTGAAAAATGTGGGGAAAAAACTGGAAATATGCATTGAGGCCTATGAAACTTCATGAATTAGAAAGTGCAACTAATATAAGAGACATACAAATGTTATAGCCAAGAAATATTTCTTACATGTGTACAGAAATATATCTGCATTCCCCATATATTGATGTCCAATCTTATAAAACATCTTGATTTCTTTCTACCATATTTCTTCATCTCTCTCATATATTTTCATGAGTACGTATAATAGGGATTTCATCATTCCTATAATAAGCAACAGTATATATCCTGTTGGCTATGCAAGGGCATCTTCATTCCTATGACCACAGGAAAATAAAGATGCTAATAAGAGATCCCCAAATTCCAATAAATAAAAACTTTGTGTTCCAAAGCATAAATAAGCACAAGGCAGTCTGGCAATAACTCTGAAGGGATTCCTGTGAGGGCATGTCATGTCATTGTGTTTCTTTCCTAAATTCTTAACTGCATTCCAAGTTGTCTTTCTAGATAGTGAACTCATCCATCATGATTAGCATTCCAAACTCACAAGTCTAGTAAACCAGATTTGTTCTGTATCTTTCATGACAAAGACCAGTGCATGTAAGAAAAGAGTCATACATAAGATGCAGTAAGAAGAACTAATTCTATATTGGGCCATTAGATCCAATACGCTATTTATTTTTACAGATGTATAGTTTGTTCATCAAATTTTATTCTTCTCCTCATGTTATCATACATTAAATGTATCATTTTTTAAAATTATCTGGTATCTAATTCCAAGATATTTGAAATAGCAATTTATCAAGATCATTTAGCCATGCCAGTACTAGAGCTATAAAAATGTAGTATGAGTTAAAGTATAATTAAATTAAAAGGCAGTTGTTTTCTGGATTATTTTTATCACTGCTATGTTTGCTTATTTTCTCAAATAGTGAATGCACAAACATCTTAATGCAATAAATCAGGCTTTCTGAATAGTTCTGCTGGATATCTTACTGGTTTGTGGGGTTTTAGTGACTTTACAAAATCAAATGTGGAATATTAAGTAATTTAGTATTAAAATATTACTTTGAAATGTTATAATAGCCTTTTCCTGATATATTTTAGATATACTAAAACATACTTGCTTCCACAGCACATATATTAAAATTAGATGTGCTGGATTAATGCCCCAACCCACCATCTCCTTCCTGAGGATGATAAGAATTACAGTCCAACATCAGCCTGAAAGGCCCTGCTTGGGGAAGGCTGCATTAAATAAGGTTCATACTATTCGGAATTGATGTTAATTATATTGAGAATCCAATTTACAAAAGAAGATTTTTTAAAAAATAATTCTTCATACAATGATGATCGATTTTTAAATGGTGCCAAAACTAAAAGTATTATTCATTATTTTGCTTGTAATGCTCTGTATAGCTATCTGCTTTTCCTTGGGAAAGAGCTTTGTGAACAGTCCTGCCTAAATTGTCACCAGTCACACCAGATTAATTCATGAAAATCCCTTTCATAGCTACAAGGCATTGTTTCTATAATTTAAAAGTAGAAGCCATAGTTTTTTCTTTCTGAATAACACCAAATCTCTGAGTCTTTGCTTCAAAATACAATGCAGGATGATATTAGAAGCAACTAAGGATTAGGATATTCTGCTCTTATTGGTAGTTTATATCTGCTTTATAATCTGAAACTTTGCTTTTTTTCCCTGCTGAACAATCACTTTTCAGCCAATAAAACCAAAAGTCTTACAGAAGGTGTTTTAGTGTGGCTTGCTTAAAGACAAGTATGTCAGCCACTGAAGAGTAAATTCAGTTGTAGTCTCACTTATACACAACTAATTTCACTCAATCTATCTGGTCATGGTTTTAGAAACAACTAAACACAATCAATTAACTCTTCTTCCCTGCCTTGTTATATTTTTGTTATGTTCTGTCAAGTCCTAGTTGTCATTTGGTGATGTATAGATAAATCTGCCCAGCTTCTTATCACATTATACAATTCTTGCAGGTGTATTCTTGTAGCTTCCAAAACTTTGTCTAGCCGCCTCACATACATTCAAACATCATTTCCTGAAGTACTAAACTTGGTTGCCCAAGAAAAGTGAATGAGCTTTCCTCAGGACCATAGTTCAAATGAATACAAGTAATACAAGTAATCCTTGCTTACCAACTGTCTATCAAATCAAAGTTATGACAATTTTTTAAAAAAAACCTAGCTTATATTTACAACCATTGTAGAGTCCCACAGTTATAATATTGCCATTTGTGTACATTACAAATGGCTTACAACAAGCAAGCTGATAGAAAATATAGAAGTAAAATTTTAAGTCATAGTCATGTGATATTTTACTTAATTTTTGTTGTTCAGTCACTAAGCCATGTCAAACACTTCACAATCCCCAGACTACTGTGAGTGCTTTCTGTAATCCACTGGCTGCCAGAGTCTGCCCAAATCTATGCCCACAGCTATGCATCTCATCCTCTGCCATTCCCTTTTCCTTTTGCCTTCAATCTTTCCCAATATCAGTGTCTTTTCCAATGAGTCCTCTCTTTTCATTTTATAGCCAAAGTATTTCAGATTCAGATTCAATATCTGTCCTTCTAAGAACAGTCAGCGTTGGTTTCCTTTAGGATTGACTACTTGATCTCCTTGAGTCCAACACCACAATTCAAAAGCATCAATTCTTCAGTGCTCAGCCTTTCTTATGGTCCAACTCTTATAGTCACAAGTCACTACTGGGAAAATTCTAGCTTTGAATATATGGACCTTTGTTGGCAAGATGATGTCTCCACTTTTTAGTATGCTGTCTAGGTTTGTTATAGCTTTCCTCCCAAGGAGCAAGAATCTTTTAATTTCATCACTACAATTGCTATCTGCAATGATTTTGGAGTCCAAGAAAATAAAATCTGATTCTGTTTTCATTTCTTCCTCTTCTATTTGCCAGGAAGTGATGGGACTGGATGCTTTAATCATAGTTTTTTTAATCATAGTTTTTTTAACTGAGTTTCAGGCCAACTTTTGCACTCTTCTCTTTCACTCTCATCAAGAGGCTCTTTAATTCCTCTTCACTTTTTGCCATTAGATTCACTTAATTACCATGACACTTAATTGCAGAATTGCTGCTAAGAGAGGGTTCCTGCAACTCTCTCCCCACTTTAGCAGAATCCATGTAGCACATCCATGCATCTTAAAAAGAAGGATAATGAGACAATTCTCACTTTTTCTTAATTGATATTTTACTATTTTCAGAAATTTATTATTTGCATACCTATTGCTCAAAAAAAAAAATCAACCACATGGAAAAAGCAACTGAAAAAGGACAGTCTCTCCATTCAGAATTAATTGCCAAATCCTGATAACGCTTCCAGAAGTCTTCCCCTGGAGCCATGAATCTCACCCAAAGATGAAAAGTAAGTCCCATCTTGCACACCTGTCATATGGGACTACAGAAAATTACTGCCGTTTCTGACAGCAGAGATAGGGCAAACAGGCAAACAGAAATTCTAAGCTATGCTGGTTATTCTGTGATTATCATGGCATCCCCTTAGAATAGAAGAAAAGTAAGGTTCATCCTAGAGTTCAATATAATTTATTTCCATATCATTAATAATCAAAGATATATCTTGTTATAAAACCCAATATTTTAATGCACTCCTTTAGTTTCCCATTGAAATTTCAGCAGCGTGAAGTTGTGCTTTCATTAATTTGCTATGTACTGAATTTCAATGATAGGATCTATAGAGAGGCAAAAAAACAAAAGGGGCAGCTGTGTGCAGTCTAAAAGCTATGGGTTGTCCATCCCTACATTAGATATTCTGTATATAGTGTGTTTTAAATTCCCTGAAAATTTAGTGATGTCAGTATCAATGTAGATAAAGAGAATTATGAGTAATTTGGAATGACAGATGAGGCCTTGGCCTGTAGAGAGAATCAAAAGCATATCATTGGAATATGTCAGGGGTATATGAAACTTGGAATACATTTTCTGTGAAGGCGTGATCACTATGTGTGGTTAAATTTGCCAGATACAGTCAGTATAGAGCACACACAAGCACCTAGCTTTAAGCTATTTCATCTTGTGGGAAGTTTTTTTTATAAGAGATAATCTGACTCCATAATTGCAGAAATTAAGTCTCAGTTACAAATTTCTTTTATCGTAGGCCATTTCTGCTTTTCATCGTAAGGTTTCTCTGATGATCTGATGTTGGTTTTGGAAAAAAAATTAAAGGAATTTGAAACATTAATGGTAAAACTAAAAGAATGCATTAACAGGTATTAACATCAACAAACAAAAACAAAGATGGTAATAAAACATGAAAACAGATGATCAAACAAAACTGATGAATGTAAGAGGTTTGAAGATTGAGAAGATAGAGAACTTATGAATTATATGTTATTTCAAAATAACTATGTTAAGATGTGCATTAGAGTTAAAAAGATATATTAAGATGGGAGAAGCTACAATTGTCATTGCTAAGAAAAAAATCTGATTAAAATAAATGTCCTGCCTAGTATGATGTTTTTGTTTCAGAAAATACTTGCTTGGCAGCTGATGCATTTAAACGGTGGCAAAAGAATACAAAAGGAAATGGAATTATGTATAATAACATGTAATTGCTTAAATTTATAGCAATAGGTAGGGCTTTTTAGTCATAGAACACCTTTTTGGGATGGAACATTGTAGGGTAGGCAAGGCGAGTTGTATGACATGTGTGAGTTCCAGCACCTTTTTTTTTTTTACAACAAAAACACTGGCAATAGGAATAGCACTTAGACTTATATACCACTCCATAGTGCTTTACAGCACTCTCTAGGCAGTTTACTGGAATTTGAAAGAGAAGAACAAATAAAATAATGAATGATAAAGTGGGCTAATAAATTTGGTTTAATATAGATTTGGAACAATAGAAAAATAAATGATTTAAAGGGTTGAAATTTGTATTTTGTTATAATTTTAAATAGATTTTTATAAAATGATGTAGCATTGACATATGTCAACAGAAATTGTCTAGAATGTGTTTAACTTCAAATTCATGTAAGAAATGAGAACAAGAAGAAACATTTTATTATGCTTACTGGACATGTAAAAAAGCTGGAAAACATTGAATTTAAATAAATACACTGATTAAGAGGATTTTAAAGATTAATACACAGTTGAGATCAGAGGTCTTTATTTAGGGACTGATGAACACAAGGTTGGGAAAAAAGTCATGGAACTTTGTTTTTGTATATGATAATTGCAGTGGAATTATTATACGCTCAAAAATGGAAAATTTAGCAATACCCAAAAAGGAAAAATTGTGGTAAAGATGATGGAACTCACCAAGATGGCAAAATTAACTTTTTTGATTAGAGAAAAGTCATCTACATGTATTACTGACTGGAACTCCCTTATGGACGTTTGTGGAAAACAGAAAAAAAATGAACTTATAATTTATGGTTTTTGTGATTTCGAAGAGACACATAATGTAATTTTAAACAAAGAAATAAATTTATATTGCATTTATAACTGCTCTAAATAAATTATTTATACTTCTTTATACCTTCTTTCTTTTTTATTTTTCTTTAACTTTTAACATTTCTTGCTTTTAACTTTTTCTTTCATATCCATTTTTTTCCTCCTTACTTTGTATAAGTTTTGTATTAGTTTTGATCTTTTTTTCTAAATCTATAAATAAATAAATCTTCTTCCTGTTGCATTTTATAAATTTTGGGCATAAGAGATTCCCTATTCCAGTCCTCATTATATTTTCTATCAATTTTTCACAACTGTCTTTCCCTGAAGTCTTTTTATGTGTCTGAGACTCATGTAACTTCTTTTAATTTCCACAATATATTTATTTTAAACATTTGTATAGCCAACCATTTCATACTGCACTGTGGACAGTCCACAATCAATAGTTAAAACAGTAACTATATAAAATAAAAAATATTAAAACCACAAATATTAGAACTCGGTACCATATAAAATTGAAATTGAATTGAAGATATTCAAATAGAAATTCATAAAATTATTGTGTTATTCTTTGTGGATTGAAATAATTATACTTAATATATATTATATAATATAATTATATATTATAAATAAAAGGTTTAAGTACACATTAGGCAAGACCTAGCTCAAAAATAGCAACTGTGAGAGGGACCTTGGAGTCCTAGTGGACGATCACTTGACTATGAGCCAACAGTGTGCAGCCACTGCCAAAAAAGCTAATACAGTCCTGGGTTGTATAAACAGAGGCATAGAATCAAGATCATGTGAAGTATTAGTACCGCTTTATTAAACTCTAGTAAGACCAGACCTAGAATAGTGCAACCAATTTTGGTCACCATATCACAAAAAAGATGTTGAGACTTTGGAAACAATTCAGAAAAGAGCAACTAAAATGATCAAAGGCCTAGAGATTAAAACATATGAAGAATGGCTGCAGGACTTGTGTTTTGCTAGTCTAAAGAAAAGAAGAAACATGGGTGACATGATAGCAATATTCTAGTATTTGAGGTGCTGCCACAAAGAAGAGGGCATCAAACTATTCTCCCAAGCATCAGAGGGCAAGACAAGAAACAATGGTTGGAAACTGACCAAAGAGAGAAGCAACCTGAATTAAGGAGAAACTTCCTAACAGTTAGGACAATTAACCAGTGGAACAGCTTGCCTTCAAAAATCATGGACACTCCATCATTGGGGATTTTTAAGAAGAGACTAGACAGTTGTCGACTCTACAAATGAGCATGGCTGCAGCCATTTTCCTTCTCATCCTAGGTTGCCACATAGGACGGAGGGAGAGAGGTTTCCCAGGTGTTTCACTAGTCAAAATAGTCGTATGCCCCGTGGGAACCAAGGTCATCGGCTGCTCCCAAGACTAGAAACTGGGCATTTCATAAAAAGCCTGCCAAATAATTATATTAGGAAACATAGTTGCTTACATAGCTTTTGTGGGTGGAGCATTTAACTTTGTATTGGGAAATTGTTGCTTGGGTAGCCAGACTTGGATTCACTCTTGACCGTGCCGATATTTTGTAACTAATAAACATGTTCTTTGAGGTTCTGCTTTATTCGTCTCTGTCAGAACCATGGCACAGTCACTTGTCTGAGATGGTATAGATTCTCCTACTTGAGCAGGAGTCTGGATAGAAGACCTCCAAGGTCCTTTCCAGCTCTATTCTATTCTACCTGAACAGGCTGAAATTAAGTCTCTGGCATGACTGGAATGAATTATACTTATTGTTGACCGGAGGGCCTTAATTAAAAACAGAATATTGGAAATGATAAGAATTTTCATGATTTAAAAAAAATCAGAAGGAAGAAAGGAAGGGAGGGAGGATCTCTCATGGAAGAATATACTGCATTTTCTGAATGAGGTTTCAGATGTAGCTTAGAAATCTTATTTTTTGTTTATTTGAGCAAGCTAATTAAAAAAAAAATCACCATATGCAGCAGCAAAGCCCATAAACAAATGTTGCCTCATTTCTAGTCCTCTTCTCTATAGCTATATTTGGGCTGTAACTGCATGCTTCAGTCAAATGCTGCTATTTTGGTCCTAGAACAATTTTCTGCCTCCTGCAAAGAAACACATTTGCTGTTTCAGTGAAAAGAAAATTGATACTTTAGTTGCTCCTTTAGTGTGAAAACTATTCCTTTTGATGCTATTCAGTTACTTATTCCATGGATCTTGATTTTTTTCCCAGTAGACTAATGCTTTAAAAAATTGTTACAGTATTTTCCCATCCTCAATATAAAATTATTTTAATCTTTCTTCAGCATCTACCCAGGATATTATTCTGAAACATTGAAATATTCATATATCCAGTAAGGTCAACTCTTTAGGTAAAGCTGAAAAATCAGGGGCCTTCCAAATATTTGAAGAATTATTGGTCAGATTACCTCAAGTTGCTGGAAATTGTAGGTTTAGCAAAGTTTGGAAAGATACTATATTCTTAGATATGTACTGCAACTGTTCTTACTATTAGTAAATTTTTCCTGATGTTAAACCAAAGCTATGCCTTATAATTTAAACCAATTGTTTCTTACGCACTCTTCTGGAATATCTATGAACTATACACTATAATTAATCCAAGCCAAAAGACCGCTTGTTATTGTCCTTCCTAAATTGCAACACATAGAATTGAATGTACTATTCTATAAGAAGTCTGATCAATAAAGAATGGAGAGAAGACAATTCTGAAGAAGCTTCTTGAATGAGAAGCGAAACATCTCTAAGCAAAAACAAAGAAAGTCCAGTTGCCTTTTGAAAAAGCACTTTTGGGAGAACCATGACTGAGAATCTCCATAGACATGAAGCAACTGTCCAATTCTAATTTAAAATAATAAAGCACAGTGCTTATGTTTTGGGGGGGGGGTGGAGACGGATCTCTGTGGTTCTTAAAGGAAAGATGTAGCTTAGAATATTTGAGAGCCAGTTTGATATGTCAGTTATGATGTTAGATTAGGAGTGGAGAGAGGTACAGAGGTCAGCAGAGCGATTTTGGCAATTATTTTTTCTAAGCCCTTGACTGAATAGTTGAAAATGCCAATCTGCCAACTCACACTGGATCAAATTTAATCTACATCTATTAAAACTCCCAGATTCAGTGCTATCACTAAGAACCAGTTGGAGCCAATTAAAATTTACAAATTCATATTCAGCACAGAGTTAAATCAGACAGATTTCAAATTGGTCTCAGATAAATTGTGATATTTTTTGCACACTTTTATAAATAATAACAAAATGTAGTTAATGGAGCACACAAACACAAAGACTCCTGTTTTCCACTGTTTTGTGTATGTATATACTCACATACACACACAACTTATAATTTTATTTAACTTATTCTATCCAAAATATAAACTTTAAATAGCAGTGATGCATGAAAGAAATTGCTGGACATTTATTACTCTTTAAAAAAGCAGCAGCACTGTAATTGACTTCAATAGGTTCTCCAATTTTATAAAATTGTCACAATAACTATGTGTGCAGACAGCTATGAATATATATTAGCAAGGTCATGATTGCCTGCAGTTTAAGTGCTACAGCAGGAATCAAAGAACAACATGCATGCAGAAAAGAGAACTGAAATAATAGGTCATTTGGTTCAAGTCTCTAGTGGTGAATTGCAGTTCAATTCAATGGCCCATTTTCTGTTTCTTCCTTCACTCTAAGTTTGTCTATGTCAAGAGTAATACACCCACAGAAAACATTCTGTAATTCAGTAATCTCACATCTGGAAGATGATCACAATTTCTGAGACAATGTTGTAACCTAACCAGATCAGCACTATTTTTTTTTTACCAGTAAGCTGCAAAGTCTTCAAAGCCTATGTGACTTTTAAAAACCTAATTCAATTAGACTAATAGTAATTTACAAACACCATTTCCTAATAACTTCAACAGATGATATGAATGTGCAGTACCTATACTCTGAAGCTAGCCCCCTAAATTGATAAGAAAGTTGATAAGAAAAAGGCAGAATCAGTTACTCCAGGGGTGTCTAACTCGCAATGTCACATGACGTGTTGTGACATATTGCAACTTTTTTTCCATTGCTGGCAATGGGGTGGGCACTGTTTCCCATGGGCCAGCAGTTTGACACCCCTGAGTTACTCAGTTCCTCCTTTGTGGAATTCGAATGAAATATTACATCATAAGGATAATTAGCTTGAAAAGCCAGGCATAACACTTATCAAACGTAAGCTAGAGCTCCTCTTAAAATTACCATCAAACTGAAGTTTTTAATGTTTTGGAACAACAATGACAATAAATACATAAAAAGTAATCTTAATTTTTATAACAGGTTAATTAATTGAATCAAACATAAATCACATTCGGAATTGGCTTTGCTCCAGCTTCTTTTTTGATTGCAGCCCCTGATATAAATGCAACCTTCTATCAAAAGAACATAAAGTATGTTTTTGATTAGAAAACTAAGGCCACCATTTGACTTTCCTAAAACAGGATCTGCAGTAATTATAATACCTTATACATGAACTACCTAACATTTACCCCTTACAGCAGAACAAGTTATTCAGGAGTTGTATCATTTCTTCACTTATGCCTCCAGGCCACAACTCTTGGTGAACGAAATAGGTCTTTCAAGTGGAATTCTTTATCTCTCCTATCTTGATTCCACTCCCTGAGTGACAAGACAAGACAGATTCATCCACCTAGCAATTACAAATTTATTTCAGAATATATCAATATTCTTACCTGTGCAGCCATGACTGAAGGCAAATGTTGAGGGGATCTTGGCTGGAATCTTCCAGCCATTCACAGGGATTAATGTTTAGCACAGCAGATCTATGGGAGTAGAACTGGCTAATTTAAAGATGAATTCTAATCCAGGCTGAAAACCAACATAGGCAATGTTTTTTTTGAACCAAGGAGAACAGAGATGAGACAGAAAGTGGGCCAAAATTAGAACTCTTACTTGCTTCCGTAACCTAATGACAATACTGAGTTCTGTACAAGAAAAGATGCAAAAAGTTGCTATTTCTGGAGTTGTACTTGCCTGTATTTGCCGAAGGTTAAATTATTGTAAAATTAGTTTTATCTGTACTATTTATTTGAGAAGATGGGTGGGAATTGTAGAATTTCCATTTTTAAAAAAGTTACTATCCATTCTTTCAGCATGGATTTTATCAGTAATGCATCCATTTTCTGGATTTGCATAATACATTGAACTATAAACTACCAAATGTAGTCTCACAATATGCTAAACTGTTAAACCCACAACTGTTTACACTATGAATGCAACTTGGATAAAATTATCCAAGCTGCACTCATAGTATAAATGAAACTATTACATTTTTAACTGATGTGGTTAATGGTATTATAGAAATATAGACAATAATTTGCCTAACACATATTGATCAGTCACCTCTCACTCTGTTGGATATCTAATTAATGATACACAAGGATAGTTACTCTTTCCAATCTGGAAGCAGATTAGGTTTTCCTGTAATTCAACAGTATATACTTCCCACCCATCCCCAGTCCAAATAGCCTATTTCTACTGCATTGCTTAGTGTAACTTTATATGAGACAATTGGCTGTACTTTGCTTTTTGAATCATTCTACAATCTATTGCATCTCATTATCAACAAGCTGTAGTACTTGAAAGCACATGTGAACTAATCGTCCATATAAAAGAAGCAGCTAGTTTTATCTGTACTATTTATTTGAGAGGGTGGGTGGGAATTGTAGAAATTTCCATTTTTTAAAAAAGTTATTATCAATTATTTCAGCATGGATTTTATCAGTAATGGATCATTTGCTAATTTGGTGTCTTCTACCTCTATTGGCCATACTTCTATATTCCCAATTATGAAAGTTGGAACTTGTAGTCACAACACCATACAATGTACAGCAGTCAGCTAAGTTGCCTGGAAATTCTTAGAGTTCCAGAAAAACTAAATTACATTGTAATAATCTTGTAATTTTGCAGGGAACTCTGAAGTTTCCAATAATTGTAAAGCAAATGATCCTTCCATTCAACCAAGGATTGCATTTGGTCAGATGCAATCTCTTTGAAGGATACATCTGAATCAAATAATGAGTTGTAATGTTAACACCTCTACTTTGGTCTTGATCTGTTATTTGTTGCACTATAGGCTGACATCAACTGGATTATCAATATGAGTCTGAATTAATTGGTCTATATTAAAGACATTTCCTTGTTCTTGGCTAGAACTCCAAAATTTAATATTGTTCAGGAAAATAAGAATTTTGGATTTGGGGACACAGGTAATGACTAAAAATATTTTTACAGAAAAATAAATAAATTGCAGTAATAGATTATTGTTATGTCTTGCCAGCATTTATATTATTTGCTTCATCCTTGTTTTCAATTGTCAATAAAAGAATAACTTTTTAGAATTGTTCTAGTTTTAATATAATTTCCAGAGCTATTTTTTTTTTAAATTAACCCCTATCAATTTTGCGGTGTGTGTGTGTGTGTGTGTATGGATCTATGTGTATATATATATATTAAAATAATAACTGAATAAACAGTTAGCATGTCATTATACCACTAATATCTAGTCATCACTAAGTCAAGAAATACATATTTTAAATTATGCTTGTTTGAGAGTGTTCAGGGTTAAATAAACAAGTCAGCTATATGTAAAACATGGTGTAAGAATACAGAAACCCCAACTTAGGGTTAATTCTCTCTTCTGGTTATATTTGAAACTTAGAGCAGCTCTGTAGAATACAGACATTCCATCTCTTACAACTTTTTTATTTTCACCTTCCACAGGTGCAAAGAAAGAATCTAAGTATGGGGGGGGGGAATTGATGGTAGAGAATATATTCCTCTCAGCTTGATTGGGTCATCCTAGGTTTTTACTTACTAAAGAGCTAAAAAATAATTGGTCAGTGTGTACAAAAGAGATTGGAATACAAATGAAGATGTTCCAGTAAATATTTATGTAATTTACAGTTAGTCACAGCACAGTAAATAAAAATGTCATCAGTGAAACAACTATTTATGTCTCTTTATGTGTGAGCATGTGTACATGCATAGGTAGTTAATTCGTAGCTGTCTGACTTTGGTGTGTGTTGCTTAGACTGCTTACAAATAAGCATTAGCAGCCTAGGATAAGAAAGTGATTTAAGAGTTCCCCACTCTAGAATATCCTGGCATGCATATTACTTTATTACATTGATTCCCTTGTGTAAAAGCTATCTGTACTTCTTCTTCCACTGTGTGTGTTGGGTGCGTGTGTATTGGGAAGCTTAAAGCTATCTCTATGTGCTTTACAATGGATCATGGGATCAGGAGGAAAGTGGGGCTTAAATGGAGAAGTTGCAACGTTCTGAGTTGCTGCTCAACTATTTCCCCATACAATGTATTAGAGGATTTTATTCTGCCTTTTTTTCATCAAAACTCCCCAGCTAGGTCTGACCCAGTGTTAACCTTTTTGCCAGCACCTCCCACCATAACAAATTTACCCATGTTTGGTTAATTTGGGGAAGAGTTAATCTGCTGACAAACAGGTAGACCAGTGTTTCTCAACCTTGACCATTTTAAGGCCTGTGGACTTCAACTCCCAGAATTCCACAGCCAGCATTGTGGAATTCTGGGAGTTGAAGTCCACAGGCCTTAAAATGGTCAAGGTTGAGAAACACTGAGGTAGACAGAATTCTGAGTCCTTTCATCTAATTTCTTTCTGGTGTTTCATTAGGTTAAAAATAAAAATAGAATAGATGGTGGTGAGGCAAGTGGCTTCCCTCCCTTGCCTTGTTCAGGAATTGTTAAAAAAAAAAAACAGAGCAAGGAAGAGTTTTGATAACTTCTCAGATTCTTGTCTATGAATCATTATACCATGCCTTAGAAAGTAATATATTTGTAAATGTTTGATGAGATAGGCAATATATAAATTTGATTGATAGCAGATAGAAATGAGAGAGAGAGAGAGAGAGAGAGAGAGAGAGAGAGAGAGAGAGAGAGAGAGAGAGAGAGAGAGAGAGAGAGAGAGAGAGAGAGAGAGAGACCAAGTATCTTGTGTTATATTATAAAAAGAAATAAGTATCTTGTGTTATATTATAAAAAGAAATAAGTTTTTAGGAAAACTTATTTCTTCTCAACTTCTTTAGAGTAATATAAATAAAGCAGTACTATTAAATTATACATTTTGTTTGGGGGCTGGATCATCTTAACCTCTGATTTAGTTTTCCTTTCTGTCTTTCATATTGAGCAAACCAATGTACAATGTACTTCAGTGCTCCAAATCCCCATCATTTATTATTTTGTTTCCATTATCCATCTGTAGCAGTGTATTATTTGAAATCAAATCCTTGATTTCGTTTCTGCAATCTGATTCATGAAGCTGAGTTAAAACGACATAGGATTTTTTCCTATTCCTGAGCTGTAGTAGTTTCTGCCTATTCCTGAATAGGCAGAAATTAAACAGGCATAAAATTTGCTGTCCTTGTTGCTTCTCTCTATCTGTCTCTATTTTAAGTCATTGCACTAACCTGACTTTCACACAAGGTAAAGGCTCACAAAGCCTGACAAACTTGATGTGTCTTGAGACTGCCCTTGGATTGAGTTGGAGAACTTCTTTAATACCAGTCTAGCTAAGGATAAAAAGCTTATCTTAGTTGTGGACTGAGATGAGATGAAGGCAGCATTATGATAGCATAGCATAAAAATGATGTTCCAAGGCACATTTGTGCTGCATCTAGGAATGAAAGACCTCTTGTCTTATTGAAAAATCTAATATTGGGTTGTTTTGGTGATCTCAGGGTTGTGAAAACTTCAATTTATAAATAATGGGGATGTTTTAAGAAGAACCCAGGCTAGACTTCTCAAACCTGTATTTTTCCTCCTGTAAATGATACAGCATTACATATCTTTAGCTGTCTCCATTTTGACACAAGCAGCTTTCTCTTAAAATAATTAAGAAATAACTGAATAATTACTTGATTAGAGATTTGGGTCAACTTACACTGAAAAGGTTATTCCTTCATTGTTAAAATGTATTAAAGCGACAGACTAAAATGACATTGCTTACAGTTTGTTTTCTGCCAGGACTCAAATAAATTAACATGCATTGCTGGGGATTAATAAAAGGCGTATAAAGCCATATAAAATGGCTTACTGTTGATTACCTTCATTTAAGTATTTTTAATTTCATCGTATCTTTGCATTTTTAAGGTTGTTGAGAGGATCAGTCATAGCCAGTATGTTGCATTTAAATGAAGAATCTCATCATGAGTGCATACAGAAAGCTAGGGATACATGGAAAATTAAGATGGTTGAGTGGTAGACATAATAAAAAAGAATCCAGTAGTTTACTTATCTCTTTAGGATTGTGGAATGTGCATTTCATAAATTTTAAGATAGTGCAAACAAAAAATAATTCAATTAAGTCTTTCAAGTACAGCAAAATCTCAAAACACTCACCATAAACCAAATGTTTGTACTGCAAACAGGACAATTTACTGTTGTTTATAGATAATGAAATTATTAATTACTGCAGCACTCAGTCATTTCTGGCACACACATTTTGAGCTTGCCATATAGTACATGAATAAATAGTCAAACCATTGGATTATTTCCAACAATAACCAACTATTTCAAAATAAATTTCTTAGTCTGGCTTTTGCTAGATAATCTGCAGGTCTGGTTATTTCTGTTATCCTAACCAGAAAATATATTGCAATTACCAAGGGCAAGGCTGGGGAATTCTGGGAATTAAAGTCCACACATTTTAAAGTTGTCAAAGTGGAGAAATACTGCTCTCACTTTTTTCAGTTACAACTTGGGATATGAAATAAGTTCACCAATATTAAGAATGTATTTATGAGTAGACTATGGGGACTCTTAGGGGAATCCATGGCAGAACAAACACTAACACAAGCAATACATTCTCCTTTTGAACAATAACAACAATATTAGCTAACAGGCTGAAAGTTTTAGCATAGTCCTTAAAATTTGCATCACATATATTTTCTAGGGTAGTGGTGGCGAACCTATGGCATGCGTGCCAGAGGCGGCACTCAAAGCCCTCTCTGTGGGCACACGTGCCATGCCCCAGAGATGGCAACCGTCCCTCTTCAACCAGCCACCCGCTAACTCACCGAGGTCCCAGATGGCTGGATGCATCCCAGCACGGCTGATTTCCCTCCCCATATCCGATCCCTCCTGGCCTTGCATGCTCTCCTTTTCCCAGGCACGACCAACTGCATTGCCTCTTCAGCTGTTGGCCGGCCATCCAGCTCAGAGACGGCTTCTCTGAACTGCTGGTGGCGGGCTACAGAGCTCCAGAGTGTGCCAGTTGAGGGGCCGGCAGGCTGTGGCTGCTGATGGAAACTGTTGGCCCCCATTGGGTACTGATGGTGTCAGGCAGCAGCCGTCCTAGCCCCTGCCTCACCTTGCCCTGCGACAATGGCACCCCTGCCCTGCCTTGCCTCACCCTGTAAGACAAGCCTCCTGCCCACCGTCCCACCTGCCAGAGACCCCCTGGATCTCCCCCAATCTGCCTGGCCCCCACAGGTATCCCTCCCCACAAGCAACATTGAAGTGACGATACCCAGCTTGGCCACACCCACCCAGTCTGCCATGACCACCACAGCCACGCCCATCCAGCGGGCCATGCCCACCTGGCACCCAGCAATAAGTAAGTGAGTTTTGGGTTGCCGTTTGGGCACTCGGTCTCTAAAAGGTTCACCATCGCTGTTCTAGGGGGTTCTTTTTAATTTACTTGCAAAGGCACATTTACAGAGAGATGGGGTGTTGTCTTACCTGAATGCCTTTTCTCAGCATGGAGATGGATAATCCACCAATGGGTTAAGACTGTGTTCCTGCTCAATTAGATCAAGTCAGCCAAAGTTGCCCATCCTGGACCATACAGATCCCAGTCTTGAAGTGAGCATAGCCATTGACTGACCGCAAGACGTGTTGGCTCATCAATCTAGCCCTAGGCCTAAGTAACCTGCAAAGGCGGGAGTAGATTAGAGAAAAGACAGGTAAGACAATGCCCCTTCTCCAGCACTGGAGATGGATAATCCACCAATGGGACATACCAAAGCCTTCTGTCCCTGAGGGTGGGAAGTAGACCAGTTCAGAGTGGCACTTTGATGTACAACCTGTTGGAGAACCCTCCTACCAAGGTCTCTGTGGCCAGTACGGAGCCACTAGGAGGATCTCTGCCCGCTCCCAAAGAAGCTTGTGGATGACCGCCGGGAGGAGAGGGAGAGGGGGGAAGGCGTAAAGCAAGCCCTCTGGCCATGGGCTCCGCAGAGCATCTGTTCATTCCACCCCTGGAGAAGGGAACCAGGAAAAGAATTGAGTCAGCTGGGCATTGGTCAGAGACACAAAGAGGTCCAGCAACGGCAAGCCAAAATGGTTACAGATTTCTCTGAAGATCCTCGGGTGGAGGCACCATTCCTAGTGATCTACCGTTGCCCTGCTCAGGAGGTCGGCTTGAGTGTTCGCCTCTCCTGAAATGTGATCAGCCTTGATGGAGGCCAGATTGGATTCTGCCCAGGAACCCAGTAGGAGAGCTTCGGTCAATAGGGTCCGAGATCTGGTGCCCCCTTGCCGGTTTACATGAGCCTTGGCAGCCACATTGTCCATGAGGACCAATATGTGACGCCTCATCACCAGGCTGTGAAAGTGGCGAAGGGCCAGATGTATGGCCCAGAGCTCCAGCCAATTTATGTTGTGCCAGAGGTCTGAGCGAGACCAACGGCCCTGTACCCACTGTGAGTGAAGGTGCGCTCCCCAGCCGAACAGGCTGGCGTCAGTCGTTAGCATAAGCCGATCTGGTTCCTTGAAGTAGGACCCCTTGAGCATGGCGGGGCAGAGCCACCACGTGAGGGAGCATGATACGTGTAGTGGGAGTCTCACCCTTCGCTGGGAGGCACTGATGTTCTGCCTCTGGAAAGGAAGAAGGAACCACTGAAGTTCTCTGGAGTAGAGCCTGGACCAAGGGATGATCGCTAACAACTGGGAGAGACTGGCCAGCATAACATTCGACTCCTACGTAATTGGAGAACTAACTCCCTTATGCTGTCCCGGCATTCCTGTGATAAATACACCCGGCCCTCCACCATGTCTATGATGGCCCCCAGGTATAACAGCCTTGTTGTGAAAACCATATGGCTCTTGGGGAAGTTTACTGAGAACCCGTGATCCTGGAGCAGCTTCACCACCAGTTTGAGGTCCGCCAGGGCGGACTGGGTGGACGATAACTGGATTAATATGTCGTCCAGGTAGTATTGGACTCTGACTGGAACCATCCTTAGGTGAGCTGCTAGAACTGCCAGGATCTTGGTAAATACCCTGGGAGCCGATGACAGGCCAAATGGGAGAGCCCTGTATTGAAAATGGCGCCCCTTGTATGCAAACCGTAGAAATCGGCGGTGGGCCAGAGAGATGGGGATATGAAGGTACACTTCCGTAAGGTTAATAGACATCAGGAAGTCCCCTTTTCTTATGCTTCCTAAGATGGAGCGGAGTGTTTGCGTCTTGAATTTGCGGTATGCAAGATGAAAATTCAAACCCTTGAGATTAAAATGGCTCTCCATCCCCCTGACATCTTTGGGATGACAAAGAGGATGGAATAAAACCCCTGACCTTTCAGGTCAGCCGGTACCGGTTCTATGACCCCTATGTTTAGTAGATGTTCAACAGCTTCATTCATTAGTCTTTTCTTTGTTCAATTCCATGGGTAGGGGCAAGAGAGAAATCAATTTGAAGGGTTGAAAATGAACTCTAGGGACAGGCCATGATGTACTGTATTTAGTACCCACACGTCTGTGGTGATGGCCTCCCACTGGTGGGCAAAGGGAGAGAGTCTGCCCCCTATGAGAGGAACCACTGGAGAGTCACCTGGAGCGGCGGAAAGGTCGGCTGTTCCCGCGAAAGGGCCGCTTGCCCTGAAATTGCTGTTTAGGTCTGGCCACCTGTCTGTTAGACTGCCTATCCTGTCTGTCCTGCCTGGCCGGAAAAGGGCGGGTGGGTTGAGTGTAGTTATACCTAGCCCCTGCATGAAAGGACTGTCTTCGTGGATAAAAGTTGGATTGTTTGTCCGATCTCTTAAGAAGATGATTAAGGACCTTGCATTTGTCCTTATTTTCAGCGAGATAAGGGTTCAAAGCATCCTCAAACAGCTTGCCTCCTTGATAAGGCGCCACTGATAGATGCCACTTAGACTTGGCATCAGCGTGCTAGTGCTTCAACCAAAGCATACAGCGACCAGTGATGCTAGAGGCCATAGCTCTGGAGGAAAATCTAGTGGTCTGGAGAATGACATCGGACGCATACTCGGTGGCCACCACCATCTTGCTAAGATCCTGGTGGGTGCGGATATCCTCCATTGGAAAATGTGCCTGGAGCCTGCTTAGCCAGTGAAGGGCCAATCTGTTAAAAAAAGATGCGAAGATGGCCGCTCTAATAGCCCATGCAGCAGCTTGATGCATCCTGTGGTAGGCGAGTTCACATTTACAGTCCTCGGCTTTAAGAACCTCAGAGATGTCACCTGGGATGACAGTGGGTGATACTAGGGGCCCTAAGGGCTCATCCACCACGGGCACCTCCAGGGCCTCCTCCAAATCCTTAGCCACATTGTATAGCTTTTTGTCAGTATTACCTGGGAGGGGAAGGGAGGCCGGAGATGTCCACTGCTTTCAGACCGCATTTAGGAACATGGGAGGGCAAGGAATGCGATGCTGAGCTGCCACCGGTTCAGTGAAGTTTGGGTCCACCTCCGATTCTGGTGAAACGGTGGTTGTTGTTGAGAAAGGATCGGGACTGAGATGGGCTGTGGATATGACCTTGCGAAGCAAGGGAACAAAAAAGGAAGGGTTGAAGAAACCGGTAAAGGAAGGAGCTTCGTGGAGAGGCTCCTCCTCCTCAGATATCGGAATCCCCTGTTCAATGTCCTGTTCGTGAAGGGATGAGTCTTCCGAGCAGGTGGATCCAGATGTGGAAGAAGGAGCATAATGGGTTTCAGAAACCGGTTGATGAATAGGTAGGTGCACGACAGCCGCTGGCCTAGGAGGTTGCGCTCTTGCCTCAAGAGCACGATCTACCGCTTGAGCAATCAGTAAGGCCAAACGGTCCTCCATGGGGAAGGAGACTGGCTCACTTGGCCGAAGCCCGGCCACAGTGGGTGTGAAGGTAGCCTTGGCGTTGAGCCTGTAATGGTGGTTTGGGAAATGGGGAGAGCTCCGCCCATCCTACACAGTGCCGGGGAAGATAAGGGTTCCCCAGTTGACCATATCCCCAGGGAAGAGGTGGGGGTCCCCAGGGATAAGTCAAAAGTTGATCCTTCGTCTTGGGGGATCTCCAACCTGGCTATTTTCTGTGCCCTTGAAAATTCCTTTTCTAGGATTTGGTGTCTCCGTCTGGCCTGCTTTTCAGCTCTCTTGGAGGTCTTGGTGGTAGATCTGGCCTTAGTTTTGGCTGTAGTTGTGCTAGCGACCTCCTGACAAGAGGATTTAGGATTTATTGGATATGATGAAGATGGTAAGATGTCCTTTATAGGTGGCCTAGAATCCTCTATTCTCTGATAACACAGGAGCATGATATCTAGAGAGTAGTACACCCTGGATAAGGACAGGTGCACTATTGGGACGTCTGGAATCCAGGAAATGCTGTTGCGTGGATAAGAACATGTGCACGGCAGGGGACACCTGGAATCCAGCTACAGCTGCTCCGTGGATAGGAACAGATGCACAATGGGGGGTGCCTGGAATCCAAACGGGCTATTGTGGATAAGAACAGGCACACAATAGGGAATGCCTGGAATTCAGATAGGGCTGATTGCGTGGATAAGAACAGGTGTACTGTAGGGGACACCTGGAATCCAGCTGCAGCCTTTGGTAATTTGGTATGCCCAGAAGCTGAGTTAAGGCTGGTATGAGCAAGGAGAGGCTGGGAGACACCAAACCTGAAAGAGACCAATAGTAGAAGTGTCTAGAACTGGGAGTGGGCCTATAGAGCCATGGAGGCCTGTAGTTGTTTTCCTGACAGAATTTAATGGGGGAAAGAGACAAGGGAAAACTCTGGACCAGATCACCACTGTGTCCTAGGAAGGTTTGGGATTCTGTTATCCCTGGAGATAGCAAGCCTTAAGGTAGAAACGGACCTGACAGACTCTCAAAATGGCGGCCACTCTCAAAATGGCGGCCTGCCTGACAACCGTGGAGAATCTGTGCTCCCCGGACAGCCTGTCTTTGATTACCTCCAATGGACTTCCCTTCTTTGATAAACAAAAAGATATTTAGGAAATGTGGAGTAAGGAGCCCCTTCTTCCAGTAGTCCCTCTACGAATTGGAATGGGCCTGTAAGACTTGGAACCGTGCATCCAAGATGGTGACCGCGAACTGAGATGGCATCTGGGCCAGTTGTGGTCCAGGAGGCTTCAGAGAAGGATGCTGGAGCCGAAACGATCACTTCTTGCCGCAATGGAAGAGACACACCTGGAGGCCTTGCAGCAAAAAAGGGAGAGCTTTCTGCCCCTCCTATCTGCCGCCTAGCAGCTGATCAGCACTGGCCCCTTGGTGCACATGTGCCTCCAGCCGCAAGAGAGACAATTGCAAGATTCCCGAGACAAAGGATGAAAGAGAAAGATGAACATCTTAAGCAGTCACCAGAGCTGCAGCTGCAGCTCCAAGCAACCAGAAGTGAGATTCCCAGGAGGGATCCTGGCCCATTGCAAAATGCGTCTTCCGTCGATGTTTGTATTAAGCCACTGTAGCTGCAGCTGCAAGCTCCGGTAGAAGTGAGGCCAAGCTAATTTCAGTTGGGGACTAATGGCTGTTAGTCCTCGGGCTGAATCAAGAAAGCTGGGAACTTGGAAAGAAATCAAATTGCTGGGGTCAAGCAAGCTGGGAACTTGGAAAGAAATCGAATTGCTGGGGTGGGAAGGAGGGGGAGAGATAAGGAAGGAGCCCCTTCCTTAGGAAAAAAAATCCCAATTTTGTCCCCCTCGAATCAGAATTTGAGATGAATTTGGAACCTTCTTGGAAGGGAAAGAAAGGAATCAATTGCTAAAAGAGGCCCAATTTTGTGCTGAATACAGCACTTCTCAGCAAATTTGGAAATAGAAAATCCACCAATAGAGACTGTACCTGCCTAAGAGCCAAACTTGCACGTCTGTCCTGGGTGAGATCAAGTCAAGACTGGGATCTCTATGGTCCAGGATGGGCGTGGCAATTTTGGCTGACTTGATCTGATTGGGCAGGAACACAGTCTTAACCCATTGGTGGATTATCCATCTCCAGTGCTGGAGAATTATGTTCTCTGTACTTCCTACAGATGGCTTTATAAAGACATAACACTGGAGAGTGACATGGTCATTCAAGAAAATGCTGGTGAAAGGGAAAATCTCTTCTAGAAATGAAGCATTGAAAAAGTTAAACAAATTTGGGAGAACTCCTTGCCATCTTACAAATTGGGGGGGGGGGGAATGCAATCGATGTTCACTCCCCTCTGCCCTGACAAATATTTTTGAGGATTTGTTTAGAATATCCTTAGAAAAGATTAGAAAACTATCTTGCTGAAGCAAGTAACAAAATAAAGCAGAATCTGAGGAGCCACACTCCCCTAATTGCAACATGTGGGAATTACATAAAACACTGATTGGCACCATCAAACTGTGAGGCGTGACAAATTTTACTTCAGCTTTCCAGCAGCTGCTAGGAGGTGTGGAGCCTGATTCACATAGGGAGCATACCAGGCAAAGGTGGAATAAGTCATTATTAGAAAGAATTTTAATTACAGCTTTCTGAAATGCAGCCATCAACCAATGATAAACTTTATCTCAGGGCTGCAAAGTGCTTTGTTCATTAAAAAATAAATTTGCATACAGGTATACAGAAAAAGATGTTGACAAAGTGGAGCATATCTATAGGGCAGAATCAAAGTTATTAAGGGACCTGCAAGTAAGAGAATAGAAGAAACTATAAGGATAGTTAGCTTGGAGAAGAGGAGAGAATACAGCTGCAAGATATGATATCTGTCTTCAGGTGTTAAGCAATGACCTGCAGAAAATAATACAGAATTGTTCCCAAAGCAAAGACAAGAAATAGCAAATTTAAATTTCAAGAAAGCATATTTTGTTTCGGTATAAGAAAAATATCCTTATGGAAGAAGCTGTTTTTTTTTTAAGAACTGACCTCCTGTGGATATGGTGAAGTCTCTTTCACTAAAGGTGTCTAAACACAATATGGATGACAACTTGTTAGGAATTCTGTACTACTAGTAGTTTTATATTTCCTGCATATATATCTAGCTATAGAATACCATAGTAAATGCAAATCAAACATTAACACAAAAACTTTAATAAGTCCAACTTAAGATCACAAGATAAATACAGCCTCAGTAATTGAATGATGCAAAACATTTGAAACCATCTTAAAATAACAGTATATTTCTGCATTACATTACCACTTACATCACCCATTAAAACATTTCCTGATAGATAAAACTCCAAACATAATTCTGATCCCAGAAGATTGGCACTGGATAGAAAAGGGTTTTCAGTGATGATGATCTAAAAATGTTACTTCAGAGAATTGGCCCTAGCTAGATAATCAGGTCAAATGCACAGGGACACGAGTAACATGCAGATTTTCCAATTAACTAGCCTAGCTTGTCGTAGACCAGGCATGTCAAACTCGCAATGTTATGTGACATCGTGTGACTTATCACAACTTTTTCCCCATTGCTGGCAATGGGGTGGGCGCGGTTTCGGCATGATGCATCCAGCCTGCGGGCTGGCAGTTTGACATACCTGCCTTAGACTGACTCGATGAACAAATAGCAAATAGCCAGCTAACTGATGATATAGGAGGTGGGGTAGTTTGGGGACAGTTTGAATGTTGATATTTTTATGATAATGGCCATTGTGAACAATGATTACAATTACAGGTATTGGTGGCCATACTAATAAAGAGCCTTAAAGAAAGTTTTCATGAACTTTTAATTCTAAATTCCTTACTACCAAGGAACATAACCTGTGCCTTTTATATATTAAGTTTGAAACAATAGCACTTGGAAATGGATGTCCACATTTTGTCATCCAAAACAGGACAAATGAGTACATTTGAGTATTGTCAATATAAACTGGTAAGAAATGAAGAGGCCCAAATGAAAAATGTAAATAAAAACAATGAATTTTGAACCCTGAGCAATATGCATTGGCTGGAAAATAGAACCATTCCACATGACAGAAAGGTGTGTTGAGATAAATCTGAAAATATTAAAATTTAGTGCAGGTAACACCAAGAATACATAGGCAGAATAATCATATCTGAATGCCTAAGGGATCAAATGAGGCAAACTATTTAATAGAATCAGCAATGAAGATAGATTTCACCTTGGTCACTGTAATTCATTTGCAATATAAGCCAACTAGATATTATTTCAATCATTTCTTACATGGAAACCCAACTGAAATGTGTCGGTGAGATTGATGACTGCAGATGGGGGGGGGGAAAGTGAGGTACTCTGTTAAAGTTTTTCAGTAAGAGTGGAGAAAAAAGACATGGATAATTACTGGAACACATAAAAGCATTTGGGATGATTTTTTTTCTATCAAAGAAGTTTAATTTAGATATTTTTGATGAATCTGGAAAACTGCTGGTTGGAAACGAACACTTTGCCAGGGAAGAGACAAAGGTTGGAAGAAGGGGAGTGAAGACTAATAAAGGAAAAAAAGCTTGATAGGGCTGTTGTATAGGAAACTGCTGAAATTATACTGGCTAATACCCCTTCTATTACAAAGAAAAAAGTAAATTCCAATGAATTGAAATATTTCAATCTATGATGCTGAAGTCTGGTGCTAAACTTGCAGCTTGTAGCTTTTCTTTTTTGCATAAATATAATTATCAAACTGATTAGGCATATGTGAGAGAATAAATGACGATAGGGTTAAAAATTGCTGAAAATCAGCAGAAAATTGCTGCAAGGGAGAGAATGAAGTGGGTGGATAAGGAGAAGGTACAGGTACTCTGAAATTTACAATTGGGATGTAAGTTGTTGCAATTATAAGTTGAGGCATCATGTGACAAACCCAATTTTTCAACCATTTTTTACAGTTGTTGTTAAGCAAATCATCTGGTTTTAAGCAAATCACAACATCATAAATCCAAATCCACTTTCCTGAAAGGGTGAGAGGTTTTTTTTTTTTGCCAGAAATAGGCCAAAAATGCCAGAAAGTAACAAAAATTGTTATGTGACTCTGCAGGATGCTGCAACTTTTTGCAAATACAAGCCCATCATCAAGTATTCCAATGCAGTCATGTGACTACTGTGGGGGGGCATCACATTTTTTTGATGTTCAGAGCAGACCATAAACTACCCTTTCCAAAACTATCATAACTTCAAACAGCCTTAAATGACCGGTTGCTCATTACAATAAAATAAAATGACTTTGCAGTTTTGATAATGTTTGCCTGCTCTTTACTTGATAATAAAGTTTTGCTACTCTAACACAGTAATACCAAAAACCTTATGGGAAAGAGCCTTATTAATATTTGAATGTCTTTCATATTTTTCTCAATAAAATTTATGTGTAAATCAGGTGTTAACCAAGTTTGGGAATTATTTTTTAGAGGTCATTTTTTCAGCAGTTGAACATAAAAGATCTAGTGCTCTTTGGCAGAATTATAGACTGTTCTCAGTAACTCTGGAAATTTTGAAACCATATTAATAAGGAGAAGGGCTAAAGCACTTTTTGTAAATAGTCTAGTAGCTGTCTTACAAATGTCCTGGTCTAGTGGAATATTATGGAAGGAGATTTGCCTTAAATAATAAAATTAATATAGTGATAACTTAAATAATATTATTAAATACAGGAAGCACATCTTCACTCCACATTAAATCAAACTTCTTGCTCTGGCTCTAGACAGATAAAGACAATTATAAATACTAATATATTTCCCTTTCTAAAAAAAGAAAAAGAGAATATGCAGGGGGATATCTATCTTTATTAATGCTAAAGCTGTGGGGCTAAATCCTCAGCAAGGTGATTATTGATTCTGGTGGATAGTAGATAAGCGCAATTAAGCAATTTTAATGGAAATTTCTATAACCAAAAATTAATATAATTGTAAGGTGTGGTAAAGAAATTATTAAGGGAAATGAAAATTTGCAACAGAGATAGGATTTTACACTGCTTATAGGAATAGATATCTCCCATAGAAGCAGGGGCCTCTATTAATTGATATACCATATAAATGCTCTTGTAGTTCCAATTTCTTTAAAACCTGGGCATGTTTCCATTAGAGCTGCAAATAAAGAGATTAATCAGTAAATAACCTGTAGGAACTAAGCCTTCCTAATAATTGAACAAGCATTCCACAGTATACAGTTCTAATCATCTTTATCAGCTGCATATCATTATGAGCTAGTATTGCTATCAAAAATTCTTATGGAATACAGAATGACCAGTCAGTTTGTTAGAGATGATGACCTAATCAATTTGGAAAAATAAAATACAATGGCTTTGCATTTTTCCCAAGAAAATATACAACCAAGGATGTCTGGGAGAGGGAAAATTGGGGACTGCAACTACACAATTAAACCCTCCCCAATTTTTACATGTTATGCAACACAGGTTTAAAAAGAGACATACCAAAATCTGGCAAGAAATAGTGACATAATAATAATAATAACAATATACCAAATTCAATTTCAATTTTTATATGGAGGTACATTGGGTAATCTGACTTTACCTGGATGTTAATCTACATATACATGATTCCAAGGGAGAATTAACATCCAGGTAAAGTCATTCTCATTCTTTGCAATGGATCACAGTACTAAGATTGAGCTCTAAAACTAACAGTTATTCTGGCGTGGTAACAATGGGCTTGCACTATGTCATGCATTGTGATGACAAAAAGCAAAGCTCTGCTGGCCTCAGAATAACCCTAGAATCTCAGTAATTCTAATTACATGTTTCTAGAATGTTAGACAATTTCAATTTTTATATGGAGGTACATTGGGTAATCTTCTATCTAGATTCTTGGAATAGTTTATATGCGGTCTCATTATGACTAACAAAATCAAAGATTAAACTAGATGGCCTGAAATTTCCATCCATTCAGTGATTTATCCTGCACATGGCTGATATATTTTCAACTATACTGTATAATTTCTATTTCTGTTTTATTCTATTTGTATGATGGATCAACATCAATCCTTATATTCTATGATTTTTTTGAGAAAGAGGTTGATATGAAAACTTATATAATCGTTTAGGAAAAAAGTCATATGAATACATGTGGGTCACAGTGCAAAATATATTTTTACTGTAATTAAAGCTGAACCATCCATTGTCATAAATCTTTTTGCTCCACCAAATGTATATATGGAGTTATTTATCAATGAGGAAAAATAAATCCATTGACTTTTTATTTGCCCTATAATAATTCACATCTGCACCTTCATCCAATTATTTTTTTTTCTTTTCCTTTCATCCTCAAATAATAAAAACAGTTTGGGCTCAGCACAAATGTTGCCCCCTCAGGGTGAATTTAGGGTTAATTATCAGAAAATATCTTTCAAATGCAGATATTTTTCAATTTATTTAATAGCTGAAAAAGCTAGAATTATATTTTATTGCTTTTGGTTGCATAGAATTATAAGAGATAGGTGCAAAGTACTTTTAGCTGAAGGTTGCAGGAAGCATGTTGAAGGGGGCTTCTTGGCTGGTATCAATGTTAATTGCCTATGTTTTCTTTCAAATTTCAGTGTTAGCATCATAACACAATTTCTGCCAGCTTTAAAAAAGACCATAGTAAGCCAGACAGTTGCAGTGTGCCCAGGTATTGAGGTACAAACAGCAAGGACACAAGTCTTGCACTCCAACTGTATTTTCTGTTCAGCATTGTCACTAACCATTGCCCAGATGTGTCTGCTCTCTTGACTAGTTTGTCTCTTAATCTGTGAGTGGGATGAGCATGTTACCTTTATTACCTGTAGCAGATCTGTCACAAATAAAATTGGAAACAACTGGGATGGCCAAATCTATGTCTTTCATTTGGAATCAGGATTCTTTAATGGAATGGGAAATGGAAACTTCTTTCCACTTTTAGCTGCGATGCAGGTGTTTGTTATCCAAAGGCTCTGTACATGGTAGGTACCTTTTCTCTCTTTTTAATGATTCAATGCTGCAATGATAGGTTCACAGAGAAACACAAGAAGCATAAGGAGGATATGGGATGCTGCTCAAATGTACAACTTTTAAGGTCTGTGAATTTTTTTGTCCCTAAGCAATTTCACAGTGTCCTTATTTTCTGCCTCACTGATTCCATTTTATCTTTTCAGCTTCTCTCTTTTAGTGAGAGTCCCTCTCTCCCACTCCATTCCTCCTTCAAGTTATGTCAGTGGCTCTGAATGCTGATGAGTAAGGCTTGTTCCCCAGCCATTCATTCACAGGTAATCACTTCTGGCATAGAACACTGGCTGCATTGTTAAGGGATCTGGTATTCTCTGCAAGTTTTAAAACCCAAGTGAGCTGGTTAGCTGGTCTGTTCAGAGAGGTTGAACTAAGCGCATTTTTTTTATAAAGAACAGCTATATAATTGATGCTTTAAGGATATGTATGTGCCCCCAAAATTTTGGATGTGGTTTCCAAAGGCTTTTAAAAATTGACACAGAATTGTTTGACAATTTTTCTGAATGATTAGGTATTTAGGAAGTAATTGAAGTAACTGGATCAAATGTGTATAATTATCACTTTAGTTTTTATCTTAGTTCTGACTACTTAGTTTTGACTCCACTTACCCTTTGGAGTATAGCCCCCCATGTCATTCAAAATCTATATAGGTTCCTTAATTCAAAAATGTAAAGGAAAAGGGTATTTGAAATCAAGCATAGTTGGACAGATGGACATTAAGAGAGAAATATACATAGATACACTTTGGAATTATGAATTTGGAGACATTAATGAAAAGTAATATAGACTATAAAAAGAACCAAACAATTAAACATGGACTAAATAAGGACTATTTTCACTGGTCTTCTTTGTTGTCTTGACATGAGCATCAAGGAAATACTGTTCTCCAGTATTTCTGATCAGCAGTCAGAAACTCATATTTTGGGCATGGGATGTGAGTGGATACTAAACTAGGACAAAGTATCGTGTATACTAAAATTTACAGATGTAGAAAGGAGAATACAATGGTTAAGATAGATGGATGGATGGATAGATGGATGGATGGGTGGATAGAAGCAAAAAATTACTAGAATTTGCTAAACAAAGATCAAGATGGTGTTTATTTTTTCCATGCAGTTGTTATATTAAGAATTAATTTCATAAAGAATTGGGACAAAATGTTATCATTATGATATTTTTATTCTATAAAAATAAAGACTACTTTATATACATGTGCCATGATAATGTTGCAGGATCCAATCTGGGTTGGTTATCAGGACCAGAGGTTTAATTTTTCAAGCTTTCAGACTTGTGCTGGAGCCGTCTTCATGGAGTTCTCTCTGTACTTTGGGCTATTCTGTGTGTAGTATTTATACAGTGCCTTTTGTATGTGGCTGTTTAACAGAATAACAGAGTTTGAAGAGACCTTGAAGGTCTTCTAATCCAACCCCCGCTGAGACAGGAACCCCTATACCATTTCAGACAAATAGTTGTCCAGTCTCTTCTTAAAAACCTCCACTGTTGGAGCACTCACAACTTTCTGGAGGCAAGTTGTTTCACTGGTTAATTGTTCTAACTGTCAGGAAATTTCTCCTTAGTTCTAGGTTGCTTCTCTCCTTGACTGGTTTCCATTCATTGCTTCTTTTCCTGCCTTCAGGTGCTTTGGAGAATAGGTTGACCCCCTCCTCTTTGTGGCAGCCCCTCAAATATTGGAACACTGCTATCATGTCCCCTCTCGTCCTTCTCTTCATTAAACTAGACATACCCAATTCCAACAACCATCCTTTATATATTTTAGGCTCCAGTCCCCTAATCATCTTTATTGCTCTTCTCTGTACTCTTTCTAGAGTCTCAACATCTTTTTTACACTGTGGCAACCAAAACTGAATGCAGTATTCCAAGTGTGGTTTTACCAAAGCCTTATAGATGTTGATTGGGATGTTGATGGCTGGCTTTGTCATTGGCTTTGTTACAATTAATTTTAGACAAGAAACTGTGGTGTTGTATCAATAGGTATATTTTTCTAGTGCAGATAGTATAAAATCAAATCAAAGGGCAACCGAGCTACCTTATGAAACTTAAAAATACATTACTGCACAGGAGTGAAAATATTAACTTATGGTAATAAGATTAAAATATATTAATATGAAGTTAACAATTTGAGAAAGCTGACTTTTCAGTATAAGTGCACATTATATGCAGCATATCACCTTCTAAATTGCCACTTCAGGTATTAAAATTAAAAAGTTATAATGTGAAAAATTATTCATTCAATCAATTTTGGGTGAACTTAACTGCTAAAGCCTGTTAAATCCTTTACATTAATTTGTTGACTAGTTATCAGCTTCACATTTCAAGAAATCTACATAAAATCTCCATTGTTAATTATGCATTTGAACAAGGAACATTTTCAGCAAAAGAACTTCCTGTACTTTGAAGTCCTTGATTGTTGCTTGCAGATATTTAATTACTTGACCAAGTAATATCATCAGTTCTCCATTGGAATGAAACATCTGCAAGCAAACAGCCAAGTTCAGAGAGCACCAAAGATTCCATAATTCAACCTGAGGTACATATTCTCTCTTCTATTAGATTCTGAACTTCATTATGATGTGGTAATTTCATTCTTCCTTCTCCAAAATTTGAATTCTCCCATTTTTCAAGAAAGGAATAGATTCTTCTAATATCTTCATACCTGAATATTAAACCTTAGATTTGGTGTAGGTTCACACAGAGCAACTTGTTTGGTTTAGCTAAGTATATGGAATAAAACTAGTCATTATATTTCATAAACCATGGTTCAAGACTTAGTACATAATGTGCAATTGTGACTTATTTGATAAGTCAGGCAAATTAAGGCCTACTCCAGAAAGATGAATCTAAACCAAGGGATTTAAATTTCAAGGAATGTTATTTTAATCCTAAATATCTGTGTTTTCTTGACATGACTGTTATGGACCTTTCAGTGCCAGATAAAGACATCTTTTTAGTCATTTCCCTTTTTTGCAAATGGTATTGTTTTGCTGCTCGTTTTGTGGTAAACATATTGCAATTTTATATAATGTTTGGTTGTTGTTATGTGATTACAAATTGGTGATGGTAATATTTACCAAGTGTTGTATACTGCTGTATTTTATGATATATTCATAAATTAGTAATCTCTGTACACATTTCTAACATAGGTGTTCAAGTCCCACATGGCATCACCTGTAAAAACGGACTTTGTTGCTTTGGTGCCTTTGAATCCATGTTGACTTCTGGCAACTTCTTGCATTTGTCCCTGCAGTTTTCTAGGCAAGTTTCCAGGAGTGGTTTTTCAGCTGGCTTTATGCCAAAGGCAGCATTAGAACTCACAAGCTCCTCGTTTCTAGCCTGGTGCCTTAATCATTGCACCAAATTGGCTCTAAAAATATTGCAACATTGTATTTTGTCTAAACATAGTAAGTGGTTTTTATTCCCTCCTGAAAAAAGCCCTATCTGGCAATATATTATTCTAATATTTCATATGAATATTGTTTTAAGTAACAGATAACATGGCCAAATCTCAAATGATATGATAAAGTAAATTGGAAAAAGCAAGGTTTATGTGCTAAAAATATTTTTCCTTTCTTTAACATTTGTCTCCTTTCTATAATCTGTTGATTATATATTTTCACAACAATAAAAGTTATCATCTTTATATCAATCACCTGATTTTGTTTCACTACTGATAATATCAACCTATTTTATGAATAAGTTACAATGGTTAACTAATAGTGTGGAAAATCTGCCAATTTGATATAGGGGATTTGGGGGGGGGGAATGACAGAGGTGAACTGTATTTTATTTTCAATGTTCATGTAAGCATAAAATATCCAATGACTTTGAGACATGATCAAGATCAGTTCTAATATGTTTCCTTGAGAAATTGATACTCAAATCCATTATTTTGATATACATTAATATAAAAATAAAAACCAGCCTTTGTTAGCCTAGGACCTCCACATATGTTTTTGACTATGTTAATAGGAGCACCTGTAATTATTACGATGAGCTAGGATAGAGAGACCAAGTTTCATGCCCACTCTTAACCACAAAGTTCACTGTGTGATTTTGTGCCAGTCATTTACTGTGTTTTTTGTGGAGATTGAATGAAGTAGCAAGCATAACAAGTTGATTTCAATTGAAGAAATTTGGGATGTAAATCAAATAATAAAACAAATTTCCAACAGGGAAATCCAAAAGTTGTTGACCAGTACAGATGTAGCTTGGATTACCTCATAAAAAAAGGTAATATTTGTTATGACTTATTTTGCTATTTTGTTGCTGGTAGTTTTATTTCTGTTTTTGTTTTTGTTCTGACTTATGTAACTAGTTGGATATGTTAGAAAGACCTACTGTATATTCATGTATATTTAAAATTGCATCAGAATATAACCAATATATGATTACCTCACAATGTAGCTGTCATGGTTCTGAGAGATGAAACCCTTCAAAAGAACTTTGAGGCATTGTTTTCCTCAAAGAATCTTTTATTCTGGAAACAAAGTATTGGCACTACATAGTTGAATCCAAAAACTAAATTCCCTTTCCTGATACAAAGTAACAAAGTGCAATTCCCACCCCCCAATAAACTGTCATAAATCACATTTCTCAATTAGCTTAAAGTGCGGGCTTTCTTCTTAATTCTACAGCCCGCCAAACTGTTATCAGCTTGTCTTTGGGTTCCCAACACAGCGATATGTTATGGCTAGCTAAGCTTACATTCTAACCCCTCCTTGCTGCACCTGATTTCTAAAGTAAGAAAAGCATTGTAAAGGAATAGAGAAAATGGCTGCATTTTCATCAGTTGTCAAAGCGGGAGCATCCAATGTTAGCAGCGTTGACAGTAGCCAAGCCATATCTGACTTCAAAGTCTACTAATTAAATGGTAGTCAATTCCAAAATTTCACTCAACTGAGCATTGTGTTGCTATGACTGCATGTTCATGTTTGCTGTTGGGAAATATGGGACTATTATGACCGAGTGCAACTGACAAATCAACAGTTATGGCAAGCTAGAGCAATATGAATTATGTTTGATTAGCCAGCTGTACATAAGAGAGCCAGAACTGGACTAAGGCCCTTATCAGACCTGGCACTTCTGTTTTATAGGCTCTTTAGTGGGTGCATTTTATGGGTAAATCATTTTCTATGTGTATATGGGACATCATAATAATCTTGAACATTTTTAGATAATAGTTTCATGTCACATATTTTACTAAAGAAGTTATAAGTTGTTGGTTTGTATTTTGGATAAGCCATGCTGTATTAGATAAATGAATTTAGATAATGTTTTATTAGCAACTGGAACAAAGGTCTGTTTTCTGCACAAAATTTATATTCCTCTCACTTAATAAAAACAAGATTGACACTGCTGGGACTGTGTGCCTTTCAAGAAGATATCTTTACTTCCTATCACAAAAATTAAAAAGTTCATTTTTACTAAGTCCCTTTAGTTTACATTAAACTCTAATGCTTATTATATCTCTTGAATAATATGTTGCTAAACAAAACTAAGTTAACATAATCACCTGTAAGATAATATAATACAATATTGGCATACAATATTAACAAGCAGAGAGAAAAAAGAGAACCAAAATCACTTTTGAAAATGCATGAAATTCAAGGTGAGAATTGGTGGGGGATTTCATATAGTACAGGACAGATATAGTTATAACCCAAAATATGATTCGAGCTTCCAATATACTAGTAAAAATCATGTTTAAGAATTATTTTTAATTTTGATTCTCCAGCAGATTTATGATATCTTTATCCATCCATTCATTCATTCTATGGTGTATTGCTGATTTTTAGCATAAATGTTTAGCATTCATGTGAGTCTGAATGCAGGTTAAAACTAATCAGTTTGGTTTCACATACATCTGAATATAGCTGGTCTGACATAGTTTCCATCTGCTCAAGACACAAGTGTGGTTGATATAAATGAAGGGAATATAGGTGCCATATATTCTGTGCGATACATATCTTAACAATATGGAATTGCAGAGTCATACTTTTGTTTAATAATCAAAAATAGAAAGTTATTTTTTTCATACTTTTTAAGCTCTCATATATATTGGAGAAGAAGTCAACCATTTTACTAAAGTCCAAAAATTAACATAATTCTCATTTCATATATTAACTCTACAGCTATTTCCTTATTATACTGCACTAATGCACAGGCAGGCAGTATAATTCAAATTTGTCTTTCAAAGATAACTCTATGGAATCATTAATATGAAATGGTCCCAGTAACCAAATGACTTCTACTCAAATTTCATAATACAGTTCTAGTAGTTATAAGAATTGCTCCTTAGGGTAGATTTTGAGTAACAGTATATTTAAAACCTACAGATTTAATTATCCTTGTTTTATTTTCATACTAGTAATTAGTGATGGCATAATTTACTCCAGAATAATAGATCATTTCTAGAGTCAAAGTCATTAAACAACAAAAGATTTATAATTCTAAAGAAGGATTTATTTTTCAAAAGAAATAATAAATGGTTAGAAATGATTAGAACCACATTTCAGGTCTGGTCCTTTCCAATTAATTCTAATACCTTTCTTTATCTGGAATAATTTTCATATGAGGTCCTTGGGTAGTCCTTCTGTGAAATAAATTCACTGGCCAAACAAAAGATATAGTTTTTATAGTAATCTACTTCCAATGGGAGATAGTATATCTGATGACAACATCAGTTTTTTTGCATACTTTTTTTTAAACAAATCGATCTGTACTTTAATCAACTTATTTTCTGCCTCAGTCATGGAGGCAACTGTGGATGGTTTACGTTTTAAGTCTGTGATTGTAAACATTTTTCTGTTTATAGATAATGAATACTACTTATAATAATGGCACTAAAACCAACACTGCCCTATCTATCTATTGCTAAGAGTTCAAGAAAACATTCATGAACATGTTCTCTAATTACATCTCAAGAGCAACTCTATAAATTGTTTCCTATCTAGATTAGGGCTGCCATCAGCTGTCAACTTTTCATGTGAATCCCCAGAACTTCTTCAAACACAATTGCCAAAAAATATGGCGGCACATTTACTTGCTTTTTGAAGCAAGAAATGTACCACCATATTGCAAGTCTGAAAACAGGATTTTTTTTTCTTTTTAAAAAAGGAGAAAAAATTATTCTGCACAGAGAATGAACAAAATGTAAAATTTCAATCCTTCTCCAATGTGTAATGGCTCCACCGTACTGCATCATTACTCTTTTTCTGCATCCCTCAAAATGATTTTTAAAAAATTAGGTGAAACATTTGATTTAAAAAAAATCCAATCCCTATTAAAAACAACTGATTTCTGGTAGTCAGCAAAACATTAGTATTGGAAACAGTTTGTCATTTTCCATTATGGTTTCTAGATCCTTTGCATGTTTTCCACCAGCGACATTGTAGTCACATTTAAAAAATAATAATAAGAGAGTTGGAAGGGACCTTGGAGGTCTTCTAGTCCAACCCACTGCTCAAGCAAGAGACCCTATACTATTCCAGACAAGTGGCTGTCTAGTCTCTTCTTAACAGCCCTTCAGTGATGGAGCACCCACAACTTCTGAAGACAAGCTATTCCACTATTTAATTGTTCCCACTGTTAGGAAATTTCTCCTTAGTTCTAGGTTGCTTCTCTCCTTGATTAGTTTCCATCCACTGCTTCTTGTCCTGCCTTCACTTGCTTTGGAGAATAACTTGATTCGCTCTTGTTTGCGGCAGCCCTTGAGATATTTGAACACTCCTATCACATTACCCCTAGTCTTCTTTTCACTAGACAAGACATACACAATTCCTGCAACCATTACTCATATGTTTTAGTCTCCAGCAGGAATGGGGTGAGCTGAAGAGGCAGCCTCAGGAGATGCCTGGGGGAGGAGTCAGTGAAGAGAGTAGTGGGGGGGGCACATGAGCTCCATTTGAGAAGGGCAGAGAAAAAAACAAGGAGAAAACAAGCCAGGGAGAAGGCAATATGGAGGAATGAGAGAGGCTTCTGTGGGATAAGCCTCAGAGAGAGAAGGGAATAGAATGGAAAAGGCTTCTGTTATGTCCTGGGCCTGCTGAATCATTCAGCAGGCTCAGAAATGTTGCAAAGAGTCCTGGGCAAACCACAAGGCTGCCTGGGACCAGACTGGCTGTCTCCAGCCTTGCGCGCATAAGGCGCGAAAACAGCCATGCATTCATTAGCTGACGCTGGCCTTTGGAAGGACACTATAGAAGGCCTGCACGCCATTTTTTCTGTTGCTGTTTGTTGGTGAATGAATAAAGAAGACTTGCTGTTCACACTACCCATTTCTTTGCAATGCCTTTAACCCGTAAATTTAACCGTGGCGACGAAGGTGGGATCACTGCAAGCAAGATTACCAACAGAAGAAGATAGGATTCACCAAGGGAGTCCTGAAGCCCTGAGGAAAGTTCGGCGTCCAGAATCATGACTCTGCCTGCCAGTACAGAATCACTGGAGGTGAAGGACCATTTCCAATGAAAGATTTGCAGCGAAGGCATTGATGAGGGTTGCAGAAGGCTAAGATGTCTAAGAGGCCGGTTGTCAGACTTTGATATTTCCCACCCAGAATGCTGGAACTCGTACATGGCGCGAGTGGAGAATTACTTCAGAGTAAATCAGATAAGAGAAGACGACCTTAAAGGGCTACCCTGCTGTGTGTTTATGGACAAGAAACATTTGACATAGCAGAGAATCTGGTGGCCCCGGTGCTTTTAGAGTCAGTGTCTTATGCAGATTTATAGAAGATGCTGAAAGAACATTTCCAATCTAAACTTTCAGTGATTGCTTGGTACCACGCATTCGAGCAGAGGGACTAGAGGCCTGATGAGTCTGCTGCAGACTTTATTGCTGCCTTAAGGCAAGCAGCGAGATCTTGTGAATTCAAGGATCTGGAAGAGAGGCTGCGGGACCATTTTGTTCCAAGATGCCTTGAGAGAGGTTGCAGCTGAAGAAGCAGCGAGCAGTGCTATGAAGGCCTTGCAGCTTGCCAGAAATCCTCCAGCCACTGTTACAGTCGATCAAGAGGTCGCTCGAGAAGATACAGAACAGGATTCTGAAGAGGAGGTGGATAGGCTGCACAAGTCAGTGGAGAGAAGGTTGAAGGAGCATCCAGACAAGGCCCCAACATCTCCTCAGTGTTTCAGGTGTGGAGGACGCCACAAGTGCGCTGACTGCAGATTCCGCTCCGCCATTTGCCGGGCATGTGGTAGGCAAGGCCACATTGCCTCTGTCTATTTGGGTCACCAGAAGGTCCAGCCTCAGGAAGAATTGCTTCAGAAAGGTACCAGGGTTCCCAGCCAACATAGGCTGCATTGGGCAGGAGCATTTTAAGGACAGGAACACATAAGCCACTTTAAAAAAAGCTTCACATTGGCGTGAAGTTGCAGGGGGTTCCCTTGTCGATGGAGTTGGACACAGGGTCCGCTCTATCGATCATTTCTCATGACACTTTCAAAGGATTTGCAGCAGCAAAAAAGGAGACTTCCGCTTCCGGATCAGGCAGCTTCAGCCATACAAAGAGCTGTCGCTCTTCGTTGGCTGTTTCTCTCTCTACTGGTAGACCCTTTTGCAGGTCTTAAATCACCCTGGAGGGGAGAACACCGTTGAGGAAGCTTTTGCTCGGCTATGGTGGAGCAGCAGCTCCCCCTACAGTCCGAGCTAACTCCGTAGGGCCGATAGAGAAGAAGATCGGTCAGTAAAATGGCCGATCACTTCGCTGTGCCAGCTGAAGTCAGAAAATCATCTAAGCATAAAGAACCACCATGGTGAATCCGGGTGAGACCTTTCCTCCCTCTCTTCGTCCTGAATTATCTTTCCTTTTACTTTTTTTTCTTTCTTTTTTTTTTTTGCCTGTAAGAGCCCTGTTGGAATTATTTCACTGGCTTGGAAAAGCAGCTTCTATTTGTTTGGGAAGAAAGGCATTGAACAAAAGAATAAAACAAAATTTTAAAGTCTACTTCTTTTTTATACATGTTTTGGGGGTACCAAATTTTTTTTCTTAAGAGCTGTATTATCAGTTTATGCTGTTGTTGTTTTTTTTCTTGCTGAGCGCTATTACTATCTTATATTGAAAGAGTGTTTCTTTCTCCACTTTTTCCTTTAAAAATAGAAAGAAAGGGGGGGGAAAGACTCTTGAAAAAGATTTTTTAGCTTACTGAGGACATCTACTGGCCAAAAGCTAATGTTGTAAATGTTGACTATTTGGATATGAGATGTTTGCTTTCAAACTGTTTTTTTTTTTTGAGAGAGAGAGAGAGAGAGAGAGAGAGAGAGAGAGAGAGAGAGAGAGAGAGAGAGAGAGAGAGAGAGAGAGAGAGAGAGAGAGAGAGAGAGAGAGAGAGAGAATCATAACCTGATCCAGCTGAATAACTTATTCTGGAAAAGATTTATGAGGCTAAAGAAGAAATATGTGCTACAAATGAAAGAGTTTACTACAGAATTAAGAGCCAGAATCTCTTCTTTAAACTTCAAAATTGAATCTCAAACTACTTCTGATTATTCTATAAAACAGACTACACAAGAGAATAAAGAGAAATTGACTTTGCCTGATAAGCAATTCACCTATGGTTTTGAGGACCAAGAAAAGCAAAGACTGAGATTTGAAATGTCAAAGCAATATAATTTTATGGTTAAGAGAAACAGAGGGCCAATGGAAAGTCCAAAATGGTTTACATGGATTCAAATGATACTGCAAGCAATAAAGAGAGACTTATCAGTTGGAAGGGAAGTTCTGTTATGGAAACCTATCTGGCAGAAGAAGAAGCCTGGAATAAGACTGAAAAGAAGTGAAATTTAAAATTTAAAATTTTATGTAATGAATTAAAGGCAATTTAGAATTATGGATTGATTTAAGGACTTAGATTATGAGTGAGATATAAGAGAAATGGGCGATTAATGGAAGATATATATTAAATTGACTAAGAATGTACTTTTTGAATTGATGGGTTTATCAATATGAAAATTATTTTATTTTTAATAAGATGATTTGTTTGTTTGATGTCCAATGGATTGAAATGATTTAAGGTTTGATAATATCTTTTCAGCTTAAAAAGTAAGAGAAAAAGGGGTGATTAATGGAATATATATATATTAAATTGATTAAGAATGTGGTTTTTTGTTTTTTTAGAATGATAGGTTTATTTGTAAGAAAATTATTATGTAATGTTGAGTTAATCTAATAAGATGATCTGTTTGTTTGATAATATGGATGTGACTAGTTATGAAAATTAACTGGATGAAATTTGAATTCTGTCAAATGGATTGAAATGATTTAAGGTTGGACTTTATTTTGTCAGTTTAAAGAGCTTGATTGATGGATGGATTAGATATGTATAGGAGAGATTAATATTTTATTTTTATAAGGGATATTAGTGGAAGAAGAAATAAATAAGATCTATGATAAAATTAAGGAATTAGAATATATTTGGAAGGGATACCTGAACTGATAATGTTTGTACTTAAAGTTATTTTGATTATGGTAGTGTAAATTTATAAAGCTTTAAAAAAAGGTTTAGGTTGAATAAATTTAAGCTAGAATTGGATTATTTTAAATAAAATATGTTACTTAAGGGAAAAATAGAGGGAATATTTAATGTATTGATTGTATATATGTTTTGTCTGTGGATGTTTGACTATCCTAACACCATAATGTGTCTGGAGTACTTTGTTTTAAAAATCAAAAAACCAATAAAACTTGTCTTTTAAAAAAAGGATTTGCAGCAGTAGTGGCCTACGAATAAAACTCAGGCCATCGAACTTAATTCTCACTGACTTCCAGAATTCCAGAGTCAACATGAAGGGGGAGGCCACACTCAAGGTGCAGCATAGGGCTTTGGAAAGCCTACTAGATGTGGTGGTAGTTGGGGGTGATTGCACGAGTCTCATTGGACTCGATTGGTTCAAGGCCCTTGGAATCCAAGTGACTGGGCTTCACAGCCTGCAAACGTCAGGCCTTGCAGAAGTCTGCAAGGAGTTTGCTGATGTGTTTAGCAAAGAGCTTGGCTCATACAAGGGGCCACCCATTGCCTTACGCTTAGACCCAGCTATCACACCCATTAGGATTAAGCCTAAAAGGGTGCCTTTTGCTCTCAAAAGCAAAATTGATGCAGAGCTGGACAAGCTGCTCCAGCAGGGCATCCTAGAACCTGTGGACTCTAGTCCATGGGAAATCCCCATTGTAACGCCTCTAAAGGTTAATGGAGAAGTCCGAATTTGTGAGGACTATAAATGTACACTGAACAAAGCGCTGCAACAGCATGCACATACAGTGCCTGTGGTGAACCACATTCTGGCCTCCCTCAAGGGGGGGGCAAATTTTGCAAAACTTGATTTGACACAGGCCTACCAACAGTTACCTGTTGATGAGGCAACAGCTGAGGCTCAAACAATTGTAATGCACCAGGGAGCCTTTAAGGTCAAAAGATTGCAGTTTGGGGTTAATGTGGCCCCTGGTATCTTCCAAAGTATAATGGAGCACACGCTCCATGGTATTCCTGGGGTCTGTCCCTACTTTGATGACATCCTCATTGCTGGGGAGTCATCTCTAAACTTAGCTAAAAGATTAAGGGCTGTCTTGCTTTGTTTCCGCCAAGCAGGTCTGAAGCTGAAGCAGGATAAATGTAAAATTGGAGTCACTTCCACTGAATTCTTAGGCTTCAGAATTGATGCTCAAGGTATCCATCCTGCTGAATCCAAGCTCCAAGCAATTCAGCAGGCCCGAAGTCCCAAGTCCAAAAGCGAACTTCAGGCTTTTCTGGGACTCTTAAACTTTTATCATGCATTCCTTCCACACAAGGCTGCAGTGGCTGAGCCATTACACCAGCTCTTGGATAAACAGGCTCCATGGCAGCAGACAAAGGTCTATGAAAGGAGTTTCAATGAGGTTAAGGCCTTGTTCTCTTCAAATGTGGTCTTAGTGCATTTCAATGTGATGCATCCCCTTATGGGATGGGAGCAGTACTTAGTCACCTGAAGGCTGATGGGACACAAGTCCCTGTGGCCTATTATTCCAGGACTCTATCATCTGCAGAGTGTAATTACGCCCAGATTGACAGAGAAGCCTTGGCTGGCATAAAGAAATTTCATGATTTCTTATATGGCCGCCACTTCACAGTCTATACAGACCATAAGCCTCTGCTGGGTTTGTTTACCACAAACAAGCAAACCCCTCACATAATATCTCCTAGAATGCTGAGATGGTCAATTTTCCTGTCAGCATATGACTACACACTGATTCACAAACCTGGGAAAGAAATGGGCCATGCAGATAGCCTCCTGACTTTGGCACTTCCGGCACATACATGGGAGGCATGGGTTATTGGGGCACATCAGCCACTCAGGCCACTCCAGCTGCTGGTCTTGGGCTTGAGGGACAGTGCTCCCAAGAGGAGTCCATTGTGGACTTGGGGAATTCCACACCACCACTGGACTTGGGGAATTCCATCCCCCAAAGAACCCTGGCTTGGATTTAGAGGATCCAGCCAGTCAGCAGCTGGGTGGGTCACCTGGGTCTTTGGAGCACCAAAGTCCTGGTCTGCCTAGGCTGGCAGGCCAGGTACACACACCGGCCATCAGAAGGTCACAGCGGGCCAAGGGTCCACCTAAACATCTTAAAGACTATGTGAGGTTTCTGTCAAGCATAAGGGAATCTTACTAGTTCTTCAAATTGCAGAACAAACACTCAAATGAAGGAGTGCTACACCTCAAGGTATTAAGCATTGTGATTGTATTCTTGTACATATTTTAAAAATGTAGGAATGGTCTGTGTGCAAGCATAATGTATAACAACAACATCAACCTGCCAATTGAACACATGTACGTGTGCTGCTATAACAATAAGGGTACTTATTGTTTTATCTAGGGGGGAGGGATGTTATGTCCTGGGCCTGCTGAATCATTCAGCAGGCTCAGAAATGTTGCAAAGGGTCCCGGGCAACCCACAAGGCTGCCCGGGACCAGACTGGCTGACAGCACATGCGCAAGGCACGAAAACAGCCGTGCATTCATTGGCTGACGCTGGCCTTTGGAAGGACAGTATAAAAAGCCTGCGGGCCATTTTTTCTGTTGCTGTTTGTTGGTGAATGAATAAAGAAGACTTGCTGTTCACTCTACTTGTTTCCTTGCAATGCCTTTAACCCGTGAATTTAACAGCTTCTTTGGGAAAAGCCTGACGGAGAGAAGGGGATAGGATAGGAGAGGCTTCTACAGGGCAAACCAGATGGAGAGAAAGAGGTAGAAGAGGAGAAGTTTCCGTGGGGCAAGACTGATGGAGAGAAGGTGATAGAAGAGGAGAGGTTTCTGTGAGGTAAACCTGAGAGAGAGGAAGAGGAAGAGGAAGAAGGAGGAGGAGGAGCAGGAGCAGGAGGAGGAAAAGGAGGAGGAGGAGGAGCAGGAGGAGGAGCAGGAGCAGGGCTGACCAGCCACCTGAATACCTTCCCTGGATACAACCTGCTGCTGAGAGAGACTGACTACCACCCCAACACATGACCCGCCTGCTGGAAGGAACTGATCCCTACCTCACCACGTGACCCAGAAAATCAAAGGTGCCTGAGTGAGGGACTACTGTGGACAGGCAACCATTCCAAGAGGGCCAGGGAACTCAGACTCCAGCAGCCCTTTCAGGGGTAGCGCTACAATTCTTCATATGTTTTAGCCTCCAGCCCTCTAATCATATTTGCTGCTCTATTTCCAGAGTCTCTACATCTTTTTTTATAATATGATTACAAAAACTGGATGAAGTATTTTAATGTGGTCTTACTAAGGCATTATAAAGTAGGACTAGATCCAGAGGGCAATGTGAAATGTAAATATAATGAAAAAAATAAATACTAATTTATGGATATGGGTCAAGTCTGGATCTGAATTTATGACCTATAATGTTGCCCCATTTTAATCATGCTCTTCCTTTTAATGTGAATGATACGCCAGGATGCTATGTATTTTATGGAATCTGCAAATAACTGTCTTTTTCTGTTTTCATAACTTTTTCATTACAGCTGACATTTCAGAATGGCTTTGTTACAAACTAATAATAACAGCAAAGATTACCCTGGTAAGCTGACATTTAAGAGAGGAAATAAAGGGAGAGAGAGCTGATTATATCTGCAGCAGGTAAAAATATAAAGTAGCAGATTTATTTTGGTGGCCCATTTTGCCAGAGCAATCACAGAAGCTTGTTAGATTTGGATGAAAAATATAATGTATGCACCATGCACTAAGATCAGTTTTACTTAGTAATATAAAGGGGCGGCTCAACTATATGTTGAGTTTCTGAGAAAGGCTGTTTAGAATAGGAGCAGCATGATCATAAAAATAATTCTTATTGAGATGTTGATTTACCTTCATATGAAATATGCATTACATTCACTCTATGATATACAACTGAGGTTGAGTTTCTTAACAATAGTTAGTATGGACTGCAAAACTTCGAAGGGATGCTTCATGTTGCTTAAGATACAAAATTGGTTAGCAAACCGCCCACTAATCTCCTCATTTCTATATTCTGAGTCAGTAGAAGAATAAGAAATCAAAGGAGTTGTAGGCCAAGACATAGCCATTTATAGGCAGAGCTTTCTTACCTACCAGCCAACTCACAACTCAATAAGCACAAAAATAATGCTGTCAGAAACCCCTTCAATGTTTCTTTTTGGGGCTCTGCCATTCTAGTGGGAGGAGGGAGGATTTCTCCGCTGGGAGGGTAGCTTAGGACTATATTTCTTCTGCTTTGTTCTTCCTCAGTTTTGATGTTTCTCTTTGGGTGTGAAATGGAGAATGGAATGTTCCAGGGGCCATCTGCCTTGTCTCCAGTCCATTGCAAGATCTGGTGAAGCACCTGGGAATCGTCACTTATCAGCTCCGGTTCCCATAACAACTTTGCACCTGTGGATTGGCTGGACAGTTGGACTCTGGGATGGGGTTTTGTGAAATGAAAGTTTAATGTAGCAATTCACATGGGAAAACTTTAGATTTTGCTTTGCTCTCTTGCTATCACTATCTCTCAATAAAAGTTCTTTTTGAAACAAGAGTTCTGTTTTCTTGGGAGAAGTAGTCGAGGCAGGACCTTACAAATACATTCCTCTGCCCTTGAGAATTTTTATCCAAAATATTTGAAAAAATATTTTCAAAGCAAATTATTTCATCCAACATGTGAAAACTATAGAAGAGAAGTTAAAAACAATAACCAAGGAAGTTAAATGAATGAGATAAAGAAATGAAAAGACAGTTAATTTTACTTTATACCAATAGCAGTTCCCTATAGCCTACCATACTTCCAAATCATCCATGTTTCACCAATCGCGTACACTGACACAGATTGTTTTTGCTTTGACTTCACCTGCTCTTCCTCCTCTTCCTCCTCCTTCCCCTTCTTCTCCTTCTTCTTTCTTCCTTCTCGGATCTCATCAACTCCATCCATTTGCAGCTTTCACAATCTTCCTTTGTGTTCATTCTTATTTAATATACAGTATTTGCTATTTGAAACTCATTTTCTCTATATAACCAACCATTCATTGTACATCTTTTATATTGGTAATTCACTTCTCATTCATTTAGCCCTCATTCATTCTTGATTCTGTATCGTCTTGTTTCTCAAATAACTTGTTTGAATCAATTTATGTTTAGATTTCCCTTGATATATCCATAAGTCAATTCCATATTACAAAGTGAGAAGAAGCCTTGTACTGTACATAGCCATTTTTGCTTTCAACAAAAAATTAATTCCTCACAACAAATTACACTTTACAGTCTTTTTATACCCACTCAGATTACCCAATGGGAATAAATAACATATATTATTCTCTGATATTTCAACCATAAAAAACCTGTACCTTCATTCAAAATCTATTGCATTGATTTTCCTTTATTTTCACACACCCAAAAATATCTATTTTTTCTTTCATTTCTTTGTTTAGTCCATGCTGTTTACAGCTTACAGTACAACTGTAAGCATATCAAGTTAGAATTTCCCATATGTTATCTTCACCGCTAGTTGGCTGAATAGATATGGACATCTATCATTAATCACAGCTTTCATCAATCTAAACATTCATATCATTCTTTTTGGCAAGGTAGAGAAGCGATAGTCCTAATTTTATCTGTGCCACATGCAAAATTCTCTTCCAATAGTAAGAACAATACTGATAATCTGGGGCTTATTTTGCTACAAGTATAAAGAAATAAAACTAAGTTTTATCCCAAGCATATTCACATTTTTCTATGTTAGCTAGGATCTCAAATATACAGACTATTTATAGAATGTTACTCACGTTGCACCAACTAGATGATGCATATATTGTACTGATACAGACTCAGGATTACATTTATTGGAGTTTCAACAATATTTACATAAGTTCTGGACCTGGAAGTATTACAACAGTACTATAACAGGAAATATATGTTAATGCCAGCAATGATGAGTAATCACATTATCCATGTAAATATGTAAATGTTAAAGAATTAGAATTTCATTGGTATTTATTCATGCATAACTTTACCTGTTGTCTGATTGTCCTTTTGTTTGAAGAAGTTGAGGAGCTAAGTGGCAATAATGTTTAAATATGCTTGTTTAAATATTAAAATAAAATTGACGGAGAATATAGCAGTATAGTTACTCTGTAAGATTGAAAATGAATGATGAAACAAGCAAAGACTTTTTTTTCTTAAGTCATTCCTTTACTCGTTCATTATGCTGCCCTTGGAAGTTGGATACTATTATAATACAATGAAAGCATCTACTTACTCTCTCACATAGATAGATAGCTCAATACGTTGTACTCATAATCATCCTGATTCAGTACCCATATTTCCTGGAGCAAATCTTTTTGCTGGAAAAAAAACCAAAGACTGAAATACCCTGTCTTCTTTGTGGAGATATAAGGATGGATAGGCACTGTTGGTAGTCAGTAAATTATCTGAGATCAAAGGTAATGAATAAATGATGTGTGTGTGGGGGGGGAGGAAATTATATGACCAAAACCAGAATCTAAGATTTAAATCAGGTTTGTAAATGTTAATTGGCTGGTATTCTGCAAGTCAGATTTGTAAATTGCAAGGTTATATGATTTCTGAATTCTAGAAAACTAACCACATCTTAGAGATGTATAACTGGCATTCTAATGTCCCTACTATCATTCCAGCTTGTTCTCCCTTGAGTAGGCTACTAATATCCCATACATCCATTAGATAGCTGAGCTATAAAGTTGTAGTTTGCTATAGTTTTCTATCTAGTAGTCATCCATATTTTTGCAATCCAGATATGATAGCTTTAATTTTGAATAATTTCAAAAACTAAAAAAAACAGCCTTTCCCTCTAAACTTCCACCTTTGGCTAATATATTTTTCATGATTCCAGATTATTCTCAGTCTAGATCAAAGACAGTAGCAGATATCTTCCTCTATATTAGATATTAGGGCTGTGCAGATTGAAAAGGCCACATGATCTGAAGAGTGAGATTATACAGATTGAAAAGACAGAAAGATTTGGAATGATGTTTGAACATATAGCACCTGCCAGAAGCACTGAAAATAACAGCATCTTTTCCTGGTGACATGTGAGACCAGGAAAAGTTACATTTGATTTAATATATTTTCAACAGATGCTACATGCATTTTTCAAATCATATTTTTCAGTTTGAACATGGATCTCTGCACAATTCTATAATATTCTGTCATTTCTTTCTTCTTCCAATCTCATTTCCATAAAAACTGAACAGCTTATTGGTCATCATCAACTATTTTGGAAATAGTGATATTTTCTAAAGGCCTCTTAATTCTCTTCCAAATTATTTAAATCAAATATCCAACATAGGATATTTATTGTATGTTAACTGCCTTGAGCTACTTATAAAGTAATAAAGTAATAAAGAATAAAAATCAATCACTTAAACACATTTCATATTGTAGTTTAAAGAATGACATGTGCTTTTAATCCATACAAGATTGTTTTATATATGTATCATCCAAATTCTAACATATTTTACCGTGGGATTCCTTAATATAGTTTTCCCAAGCAATTTCTTTAGAATTTTATTAAATTGTTGTTCAATTGTATTGATTATTCAATCTCTAAATGGTTACTGTTGTGGGTATAGTAATACCGATTAATAAAGGCCAGCTGATGAGACTAAAGATTTTATAACTTCCATAAGAAATTTAGTACAGGCAATTTAGGTCTTGGGCTTGAGCTTGAAGACACTAATTACTGCTTTATACTTATGGTTTAGATTCAAAATAGGGAAAGAACAACAAAGAAAGAAAACAAAGCTGTATATTGTTGTCTTATTTATTTAACTAATAGATCACACAAAATACTGGGTTGTATTACAAAGAGGAATTAAAATTGCCAGGAGAAATATCAACAATCTCAGATATGCAGATGATATTTCTCTAATGTCAGAAAGTGAAGAGAAACTAAAGAGCCTCTTTAGTTTCTAAATTAAGAGGCTGAGAGGATGAAAGAGAAGAGTGCAAAAGTTGGCTTGAAATTCAACATTTTAAAAAATATCAAGATCATGGGCATCCTGTCCCATCACTTCCTGGCAAATAGAAGAGGAAGAAATGGAAGCAGTGTCAGTTTTTATTTTCCTGGGCTGCAACATCAGTGTAGAGGGTGACTCCAATCATGAAATTAAAAGACACTTGCTCTTTGAGAAGAAAGATATGGCAAACCTAGACAGTGTACTAAAAAGCAGGGACATACATCACCTTGCCAAAAAAGGCTGTATAGTCAAAGCTATGGTTTCCCCAGTGGTAATGTATGGCTATGAGAGTTGGACCATAAGGAAGGCTGGGTATCAAAGGATTTATGCTTAGGAATTATGATGTTTGAGGAGATTCTTGAGAATCCTTTACAGTGCAAGAAGATCAAATAATCAACCCTAAAGGAAATCAACCATGATTGCTCTTTGGAAGGAAGATACTGAAGCTCAAATACTTTGTACCACCCAGTAAGAGGAGAGAACTCACTGAAAAGGATCCTGATGTTGGGAAAGTCTTCATGCAAAAAGAAACTATAGCCCAACTCACCAAAAACATAACTGCAAAAGACAGACTAGATATAAAAATTAAAATAAACAAGAAAATGATAAGTGAATACCTGTCTTAATGAATATAAATCACGGGGACCTGATAGATTACATCCCAAAGTTCTGAAGGAGCTGCCAGATGTTATCTCAGAACCATTATCTTTAAAAAATCCTGGAGCACCAGGAAACCATCAGAGGATCAGAAAAGAGCTGATGTGGTTCTCACCTTCAAAGAAAGGGGGGAAAAACAGACCCAGGAAATTACAGACCAATCAACCTAACATCAATACCTGGGAAGATACTGGAAAAAATAATAAAGAAACAGATCTGTGAACATCTAGAAACAAAGAAAGTAATAATTAGTAGCCAGCATGGGTTTCTAAAAAACAGAGCATGCCAAACCAATCTTATTTCATTCTTTGACAGAGTATCTAAATTAGTAAACCAGTGAAATGCTGTGGACATAATATACTTAGACTTCAGCAAAACATTCAATAAAGTAGACCACAACCTACTTGTAAACTAGAAAAATGTGGGATAGACAGCATCCCTGATTTGTAACTGGCTGACAAACCGTACTCAACGGGTAGCCCTTAATGGTACTACATCTACATGGAAGGAAGCAAGCAGTGGCGTACCACAAGGTTCCATCTTATGCCCAATACTCTTCTATATCTTCATAAATGACTAAGATGAGGGAATTAAAGGAGAACTCATCAAATTTGCAGATGACACCAAACTGACAGGAGCAGCCAACACCCCAGAAGAAAAACTCATGATCCAAAAAGATCTTAACAGACTTGAACAATGGCCCTATCCAACAACATGAAATTTAATGTGGAGAAAAGCAAGTTTCACACTTAGGCAAACCCCCCCCAAGATTAGGTGTAATGTGGCTCAAAAACAGTAACTGAGAGGGACCATGGAGTCCTAATGGAAGAAGGTGTCAACTTATGTTCCAAAGCACCAGAAGGCAAGTCAAGATGCAATGGATGGAAACTAATCAGGAAGAAGCAACCTAGAATTAAGGAGAAACTTCCTAACAGAGAGGACTATTAACCAGTGGAACAGCTTGCCTTCAGAAGTTATAGGTGTTTCATCACTGGAGATTTTAAAGAAAAGACTGGACAGCCATCTGTCTGAAATGTATAGGGTCTTCTTCTTAAGTAGGGGGTTTGTCTAGCAGACCTCCAAGGTCCCTTCCAGCTCTATTCTGATTGAAAATTGATTGACTGAAGACAAACGTAGAAGAACATGACTTAAGTGACTGAACAGCAACAACAAAGCATGGTTTTCTGTTGCAACACAATATTCTATTATTTTTTCTATTATTTCCCTCTTACTCCTATATTCTTTATTTCACCACATTCCCTTTTTGCTTTCCCTTGACCAAAACATTTCTAGTTTTTTCTTTAGTTTCCTTTTTGTCCTATTTATGTAAATCCAAGACACATTCTCAGAATTTATCTTTTATCATTTATCCTTAATTGATGAAAAAAGACAATTAACCATTCTTTTTCTACCAATCAACCAAAGGCCTGTGGTTGAATCCAGAATAGAAGAGGGCTGTGCAGCAAAGGAATGAACTGTGCAGAAAACTGGCAGACAATTAGTAGTTGCCAATTAAATCATTTTTAAAAAATAAAGAATTGATGTGGAAGGGAATGAAAAGCTTGGTAGGCTCCTAATATATCTTTGGCATCATATTGGTAATTTGAAGTTTCTTAAGAAGCACCACATTTTCAAATAGAACTAGAAAAGGATACTTTCAACTATGTGTAATTTTACCCTCTCTTTCATAATATTTTGTATTATTTTTATTCCTACACTTATGGCTGGAAAGAATGAAATGCATTGAGGACCTTTATATAAATTGTCATGCTGATTTCCAATTATCCTGTAGTCTTTATGAAATCTTCCAATTTCATTTGTGTAGATCTTCAATTTTCTTAGATCTTTCTCATTACAGTATTTAGTGTGGATGAATTCAATGCTGGATTTTAGGCTCTAAAATGATTTACTTATTTATTGCAAAAAAAAAAACACCCCACGTCTCATGAGCAGAATATTCAGTTGATTCAATGAAATGAAAACAATTTTTTGAGTTCATTTTTAAGTTATAGAAAGCTAGAAGTGATTGTCATTTATAAGCATAGTGACTATCTTTGTCTGTTAAAACAGTTGTCACATGTGTTAGAAAATTTGATAATTTTTGTCCCAAATCATTTTTTGTGAACTAAAAAGTCATTCTTACACTGTTGTGTAAACTTTTCATTATAATACTCTTCATTTGGAAAAATGGATAATATCTCATCCTAAAACTTCTGGGTAAATAAATTATATAAATTATAAAAAGGAACTAAATTATAAATTATTAAAGTGTCAATTATGACTCCACACGATAAAAATAATGTGAATAATAAAAATATTTTATAATTATATGATAATGACATAGAACCTGATTACTTGAGGGATCATCTGTCTCCCATAATCTCTGCCTCATAAATTCCATCCTACAGGGTTGGTGTACTCTTTCAATTAAACAATGTTGGGACCCTGAAAGTGTTTCTTCTCTGTAGTAGTACGGTACCTACTCTCTGGAAGAAGATTCTTTCCAAAACCTGATGGGATGGCCCCCACACTGCTGTTAGGTAGAAGACCTGTGAAGATCTGGCCTTCACCAAGGCCTTTGCATAGTAGAATGAGACCTTTCACTTCATCATCCTTTACATTTTTATCTTTTTGTTGTTGTTTTATTGATTTTTATTTAATTTCTTTTATTGTTGTGAGCCTTTCAGAGTTGTTGAGGGTCCGATGGCAATCAAGTTTGTTGTTGTTGTTGTTGTTGTTGTTAATTTGCATGGTATGATTTGCACGCCTGTTTTTATTACTATGTTTTTAAATTGTTTTAATTATTATTTGTTTAAATTTTTAAATAATTCAAGTTGTTTAATACTGTTTTAACTTATTTTTGTTGGATGTTATGAATGATGTGGGGGGGGATTGACTGATTGTGGAGTGAATCGGGAACTGGCTAGCCTGCCTGGCGCGGCAGAGGCGGAGAGGAGGGGAGACGCTGGCTCTGGGCTGATAGAGGGCCAAAGTATACCGGTCTTGCTGGGGAGAGGCAGATATGGCGGGAGCCATAGGGTAGGCCATTCTCGGGGAACAAGAGCTCGCTGTCTAAAACCGATCCCTTGCTCCGACCCTGTGAGTTCAACCCAAAGTACTGGTAATCGGCAAAATCCGGACCCTGGGCTCAGGTTGTTGCTGCTCAATGCCAGGTCGGTTGTAAATAAAGCTCCCCTCATCCATGATCTTCTCCTGGATGAGGAGGCCGACCTCGCATGTGTGACCGAGACCTGGCTGGGCACGGAGGGAGGAGTTCCTCTCTCTGAAATGTGTCCAGCCGGGTTTCAGGTATGGCACCAGCCACGACCCCAGGGAAGAGGGGGAGGAGTGGCTATTATAGCCAAGAAGACTTTTGGCCTACGCAGGCTCGCAGTTTCTGAGATTGAGGGTTGTGAGTTGCTCCTTGTGAAGTTGGACCTAGGGGTTCAGGTGGGCTTGTTGCTCGTGTACCTGCCTCCCAGCTGTGTATCAACAGCCCTGCCTGGGCTACTTGAGGGGGTTGCTGGGCTGGCGGTTGAGTTCCCCAGGCTTATTATCTTGGGGGACTTGAAACTTCCGTTGCTCGGCGAATCCTCTGGGTTGGCGCAGGAGTTCATGGCCACCATGGCAACCATGAACCTGACTCAAGTAGTTCAGGGACCGACTCACGAGAGGGGACACACTCCCGACATGGTATTCCTCTCAGAACAGTTGAGCAGTGATCTGAATTTAAGGGGCTTAGATATTTTGCCTATGTCATGGTCAGATCATTTTCTCGGCTTGTTTTCAAGGCTCCAATCCTCCCCCGCAGGGAGGCGGAACCGATTAGGTGGTTCCGCCCCAGACGTCTGATGGACCCAGAGAGTTTTCAGAGGACGCTTGGGGAAATACCGGATTCTCTCATTCTCGGTTCGGCAGAGTCCCTGGTTATGGCCTGGAATATGGATGCAAAGGGGGCTCTTGACCAGATCGCGCCGCTGCGACCTCTCTGTGGTAGCAGACCGAGGAGATCTCCTTGGTTTACTGAGGAACTCAGGGGGATAAAGCACCAGAAGAGATGTCTAGAGAAGCGATGGAGGAAAAGTAAATCTGTATCTGACCGAACACTATTAAGATCTTATATTAAGACTTATCAGGTGGCGCTCAAGGTGGCAAGATGCGCGTATCATTCCGTCTTGATTGCATCTGCGGAATCCCGCCCAGCCGCCCTGTTTAGGGTGACTCGCTCCCTCTTTAATCAGGGGGGGTTGATGCACCCTTGTAGGGTAGTGCTGAGGATTTTAATAAGTTTTTCGCGGATAAAATCACCCAGATTCGGATGGACCTTGACTACAATTGGAATGCAGTGTCAGCTGACAATGAGTCAGTCGAGATGACAGGGACTCGTCTTGATCCTGTTGTGTGGACGGAGTTTGACCCTGTGGCACCCGATGAAGTGGACAAGGCCATTGGAGCTGTGAGTTCCGCCATCTGTTTATTGGACCCGTGCCCCTCCTGGCTGGTTTCAGCCAGCAGGGAGGTGACGCGGGGCTGGGTTCAGGAGATTGTTAATGCCTCTTTGAGGGAGGGGTCCTTTCCAGCTCCTGCAAGGAGGCAATTGTGCGCCCCCTCCTCAAGAAGCCTTCCCTGGACCCAGCTGTATTAAACAACTACCGTCCTGTCTCCAATCTTTCCTTTATAGGGAAGGTTGTTGAGAAGGTGGTGTCACTCCAGCTCCAACAGTCCTTGGATGAGGCCGATTATCTGGGCCCTCAACAGTCAGAATTCAGGCTCAGCTACTCCACGGAAACTGCTTTGGTCGCGCTGACAGATGATCTCTGGCGGGCCCGGCATAGGGGATTTTCCACTATCCTGGTGCTACTTGACTCTCAGTGGCTTTCGATACCATCGACCATGGTATCCTTCTGCACCGACTGGAGGGGTTGGGGGTTGTGGGCACTGTTTTGCAGTGGTTCACCTCCTACCTCACTGGTCGGTTGCAGTCGGTGTTGGCGGGGGGTCAGAGGTCGACCCCTAAGTTCCTCCCTTGTGGGGTCCCTCAGGGATCGGTCCTCTCCCCTCTGCTGTTTAATATCTACATGAAACTGCTGGGTGAGATCATCCGACAACACGGAGTGAGATATCATCAGTATGCTGATGATACCCAGCTTTACATCTCCACCCCGTGTCATTTCAGTGAAGCAGCGGAAGTGATGTGCCAATGTCTGGAGGCTGTTAGGGTTTGGATGGGTGCCAACAGGCTCAAACTCAACCCCAACAAGACGGAGTGGCTATGGGTTTTGCCCCCCAAAGATAATTCAATCTATCCATCCATCAGCCTGGGGGGGAGCTTTTGACCCCCTCGGAGAAGGTCTGCAACTTGGGCGTCCTCCTCGATCCACAGCTAAATTTGGAACATCATCTTTTGGCTGTGGCGAGGAGGACATTTGCCCAGGTTCGCCTGGTGCACCAGTTGCGGCCCTATTTGGACCGGGAGTCTCTTCTCACAGTCACTCATGCCCTTATCACCTCAAGGCTCAACTACTGCAATGCTCTCTACATGGGGCTACCTTTGAAAAATGTTCGGAGACTTCAGGTAATGCAGAATGCAGCCGCGCGAGCAGTGTTGGGCTTGCCCAGAAATGCCCACATTTCGGCATCACTCCGCGAGCTGCATTGGCTGCCAATTGGTCTCCGAGCCCAATTCAAAGTGTTGGTTATGACCTATAAAGCCCTACATGGCATCGGACCAGGTTATTTACGGGACCATCTGCTGCCTCATGAATCCCAGCAGCCGGTTAGGGCCCACAGAGTCGGCCTTCTCCAGGTCCCGTCAGCCAGACAGTATCGCCTGGCAGGGCCTAGGGGAAGAGCCTTCTCTGTTGCGGCCCCGGCCCTCTGGAACCAACTTCCCCCAGAGATCCGTGTCGCCCCCACCCTCTCCGCCTTTCGTAAACTGCTTAAAACATACCTTTGCCAGCAGGCTTGGGGCAGCTAACATCTTGCCCCTATCCAGTGTATGTTTGTGTGTATGTTTGTGGAATGATTGTTTTTTTTTCTTTTTAACTTAGGGGTTTTTATATTCATGTATTTTACTGTGATTTCTATTATGTTGTGAGCCGCCCTGAGTTCTCCAGAATAGGGCGGCATAGAAGTCAAATTAAATAAAATAAATAAATAAAATTGGATACAACTTTTAAAAATGTTTCTGGTAGATACATTCTTTCCTTCAACATTAAAAAAATGCTTTTAATGGAACTATCCTGAATTTGTTATCAATGGTGCAGTTAAATGGAGTTTCAAAAAACTAAAAAAATCTATATTTAATCCTGTAATGAAGCTCAGACTAATAGTATTTTTTTCTTCATTGGCACAATATAAGCCATTTAAACTGAATAAATTTCTATAGTTTAGCAGCCAATGTAAGCCTTTCTTATTAAACTATCTGTCGATTACCGGTCGAAGAAAGGATGTTAAAGTAGAGGTAAACATAATTAGAATAGGAGTGGTTTCTTCACTTCACTCTCATTCCACTTGGCTATAGTTACCAGTAGGAAATGAAATGTACTGCATGTTGACAGAAGGAGTGAATATATTCTGGACAATACATAACTAGGACAAAGCTGGCTTCAGGTGAAGAAAAAGAGCAAGGGTTTATGGGGCCTAGAAATGCTTTAAAATAAAAGCTCCCTTTCCTTCAGACAAACACTGAAGAAATAGGCTGTATTTTCCATCTTGAAAATCCTGCTTCCTGAAACAAACAATAGCTTCTTGAAGCTCAGAGACATTTGCTTCCTATGTTCAAAAATCACAGCTATTCATTACCAAATAATGAAAGAGAATAAAACAATTACATTCAGCACTAAATCACACTGGGGAGGAGGGGAGAAAAAAGCCCAAGAGATGCTTCTGTTTCTAATAGGCAACTATCCCAGGCAATTTTGGAGAATATCCAACAACCCATTATGTTTGCCTTGTTCAGCTGTGTTAGGCAGCCAAATTCCATACTGTTATTTGTAAAAATTCCCATAGTTGTAATTATTGAAGAGGTTTGTGATAATAATTGCTGTGATCATGAGAATTGTTATGATTATATCTGGCAATCATCTAATCTATTAGTGTGGACATGTGTCAGTCAGCCTTGACAGTTTCAATATATTTGATTTTCATTTAAATGCTTTCATTTATGTATCTTATTGATTCGATCATTGACTAGAAAGTTATTTGCTGTAATTGTATGATTTGATGAATGACCTAATTACATATGGTTTCCCTGAAGTTATTTCAAAAATTGTTTAGTTGTTTTAAATTATCATTTGCAAAAATAAGGTGTGCATTCAGGGGAGGCCAATGATTTCTTATCTGTTATATAAAATCATCCAGAAAATAAAATACAGAGAAAACTAACAATATAGCCACCAAATATCTACAGTTCATATTCCTTAAAGGTCAGTTTTGTAGAGTGTTCCTGAAAGTGAACATTTCACTTCCTATACCTATCTTATCTATACTTATCTGTAGCTTATAGACCCCAATAAGCAGTGGGTGTATTTATTGGAGGACGGGCTGATTATGACATGATATTCACAAAGTTGTTTCCTTCCAGGGATCAAAAGTACAAAAGGTTCAGTAGTATGTTGGTACTCATCACTAATTGTTTTTGGGAGGCATGACAACCACTAAAAACAATGAGTACCAAACAAACCAAGTGACTTACCATGTAACCTGATCCTTTGTTTCAATTGGGAAGGACTTCCTGTCGATTCCTTTTCCTATGTCAGCAATCTTCCCAGCATGACCAACTTCCTGTCCACCCTCTGTAATCATGCCCCACTTCCTTTTGCAGCAATCTTCCCAGCACGGCTGACTTCCTGTCCATTCTCTGCAGCTATTTCCCTCTTCCTATCACAGTGCATCAAATTCCAAACAAACAACAAGTACTGGAACAACAGTTTCATATCAAAATAAATCAAGTACTAAATTCAATGAGTTTTGAAGCAGTTGAATATCGAGGTACCACTGTAAGTTCAAACCAGGTTTTAAGGTAAGTTCAAACCAGATTTTAAAATGACTAAGCTGTCTAATCACTTGTTGTGAATAGGACTTCTCCTGAGTTTTCAGAAGAAGTTTCATTTATTCCTTTTTCTTCTAGAAAAAAAGTTGTGTGTCTTTAAAAAATAAAATATAAATCTGATTAACTTCCACTGATATCATGATTTAGATGTATAAACTTGAATATAAACCTAATTGCAATTTGTTGAAGTGATGGGCTTAGACTTGATTCTCAGATCCCTTATCAGTGTGAGCTCTTATTAAAAATGGTTCAGTCTGTGTTGCATTTCAGAGGCTGTGTGAGACTACCTTTGAGCTGAGATGCATGCTGAGTGCAATCATGCACCAGCTCTAATCAGGATTTGCTGTGTCTTAAGTGGCCATGTGACCAAGAATCAGTTGAGGGTCAGCTTGTAGCTTTAAACACCTGCTATGAAAGATATTTCAGACTTGAATCTTACCCTGCAGCACCATTTCATCAGAATTTTGCAAAGGAAAGAGAGAAAGCAAAGTCACCCTAAGTTCTCTTGCATTAGACTTTGCCATCAATAATTCTTCCATTAAACTGAATATTTGGTGGAAGAAGTAATACATGCCTATAATTTGAAACAATGGGATACTGAGTGGGTTTGCTTCCCTTTTCTCACAGAATAATTTCTCCTTTGGTGTTGGGTCTTTAGAAATAAACTCGGGGGATCATTGACTTTTTAATTGATCAATGAGCTTCACTGGGAGCCTTTCCAGCTGAAGAAAAGTGTAGATCATGTATGTTATAAATAAATCAATAAACCACATCTGCAAAGATTTGATCATCCATCTACAGTAGGAGAGTCTACTGCAAACCACAATAATGCCAAAAAGGTGATACAAACACATAGGAACTATAACTTGGTCACACAAAGTTTGTACCCCACATTCCTTATACTGGTCTATTACCATAATAAAGATTTGATTTGATGTCATTATGTATTTGTGTCCCAGTATAATTTCTCCTGTGCACTTGCCCTATATTTTTCGAGTTAAAAACTATATATATTAGCAAACACAGCCAACAAGAACCCAAATCAGAAATAAAGAAAACAGTGAGCATGAGAGAAAGAAAGCTTCCAACTACAGTTAACATTTCTTTAATTTTGTTGATCTTTTCTTTTATTTAGTGCAACATTATTTCCATTTATCTATCATTTTGTGAAGGTCACACAAGGTGATCCCATGACCCCGGGATACTGCAACCATCATAAATATGAGTCAGTTGCAAAGCATCTGAGTTTTGATCATGTGACCATAAGATGCTGCAACAGTCGAAAATGTGAAAAATAGTTACAAGTAATTTTTTTCAGTGCTGTTGTAACTTTGAATGGTCACTAAATGAAATGTTGTAAGTAAAGAACTACCTTTTCAGAGTAAGAAAGTTGCAAATATTGATAAGACCTGAGGATCACATGACTTCCCATAATCCCCATCTTCTGATGCAGAGGAGGTCCCTCATCTATCATGAGATATGATTGAAGATTCAGTTTCCAATCTAGTCAGCCTTTGAGCACAGAGTGAATTGATGATTTAGCTTTTTCAGAACATATGGAAGCTACCTCACTGTGAAAGCATAGCTTCCCAGATCTGATACAAATACTCAGAAGGACGTCTGGAATCACTAACATGTCAGACTGTAATAAATTGTTTCAATTTCTCCAGTCGCTATTATCCCAGCCAAATAAATGTAAAAGTATAAATATTAAGTCACATGCCCAAGCTTGGTTTGATTGTGAAAGCCAGGATCCTGGAAGGAACTAGTCTGCTGTTTAAAAAAAAATAATGTAAAGTTTACCCTTTCTCTAGAAGACCCAAGTTCTGCCGTCTCTGAAAAAAAATGTACAAACATTTTTTCCAGTCCAAGAAGAGGCAGACACTCAGGAATTCATAGCAACAATTAATTTTGGCATCTCACTTCAAGAATTCTTATTTTGGGTGGAGAGTAAGGGAGGGAGAGAGGGGAGGGGGAGGGAAGTAGGAGGTAGGGAGGAAGGAAGAGGGGGATGTGGTGGAGGGGGTGCTGCCGAGCAACACCCATAGTTATTCTATTTTATGTAAGTTTTCAAAAGAATGTATGTTTTGTTTTGTGTGAGAGAAAGTTGAAAAAGATTGTATTAAGTTGAGTTGTATTTAATTTGATTCTTTGTTTATCATTATAAAACTAATAAAATATTTACAAAAAAAAAGAATTCTTATTTTGGCAACAGATACATATCCCCCTCACCACCCAGCTTCTTGTCCTCCTTGTTTTATGCCAGCTTAAGTGTGGGAGAATCATTTCAGAGGACTATACTCACCACAGGATTCAACTGAGCTTGACCCAGAGCTTAATGAAAGTCTGATACCACACTGGCCCCTGTAACAGGATGAGATATAACCAATCTTGTAAAACAATTAAGCTTGACAAAGATCCAGGTGACAACTTTATCACAGGTGAAATTATTCTGAATAATCTAGATTGGTAGAGCCCTTTCTAACTCTCACATTTATATTCATATATAGTAAGGCACTGTTTCCAAAGAAATAGGATTAAGTCCTAGCATTTTGCTTACTTCCTAGGCATAAGCAAACTGTATCCTAGACATTTATATAATAAACTTTTACACTGGTCCAAATTAAAAAACAATTTGGTTAAAGAATAAACAACTTTAGAGCAGGATATTTGATCACATTCTTATTTTACCACATCTAGCTAGTAAATACGCTTCAAGACCAGGATATGGTGCATTTCAGAATAGCTTTTTTGATCTCAGCTATGGTACAAACTCAAGAATTCTATTGTAAATTGGTGCCTGCTTCCATAATACATAAACTGTATAAGAACTCTAGTTTAAAAGGGGGAAGGTACAGGTTTATTATATTAACAAAATATTGGTTATTAGAGAAATTCGGCAAGGAAGTATCTTGGCAATACTACTGTTTAATCTATCCATCAGTCCTTCAGTGGCTAGAAAGAAAAATCTAGCTTATTATCCCCATAAATTGAAGACAACTGAAATTCTCCTATAAACAGATGATATTGTGTCTGTTATCTCAAAGATCAATTGGCCTAAAGAGAGCTTTCCAAGATTTAATTGCATATTATAACGCAGAAGCACTTAAAATTAATTATGCAAAAACTAAGGCATTATTATTTGCTAAGTGCCCCAAAATACATTCCTGGCAATTGAATAACCATTTCATCAGGCAAGTTAAAACCTTTAAATATCTAGGGGCAGAGTTTCATTTTTCCTGTAAATGCAGACTACTTATGGAACATGTTATCCAAAATATACAGAAGTCCATGATAGCCCTGTGGGCCTTTTAGTACACTAGAAGTGCATTATTTGTACCTGCCATACTAAAACTATTCTCAGCTACAGCACTGATACAATTTTTACTGCACAGCTTCCTTACCAGTTTAGTGTGGATGCAATCCAAATTTTTAAAGTTTCATGATACATTCCCTATGTCAACTTACACCATGATATTGATGTATCAAAGTAGAAACCCATAATTGGATATACATCTTCTCTTATTTGTTAAGATTACTCTCCCCATAGCTTATCATTTCTAATTTTAAGTGAAGATATTGTTTCATTGTAAGGTAGGACACTGCATGAGCAAATGAAATGCTATGGTTTCTTACTAAATGCAGTCCTGATATGAATGTGCAGAAGCAGCCCTTAAACTATGTGCCAAGTATCTGGAAGCACAATTAGACCTGGCTGCCATATGCATAATGTGCTCTTGGGCAAATCACTCACCTTTTTTTCAAGCTGACTTGATATCCATGCCAAATAATGTTTCCAAACTCTGAAACATCTGGCAAAATTAGTGCCCCCAACACCTGTTCTCAAGTGAACATTTGAGGAATTGAACAGATTTTGCTCCATGAAGAAGGAGTTCTTGAAAGACTATTTATATTTCTCTTATTACAAAGATGCCCAGTTGCAGTTAAAAATACTCCATTTAATGGTTGAAGTTTTTGGGTACATATTGTTTGGGGAAGAAAATAGGGAAAGTACGATAGCAGACTTTAAGTGTCTGAAGTGCTATCTTCTATATCAGGGCTTTTCAACCTTTTCACCCATTGTACCACTTTTAGGATATGGCAATATCCGAGTACCACCAGTCGCCTAGCAAGGTGTCAAAAACTTGATGACCAAAAAAAAAAGAAAAGAAAAAAAGTGATAAAGTACAGGTAGTCCTTGACTTATAATAGTTCGCTTAGTGACTGCTCGAAGTTACAATGGCACTGAAAAAAGTGCCCGCCAAGCCACAGCCAAGCAAGACACCTGTCTGCCCACCCGGTGGCGCTCTTCCTCCTGTCCGAGGTTTTCATTGTTGTGAGCATTTCTGTTGAGGATTGGCAGCGGGGGTGAGGTGGGGGTGTTCGGTTTTTATTCCCTCCGTCTGCTGGGTGGTTGCAGCAGGTTTTGGTCACTTCACATGACCCTGGGACACTGTGACCATCATAAATATGAATCAGTTGCCAAGCATCTGAATGTAAATCACAAGACCCTGGAAATGCTGCAACATTCCAGCTGATCAGCGCTTCTTCTGGGCTCAGCAGAAGTGCCAGGATCAGTGCTGCTTTCCAGCTGATTGGTGCTTCTTCAGGGCTCAGCAGAAGCACCAGGATCAGCGCCGAGCTCCAGCTGGAGCCTGGCGCTGATCCTGGTGCTTCCACTGAGCCCTGATAGCCCTGCAGCTCCAGCCATCTCTCATTCAGGCTTGTGCGGTGCTGCCAACAGTTCAGCTCATTCCCCTCCACTGCTACCACTTTTCTTGGATGGTCGCTACCACCTGCCAAGTGCAATGTACCACAGGTGGTACCCGTACCACTGGTTGAAAATCCCTGTTCTATATAACAGAATAAATCTTGCAGAAAAGAAATAGTGGGCCTAAATTACAAAGAAAGAAATTTTAATAGGATATCAGGAAAAAAATTCTAATGTTAAATGCAACAAGTAATGGTAATAGAGAGCAGATGTCTCCTAATTGTCTTCACTGGAGATGTTTGAACAAAGGCACCAGATGATATAGTAGCATGTTCCTGCATTAGGCAGAAGTTGAACTAGCTGACCTCCAAGATCCTTTACAACCTCTCCATTCTGATTCTATGACATGGGACTGGATCATAGGTAGGATTTAAATTCTTATCTCCCAGCATCATGATCCTAATCTGAATTTTACTCTTTCTGCAAGTGCCTTGGATGTCAAGTTATAACTCTCCTGATGGTAATTAGTGATACAGACTTGATTTCATTATGAATGAGCAAAAGAGTTCCTTAACTTTTCAGCTCTTCTAAAGAGTTATTAAATGTTAATAGAGATTAATCGGCATATACCTTGAATATAGTTTTCCTTTATGTCTCTGAAGCAGATCGCTCTGGGAAGCCCCAAATGTCAGGGCTTATTTTGCATTTCCTGTCTGCAAATCTGGATCAGAACTATGATCCCAAATCAAAGACAATGCTAAGCATATGGGTTCGCTGATCTGCAATTTTTTGCACTGACAGATCCAATATTCTGCTAAGGAAATGGTATGAATGGTTGGTAATGGTCTATTAGAGACATTACTGGGAAACTGGCTAAGCCTGTTTTCTAGAAAGATACAATTTATTTCACAGTTCTGGGAAAAAAGATATAGGCTATATGTAGTTGGTAACATAGAAGAATTTTTAGTCCAGCATGATTGATTTGTTTTAAATAAGATATTAAATTATATTTGCTTCACTCAGAAATGTTGAACTCTTTTAATTATTTGCTTTCAAACAACTGAGGCTACTTCATTTGTTCCCTTTTGCACAGTTCCATTTACTTTGAGGTCTAAAACCACAGTCCAATTTTTATACTTCCCTTCTTATGCTATCAAAAACTTCAGTGCCAACCTTTTATCCAGAATTCTTTTGAAATATTTGCAAATAGCAAAACATTAATATAATAAAATATTTATGTTTAATCATCTCAATAGGTCTTTGGCATTTTTAGTTTCAGATATGGATTTATATTCACCTAGAAAATTTCATTTTATGACACCAGTCTACACCTAGTCAACGTAACCAGATACCTTATGTCAAGAAAGAATTCACCCTTTCACCTACATTTTCTCCCTCACTCATAGCTTGACAAAAAATGGAATTGTGGAATGGAATGCAAAGGTAGGGGGGACGGGATCTAGGCAACCAAGGCATCTTTGGAAGTTTTGGACTGTGGGTGTATCAGAAGGAAATGCTTGTGTTTGCATGGGAAATTGGAACTGGTTTCACTTCTTCTGTGCCATGTATATTTACAGTAAAGTATTATACTCTTGGTAAAATCATGTCCCAGGAGTTTCTTTTTCTGGAAATACAAACTGGACAGTTGACACCTTCCCAATATGTTTACTTTCAACTTCCACTATATTTACCATACAGTCTACAGATTGTGGTCTAGTCTCTTCCATGCATACAATTGTTTACAATGCATTTGAAACTTTCAAAATACTCAGTTTGTTACTGAAGTATTTTCCTGTATAATTTGCAAATGTGTTGGACAGAGCTGAAAGTTAGGGACAGCAACAATGCAAAGTCCCTTTTCCCAGCATACTTGTACATGCATGCAAAACTTTGTCTCTGATTTTCTAATTCATATTCTTGTCCTGAAATATTTATTCCACTAGATCCAATAACCCATATATTAACAGCTTAGTTTTGCTAAGATTCCCTTCCATTACTGGAAATAATATTCTGATACCACTTATATATAAAGCCTCTGTGGGTTTATTACAAGTAAGCAAAAGGCAAAATCATTTTTTATAAAAATAATTTAGAAATATCCATGATCCATAAAGTAATGTATTTAACCAATATAACATCCAAGATATTTTGCAACAAAATTTGTCGTCATTTATTTTTCATTGAGTGCAATATTTTTCTGCTCCTGATTGTTTTATATTTAGGCATAAAAAACTAAACAGTTCATTAGCGCTGAGAAATAAGAAAAGTCTTTATTTAGTGAAGATAGCTGCTCCTACATCTTCAGAATGAAGTTATGAGAAATTCAGTGTGTAAGAAGTCATTTAATTGCATTTGAGTTCTATAAAATTCTTGATTATTTAAATTTCAGCCTTTTCAAACTAAATCTTGGCATACATGCTTCTGTGATCTTAGTAAGAACGTCATTCCTGCCAGTCACCTTAGATGACTTACCCTGCAATGTGTATTTGTGGAACATGAACATAGTCTAGCATAAAACAAAAGTGGCCAGAACTATAAATGAGTAAGCAGATGAGCAGCCATGTTTGTTTATGTTTATTCGCACTTATATGCCACCCCTCTCCGAAGACCCGGGGCGGCTCACAACAAAAACACAGCAACAATTTAAAATCAACCACATTCATACCCCACACAAACACAATCAATTCACAAGCACTGATGGCGGGACACTCTTAGGGCCGAGGGGCAGAGCTCAGCTCATATGCCCCAAGCCTGTCAGCATAGATATGTCTTCAGCCCTTTCCGGAAAGCTAGGAGGGAGGAAGCAGTACGAACCTCTGAGGGAAGCTGGTTCCAGAGGGCAGAGGCAGCAATGGAGAAGGCCCTTGCCCTAGGTCTCACCAGATGGCATTGTTTAGCAGACAGGACTTGTAGGAGGCCAACTCTATGTGCCCTAACCGGTCTCTGGGATTCATGAGGCAGGAGACGATCCCGCAAGTATCTTGGTCCATTGCCATAAAGGGCTTTATAGGTGATAACCAACACTTTGAATTGTGTTCAGAGACCAATTAGTAGCCAGTGTAGCTCATGAAGAGCTGGAATAATATGAGCATGTCTTGGGAGACTCAAGACAGCTCATGTGGCTGCATTCTGGACTACCTGCAGTCTCCGGACATTCTTCAAAGGTTGCCCCATGTAGAGAGCATTACAGTAGTCAAATCTCGAGGTGACAAGGGCATGGGTGACTGTGAGGAATGACTCCCGATCCAAATAGGGCCGCAACTGGCACACCAGGCGAACCTGGGCGAATGTTCCCCTCGCCACAGCCGAAAAATGATGTTCCAAACTTAGCTGTGGATCGAGGAGAACACCCAAGTTGTGAACTCTCTCCGAGGGGGACAAAACTTCTTCCCCCAGGGTAATCGATGGACAGTTGGAATTGTCCTTGGGAGACAGAGCCCATAGCCACTCCATCTTGTCAGGATTGAGTCTGAGCCTGTGGGCACCCATCCAGACCTCAACAGCCTCCAGGCACCGGTTCATCACTTCAACTGCTTCACTGTAATGACACGGGGTAGAGATATAAAGCTGAGTATCATCAGCATATTGATGATAACTCACCCAATCGACAGATGATTTCACCCAATGGCTTCATGTAGATATTAAAAAGCAGAGGTGAGAGAATGGACCCCTGAGGAACTCCACATGGAAGAGACCTCGGAGCCGATCTCTGACCTCCTGCAAACACCGACTGCGACCGGCCAGAGAGGTAGGAGGTGAACCACCGTAAAACGATGCCCCGCACTCCAAGCCCCTCCAACCGGCACAGAAGGATACCCTGGTCGATGGTATCGAATGCTGCTGAGAGGTCAAGAAGCACCAGGATTTATTTATTTATTTATTTATTTATTTATTTATTTATTTATTAGACTTATAAGCCGCTCTTCTCCAGGGGACCCAGAGCGGCTTACAACATAGATAAATAACAATCGCATTTAATAAGTCTAATATAAATTAAATTAAGATGATCATAAAGTTAAAACAATACCCCAAATTTTTTAATAAAAAACATTCATCCAACATTCAACACCAATCATTCCCAGATCTGCCGACACAAATAAGTTTTTAATTCTTTTCGGAAGGCCAGAAGAGTGGGAGCGGTCCGAATCCCCGGAGGGAGCTGATTCCAGAGGGTAGGGGCCGCAACAGAGAAGGCCCTTCTCCTGGGGCCCGCCAGCCTACATTGACTGGTCGACGGGACCCGGAGAAGACCAACTCTGTGCTCTCTGACCGGTCGTGATGAGGTATGAGGCAAAAGACGGTCCTGCAAGTAACCTGGTCCTAGGCCATGTAGGGCTTTATAGGTAATAACCAACACTTTGAATTGCGAGCGGAGACTAATAGGTAGCCAGTGCAGCTCGCGGAGCGTTGGTGAAATGTGGGCATACCGAGGTAAGCCCACGATTGCTCGCGCGGCTGCATTCTGGACTAATTGAAGTCTCCGAACACTCTTCAAGGGTAGCCCCATGTAGAGAGCATTGCAGTAGTCGATCCTCGAGGTGATAAGGGCATGAGCGACTGTGAGCAAGGCCTCCCTGTCCAGATAAGGTCGCAACTGGTGCACCAGGCGAACCTGGGCAAATGCTCCCCTCGTCACAGCCGCCAAATGTTGGTCTAAGTGCAGCTGTGGATCGAGGAGAACACCCAAGTTACGAACCTTCTCCAAGGGGTTCAAAGTTTCCCCCCCAGAGTAATGGACGGACAGTTGGTCTTGTCCTTGGGAGGGAGAACCCACAGCCACTCCGTCTTGTCGGGATTAAGCTTTAGTCTGTTCTCACCCATCCAGGCCCTCACAGCCTCCAAACACCGGCACATCACTTCTGCTGCTTTGCTGACTTGGCACGGGGTGGAAACGTACAACTGGGTATCATCAGCGTACTGATGGTAACTCACCCCGTGTCTATGGATGATCTCACCCAGCGGCCTCATGTAAATATTAAACAGCAGGGGCGAAAGAACCGACCCCTGCGGCACCCCACAAGGGAGGAGCCTAGAGGTCGATCTTTGATCCCCTACCAACACCGACTGCGACCGGCCAGAAAGGTAGGAGGAGAACCACTGGAGAACAGTGCCTCCCACCCCCAACCCCTCCAGTCGGCGCAGAAGGATACCATGGTCAATGGTATCGAAAGCCGCTGAGAGGTCAAGAAGCACCAGGATAGAAGATAGACCCCTATCCCGGGCCCGCCAGAGATCATCCATCAGCGCGACCAAAGCAGTTTCCGTAGAGTAACCGGGTCTGAATCCCGACTGCAAGGGACCCAGATAATCGGTTTCCTCCAAGGCCCGTTGGAGTTGAAGCGCCACCACCTTCTCAACAACCTTCCCCACATAGGGAAGGTTGGAGACAGGACGATAGTTCGAAAGAATGGCTGAATCCAGGGAAGGCTTCTTGAGGAGTGGGCGCACAAGTGCCTCCTTTAAAGGAGCCGGAAAGGACCCATCCCTCAAAGAAGCGATGACTATCTCCTGGATCCAGCTCCGTGATACCTCCCTGCTGGCCGAGACCAGCCAGGAGGGACACGGGTCCAACAAGCAGGTGGCATTACTAACAGCTCCAATGGCCTTGTCCACTTCATCAGGTGTAACAGCTTCAAACTCATCCCAAATAAACTGACTAAGACGAGCCCCAGTCACCTCGACTGAATCATTATCAGTCGCCACTGCTACAATGTTGGAGTCGAGGTCCGCCCGGATCTGAGCGACTTTGTCTGCGAAAAAGTTGTTAAAATCCTCGGCACTTCCCTGCAAGGGTCCCCCGGACCTCCCCATACCAAGGAGAGACCGAGTCACCCTAAACAGGGCATCCGGGCGCGATTCCGCAGACGCGATTAAAGCGGAAAAATACCGGGATTTTGCCGCTTTAATCGCTCTCAGGTAGGATCTAATGTGTGATCTCAACCTGGTTCGATCAGATTCAGCCTTCGATCTTCTCCAACGCTTCTCTAGACGTCTCCTAAGACGTTTCATCCCCCTGAGCTTTTCAGTAAACCAAGGAGACTTCCTGGGTCCGAAACCATGGAGACGCCGCATAGGCGCGATCCGATCCAAAGCCCCCGCAGCAGCTATATTCCAGGCCGCCACAAGGGACTCTGCCGAACCGTGTACGAGCGAATCTGGTAATTCCCCAAGCTCCGTCTGGAAACCCATTGGATCCATCAGGTGTCTGGGGCGGAACCACCTAATCAGTTCCGCCTCCCTGCGGGGGAGGATTGGAGCCCCAAAGTCAAGCCGCAGCAGGAAATGGTCTGACCATGACAAGGGTACCGTGACTAAACCCCTTAACACCAAACCATCGCTCAGCTGTTCCGAGAGAAAGATCATATCGGGCGAATGCCCCCCCTGGTGGGTCGGACCCTGAACTACTTGAGTCAGGTCCATGGTTGCCATGGAAGCCATGAACTCCTGCGCCAACCCAGAGGCCCGGCCAAGCGAAGGCAAGTTGAGGTCTCCCAGGACTATCAGCCTCGGGAGTTCAACTGCCAGCCCAGCCACTTCCTCGAGCAATGCAGGCAGGGCTGATGCCACGCAGCTGGGAGGCAGGTACGTAAGCAACAAGCCCACCTGAACTCCTAGGTCCAACTTCACCAGGAGGGACTCACAACCCGAAATCTCGGAAACAGTGAGCCTGCGCAAGCCGACGGTCTCCCGGGCTATTATAGCCACTCCTCCCCCCCTTCCCTGGGGTCGCGGCTGGTGCCACACCCGAAACCCAGCTGGGCACATTTCCGAGAGGGGAACACCCCCCTCGGTGCCCAGCCAGGTCTCGGTGATACATGCCAGGTCGGCCTCCTCATCACAGATTAATTCCCGGATGAGGGGAGCTTTATTTTGAACTGACCTGGCATTAAGCAGCAACAGTCTGAGTCCAGGGTCCGGATTTCGTTCGTCACCAGTACTGCAGGTTGAACCAGTTGTTATAGAGGGGCCAGAACAGGGAATCGCTGTAAGGCAGCGGATCCCTGTTCCCCGAGAGCGGCCTACCCCTCTGTTCCCGCCATATACCTCTATCCCGGGACCGCCAGAGATCATCGGTCAGCGCAACCAAAGCAGTTTCCGTGCTGTAACCGGACCTGAATCCAGACAGCCAAGGGCACAGATAATCAGTTTCATTCAAGGACCGCTGGAGTTGGAGTGCCACCACCTTTTCAACAACCTTCCCCAAAAAGGGAAGGTTGGAGACTGGACGATAATTATTTAAAACTGCCGGGTCCAGGGAAGGCTTCTTGAGGAGGGGGCGCACAAGTGCCTCCTTTAAGGGATCTGGAAAGGACCCCTCCCTCAATGAAGCGATAACAACCGCCTGGACCCACCTCCCTACTAGCCAAAACCAGCCAGGAGGGACACGGATCCAGTAAACAGGTGGCAGAACTCACAGCTCCAATGGCCTTGTCCACATCCTCAGGAGTTACCAGGTCAAACTCATCCCATACAACAGGACTAAGACGGGCCTCTCTCATCTCGACTGACTCGTTGTTCGCCGATACTGCATTCCAATTGGAGTCCAAGTCAGTCCGGATCTGAGCAACCTTGTCTGCGAAAAAGGTGTTAAATTCTTTGGCATTGCCCTGCAAAGGTTCCTCCCTCCCCCCCATATCAAGGAGAGAGTGAGTCACCCTAAACAGTGCAGCCGGACGAGATTCCGCAGACGCGATCAATGTGGAAAGATACTGAGATCTTGTCATAGTGATTGCTTCCAAATAGGTCTTGATATAAGCTCTCAATTTGGTTTGATCAGATTCGGATCTGCTTTTCCTCCATTGCTTCTCTAAACATCTCTTCTGGTGCTTCACACACACACACACACACACACACACACACACACAGAGAGAGAGAGAGAGAGAGAGAGAGAGAGAGAGAGAGAGAGAGAGAGAGAGAGAGAGATTAAAATCCATCTGCAATATAGCAAGGTAGGAGATCCATACATTATTAAGTAAACACTATGATAGAAGGTGAAGCATTTTATAGTTATTGTAATAAATTATTCTTTCATTATCATCCTGTAAGAACTAAATCCAGGACTATTTAAAATGAAATAATAACAAGAAAGGAAATGGTATCTTCTGAATCACCACAATCTAACAAAATGGTCAATAGACCAGTGTTTCTCAATCTTAGCTTTAAAACTGGTGGACTTCAAGTTCCAGAATTCCTTAGCCAGTATATTGCTTTGGGGAGTCAGGGAGCTAAGATCCAATCATCTTAAAATGGCTAAGGCTGAGTAAAGAAAAATGACATACAATGAAACATAATTTTGTATAGGAAAAACCATGAATGAATGAAGTGGATTTTTTTTCTCAGTAATTTAATCAAACTCTCTTTAAATATTTCTACTTAGATGAAGTAAAACAGAAAAAGAGTAGAGAAACACAGCAAATATTATTCCAAAGTATTATATTTGAACAACTCTTAGAAAAATTGCTTTTGTAATTAGACAGCATCCTATCAGATGGCGAGAGCTGAGTAACCATTTTTCTGCAGATGCCTTCTTTACATTCCAAAATGCCTGAAAAAATCTAAAATCAAGTCTTAATCATTTTGATGGACTATGTCGTTACTTTGAAGAGGTTCAAAATCTTTTTGAAAATGCCGTGTTTCTCCTCAACTGTGGCTAGATCTGTTACCAAACGCTAAAGGTCTTTGTACTAAGAAGGACCAATGCTTTTTTTGTAAAAAAAAAAAAAAAAAAAAAAGTGCCGGCACTCACACACGTCATACAACCCGCCTTGCCTACCCTACAAGGTTCCATCCAAAAAAGGTGCCGGAACTCCGTTCTGGGCGTTCTATGACAAAAAAAAAAAAAAAAAAAAAAGCCCTGAATAGGATTGTTTCTTCAATCCAGTCATAGACAGCATTGAAGGAAAAGTGAAAAGAACTACAGAGAGCCCAGATAATTGCCCATACAAATAACATGAAGTCAATGTGCTCATGTACACATCAGAATTACTGGATTATTATAATGTTATGTAGAAATTACCTTGGGGGGGGGCAGGAGAAATGGCCATAGTAGGAGGCTGATAAGTCCACAGAAGGAATGAGTGGCATGGTTAACCTCTCAGAAGAGCCCCTCCCTGCTTTCATGGACCTAAATGTGAGGGGGAGAAATGTACTTGCAAGGTTCTCTTAATGCAATCTTACAATTAAGATAAAGCTAGTACTCCTGGGTGTGCTTCTCATCACAAAGTTGATAGCTATCAATTTCAATCCTGCTACAAAATCTGCTAATATTAGTGAATATGTGGCTGTGTAACATAATTGGGTTTCCCTAGACCAGAGTTAGGCAACCTTGGCTCTTTTATGACATGTGGACTTTAACTCCCAGAATTCCTGAGCCAGCATGACTGGCTCAGGAATTCTGGGAGTTGAAGTCCACGAGTCATAAAAGAGTCAGGGTTGCCTACCCCTGCTAGATAAAGTGCTTGTAGGAGATCTGCTGTTTCTTTGGTTGGTCCTTCTCCTTCTTCCTTTCCCCTTTTTCTTCTCCCTTTCTTTCATTCTTACCTTTGCCCGCATAATTTATTTTTTTCTACTCAATCATATACACATACAAAAAGCGAGAGAAAGATTTGTGACTTCTGAGACAGAGTATGCTTAAGATATTTACCTGTTTTCCGGGTACAAATTTCATAACAATCCAACTTGCTTTGGTCTGTAAAATACTTTTGTCTTGTTGGTGCACACTCAATTGCTATTCATGTGTTGCAAGGCCTGAAGCATCTCCAAAATTGACTGCATTCTTTTATTAATTCACCAGGCTCAGTTTTATTGATATGACAAATGATTAGAAATTGTGAATACTTTCACAACTCAGGAGAAGAACTGCCATGCCTAGCAATACAGACTTAACTTTTCTCTTCCCAGAGAGATAGCAACACAGGTCAGCTGGGGGCAGGATGGGAGAGTAATCAGAGGGGATGGGTTATAAAGAACCATCAAGGTGCAGTTCCTTATATGTATTTGAGGCTCTGCAACTCTATTTATCAGGAAATTATCTATCTATCTGTCTGTCTGTCTGTCTGTCTGTCTGTCTATCTATCTAGATTGATTTTTCCTTTGCATTTTCCACAAAACCTTGCACTAATCTTATTTTTAAATATTTCAGGATTTTTGGCACAATGGATATGACATAGTCATATTTTGGTAGACAGACTAAGATTATTCTCCAGTGTGAAGATGTTGGATTCACTGCCATCTGCAAGAGGGTATTTTGCAAAGATCTGGTTAGCTTAGGGTCTGAGCATACAAAACAAAATGCAATGGTTAGGGTATCATGATCTGAAAATTTCAGGCATTGCTATGCCCCAGTAGTAGTAAGGTATTACTTTACATCTATTACTCCATTTAGTCCATTAGCTAAATGTCAGCCTCATTTGATTGGACCTGGATTTACTCTCTGAGTTTCTGTCTAGATTTGGTCAAGTGTTAGCAATTTATGGCTTGTTTATTACTGCAGGCAGAATAACTCCTTAAAGAAGTTGACAGAAAAAATAACAACAAAAAAGGACTTTTTCGTTTCATTTCATTCTTTCCCCCTTTCCCCAACAATATTAAAAAGGATAGACTCCATCAGTCCATGCTCAACTCTCCATGACTACAAAGACTATCATGCAGTTATCTTGACAACAATATAGAAGTAGTTTATCATTGACTTCTCTGGAACATTTAATAATTTCTTATTTTATAAAAATTGATCTGATGTGAAAAATAAGAGAGGTTTTCTTTTGTCCCAACTGTATTTTTATAGAGATTGTGGTCTCTTATTATTGCAATTGGCCCTTTGTGGAAAGGGACAAACACCTTAAAGAGGTGATTTCAACTAAGACAGTACTAGTGGAAAAAAATAAAGTTAAAATCACTCCTCCATACATACTGCACTTTCAAAGCTGCTTTTTTTTTGTACCAATCACTCAGTATGTAAGGTGCAGTCACATTGTTATTGGCATATTAATTTTGTCCCTGAGATTTTTCATGCTAGAAGAGAAAAACGTCTACTGAACAATAAATGTCTCTATCTTTAGGATGGGGAAAGTTGTGGCACTTCTTCACCCGCTCTAGGATCCAGCAACAAAATACTTGTTTCATATATATATGAAACATATAATTCCCTTTTCTCTTTTTTTTCAGTCTCTACAATATGTGCATTATTGCCTCTTTGAAAATATCTGTGCTTCACAGCATGATTGCATTTTCTTTTCTTCCACAACTTCATGTCATTTTTGTTCATCAAGAAGAGACACATTTAAGTAAAAGTATTTGTGCTGCCCAAATGCTTTCTTCTCATCTTCCAAGCTGGAGTAATCCTGTGAACATAATGTTCTGTATGTAAGAGGTCACAAGGTATGCAGAGAACAGCAATTTTCAAACAGGTAGTCTTTTAGGAGAGAACTTCAAACACAAAGGTGATGCCCTGGGAATGGTGGTGGGGTGGTGTGTTATTAGGAAAGTTCAAGACTGCAATCAGCTGGCAATGAGAAACTGATGAAAGCAAGCTGTGTGCTGTTTTTGTGTGCTTCTGCATGAACAGTATTTCTGATAAATCATTATTTATATTTAATAAAAAAAACTTACATGAGAACTACAGGCTGCTTTCATGTACTCTAAAATCCTGTCAATTTCTTGAAGCCCAACCATTCTTCTTTGGATTCTGAGAAGTGTAGTCCCAACATCAAGCAGGTGGAGCATGCTCTAATTTCCAGTAGCCTCCAATATCTTGTCCTCAAAGAGTGTAAGATTAGAAGAAAATTCCTGAACAAACCTTATTCTACGTAGAAACTAATCAGTCAAGTAACAGAATCTTATCTCAGTACTATTATCCTCAGGTACAATATATTGATTAAAAGCATAGTGGTGGTGATGTTTTCAGACAGTAAGTGTAACTGGAATTTTGACTGCTTATTTTGAATAGCTCAAATAAGTGCTATCACAAGATGATGAGATTTGATTATTATGGAATAGTTTTCCTGGTGATCAAATACAAAATAGAATTTTCAGAAGGCAAAATAATTAAGTTGTTTGCATTTTTAGAATCCCAGGATCCCCTGAAAGCTGAAGCAAAACACTCCTTAAAGCAAAACTCCAAAGTATAAGCCTTCTAAGCATATTGCTGGCTAATGGCCACATAAGGAAGCCTCCGATTTCAACATAAAATTATTTGTTCAGGCAGAAGACTTTGATGTGCCCTGATGTGCAGCAAAAATGATGTATAAATAAGGTACTGAACAGATATAGATCACTGGGCCTCCATTTGACAAAAAACTTATGTGCAATGCAGGTCATCTATGCCAAGTCTATTCTGAGGGTTCTAACATACTTCATCTGACAATACACACATACACACACATGCTGTTACTTCCTAATTCCAAGAAACAAATACTCTGCAGAGAATTACAGATAATGAACCTATCCTATGCAACTATCGCAAAATTGGGAAGTTTCCCATTGCAAAACTTAAGAAAATTGGCCATTGCACCAATGATACAAATTGAAAAGGTTTTTATGACCCTGATGAGTCTAGTGTCCATTTTAAAAGACACAACCGCCCTGTTCCAACAACAGCTGCATTTAGTTCCAACAAGGGAAACAGACAATCTTGGCTATCATTTAGCTCCACAATTGTGGCCAATAATGTCAAAGGCATGTGGTATACCGTAAGTTATTGCATGTTTAGTCTTCCAGACATCTCACCCCAGTGTCTCTACTGATTTGGAAGATTTCTGTTTAACTAAAACTCAGTCAAGACCTGTCAGAGTAGAACTTCTTAGTTATTGCTTTCAGATGTTGGTGTAGAAATGAAGAATACTGCATTGTAATTCAGATCAGTTTCTGCTGCTGTATCTTCAATTAATTTAATTTTAATTATTCTGTCAATTTTCATCTTGAAGCAGGAAGTATATTCTTTCTCACTTGTTCTTAGTTTGTTATTCTCATTTCAATGGGTATGCTAAATAGACACACACACACACACACACACACACACACACACTGGCAGATGCACATACAAATGATTACAGGGACAATTGATGTCAACATCCTTTGCAGTATATTTACTACAAAGTATGTGGGAGTTTTGCTATAAGGCAGCCCACTGAAGTGCATTGTGAAAAGAAATGGTAGCTTGAACTCCAAGCAGTGAACTCTGGAAATGCCACTGGCTCAGCAAGAGATCCGATACTGCTATAGACTCCAAATATTTACTTGCACTTTGTATTTTCTGAAAATGCAGACATGACAAAACTTTCACATAAATGAAACTAAATTCCCCTGGAAAGGATTTTTGGCTCTTGAAAGGAAAAAATAATTCAATTCCAGTTTTTAAGATAATAATAATAATAATAATAATAATAATAATAATAATAATAATAATAATAATAATAATAATAATAATAATAATAATAATAATAATAATAATAAAGTTGCAAGGGACCTTGGAGGTCATCTAGTCCAAATCCGTGCTCAGGCAGGAAACCGTATACCATTTCGGACAAATGGCTGTCCAGTCTCTTCTTAAAAACTTCCAGTGTGGGAGCATTTACCGCTTCTGGAGGCAGGTTGTTCCACTGGTTAACTGTTCTCACTGTCAGGAAGTTTCTCCTTAGTTCTAGGTTGCTTCTCTCCTTGATTAGTTTCCACCTGTTGCTTCTTGTCCTGCCTTCAGGTGCTTTGGAAAATATCTTGATTCCCTCTTGTTTGTGGCAGCCCCTGAGATATTGGAATACTGCTATCATGTCCCCCCTCGTCCTTCTCTTTGTTAAACTAGACATACCCAATTCCAGCAACCGTTCCTTGTATGTTTTAGCCTCCAGTCCCCTAATCAACTTTGTTGCTCTTCTCTGTATTCTTTCTAGGGTCTCAACATCTTTTTTACATCGTGGTGACCAAAACTGGATGCAGTATTCCAAGTGTGGCCTTACCAAGGCATTGTAAAGTAGTATTAACACTTCATGTGATCTTGATTCTATCCCTCTGTTAATGCAGCCTAGCACTGTGTTGGCCTTTTTGGCAGCTGCAGCACATTGCTGGCTCATATTTAGGTGATTGTCTACTAGGACTCCAAGGTCCCTCTCACAGTTACTATTATTGAGCAAGGTGCCACCTATGCTGTACTTGTGCATTTGGTTTTTCTTGCCTAAATGTAGAACCTTGCTTTTTTCACCATTGAATTTCATTTTGTTAGATAGTGCCCAGTGTTCAAGTCTGTCCAGATCCTTCTGTATCTTAAGCCTGTCTTCTGGAGTGTTGGCTATTCCTGCCAGCTTGGTGTCATCTGCAAATTTGATGAGTTCCCCATCTATCCCTTCATCCAAATCGTTGATGAAGATGTTGAAGAGCACTGGGTCCAGAACAGAGCCCTGGGGCATCCCACTACACACTTCCCTCCATGTAGATGCGGTTCCATTGAGGACCACTCGCTAAATACGGCTGGTCAGCCAGCTACGGATCCATCTGGTGGTGATTCTGTCTACCCCACATTTTTCTATCTTATCAAGTAGTAAGCTGTGATCTACTTTATCAAATGCCTTACTGAAGTCCAAGTAAATTATGTCCACAGCATTCCTCTGATCTACTAATTTTGTCACTTGGTCAAAGAATGCAATAAGATTTGTCTAGCATGATCTATTTTTGACAAACCCATGTTGGCTTTTAGTAATGACTTTGTTTGCCTCTAGGTGTTCATTGATTCATTGTTTGATTATCTTTTCCAGAATCTTCCCAGGTATTGAGGTCAGGCTGATAGGTCTGGATCCATTTTTTCCCTTTTTTGAGAATGGGAACTACATCAGCTCTTTTCCAGTCCTCTGGTAGTTCCCCTGTGCTCCAGGATCTTTGAAAAATATAGTTCATGGTTCCGAGATCACATCTGCCAATTCCTTGAGAATCTTGGGGTGTAATCCATCTGGTCCTGGTGATTTGAACTCATCTAGGCTGGACAGGTGCTCACCTGATGATGATGACTTTTTAAACCTGTTTCTTAGTAACACAAGCCACTTAACAAGCCAAGCAAGCAAGAAAATGGACATAAGCAGGAAAATTGAATGATCAGATGAAGACACAAGATATTGTATAAATATTGGAGCCTTACATTTTAAAAACTCCACCCCCTGGTATGGGGAATATAATATATATGCAGGTGTCAAGGGGGAAATGATATGGTCTTATTATAGAGATTGTTTTCTTTCACCCAATTTCATTAATTACAAGAGCAACAACTGACCACAGTCCATATTTGTTGAATATTCCAGGGATGGCTATAATTAAAATATAGAAGCATTTCCTTGGAGAAATAGGAGATTCTTTATCTAAAGGTAGCAAACCATTTATAAGAAACAATAAGTCTCTTGCAAATCTTCTAAAACGTATTGTCCTCTTCTTTTAATAATTGGACAAGCAAGATCTTCAATACCACCCTCTTTCTTGACAGTATGGCAGCAGCCAATGAAAGCAAAATACCTTGTTTTATCTCCAGTATGGAATCAATTACATTTTCTTACATAAGACCCCATCCCCTTTCCCAATGCTCTACATTAAGCTTCTGTCATTGGATTCCAGTTGATCTCTGATTGCCAAGGGGAAGAATCCATTAAGCATATAATAATGCACTTTGGCTTTTTGGCTTTTAATACTCCACTGACAGAAGGTATTCTAATGAATCTTTCACAGACTTCATGGCTAGGCCATGAACCTGCTAATCAATGGTTCAGTGAAGCAGGTAAAGCAAGGTAGTGAGGGGGGCAGAAGGAGAAAAGTCACTTTCCGGGTTATCACAGTTCTTGTTATTTCTTACATATCACAGGCAAAATGATTTCTGATTCCCTTTCTCAATTTGCTTTTCTTTTTTGACTGAAAACTAAAGCCTACAACAATGCTTTCTATCAAAAAAAATAAAGATAAACAACTGTGTATCTTCTAACAAATAATGCTGCAATTTTACAGCATTTTACGTTATTTCAAAGGTCATAAAATAGGAATAACAATTCCTGCATTCTCCGTGGAGATAACAATTTTTACTTAAGATACATTTTCACATTATTTGTAAAGCAGAAAACTCACAAGCCAAAAGGAAACTGTGATAGTTAAAAAATCTAGATATAAATTGAACAAATAAATAGTATCAATTTACATCAGCCACTTTAAACCCATTAATATCAATGAAGCCAAAAAGTGTCCATAACTTTCTCCTGTTGATTCATTGAGTACAAATCACATAAGAAGGAGAATAGAATAGAACTGGAAGGGACCTTGGAGATCTTCTAATCCAACCCCGTGACACCTATGACTTTAATATAAAACTTGACAAAACCTGGGAAAAGCTAATCTGTGTTTTTGACCGTCAAAGCTTTAACAACAAAGAACAGCTGTGAAAAAAAATGACAATAATCTGGGCTGTAGGCAAAGAGAGAATTATAAATTTCAGGGGGGGGAAAATCTTTTTTGAACTATTTAGATTGCAAATATTTATTTAATTAGGACTCTAAAACTATTTGCAGAAAAAAGAAAAGACGTGAAAAACTCAAATCCTTGGCCATCATGGATCAGAGACATGTAGAAAGAACATATCAAGAAAATATAAATACTCCACAAGAGGAGATATATAATATATTGCAACTAATTCAAACAACAATGATTTTAAACCACAAGGAAATTCAAAATAACTTTGAAAATATAAACCAATCTATTTCCAACTTAAATCTACAACAAAAAAAATTCCCAGAAAACAACAACAGAGAAGGAGCAGATAAAACCGATAAATGGATACAAAATTCAGAATAGAGACTTAAAGATGGAACTTAACAAAACAAGGAAACATGATTTAATCCTAGTGGAAAAAAATTCACAGGAATTGACAATTTATCCCTTAAGACTACAAAATAAATCTGAGGACAAGAAAACAGACTGGTTAAAATGGACTGTAGAAATGTCAGGAACATTGGAGAAAAAGGAAATGATAAGAGAAGTGGAGAGAAAGAAAAAGAAAAAGATTTTCAACAAACATGGAAAATCCTGTACACTTCTCTTGATTTACTTTTTATATCTACAGCAACATTTGTGAACATATGGGAAAACTTTTTGATTCAGTAGAATACATTGATTAAGAAAGACACTGGGCAAAAGAAAAAGACTAAAGTGGAAACTAAAAAAATAGATGATGGACTTACCAGAGAGAATATTTAAAAAAGAAACATTTGGTTGAATATGGTTAAAGAAATAGAAAAGTTTTGGAATATATATGTCACTTATATGATATATGATGTCCTTATCATCATGGGGGATTGGAATGCTAAAGTAGGAAGCCAAAAGATAAATGGAATAACAGGCAAGTTTGGCCTTGGAGTACAAAATGAAGCAGGGCAGAGGCTGATAGAAGTTTGTCAAGAGAATAGGATGGTCATAGCAAACACTCGTTTCCAATAATCCAAGAGACGGCTCTACACATGAACATCACCAGACAGTCAACACAGAAATCAGATTGACTTCAGCCAAAGATGGAAAAGCTCTATACAGTCAGTAAAAACAAGACCAGGAACTGACTGTGGCTCAGATCATGAGCTTCTCGTTGCAAAATTTAGGCTTAAATTGAAGAAAGTAGGGAAAAACACTAGGCCACTCAGGTATGAACTAAATATTAAAGACCATATGGAAAAACCTTTTGACTCAACAAAATACATTTATTAAGAAAGATACTGGGCAAAAGAAAAAAACCAAATTGGAAATCAAGAAAATAGATGATGGGACCTACCAGAGAGAATACTTAAAAAAGAAACATTTGTATGAATATGGTTAGAGAAATAGAAAAGATTTGGAATATATATGTCATTCTAAGAGGGATGGATTCTCTAAATAATACAATATACTTTTTCCCTTTTTTATTCTATTTCTTGATATGAGTAATATAAAAAAGTTGACAAGGCTTAGATAAAGAAAATGTTTTAGATTTTTAAATGTGATTGAATTTAAGAAAATTATAATGGGAAAAATGTTTTGAATAAGAGTTAAAGGGTTAGATAACTAGACATATTAAATGGAATATTTAAAATTTAAATATATTTTTAATTATGGTTAAAAAGAATTAGCAATCTTGGGAACAAATATATATTAACTTAGGAGGGATATATATTTTAAGTAGTATGTTATTTTTTACGTTTCTTTACTCTTGCTCTCCTTTCTTTTATCTATTCTTTAAGAAATGTAAAAAGTGCTGAGATGGTTCATATGGAGAAAATAGACTTAATTTTTTAAATGTAATTAATTTTTGAGAAAATCTTAACCAGCAAGAATACTTAGGATTTTGTGGAAGAAACAAATTGAAGTAAGGATTTGTTGGGGTTTTTTTTTTTTTTTTTGTAATATAGGATCTATGATAAGGCAACCAGAATGATTGGATAGAAAAGAAATATTATATTGATATGATTATTATTTTTAGGAATATTGGGGAAATATATATTTAACTTATCTATCAAATTGTATTAACTCAATGTTTGCAAAAGAGCATATTTTGGGGGAAAGAGGAAATCAACTAAAACCATTATGTGGATTATGGATTATAAAAACCAATTGTTAGTGATTGTTTTACAAATGTAAACCCAGACAACACACTGTTCACCAATTATTAAGTGATTTATGTTTTAAAAAAACAATAAAATATATTACAAAAAAAAAGAAATCCAACAAATGGTATGAACAACACTAGAATGCTGAGCAGATGATGTTAAAGTGTTAAACACTTTATCAGGCCCTACTCTTCTTTCCCCTCTCCTTGTCCTTTCTCTTCCCTTAAATTATGGAGTTTTACCAAACTCTTGATCTTCTATTCTATAACTGTTTCTTGAAATTTTAGTAAAAAACAGAAACAGAAAACTAAAAAGCTAAATATGGCCTGATTTAAAGGAGGTGTGGTTCAAATATTGAAGGCTGGTCTTATGAGGGGGGAATGGAAAGTATAAGTAAGGCTCATATGTTGCCCCCTCCCACAATCTCATGACTGAGCAGGGTATTTTATGGGCTGACCAAGCAAGAATGTTTTTACAATGTTCTGGACCAGAGTTGGTATGGATATCCATAAACAAATACAGAACCTCTCAGAGGTGACAGAGATATCACCATGATCTATTCAATCAGATTTAGCAGGGAGATCTCTGGATAAGATGGAGGCTCGTGAGCACAAGCTGCTAAAATAGAAATTGGAAGGTGTGGGGACGACATTCCAAGATACCGGACTAACAGAAAAGAGTCACAGTACAGACTTGTAAAGAAATTTTATACCAAAGTTCCAAGGTACGGCAGATTATTCAACATCATATAGATTCAATAAGTGTGGTGTAAATGTAAAAGAGTCAAAAAAATGTGACATAACAAGGTGGAGAAAACTGGACTGTCTGGATTTTGTTGAATTATGTCTCTCAGAAAGTTGAGAAGTGTGATAACAATATAGGGAAAATACTTCTTCATCTTTTCTCTGGTAAAACTGAATGCCAAAATAGGACTATAATTTATCAAAAGTTTTTAAAACATTATCTTGAAGCTATTAGTGTAAGTTTCTGAAAAGTATTTTTATTACAGAGATAACGTGGCATAAGGTGGTCTATCAAATAGCACTGCACATATGTGAGTCCCATTACTAGCCCAACATGTTTCTTGGCACAATATCTCAGCCACTTGGAATCTTGAGACTTGCAGTGATTTTGGCTCCAAATCCCTTTTGAATGAACACTGATCTACCTTTTCCTAACCACAAACATATGTTCACATAGTATTAGAGTTCTTTTAATAAGTGAATAAAATTGGAAGTGGAAAACTAACTTAAATCTGAGGGGTCTATAACTAACAGTTGCAAATTATCAGGGAAAAGTGGGAATAGGGAGATGAGTGGAAAATGTACATATATGTGATATTTCAATTTTTTAAAAAATAAATTTACAGACATTTCTAAAATTCTGTTTTCACTTTGTCGTTATGGGGTATTGAGTGTAGATTAATGAGAAAAAATGAATTTCAACAACTGTAGAATCAGGGTACAGCATATACAGCATAACAAAATTAACAAAAGTGAAGAAGGTCTGAATGCAATTTATATTATATTTATTATGTTATGTTTATATTATATTATATTATATTATATTATATTATATTATATTATATTATATTATATTATATTATATTATATTATATTATATTATATTATATTATATTATATTATATTATATTATATTATATTATATTATATTACATTACATTACATTACATTACATTACATTACATTACATTACATTACATTACATTACATTACATTACATTACATTATATTATATTATATTATATTATATTATATTATATTATATTATATTATATTATATTATATTATATTATATTATTTCATTTCATTTCATTTCATTTATTCGGATTTGTATGCCGCTCCTCTCCGAAGACTCGGAGCGGCTTACAACATATATATGTAAACAATTGAACAAATCCGAACAACATTAAAAATACAAACCCCATACATACTCATCAATCACACCACAATCAACAATCATCCCCAGACCTGCCGGCAGAGGTAGGTTTTTAAATTCTTTCGGAAGGCCAGGAGGGTCGGAGAAACGCGGACTTCAGGAGGTAGTTGGTTCCAGAGGGTGGGCGCCGCAACAGAGAAAGCCCTCCCCCTAGGGCCCGCCAAACGACATTGTTTCGTTGACGGGACCTGGAGGAGGCCGACCCTGTGCGCTCTCACCGGTCGTAGATTATATATTATATTATATTATTATATTGAATTAATTCTAAGCTTCTAAAAATATTGAAGGTTTTTGATTATTCCAGAGCTAGCTTCTTTCCATTAAAAGCCATTAATAATGAATTGTAAATATTATGTATTGCCAGACAAAGAACTGAGCCTTCCTACCTACGCTCAAATGCTTTTATGTACTTTTCATTCCAGAAAGCTGCCATTTGTATGTGATAGGAAACTGTTAAGAGAAAGCAATGATGTCAACATGGATTGCTTTAATATTCTGAAAGTGCAGAGAATACATAAAAAGGTGTTCTCAGTTTGTATGCTTTCCAATTCACTGCTGTTTCTTCTATGCTAAACACATTTTTTAAAAACCCAAACTCATTCTGAATTGTGTCTTCAGTTTTTATTCCTTACATCATTAATATGTAGTACTGTCTCTTATCTCCAAATATATATCCAATTCCTCCCACCTAAACTGAAAATAGTTCTTAGAAATGTACAAGAATCTCCCCTTTTACAGTCCTTAATAATATTAGAAGTGTGTTGCAAGCAGACTTAACATAAAGCAGTCAGCAACTATAGCATTACCTTTTGCCTAGTGAATAACTGTTATAAATGTCCTGAAATTTAACAGCAAGTTTTGGTACCATGTGCTTGATCAAGTTGAAATTAGTGCAAAAAGCTTTAGCTGCCAATATTGGAGAGAAGACTTTTTTTAAAAAGACATAATCCTTTCTTCCTCACTTCCCACCCCAAATTTAAAACACTTTTATAACTACAATAATAATGTGATACAAAAAATAAATAAATAAATAAAAGAAACAAAGAAGCAAAAAAAAAAAGTAATCAGTTCTTGCCACATTGCAATTAGGTGAGAGCAATGTAAGGATGGTTTGTGGGCTTGCTTCCCTGAGAAGAATGTTTCACAAATATGGTCACAACCAAAATCTTTCCCTCATTTACATGTGACAATGGTGAAACAACATCTTTTTATGCTATATGTCTATGACATTGCTTTCCTCTTGTATGCAGCCCATCCTTATCTGTAGTACTTAAAGTAGTATTTTCTCTTGTTCTGATATCTGATTCAAAGACAGTGTCATGGTATACAAAATCTGTTAGATCTTTTCACCATTACCTTGGTGGAAAGTCAAGAGAGACGGAGAGTATCTGGAAACAAAGGCAATAGAATCAATGAGGACAATAGATAGGAGAGAGAGAGAGGATAGATGGATGATATCCCCTTTCCCCTTGAATGTTGCATGGTGACAAGTCTGGTGGTAACATCTGCAACTCTCAGAATAGTAACTTCATCTGGGCTTATGTTACCTTAAGTCATGACTTATCATATATTCCAAAATGGCAAAAGGAGCCTGCTCAAGACGAAGGGCTCAAACCCACAAAAGAGCATCTGTTTTCCCATTATATCATTTGGTATAATGTAGAATTTCTATCACTTTTTAGAACAATCTGCTCCTTAACTTTAGCTGTTTGAATGTAAGACCTGGCAACTTTATCAGAAACTTTAAAGAAATACAGTAGTTACAAGGCTAAAACTCATCTAATGTTATTTTTTGGCTTTATTCTTTTTTTCTGGGAAAAGATTCCCTCCAGAAACAAAGAATCATCTCTTCTAGTACCCAGTAAATAAACATAGTCTGACAGTTCTGATTTCAGCTTTTGTCAGAAAGCAGCTAAAAGATAGAGTGAGTCTGAGTATTAAATCAATATGGCTTTTGCCTACTCAGTAATCATACAGGTTGAAATATTAAGCATCCCTTTCAGGGCAGGTAGAATGAATTTTGTAAACCGGCAATTCTAGTCTCAATACTTAGGGCTTACATGGCAGGATGGCATAAGGTTCCCAAAAAGGAGGCATACGTGTGTTTATGTTCTACTGCACACACTATATGAAAATTAGGTTTTATAAAAGGTTGGACAAATAGCAAATATAAATAAAAGACTACTAAATGTTAATAGCTAGAAACTAGAATTAACAAAAAGAACTCTTGAGACACAAATGCGAAACCATGAGTCCACGTAAAACATTATTTTTCTTCACTGTAAACCCTTTCATTTATTCAGGCACAGTGCTGTTGGCATCACTTAAACATGTACATACAATAGTGTTACTCATTTCCTCCTTTCTTTGTCTGAAAATAAGATCAGCAAGCTGAGATCAAATGCAAGCAAGCTAGAATAGATAAAAGAAGCTGAAGAACAAGAGGACTAAAGAACACCTAAGCAAGAAATACTAGTAGAAACAAGGAAGATCAAGAGAGCGCCGGGAATAATAAAGCAGCAAAAAATAGCTATAGCCAAGAAACTTGAATTGCAAATTATAGGCAGAACCTCTAATTTCAATCAAATCAAAAATGTTTCTATCAATCTATCCTTGGGGAAACTACAGTGAATCAGTTAGTATCTGGCAAGGAAGAAACAGTACAATTCTGGGTACAGAAATGGGATAACCCAAAGAAATAAAACAAGAATGCAGCTTGGTTGAAGGAGGTGGATAAGAATAAAAAAGAAGTTGAAATGAAAGAACTAGTAATAACTGCAAAAATGGTAGAGAAAAGATCAAGGAAGATCAAGAATTTGTCAGCACCAGAAAAAAGAACTGCATGGTTTTTGGTTGAAACATCTGAGAACAGAACAGAACAGAACAGAACAGAACAGAACAGAACAGAACAGAACAGAACAGAACAGAACAGAACAGAACAGAACAGAACAGTAGAGTAGAGTAGAGTAGAGTAGAGTAGAGTAGAGTAGAGTAGAGTAGAGTAGAGTAGAGTAGAGTAGAGTAGAGTAGAGTAGAGTAGAGTAGAGTAGAGTAGAGTAGAGTAGAGTAGAGCTTCTAATCCATCCCCCTGCTCTAGCAGGAGAACCTATACCATCTCAGACAAGTGGCTGTCTAGCCTCTCTTTAAAAATCTCCAGTGGTGGAGTGCCCACGATTTCTGGGGGCAAGCTATTCCACTGGTTAATTGTCCTCACTGTCAGGAAGTTTCTCCTTAATTCCAGGTTGCTTCTTTCTTTGATCAGTTTTCACTGTTTCTTGTCCTGCCCTCTGGTGCTCTGGAGAATAATATGACCACCTTTTATTTGTGGCAGTCCCTCAAATACTGGAATACTGCTATCATGTCTCCCCTATGTATTCTTTTCTAGACTAACCAAATCCAATTCCTGCAGCCGTTCTTCGTATGTTTTAGTCTCCAGATCTTTGATTATTTTAGTTGTTGTTCTCTGAATTTTTTCCAAACTCTCAACATCTTTTTTATGATATGGTGACCAAAATTGGCTGCAGTATTCCAGGTGTGGTTTTACTAGGGTTTTATAAAGCAGTATTAATACTTCGCGTGATCTTGATTCTATGCTTCTGTTTGTACAGCCCAGGATTGTATTAGCTTTTTTGGCTGCTGCTGCACATTGCTGGTTCATAAGTCAAGTGATCATCCACTAGAACGCCAAGGTCACTCTCACAGTTTCTGTTTTTGAGTCAGGTCTCACCTAATCTGTACTTGTATCTTTGATTTTTCCTGCCTAAATATAAACTTTGCTTTTCTCCACATTGAAACTTATTTATTTGGATAGTGCCCATTGTTCAAGTTTGTCAACAAAAATTTGGATCCTGAATTTGTATTCTGGGGTGTTGGCTACTCCTGTCAGTTTGGTATCATCTGTAAATTTGATGAGTTCCCCTTCAATTCCCTCATCTAAATAATTGATTAAGATATCGAAGAGAACTGGTCCTAAGACGGAACCTTGTGGTACCCCACTGCCTACTTCTCTCCATGTAGATGTAGTGCCATTGAGGACTGCTTGTTGAGTTTGGTTTGCCAGCCAGCTACTGATCCATCTGGTGGTGATGTTGTCTATTCCATCTTTTTCTAGCTTATCAAGGAATAGGTTGTGGTCTACTTATCAAATGCCTTACTGAAGTCTAAATGTATTATATCCACAGTATTTCGCTGGTCTATTAATTTAATGACTTTATCAAAGAATGAAATAAGATTATTTGGCATGATCAAGCTAGTTATAACTTTGTTTGCTTCTAGTTGTTCACAGATCTGTTTTTTATTATCTTTTGTAGGCTCTTCCCAGGTATTGATGTTAAACTGATTGGTCTGTAATTTCCTAGGTCCATTTTTCCCCCCTTTCTTGAGGATGGGAACCACATCAGCCCTTTTCCAATCCTCAGGTACTTCCCTGGTACTCCAGGATTTTTGAAAAATGTGATGCAATGATTCTGAGATAATATCTGCCAGCTCCTTCAGAATTCTGGGATATAATCTGTCAGGCCCCAGTGATTTACATTTGTCAAGGTCAGATAGGTGTTCTCTTACCATTTTGTTCTATACTCAGTAGTTGCCAAGCAGTTTAACAATATACTGCAAGAAGGTGAAATTAAAGAGTTGCTAACATCTGGCAAAACCTACCTGATAATGAAAAATCCAGAAAAAGGGGAAACACCCGGCAACTACAGGCCAATTACCTGCTTACCAACAACTTTCAAATTGCTAACTGGTGTAGTAGCTGATGCAGTCCAACAGCATCTGCTTGAAACAAGCTTTTTTCACTTGAGCAGAAAGAAAAATGCCTAAACAGCAGAGGAACAAAAGATCAACTCCTAACTGACCAGATGATTTTGGAAAACTGCAAGAGAAAGACCAACTTGAATGTAGCATGGATTGACTACAAAAAGGCATTAGACTTTCTGACTGGATAATCGAGTGCCTAGAGATAACAGGTATCAGTAGAAACATCCGAAGCTTTGTTGTAGGTCAATGGTGAAAGACTAGGAGATGTTAATATCAAGAGAGGAATATTTCAAGGAGATCCACTATTGCCACAACTGTTTGTCATTGCACTGATTCGTCTGTCAACAATACTGAATAACTCAGGCCATAGCTATCAAATATCGAAAACATCTTTCAGACTATCCCACCTCCTTTACATGGATAACTTGGGATCATTTACAAAAATTGTGGGGGCGAGCACGATGGCTCAGCAGTTAAAGACATTGAGCTTATCAGCTGGAAAGCTGACAAGACACACAATGGGGTGAGTTCCCATTACCTGTTTCAGCTCCTGCTCACCTAGCAGTTTGAAAGCATGCAAATGCAAGTAGATAAATAGGTACCACTTGGTGGGACTATAACAGTGTTCCAGGCACCTTGGCATATAGTCATGCTAGCCACACAACCATGGAAATGTCTTTGGACCAAGCTGGCTGCCTTGGCTAAGAAACAGAGGTGAGCACTACGCCCTAGAGTAGGGTTCCCCAACCCCCAGTCCATGGACCGGTACTGGGCCACAGCATACCAGCAACCAGTCTGCAGAAACAAGCAAAGCCCCATCCACAGGATGCAGGCAGCACAAAAAACCACACCCTCTCCGGTCCATGGAAAAATGTCTCTCTACGTAGCCAGTCCCCGGTGCCCTAGAGTAAGACATGACTGGATAGGGAAAACCTTTATCTTTATCTTAACCTCTCCAAATTAGTATATTTATATATTACTGTTCAGCTTTGACCTGCAAAATGTTTGCTGGGTCAAGAATCACAAATAAATATCTGCAACCAACCAACCAAAACATACACACACACACACACACACACACACACACACACACACACCACTCATGTATTCCAACCCATTTCAAATGTCATCATCTAATCTAGCATTTCCAAGAAACAGAACCCAGGTTAAGAATTTATGGATAACTATCAATGTATTTGTTTGTTTATATATGGTATATAGTTATTTCTCTAAGTTAACAGTGTTGTACATGTTCTTATATTTTTTTTAAAAAAAATCAATTGTGCTTATCTGTACAACTATGAAGATGGTCTCTGCAGATGGATTCCTGAGCAAAATGTAATAAGAATTGTGTTGTCTTTATTCTGATTGTGTTCTGGTTCAGAAATGGTGGGAGGCCACAGACCGAAAAGCATCACAATAAGCTCTTTTTGAAAGTTTAAAGGAAAAATTGGCAATTCCCCTCCCAACCACACAGGAAGAAAAAAAAAGAAATAACCTTTCTCAAACTTTAAAGGTTTAAGACATGAAATAGAAGTTTCTTCCTTCACGTGGAATGACCAGCCCACATGATACGGAGTGGATTTTGGCTTATATTATGTGAAAGAATAAATAACAGGTATTATCTAACTGTACTATATGAGGAAATAATACTTGCCAGCAATGACCTTAAAACCTATTTATTTATTATAATAATGTAGGTGGCCATTTAATGTAAAAGAGTGAAAAAAATCACTAACTGATGTTGGTAGTGTAAGACAAATTATTGTTGATATACAAAGATGTGCATTAAGAAGCACACTTATGCACAATAAAAACATAGCCCTTATAGAGATAAACCTGAGATCATAGAACAAAACTGTGGCACTTTTGCTATTTTAACAAAGTTAATATCACACAATAGTTATATTCCGGAAAATATTAGATATGTTTAAGTAAATCTGTGTTCTTAATAGGAATTGGAAAACTCTCATTGCTTCATTTCTGAGTTTCCTAATGCCTATTTCTGCATCAGTTTGCACATTTTGTAAAACAAAGCTTCCTACGAACATTCACAAACATTTATGTGCAAATTTATTTTAATGCTGAATATGTGTTAATTGTTGCAACTAATTTGTTCAAACTATTTCTAATTACTGAATTTGTAGCCTGCTTTTTTTCTATCAACACTCAGTTATTATTATTAAAAATGTAAGGTTTTAAATCAGTGCCACTCAAATCAAACTCAAAAATTAAAATCAATATCAACAATATACAAATGTATATAAAGTAAAATATAATGGCGTGCAACTTTCCTTAATCTATACATTTAACCAATGCATATCACTCATTCATGTATTTTCTGTTGTATGATTCTATGAAAAATTATGGAAAGTCAGATTTTCAGATAAAAATGAATTTCAGTTTGTAAATATGTATAAAAGCACAAGATGGATAATTTATCTGGCAATTCAACAAATTTCTCCTCCATTCCATTACCAAACTGAAAATATTGGGATTCAGTAAATCTATTGTTCTTGTTTTGCATAAACATTGAGACGCAGGGTAAATTTTGCTGATTTAAGCACAGGAGTTCATAATGTTTAGGATTTGGGGTACTATGTGCATTATAAATTGCTTTTTCACTTCTGTAAATATATATCCCATTTATTAAGCCAATTGCTCCCAGAATTCAAATATTTTTCTTTTATTCCTCTCTTGTATCTTTGTCTCTTTGTGTTAATATATCCCCCTGAATGGAGTCTCACAAAAATCACATACATCAGATTCATTTAAGGATTTCTGTTAATTAAAAAAAATCTATTGATGCCTAGAACAATTTCTTGGAGAAATGATTCAATATTGGAAGCCCAGTGTTCTCTTTGTAAAGCCTTTTATAAAAATAGTTGATCTTATCTACGGTATTTTGAATCCTCTGGAAAAGCAAGCAAAGCAAGGACAGTGAAAATATCAACAATGCCTTTTTTCAAACAGGAATCAGCTCACAGGGGGAAATGTTGATTCTTATATATTTTCTTTTTCACTAATCTTTTCAGAACAATAACACTGTTCTAACTAAAATTAAGAATGTTTTATTTTTAAATGTGTCTTCATTCATATTATGTGCAAAGAAACATTGAGCGCACAAGAAAAAAAATACTGGAACTCTTAAAGATCAATTCTGGTTATTTGAGTTTGTTTTGAGAAGTATTTTAGGGAGAAGACAGAAGATAACACTGTCTTTCCACAAAAAGTTTTCTTCTAATTCTGAGATACAGGGTATTAATTAGAGAACTACCAATTATATGGACTATTTTCAAGAGAATTATTTTTTCCAAAGGCTTATGATGGAAGACATACCTTGGACAGTTTCAGAACTTAACCAAGCCGGAATTAGAACTCACAGTCTCTGGTTTCTAGCCTGATGTCTTAACCACTGCACAAAACTGGCTTATAATATTTAACCTTTAGACTAAATCATTAGTGAATAGATATTTTAGAACCATACATAAACCTATTTGAAATAGCCATCTACACAACAGTTAAAACCAATATTTGTTCACAATTCCACCAGTTGTGAATAATTTTCCAAATATAAAAATGCTTTTATTGGACACAATTAGCTCAAGTTACAATAATTTCAGCCTAGAGGTTTAGATATTCTATGTCCTTAATTCTTTTTATTTAAATCAGTGGAATATCAGCATGTTCTATTTGGCTAGACCATGTCTATTTTGTATAGAAAAATGTAGAGATAATTTCAAGATGAGAGCTATAAATAACAAACCTCATAAAGCAACTGCTCAGCTTGTAGTTTGATAGTTACATATTTATATGCAATCTTTCACACAGTATGTTTACAAATTAGTTTAGATGAGTGTGACTAATGCAACGCTGACTATAAAATAGCCTGATTTACTTAAAACAATCAGCAAGAATTAAGGAAGGAGAAAACAAAGATCAACCAGTGGTTTATCATAGGATGAGATATTTCCACAAAGTACTCTATTTTAAATATATACCCTTTGAAATATATGCACATGAATAGTAGTGCCAAAATCCAAGCATAAAAGGGGCAAAACAAACATTTGGTTAAGGAAGGAAAAGTGACAAAACCACAACATATTTTATTCCATCTCATATATTTGCCATTTTAGAGCAGGTTAAATGTTGGGAAAACTATCTTGAAGAAGAACATTTGAATGAAAACCTGACTGATTTAACACAGATGTGGTCCCAAGAAATTGCTGAAACAAATAATTCAATCCAGCCCTATTTGGAAAGAACTCTAATAAATTGAAAAACAGCTTGGTAAAATCACAATGCAAGAATTCACTTACTGTACTAGATTACTCCCCATTCTATTCTCTTTGTCAGTTCCCAGAGTGTAATGGTACAAATTTCACTCTTATTTTTCTCATATTATTCTAGAAAAGTTGATATTTTTTTTTATTACAGTTATAGACCAAAAGGGAAATATAGTATAATCATTGCCAATTGAAATCATGATGGAATGGAGTTTACACACAATATAACTAAAGTTTGCAATATTTAAGGTCATAGCAGTCCAACTAAAGAATGTAATAAAAATAAATCAACATCTCCTGGAATTTTAGAAAGGAGAGAATAAATCAACTGCAAATGAATATCCCTACAGAACTGGCAGGATAACAAAATATAGGGGCTATCACATCTGCCTGACAGGAATACCATCATTTTGTAAAGGGATATTTTTCTACATTTCCCTTGCAACATTGCTGTGGAGAAACTGTTAAAATAGACCAAATGTAACCAGTAACCAGTGACTCTACTGAATTTTGAAACAGAAACTGGGTAATTTAAGATTTAGAAACTGTTAGTAAATATATAATAGGTAAGAACTGTATGATCCTGTTTGCTTTCTCCTCTTCTCTGCTTCAGAATGTCTAACCTCATGGCATAAACCCTCTCAGGAAAAACCATAGATGTGTTATTTCATAGAAATAACTTTTTTTTCCAGAAGAAATAAAAATGAGGCCCTATTGAATAATTTTAACCAAAAATTAAGGCTAATAATCTAAAAGCAAATTTTAGTGATCCCTGATTATCATCAGAGCATGATATTTGGATCACAGTGAGGAACCTGGAAAAGGTTTCTCAAAAATTTAGATTGAACTTTCTTTAATATTGCTATCTAGCTATAATTAAGTTCTGCACAATAACTGAACACAATGTTTAACTCTGAAAATAAACTAGTAACAGATGGGATAATCTGTACACCTTGGATAAAATAAAAACTGCAACATCTGTCACTCCGTTGCCACCAGGATTGATTCACGTGAACTCGTTGGCTAGATTGGTGTCCCCTTTCTCTTTCCATACTCCCTGTGCATTGCTCCCAAAGTTGCATGCTCAGCAAAAGATGATAACCATTTCATGTAGAAGTACTTTTAGTCAACATTATCATTAAATCAAATGCAATGGATGTCATAAAGAGAAGGCAGTCCAAAATTATATGAAATTATGAGAGGAAACAATATTTTCTTCAGTTTTAAAATAGCAGCTATGGCAGTATCATTTCCAGATGGCATAATATGAAGATCCCAGTCATATTTTTGATGAGAATCAATGTTCACTGATTCTTACCACATCCCCACACTATATTTACATTTAGTGAGAAAATCTTTTGGGAACAAATTGCTTTTCAATAGAATCCTTGAAGACAAGAGATTAAAATCTCCTTTCCCGCTCCTAAGATCATAAGATTGCGCTGTAATTATTACTTACATTAAAACTTTCAAATGAATCAACATGCATGAGAATACAATCCATGCATCAAAGTTAAAGACCCATATGTCAGAGTAATCCATTGTCCCATTAGAATCATTTCACAGATTTTCACAATGTTTTATTACTGGTTATTCATACATTCCCTTTCACAATGGTGCACAATAACAAAATGGTTATATAATATTATAATAAAAGACTGCCCATTTACATATACACAAATATTGATATGTTTCAAAAATGACTTGGGAGATATGTTTCGGAACATGTAGGAGCAGCTTTTTCAAATAGTCAGATTTTTTTCCCCCAGAATTGCATGGAAGAGAGATGTGTTGAAGATAGGAGCATACTGTTTCCATATTTTCCAACTCCAAAAATATGCACAATGGCTTCCAGGTAGGGGAAAATGGCAGACCTATGAAACTCCATCAACAGCAGAGTCAATGCTGCAGTGAAGATCAGTGGCCAGATACTAAGCACAGACCAAAGATGATCCACAAAATCTGTAAAGATTTTGCAGATGTCTCATGAGTCTGAGTGCCAGGAGTCATAAGAAAGACGGTGAGTTCAAAAGCCACAGCAGAGCCTGCATAAGACCATTGGATCATAAAACCTCTCCCATTTTCTTAAATGAAGTCAATTGTCTTAAGTAGGTCTTCACAGCAGCAGAGCAATGAAGCCACTCAAAGGTGATCCTTCATCTCAGGTTAAATATGAAAGCAAAGAAAATTTAAAAATAATTAAAGGCAAAAGTATCAAACAGAGAGCAAATACAAACTAATGGAAACACCTTATGGACTTTTTGCTGGACATGGATGGAACTGAATTAATTACTTTTGAATAAACTAGATTAAAAGGGTTGAAAATAGGAAGACATGATCTACACAATGTAATTTCAAAGGGCAGGAATGATATTAAGTCTATCTGTATATGCTGTAAAGAAGACTTGAATTCACTTATCTAAATATCTTTTTGTTTTCTTTTTCTGTTTTATTTTCTGCACTTTCCATTTTCCTTGTATATTTTTTCTTTTTTTCTTTTAATTACATTTGGTATTATACTGTTTTTAAAAAATCAATAAAATCAGTTTAAAAATGTTTGCAATAATTCTCACATTATGTGAGAGAAATATATACACCATGTATATAGAAATGGTGATTGCCATGAGTGTTCACAGTAGCAGAACAACAATGTACAAAAATGCATGTTAAAGATGTGCACAACAATGTGTGGAAGTATTTGTGTGGACATTTTCTCTTTAATTCATGCCCACATGGGCACTTTTCAAAATGATCAAAATGCACTTGTATATTTTGAAAAAATAAAAATTTCAAAATCTTGATTAAAAAGTAAGAAAGCAAAGTGAAATCAAGTCCAGGTTGTGAGTAACTCTGTTCCATGTTGGGGATGTGAGTTGATCAGGAAGATGAGAAAATTATTGATAACAAAATTCCCCATCTGCTTGATAGTGGTTAACCATTTAGCCCCTGATACCATCTGCTTTTAGTTTTACTGTGCTAATTGTCATATTCTATTTGCCAAGATGTATTGCTATGATTGTATTCAATTTAGCAGCAGCTTATTTTGTAGAATTGTGAGATTTTGAACTGCAAACAATAAAGTCTGAAGGATTTTTTACAAGGTTGTAGGAAGAATGTTTCTTTAGAAATAAGAAGTCAGAATATCAAAGGTATTATTGCACTAAACATGTCCACACTGATCCAAAGAAACACCAATGCCATGTTGTCATTATGAAACAAGATTACAATTAGCTGCTGAGAGACTAAAGTGATGTAAAATAACTGGTCAATAATAGCACTCTGAAAGATAGCAAGATATAATTATGCTTTTGTCTTTTCACATTATTTCATTTTGATAATTGTATGACATGCATTAAGCTATTTTGCCAGGAGAGAGGCTTTGTTTTGAATTCCCTCCAGTAAAATATCTGCCAGTGACAGTCATTTTAATATAATATTAACACAGCCAACTCTTCCCAAGTGACATGTTTTACCATATAATATTAATTTGCCAGTTGGTAATGCAGTAGTTTTAACAATCTCCTGTGATCTCTGTAATTACATATCAGTCTGGAATGATCATTCATCATCTCTGACCCTTTATCACTTCTTGAGCTTTATTTACATGTTTTGCTGTATATTTATCACAACTTAAAGCAAGGCTATAAAGATCACAACAATCCAATCCATTTTAGTGTCTGTTTTCATGGTGAAGTATTCTGATTTTTTTCTTATTTTGGAAAAATGAATTTTAATAGTTCCATAAAAATATCACATTTGTTTTCTGTACTAACTGTCCCTGCTATTCAAAACTTATCACAATATGTTTGGTTGTGCAGTGCAGGTATGCACGGAGTACACAAACATGAATTTATAGATAAGGATGTAAGTGATGGGTAGATAGAATGGGAGTAATGAAGAAGGAAGCATGATGGTGAATGGGAAAGGTTGAAGAGAGCGCAGCCAATGGGGAGATCAGTGAGGAAGAAAGATAATGTTTGTAGGGGGGGACAGCAAGTCAATAAAGGAAAGCTTAGGCTCAGCATGTATATGGATGAGAGAAAGTGGACAATAATTGCAGAAATGCAGTCACATATTCTTGATGTTAGGCAATGTCAAAACAGAAGAAAAGTGTTCTTAAAACACTGTTTATTTTATATCAGTCTCAAAAAAATATGTGTTTTTGTACTCCTTTCTTTTAGACACAGAAATCTCTGTGTTATTAGACTTAATTCAGTGCTACTACTGGTTTGTAGGTGAAATCCAGGGCTTTTTTTCTCATAGAACGCCCAGAACGGAGTTCCGGCACCGTGGGTTGTATGAGGTGTGTGAGTTCCAGCACCTTTTTTTTTTATATATATAGAAAAAAAGCACTGGTGAAATCTGTTTTCACAGAACTCACAAACATCACGTCTCCAGGCTAGTTCTGACTCCTGGTGTTTTTATGTTGAATGCCTTTGCTCTGTGTGGTCACATGGAGTCTGAATTACATATGCAGTTGGGTTTGTGCACAAGAAATTCCAATCACCTAGGAATTTTCTTTTAGCAAAGAAATGGGCCTGTGATTTCAGAGATCAATTCCGATCTGATTTTCTTCCAACCTTGCATTAGACTAAGCTATGCCAAACAGGAAGCTTATTTTCAGACCTATCTAAGTATCAGCATTTACTTTATCATTCCAGGCTGCTACTGTTGATACTGCTCCAGATAGTAGGAAGTTAGCCAACAATCCTGTCCAGTGAAAATACAAATGCCCCCTTCAACAAAAAGCAATTATGGGTAACATCTGCACTCTTGACACAGCAATTTTCAATCCATGAAGGCAACACAAACAGAGATAACAAAATTGCTTGCAATCGTGACCCCCAGCCATGTCACAATTTAGTGTTCCACATGAATACGGGGATTGTACTTTTATCTGAAAAGCCTCTAAATCAAGATGAGTCCAGATATAGCTAGTCCTCAATTAATGACCACTCATCAGCGATCGTATGTTATGGTAGAAGTGAACAAGTGTTCTCAGAGTTGCAACCTCTGCAGCATTCCCACAGTTATATGATTACAATTTGGGCACTTGATAGCCAGCTTGTAATTGTGGTATTGCAGCATCCTGCCATCTGCAACTTTTATTGCCATTTTCTGTCAAACAAAGTCAATGGGGAAGCTGGCAGGAGTTCAAATGGTAACCATATATGGTCACATTTAATGATGGCACAGAATTCACTTAATGAAACAGGAAGTGGCAGAACTGCTGCCATAACTTGGCACAGAAATGCTATATCATAGTTTATGAACAAATCACTTAGCAACAGAGTTTCTGTCCCAATTGCCATCTTTAAGCTAGGACTATCTGAATGAATAATATGTAAATAAAGTAATAGTGACTGGATCTTAATAAAAGCAAACTAACATCAAAAATAGAATGTGCAAATCAGTTCTCATAATAAGGCACAAATACACTCCTATGTTGAAGCAGCTCTTTGTGAGAATGTATAACCGCACACAAATTTTTCCTTTTGTCATGTATAAGTTTCACCCAAGAAATAACCATAGAATGGGTAACCTTAGAAACATAGCATATTTCATTCAACTATATTCTAAAAATATATTCAAGGCAGATATTCTTTCACATTTTATGTTACATTTAGTGTATGATCACTTAATATGAATTGCAACTATTCTGTGGGCATGCGGATAAGGGAGAAATATAAAGCTGCTTCTGGTCCTATTACATTTGAAACTTTGTAGACAAAATGTAGACAAAATTTTAAATATTTGACTAGAAAGCAACGGAGATTTTTCAACTCCTGTTCACACTCGTTGGCATGGGGTGAATTTTCTAATACTATATGCCGGGAAATTGAAGAATTAAGCATTTTTTCCCTCTCTCGCACAATGGTCTCAAGCTATAGTTTTTCTGTGTAGCACAAATAAATGAAGCACAAATGTACAAAGCTGAAGAGAAAATCAAGGCTGTCTGCTCCTAAAATAGAGGTTGAATACCTTTCATATGTTATGTCTACATCGGTTACAAAATAATAGGGGAAGGAAAACCAATAATTGGTGACTCATAACTTTTGGCCCATTCCACTTAGCTATATTTTGGTGATTGATTATTATTTATTAGTGTTGCTACTGATTTTGGTGTTTGCTCCTCCAAGTGAAATAAAATAGCTATGCTAAATAACAGTGTGAAAATGAACCAGCAAAATAGAAAGAAGTTACAATAAATTACAATATTTCAAGCACTATAAACAGACACTTATATTAGTGGGATTGAAAGTGATGTTTTTAAAAACATATTTATGTACTGAAACAAAATTTTTAAGTTTATCTGCAAAATATTTGAATAAGCTTGATCAAGAACACTCAAGAATTTGAGGGTTCTGCACAGAACCTTAGCTGTTCTTGGCACTGCATTCTTCTTGATAGACTGCTCTGATGTTATTTCTGGGATCTGTGGGAACCACTTTTCCAGCTTAGGAGTCATAGCCCTGATGTTCCTACCACTATTGCAACCACTTTAATCTTTACTTTCCATATCCTCTCTAGTTCCTCCTTCAGGACCTAATATTTCTCCAGTTTCTCATTCTCCTTCTTCCAGATGTTGCTATCACTTGGCACCACTACACCTATCACCATGTTTCTGTCCATATCTACTACTGTAATGTCTGGTTGATTGTATTTGCCTGTCTTCTGGACCTGGAAATCCCACAGCTTTCTTATTTTCCCCAACTTTCTGTGGCATCTTTCATCTAGACTTAGGAGGATCTAGCCTCCTAATATTTTGTAACAGATGTTCCTGTACACAATGCCAGCAACTTGGTTGTGCCATTCAGTATATGCTGTTCCTCCCTGCCATTATGGGTTGGACTGTCTCTGAAGTCTCTCTGCACAGTTTGCGCTTGGGCTTCTATCTAATATGGTAGAACCCTGTTTCTATGAGCTAGAGCATAGTGCCTTTTCTTGTGCTGTTGTGGCCAGAGCCTCAGTGCTATCTTTGAGTCTAATCTTTTCCAGCTTCTGGCAGGATTTCCCAATGTCTGCCAGCCCAGCTATCTGTCATTGATGTATGCAGTCTTTTTTTCTCATAGCATTTCCTCTGCATGACCTTTTTTTCCACCATCGCTACTGCCTTAGGCATTCTGTCAGTAATTCATCTTTGGGTGCCATCTTACTGATGCACTCCTGGATTCTCTGGGTCTAATCCATGACAGTTGCTTTGATGCTCACCAGACTGCAATCACCCTCTGTCTGTCTGGGTGTTGGACTTAGGGTGGAAATCTCTGTACATTGTGAGGAACTTCCAGGACTTCACAAGGGCAGCTTCCCTTGTCTCTTTGGCCAGTTTGTCTTTGGCCAGTTCACTATATCAGCAGGGTATCTGATACCTGGCAGAGCATACATGTTGATGGCATGGATCTTGTTTTTCCTATTGAGTTTGTTCCTCAGGAACTGATTTTTAATTAAACTTGAATGTTGCTGCCTTCCTTACCCCTTCCTCATGATTCTCATGTGACTGTGGGATATCAAGATATTTGTAACTGGTCTGTATGTCTGCTATGTGATCTGCTCATAGTTATAACCCATCCATCTTAACTACTTTCTCTCTCTTGCCTATTATTTAGCTGCACATCTCTAGTCTGAATGACATCCCAGAGTCCTTACTATAGATCCATGTCAGTTGGACCAGCAAATTGATATTTCATTCATTCTTTACTATCATCCAAGTAGAGGAGGTGATTGACAGTAATTCCATTCTTAAATTTCTATCCCTATCCAATCTTTGTAAGTATCTGGCTGAGGGGGTTCCAGCTTATGCAGAACAGCAGTTGGGACAGTGCATTATCTTGGTATGTGCTGCACTTGATGGCCAATTATGTGACCTGTCTTGAGTTGACTTCTCATGCTATCTTCCACATTTGCATTGAGTTCTTGAGGAAGTTTCTCAAGGTGTGTGGCATTGAATCATAAGCTTTCCTGTAGTCAATCCAAGCTGTGCTTGTATTGGTCTGCCTATATCTTAAGTTTTGGATGCCTCAAGATGAGCAACTCTAGAATATATTTTCTCTTTTGGTTAAGTGAATATATATTGGAGGAATGTGATATAATATATATTGGAGGAATGTGGTATGAAAAACCACAAGTGTCAGTGTAAGATGATACCAAAACAAATGGCAAGAGCTACACAGTAAAGAAACTTTTGATTTTTATCATCCTTCCAGTGCCCACTTGACCATTTCAATCTTTTAAAGCTTTGACATGACAATTCTGTAGCACCTTAAGTGTTTTATTGACTATCATAAAAATCAACCCTTTAACAATGATCACTTTTCAACTCATGGAATTTGTCAAAATCAATTTTAGATGGAATTATTCATTTTAAGCTTTCACTTCTTAATACTGCTAGTAAGCTGGGTTTTATAGCTTTCTCCCTATGTACATTTTAATCACATTTTTATTTGTTCCTGGAAAGTCTGCATGATCTTTCTAAAGACCAGATATCACACAGATGTTAAAAAATTGTATACAGTATTGAAAATGCATGACATCAATATGAAAAACATTTATAGTTTAGAAATAGAAGCAATAATATTTAAATTGATAACCCACTGACATAAGAAAAAATGTTTTATCCTTATTCAAAAGAAAACTATTATGGAACGAGGGTGCCCACACAAAGAGACTGTCTCACATTTTGAGTACTAAATCAATAGAACTATATATCTCTCCTATAGCAAGAAAATATTGCATAAGGGTTCTGAAATGAAATGGAATGCCCAGCTAAGTTCCATAGGGAAGATTCACGGAAGCCCTAAATTGCCTAGGTCTAAATCCAATATCTCAAAATAAATTAATAATAATAGTTTTTACTCTTATTATTTTAACTCACTGATCAAAGGGCTCATTAATTTCTTCTATCTTTCTAAGATAACTATATATCATCATATAACCATACACTCTGACCAAAATTTTCATGCACAGAACAATATATGTTCTGAAGAACTTCACAAAATAATGCTTATAGAGTGACTGGAAGATATTTAAGGAGAAGAGTTAGAGGGGGTTGGGAATCTCCTTCCCAGATATTTAGAGGAAAGCAATACATGTAAGCAATAACCCTTTTTATTCTTACTCCCCAGCAATTGGAAACTAGAGAGTTGTTACTTCTCCCACCATGTACCTAATTACTAACAGCTTATTTTATCCTCTCTGATTTTTTTTCTAATTCCTTCTTAATCTTAACTTTGAGGACAGTCATTATTGCAAATTGAGAGCATGAGAATATTTTTTATATTGTAATCATAGGGAAAATGGCCTCAACAACTTTCTTCCTTGAATATATTTAATGATATGTGCCCTTGTTTTGTTTTTATAAATATTTTATTAATTTTCTAGTTTTACAATCAAGTATTTAATATACAACGTGTTGTCTGGGTCCATTAGTAATTCAGTGGTATATATTAACTTCTTCAATCTAGATCCAATATTGCACCATCAAAAGTTTCCTCTCTTCTTCCGGTAGTACTTGTTTTCCCACATTAGGCAAATACAATTCTTATTATTATAAGTAAATATACAGTTGAATATCAACATCTTTGTTACATTTTTCTCATATCAATAATATCAGTTTTAGATTACTTTTCTAACCAAAACATATCTTAATTGCATTTGCACTTAATATCCATATGTTCAATCAGTATCCTGTTTTCCCTTTTTTTAATTTTAATTTCCTTTCAGTGTTCAAAATGTCTCTATTGTTTATAATTTCAAAGTAATATTTGGGTAACCAAAAGCTTCCCTTATTCAAACTTCTTAGCATTTTCCTGTTTCCCTTCTTATACCAAAATCTAAAATTCTAGTTACAAATCTTATCTTTCTAATTATAATAGTACTTCTGTTTCTAGCAATTATCTATTCTCCACCATAATCAAACATCTAGTTAATAATATAATATCCCATCTAATGGATCAAAACCTCTCTTTTCTTCAGTCTTACTCTAGCTTTCTTCCTTTACCACTAACTTTCCAAGTCAATGCATTTGAATCATCAAATAATTTTTCCTCTGTTTTGTGTATATTGTTTGGAATAAGAAAGAGCATTTGGTTTAAGTATTTTTGGAAGAATGAACCCATTGATATTCATTAAACAGCCTCCCTCCTTCTCCAATTCCCCACAATTCTCCTAATAGCTCTATCTTCCATTCAATCAGTTCTTCTTCCTTTTCTTCAAATATGTCCTGAATTCTTGCTTGGTAAGATGTCTTTTCCATTTCCAATATTATCGCTCTGTCTTCTAGTTCTTCAGTTGTCTGAATCTGTTGGTTGGTTTCTTCCTTCCTCAATCTTTGGATCTGCTTCCTCTAGTTTTTCTTCTATTTTCTGGGTTGCTAGTTCCTTCTCTGTAGTCATATTCTGAGTTCATAAATTTAGATTAGAAAATTGTTCTTTTATCTCCTTTGTGTTATTTCTAGTCTCATCACGAGCTAAAGCAATAGTCTCTTGTATTGATTTTAGCATGGATTTTCTTTCTGATCTTCATCCATATTATCTTGGTAGTATGTTAAACTGAAGCCTTTGAGAACAGGGGTTAGAGATGGTTTTTTTTACCATTTCAAGTTGAGTATGGGACATCCATTTCATTTTTTGTAGGTGGTCTTTGTAATAAAAATTGTTCATCAATCAAGGATTTGCAGGGAAATAGTTCCACAACACAGTTCTGAGGGTCAGATAATATTTATATTCATAGTTCAGGCAAGCCAGTTTCAAAATAGTTCATCATTGTCAGCAGCTTTTGACTGGCTACACGAATGTAGGCAGTCTTTCTCCTACTGGTTTGGAGGGCTTCCTCAGATCAAACAGAAGGGCTGCTGCCCTCCTGTGATCAAACGAGGGTCCCCTCCTTGCTTGTCGCATCTACGGGGAAACTTTCAACCCTTTCCATGGTACCCAGCAGGGCGAAATCGAACACGAAAGATGGAGCTCCGTCTTCCTGCATCCATTCTGCCATGACATCAAAACCAGAACTTCCATATGTGCCCTTGTTGGTTGTAGATGGTCCATCTTGCAAATCCTGATCATCCACTAACATTGTTAGAAGCACTGCATCTTCTTGAAATGCAGCTATGGATTTTCATTAATCTGCTTCATATGCAACTAGGTGATGTAATTCCTTAATAAAATTGGATTGGTATACAGTATCTAGGCCTATGGGCAGTAATTTTGGATGGTATCAATTGAGTGTGCTGTCCTGTAAATTTAATCAGTGGTGTAGATAGCTGTCTTCTTGATCTCTGTGACTTGTAGTACCCAAAGCTCTTTCCTAAGCCAGTGAAATTATCAGTTTCAGATCAAATAAAAACTGTTTTTAGAATGCTTCTTCATAAACTCACACACACCAGGCTCTCCCTCAATATCTTTCCTAAAAAAAATCCTCAGAATTAAGTGCTAAAATAAACTATGCATTTCTGTGATGCAAGCAGCAGTGTCTTCCCTAGGTTGTTGAACTCATGAAATCTCTGTACAATGATTCTGAAAAGCTCTGTACAATGGCTGATAGTGCAAATGGAAAATACTTCTTCAGAATTTCATAAGTTCTAGATTTTTGGTGAAACAAGGGGCATGAGTCTTTTTATTATATGTCTGAGTCTCACAGTCAACCAAAATTATAGCTTATTTTTATTCAGGACTATTGATCAAGTTTGCTTCAAGATAAAAAGAAAGACTTTCTGTGCATAAGTCCCAGGAACCTGACTGACAAACTCTTCAATGTGTCCAAGAGCAGATCTTTTGTTTTATGTGTACTAGCCAAAATCTTCTTAGGATTTCAATTAGAGATTGCTTACCAAAATATTAAAACACCAAACTGTCTGCCTGCTGATTTCCAGCTCCCAGCATAAGCCATTCTTATCATCAAATTCTGTGTTGTAGTAAAAACATTTAAAGAATCACACTTATGCCAGACACTGCTAACATTGTGTTATCACAAATCAATTGAAAAAGAATATTGACAAAACTCCACCTAACACTGTAGTTCTTTCAAACTCCATGAGATGGACTGGTGCAAAATATCAATAACATAAAGCATTCCCAAGCATACATAGCATGTCCCCTAGTATAACTGTAGTCTGAATGCAAAAGACTGTTGTTTTCTTGTCAAAAAACTCCCTCTATTCAGCATTGTTATGTTGCATTGGGGTGTAATATTATGAAAGGTCAATGTATTTAAAACTAGGTTTTTATTATGTCTTTCTCTTAGTCAGTTTTTATCCAAACCATGTCACAACTTTTCTTACAGTTAATTATCTTAATCTCTCAAGCTTTGTTATTCCTTTCCTGGGATATAGTAGCCAATTTGAAGTGTAGAAAGCAAAATATTGTTTTGCAATCCTGCCACAGATTCACACAAAATTATGAAATTGCCAATTGTTATATTGGCATTATTTTATAATGACCCTGATTATAATACATTCTGTCCCCATTGATGGAACTTTCTAAGAAACTCTAGAGCATCTGGGAATTCCTATAGGAAAAGGAGTGGCATAACCAGGGGGAAAAGTCGAAAGAGGAATCAACCTAGAGTCTCTACATAACCACAAATGGACTAAATCCAACTCCTCTTAAAATCCGTTGACCCTTATCTAACACCAAGATAGTGCTAACCATTATTTTAATAATAATAATAATAATAATAATAATAATAATAATAATAATAATAATAATAATAATAATAGTAATAATATAAAAGTTGGAAGGGACCTTTTAGGTCCCTGCTCAGGCAGGAACCCTACACCATTTCAGACAAATGGGTGTCCAGTCTCTTCTTAAAAACTTCCAATGTTGGAGCATTCACCGCTGGAGGCAGGTTGTTCCATTGGTTAATTGTTAATTGTTAATTGTTCTAACTGTCAGGAAGTTTCTCTTTAGTTCTAAGTTGCTTCTCTCCTTGATCAGTTTCCATCCATTGCTTCTTGTCCTGCCTTGGAGAATAGCTTGACTCCCTCTTCTTTCTGGCAGCCCCTGAAATATTGGAACACTGCTATCATGTCTCCCCTCGTCCTTCTCTTTTTAAAAAATATATATAACAAATTTTATTGGTTTTTTAAGTTTTACAACAAAAGTGCTTGAGACACACCATTGTGATGGGATAGTCAAACATCCAAAAACAAAATCATATATGAATAACTCAAGTAAATACATTAAATATTCCCTCTCTATTTCCCTCAAATAGTATGATATATTTAAAATAATTCATTTCTATATTAGATTTCTATAAATCCTAATCCTATTTTCAAACTTTGTTAATTTAGTTACCATAGTCCAATTTAATCTTAAATAAGCATATTATCACTTCGGGTACCCCTTCCAAATGTATTCTAGTTCTTAATCTCATGAGTCATTAATTTTATCAGAAATCTCTCTTATTTCTTCTTCCACTACAAAATAGTTATCCTAATTAAAATAAAATATTACTCTACCCTATACATATACAATCCATCATTCAATCTATCTCTATAGGAAACAAAATAATACAAAACATTAAATCATTTCAGTCCATTAGGAAGAATTCAAATCTCATCCAGATAGATATGTCTAAAAACACGCATATTATTACAAAAAGCATCATCTTACTAACTTAACATGCTCAAGTAATTGTTAAATCAATCCAGATCTCTAAAACCTCTTCCATTTTCTTATTCTCATTCCATTACAAAATAATTTTCATACAAATAAACATATTATTCCAAAAATACATTTTTACTCTATTTAACATATATACTCTAGTAATCACCAATTTTTCTCTTGCTTCTAACTATAAATCTTAAACCTTAAGTCAATCCATATTTCCACAAGGTTTTTTTAATCCATTAGATATGGTTTTAAGTTTCTTTTTTTAATCTTATTCTGGCTTTCTTTTTGTGACAGGCCGGTGTCCATAACAAGGCCTCTATTTCAGCAGATAGATCTCCCTTTATTACTTGTGATGTCATTTGGATCAGTAGAAGACATCCCATCCTCTGTGTTAGAGGCCTAGCTCTTTGTCATTAGATCTTCGTTGCTTTAAATGTTCAAGTCTCAATCTTTGGTTCTTTTGATCCTCGAGGATGTGAGTGGAATGCTTATAAGGCAATATAAATTCCTCTTTAATCTCAGTTAGTTCCTCTTCTGGTATATTTTGGTTTATAGAACAGTCAGTTGAAGTCTGGGAATCAGTTTGAAGGTTTGGAGTAAGGTTTCTGGCTTATTTCTGTAGTAATCTCTTTTATTTTAGCGCATACTTGCTCAGTGGCTTCATAAATTTTTTCCAATATAAGTTTACAATTTAATTCTAAATAAGGTTTCTCCATTTCAATAATAATTGTAGACAGTCCTTTTTATCTTTTAGTGGGGGCTAAAAGATAAAGCAAATGCCGCTCTCTCAAGACAGAGAAATAATTCCAAAAAGGCTTTTACAGGCAGAGAGAAAAATAGGGTGAAGAGAGGAGAAGGGAGAGTCTCACTCAGATCATCTATGGTGGGTCTTTCATGCTTAGATGTTCCTGTGACTTTTGGCTGGTGCAGCTAGATGATCGGCCATCTGGTAGGACGATCTTTGCTCCGTTGGCCCTAAGGAGTTAGCTGGAGCCACGGAAGATGCTGCCGCCTTCCCGCAGTCACCAACAAGCCTCCTCATCGGTGGTCTCCCCTCCAGGGTGACTTTCAACCTACTACCGGGTCTACCGGCAAAGAAAAAACAGCCAGTGGAGAGACGAGTCTCTTCAACGACCGGAGTCGCCGCGAACCAGAAGCAGAAGTCCTCGTTTTTCTCTTCATTAACTGAGACATACCCAATTCCAGCAACTGTTCCTTATATGTTTTAGCCTCCAGTCCCCTAATCGTCTTTGTTGCTCTTCTCTGTACTCTTTCTAGAGTCTCAACATCTATTTTACATCGTGGTGACCAAAACTGGATGCAGTATTCCAAGTGTGGCCTTACCAAGGCATTGTAAAGTGGTATTAATACTTCATGTGATCTTGATTCTATCCCTCTGTTAATGCAGCCTAGCACTGTGTTGGCTTTTTTGGCAGCTGCAGCACACTGCTGGCTCATACCGATATTTAAGAGATTGTAAACTAGGACTCCGAGATCCCTCTCACAGTTACTACTTTTGAGCAAGGTATCACCTATACTCAAAGAGCCACTTTGACCCATTTCCCACCGAAAACAAAACACTGGGAGCCACAAAACCCTTTTGATATCTAAAATGAAGATAACACACTGCATATATCCTTTTTACCTTTATTATTATTATATATATATTAAAGATAAAAAAGATTTATGCAGTGTTATCTTCATTTTAGATATCAAAAGGGTCTCTCTCTCTCCCCTCCCTCTCTTTCCTCTCTCTTTCTCCCTTTCCTCTCTCTTTCCTCTATCTTTCTCTCCTTTCTTTCTCTTTCCTCTTTTCTTTCTTTCCTCTTTCTCTTTCTCTCTTTCCTCTTTCTCTTTCCTCTCACTCTTTCTCTCTTTCCTTTCCCTTTCCTCTCCCCTCTCTCTTTCTCTTTCTTCTCCTTTCTCTTTTCTCTCTTTCCTCTCCCCCTCTTTTTCTTTCCTCTCTCTTTTTTCTTTTTCCTCTCTTTCTTTTTCCTCTTTTTCTTTCTTTCCTCTCTGTCTCTTTCCTCTTTCTCTTTCTCTTTCTCTGTCTTTCTTTCCTCTCTCACTTTCTTCTCCCTCTCTCTCTTTCCTCTTTCTCTCTTTCCTCTCTCTTTCCTCTCCCTTTCTCTTTTCTCTCTTTCCTCTCCCCCTCTTTCTCTTTCCTCTCTCTTTCTTTCTTCTTTCTCTCTTTCTTTTTCCTCTCTTTCTTTCTTTCCCCTCTCTCTCGTTCCTCTTTCTCTGTCTTTCTTTCCTCTCTTTCTTCTCCCTCTCTCTTTCCTCTTTCTCTCTTTCCTCTCTCTCTTTCTCTTTCCCCTCTCTTTTTCTTTCTTTCCTCTCTCTTTCTCTTTCCTCTCCCTCTTTCTCTTTCCTCTCCCTCTCTCTTTCCTCTTTCTCTCTGTCTTCCCTTTCTCTCTTTCCCCTCCCTGTTTCTCCCTTTCCTCTCCCTCTCTCCTTTTCCTCTCTCTCTTTCCTCTCTCCTCTCTCTCTCTTCCTCTCTCTCTTTCCTCTCTCTCTTTCTTTCTTTCCCCCCTCTCTTTCCTCTCTCTCTTTCTCTCTTTCCTCTCCCCTCAAGATGTCTGGTTGTCCCTTTCAGTGACTCTGGACAGCTTACAGCTCAGAAAGAATTCGGGCAAACTGCGTTTCGAAGGTCAGCCTGGGGCTCGGTCGGGCCCTCGCAGGACAGAATTAGAGGCAGCTCTACAGAGGCCCGGGTGCCTGATTCATGGAGGAAGCCAGTTGGGAGCCCACAATTAGCGGGCCCACCAGAAGGCGGCTGACATGGACACTCCTGCAGCAGTAAGGAGGCCTCCAAGCTCCCCACTGAGCTGGATGGGATTCCTGGCCAGCCGGCCATGGGGTGGGAGCGGCTCCCTTGCTGGGGCTGCTCAGCTTCCCCAGCTGCCGGCCTTTCCAGCACCAAATCCTGCAGGACGGTGAGCTGGGCCAGGCAGGGCAGCGGGAAAGGAGGTGCAGGCATGGGAAAATGGGTGGATGTTCCAGGAAGGCCAAGCGTGGGGGGGCAGGAGGCAGCAGAAGGTGCCCGGGGCACCACAGACCAGCCTGGGAAGATACGTAGCTGGCTCAGCTGCCAGGGAGCAGCCTGGGAGCAATGCCCCTGCTGCCCTTCCCTCTTAAAAGCCCCCCAGCACTGCGGAGGCCCTGGCCCGCTGCTGCCCAAGTCCCATCCCAGAGGGGAGCTGGCTGCCTAGCAGCGGGGGCAGGTGGCAGAGATGCGGTGGTTTTCCTTCCCCCCGGCCTTGCGTGCCAGCCAAACCGGCTGCGCGCCTGACTGCGAGCAGGCTATCCAGGGCTGGCACATGCCAACAAAGGAATTAGGAGTAGTTGCAGAAAGGAATGTGTAGCAGGCATGTCTGAGCTGCGGCGGGTGAGCGGCCCGCTTCTGCCCTGCCATCTGCCTGTCTTCCTCAGAAATCCCTGGGCCAGCCGGACTTTGTTCTGCTGCACCCAGCTTTGGCAGCCGCTTCCCTCCTGAGAAGCCCTTTCCCCACCTCTGGCCTCTCCTTGGAGCAGAGCTCGGGGTCGCAGGCGGTGAAGCTTGGGAAGGATGGGGGTGCCAGCTCCTCCCCTGCCAGGCAGCCTCAACTGAGGGCCACCGGGGAAGCCTCCTGGGAGCTGGCTCAGCACCAGCAGAATCACACCTGGCCGTGAGAACAGGGCAGGCACAGCCGGTGCTTCGGGTGAGGGCACGCCCCATGCAGAGAGACCTGGCTGGGTTCCTGTAAGTTATCTTCACTGGGTTCTGGTCTCCTGTGCCCCAGAGCACCGCCCCCGGAAGCAGACAGGGAGGCCCTGAGTCGCCGGCCGAGCAACCTGACGCATGGCTGAGGTCGAGCTGGGGAAAGTGGGGGTGGTGGTGGAGGGTTTCCCAGGGATCATTCCTGGCTCTGGGCTGCTCCCCCATTAAAGAAGGACCCGACAGACCACACGACGCAGGGCAGCGCAAACACAAGGGGGGGCAGGGGGACAGGGACCCTTTCAGCGGGGAGAGAGGCCAAGCGAGACACATGGCTGGCTCAGCTGCCCAGGAACGGCACAGGGAGTGATGCCCCCACCAGCCACCACCCCCACCGAGACTGCCACCCGGACTGGCTCAGGGAGACACATGGCCAGCTCGGCTGCCCAGGGAGCGATGCTGGTGCCAGCCACCGCCCCAGCCGGGATTGCCATATGGGGGCAACAGGAGGAAGAAGGGGAGGAAGAGGGTGAGGAAGCCGGTGCCGCTGGCTTTACCCTCCGCCCATCCGATGTAGCCGTGGCAGGGGCTGCCAGCCCCTCTGCCGGCCTGACTGCTCCACCCCCCCGGTGCCCCTTTTGCCCTGGCGCCAGCCCAAGCCGTCCGTGGGGCAGCAGGAGGAAGGGGAGGAGGATGAAGAGGGCAAGGAAACCGCCGCCGCCGCCGGGCCCCAGAATGAGGCTCTCCTCTCCTACCATTGCTGCATCTCCCTCTTCCTTCCTGGCAGCCAGAATCACAGGGGCTGCTCTCCCTTGGGCCGTAGCTTGCAGGAGGGCTGGCCCACTTAGCAGAGCCTCCGGCAAGCTGCTCTCAGTGGGGATCCCAGGGCTTCCCTGCGCAGCTCCACGGCCACGTGCACCTTGGATGGGGCCAGCCCAGGAAAGGCACTTCCTGGCCGCGCTTCTCCCAGGGGCAGGGCACCTGGGCACAGGGCCAATCAGGAGCCCTGCGAGGGGGCAAGTCCACATGAAAGAGAGAGAGAGAAGTGTAAGTGCCTCTCTGTCTCTCTCTCTGCAAATGATGGAGGAGTCTCCGGAGCCACAGGTGATAGCTCAAAGAGCCGCATGTGGCTCCGGAGCCACGGGTTGCCAACCCGTGACCTATACTATATCTGTGCATTTGGTTTTTCTTGTCTAAATGTAGAACCTTACTTTTTTTACCACTAAATTTTATTTTGTTAGATAGTGCCCAATGTTCAAGTTTGTCAAGATCCTTCTGTATCTTAAGCCTATCTTCTGGAGTGTTGGCTATTCCTACCAATAGTAGTAGATTCCTATGCATAGGCATATTCAGTAATAAATCAATTACATTGGAACTTCACATGTAGTCCTGATCTTTCATATGTAACAACTCCAGAACATTATTTTTTTCAATCCATGTTAAACCAATTGGTCTGGAGATGTCTCAAGAGCTTTCTAAAGTAAAATGTACAAAACAGAAATTGTTTATTTTGTTTTGGTTATGATCCAGCCTCAAAATAGCCAGGAAAAATGGAACATTCTGAAGTTCCAATGAAAGTTTTATTTCCAATAAATAATATTGCCAGTTTTGTGCAAAATATGGCAGATTAAAGGCTGTAATTTGCTCAAAATCATCCAGTGAACTTTGTATTTAAATGGAGATCCAAATGACAGTTACACAGATCCAAACTCAACATTTTATTTGAACTGAAGAGTGTAGTGTTGTTAGTGCAATTATACTGACACATGTCACCAGCTGTTGAAGGAAGAGGGAACCACTTTGAAGGGATGTAGGAAGAATTGTTACCAGGCAACCTAAGTGGATCCTGAGGCTAGGCCAAGAAAGTACTTGAGAAAAAAGTCTCAGACAAGACCCTTTCTACTTCACCCAGAGATAAAGAGCAGGAAGGAAATGCACATTCAGACTTGTGGCATTTAGTTACAATAAACATAGCACTGACCTAATGGCATTAGTTTCTTAGTGCAGTCTGCTTTGTAGGGCTGATACCAGCAGAGGAATTAAATGAAAACTACTGCAGCATTCTTCAAGACAGTTGTGCATTTTTTTAAAATAGAAAGAAGTGTAAAATATCCCCCATGCAATGGCCATAAGGTTATTTGATAGAATCTTGTTTGTTTGTTTGTTTGTTTGTTTGTTTGTTTGTTTGTTTGTTTACTTACTTACTTACTTACTTATTGTGGCTTATTTTATTTTCCTTGTTTTATTATATTTTCTAACTCTTTTCCATCTTATTTGGTGAATGACCATAAAACAAGGATATTATATAATACAGGGGTGTCAAACCTGCAATGTCACATGACGTGTCATGACGTATCCAACTTTTTTTCCATTGCTGGAGTGGGTGCGGTTTCTCCATGACACATCCAGCCCACGGGCCGGGAGTTTGACACCCCTAATATAATAACATATAATGGTTTATAATATTATTGATACAATTGTCAAGGAAAACTAGCAGCTGATAATGGTGATGTTTTGTTATTTGTGGGTGACATATTTTTGGAATTGTGGAATTCTAGACAAATGGAAGCTAAGTTTGTACTGAATCTTTGAAAATAATATTATCGAGCACAAAATTAAATAAGACAAATGCTTCCAGATGACAGACAAAGAACAAATTTCAAATTCAGTATGGTCATCATTTTAGAGAGCTGTCAACTATTTTTCTGTCTTTATTTCTGATTTCACAATCACTCTTGAGGACACAATTAGCAGCTCATGGTTATGGTCTAACTCAGCGGTTCTCAACCTTTTTCAGGCCGCAACCCCGACCTGTGCTGTGCATGCGGGGCGCGATGGCCTGCATCGCGGGGCGTGACGGCCTGCATCACGCATGCAGGGCGCGATGGCCTGCATCGCGCATGCGCGGAACGATGACCTGCATCGGTGCTATCCCACGCATGCGTGGTGCTGTCCCCTGCGCCAGCCGAGGCGTAGGCTGCTGCCCGTTCGGGACGGCGGCAGGCAGGCCCAGGTGCTCAGGTGCTCCTGGGCGGCTGCGGTGGCGATGGTGAAGGGCAACCACGGGCTGGGCCACCAGCTGGCCCAGCCCAAGGGAGGTAAGACACCCGCCGAGCCCCACGCACGCCAAAAACCCTCCCTGCGCCCACCACTGCCCCGCTAGCCTTGCCTTCGCCGCCGCCCGTTTGGGGTGGCAGCAGGCAGGCCCAGGCACTCCTAGGCGGCCACGGCAGTGATGGCGCAGGGTGACCACAGGCTGGGCCACCAGCTGGCCCAGCCCAAGGGAGGTAAGGCCACCCGCCGGGCCCCATGCGCGCCAAAAACCCTCCCTGCGCCCGCCGGCCTCCCACCTCCCACCCCTGGCCCTCTTTTACTTACAGTTTTAGTAGTTCTCAGCAGGGAGGGGTGGAAACTTCCGGAGAGCTCACCTTCGCTGCAGACAACTTGCAGCACCGTTTGCAGACTGGGACTTTTGGTGGGCTCAGCAGGGCGGAGACAGCCTGGACAATTCCTATTGGCTTTTGAAAGCCAATAGAATTAGACTCTATTCAAGAGAGTCTATTCTATTAGCTTTCAAAAGCCAATAGAATAAGAGGGAGTAGCACAGCTAAGGAAAAGGGAAAAAATGGCGTAGCACAGCTAAAGAAAAGGGGGGAAAATGGCGGACTGCGTTGTTTGGTGACCCCCGTGAAATGGTCATTCGACCCCAAATGGGGTCGCGACCCACAGGTTGAGAACCGCTGGTCTAACTGAATACATGTAGGAGCCTTTATTAGGACTTACCTTGTGGCTATAAGACTGACAAAGCAAACTTTGTTTTATTGCAATTGCAGATAACCATCTGGCAGCCTGTTTAGGTTGGCCAGAGCCCAATCAAGGAAGTCTTTACTGCAGTTTTTCTTCAAGTTTCTCAGCAACTTTAAGATATGAGCTTCCAGCATTCCCCTGCCAGCATAGTTGGCAGGTTCTTTGGAAGCAAGTGGGGCATATTTAAGCTAGGTTATCTGAGAAGTGTTTGAGCCTGTTACTCCTGAGGAAGTGAACTCTCAGGTTTTGACCCCTGAGACCTGTGTTTTGGATCTGTGCTCCTACTGATTGGTTAAAGCCTCTTAGGAGATAGCACATGGTTGAATCCAACAGTGATTAATGCCTGTAAGAATTTGGATGGGGAGAAACTGACTTTGACTCAATCTTGCAAGATGGAATGGTTCAAGTTTTGGTGCTTCCTGAGTCCAATAGTACATCACCATTACTTTTTCCAGGATTGCACTTCCATAGACAAATCTGGCATGCAATTTGGGTATGAGCAATTTCTTCTAGCTCATGGCTTATATTTGAGGAGCAGATGGTAGTTGTGGCTGGGATGCCCTTTGTACAGATCTATCTTATGCACCAATTACAGCCATATTTGGACTGGAAGGCCTATCTCATAGTTACTCATGAACTAGTCCCTTCCTGGTCAGATTATAACACAGGATGCCTTTGAACACCACCTGGAAACTATAGAACGTGGTAGCTTAAATAGTTCTTGTGTACATATTTTGCCTGTATTACACCACTGCTGCACAACCTTCAGTGGCTTCAAGTTTCTTTCAGGATACAATTCTATTTGTCCCACCAGATCAGATAAGGTAGGCATGCTCCAGATCCCTTCCATTAAATATGGTCATTTAGTACGGTCTAGGAGGCTGTCCTGTGGAACACCTTTCTAAAGAAATCTGGCCGGCCTTCACTTAACTCTCCTTCCAGAGGCTTTGAAGAGCTGACTCTTCCCACAAGCATTGGGATAGGTTGAGGCTGTAGAAGGCATAATATAAAAGTGTTCTATTTTGTAAATTAATGGACAAGGTTTGAACATATTTCAAATCCTGATATACAGATATTTCTGCCCTATTTACCACATCCTTTTTATTTGGCATCGTGATTTAATAGAAATTCCAAAATCAATGTAATTCAAAATAAACAAATTGAGTAAGTGCATATATTTATCATATACATTTTTTTAATTTTCAGTACAACTTAGATAAACAATGGTAAGAAATCAAATAAATTGACTTATATCCATAGGAAATGTACAGCAAAGTTGGACTGTTAATATATGTGTTTCTAATTTTCTGTATTAACTACAGAATTATTGTTTCATATTAGAGTAGCTGCAAAGGCAAAATATCTCATATGTCTTTTAATAGTACTTAGTTTCATTCATTTCATGGATGCTCATGGTTACTAGAATGGTTCCAATTTAATGACTGTTAAATGATATGCTTGACTAAGCATGTCCTTTTTTGAAATTATTCAGCCAATAGTGATTAACCAAGAAAGCCTTTAAAAATTAAATCCGTGAGTCATTTATGAATTATGTCTTATATTAACTCCACAAAATAATAATATTTTTTTTAAAATGAAGAGGATTGTGATTCTTAGTTTGAAAAATTTATTTAAGAACATATCTCCAGATGTTCACTAGCTTGCAGCTGTTTAGTCTCTGTTGAATAGCATTCCATTTCTCTATTCAAGGGCAAATGAGGTCAACATAAATTAAAAATACTGCTTCAAGGTTCAGATTCAATATATAAAGAAGACTATTTATAAGAACCAGTAGATTTTCCCAAAATATTTTGGATGGGCCATATGTGTATACTGACCCTTTGACATATGCACTAGTTTAGAATATATCAGTAACTAGCATACACATCTACTATATATTTTGCAGAAACATTTCAATTAATATTTCATTAAAATAAAAATCTTAACATTTATGGTACTATATTGTGTAGCATGTGTGTCTCAGCCATTGGATGTCTTCAACATCTAATGTCAAGTTGGACATTAACATAAATGAATTTTCCTTAAAGTGTGAATTATAAAACTAGAATAGAATAAAGCTGGAAGGGACCTTGGAGGTCTTCTAGTCCAGCCCCTGCTCAAGCAGGAGAACCTATACCATTTCAGGCAAGTGACTATCCAGTCTCTTCTTAAAAATCTCCAGTGATGGAGCACCCACAATTTCTGAAGGCAAGCTGTTCCACTGGTTGATTGTCCTCACTATTAGGAAGCTTCTCCTTAATTCCAGGTTGCTCCTCTCTTTGGTCAGTTTCCAAACAGTGTTTCTTGTCTTGCCTTATGGTGCTTTGGAGAATAATTTGACCCCCTCTTCTTTGTGGCAGCCCCTCAAATACTGGAATACTGCTAACATGTCTCCTCTATTTCTTCTTTTCTTTAGACTAGCCAAACCCAAGTCCTGCAACTGTTCCTCATATGTTTTAGTCTCAAGGCCTTTGATCATCTTAGTTGCTCTTCTCTGAATTTTTTCCAAAGTCTCAACATCTTTTTTGTAGTATGGGGACCAAAATGGTTGCAGTATTCCAAGTATAGTCTTACTAGGGTTTTATAAAGCAGTATTAATACTTTGTGTGATCTTGATTCTATGCCTCTGTTTATACAACCCAGGATTATATTAGCTTTTTTGGCTGCTGCTGCACATTGCTGGCTCATAGTTAAGTGATCGTCCACTAGGACTCCAAGGTCCCTCTCACAGTTATTGTTTTTGAGCCAGGTCTCACATAATCTGTACTTATACCTTTGATTTTTCCTTCCTAAATGTAAAACTTTACTTTTCTCCACATTAAAGTTCATTTTGTTGGATAGGGCCCATTGTTCTTTTTGGATCCTGAGCTTATCTTCTAAGGTATTGGCTATTCCTACCAGTTTAGTGTTGAGTACAGTTTGTCAACCAACTACAAATCCATCTAGTGGTGATGTTGTCTATTCCACTTCTTTCTAGTTTATGAAGAAGTAGGTTGTGGTCTACTTTGTCAAATGCCTTACTGAAATCTAAATATACTACGTCAACAGCATTTCGCTGTTCTACTAATTTAGTCACTTTATCAAAGAATGAAATAAGATTGGTTTGGCAAAATCAGTTTTTAAGAAACCCATGCTGGTTTCTAATTATAACTTTGTTTGCTTCTAGTTGTTCGCAGATCTGTTTTTTGATTATCTTTTCCAGGATCTTCTCAGGTATTGATATTAGACTGATTGGTCTGTAGTTTCCTGGGTCTATTTTTTTCCCTTTCTTGAAGATGGGAGCCACATCAGCCTTTTTCAATCCTCATGTACTTTCCTGGTGCTCCAGGATTTTTGAAAGATATGGCACAATGTTTCTGAGATAACATCTGCCAGCTCCTTCAGAACTGTTGGGTCCCAGTGATTTATATTCATCAAGGTCGGATAGGTGTTCTTTTATCATTTTCTTGCTTATTTTAATTTTTGTTTCTACTTTGTCTTTTGCAGTAATTTTTTTGGTATGTTGGGCTATAATTTCTTTTTGTGTAAAGACTGATGCAAAGAATAAGTTAACTCTGCTTTCTCCCTACTGTCTGTTATTTCATTGCCACCTTCTCTCTTTAGTGGACCTACAGTTTCCTTGACTTTTTTCTTGTTATTATGTTGAAAGAAACATTTTATTGTCCTTGATTTCTGTTGCAAGTCTTTGTCCTACCCACGCAGATTGGATGGTTGACTTTCCATATGGGACAAGCAGAAATTTACTCAATGAATAGATCAAGAAATATTACTTTATTTCACAGGTATCCTCAATCAATAACTCACGGTTACAGCAGAGGTTCTTCCGGAATGCAATGGTAATCTGGATCCATTTCATAGGTAAAAGATTAATGGACTTCTCCATCCTGCTTACAAGTTACATGCCGGCACGGAGCTCCCAGCCTGGCAGCCAGGAATCCATGCAGAGAGATGATAGAAAAGCACAAAGCCAGAAAGTCCTGCAATAAACTTTGAAACTCCTCCTACTGACTAGGTAAGAAGTGGGTCTATCTAACAGCTAGACAACATTCCCCATAAGCCATCTCTTAAGGAAACAGCATTTAACCCTTTAAATGCTAAATGCTCTAACATACAGTTTTCTCAATGAAACAACATTAACCCTGTAAATGCTAAATACAATAACACAGTTCTTAAGTGTATGCTCTGGCCAGAGGAATACATACTTGTCCAGCACACTTTCCTGACTTCATCTTTGCATGTTCTGGCTGTCTGCTGATAATCAGACTTAGGTATTTGTCCCTCTTTCCATTTTTGTACTTGTGCTTTTTGTCATTCAGCCTATCAAAGAGAGCTTTGTCCAGCCATGCTGGTTTCTTCTTGAATTTCTTCTTTTTCTTTTTCAGTGGTATTGTGCTGGATTGGGCTTTTATGATCACATTTTTCAGAGTTTCCCACGCTTGTAGAATTGTTTTCTCCTTTAGGATTTCCATCCATTAATCTTTCCTAGGTTCTCTCTGAGTTTGTTAAAATTAGCTCTCTTGAGGTTTAGGACACTGGTTGGATTATTTTCTATTGCCAGTGTTTGCATTATACTTAATTCCAATATGATGTGGTCACTTTTACCCAAGGTTCCAGCAACTTCAACTCCCTCTTATCATTTTTTCTCTGTTAGTAAGAATTAGGTCCAGTATAGCTTTACTTCTAGTTCCCCCCTCTCCCATTTGGATGACAAAATTGTTGGCTAGGTTGGTTAGCAATCTGTTTCATCTTCCACTTGCTGTAGAGTTGGTCTCCCAGTTGATATCTGGATAGTTGAAATCTCCCAATACTACTGTGGTATGCTTTCTACACACATTTGTTAACTGATTGGCAAAGAGTTCATCTATTTCTTCTGATTGATTGGATGGCCTGTAATACACATCTATGGCAATGTCACTTTTTTTCCCTTTTATATTGACCCATATACATTATGGACGGATTTTATCTTTGATAATGTGCATTTCTATAGATATCTAGTGTTCTCTTACATATAGTGCAACCCCCTCTCTTCTTTTTGTAGATCTATTTTTTAACACTTTGTATCCTTCCATCAATACATTCCAATCATGCGTTTTATTCCACCAGGTTTCTGTAAAGCCAACTATATCATACCTATCCTCATGTACTATTGCTTCTAGTTCATCCTGTTTGTTCCCCAAGCTTTGAGCATTTAAAACACCTTTAATGAATTTTAATTTTGAGCTGGTAAACAAATGGGATCCATTGTTTTGTCAGCAACCTCCACACCCCCAGAGAAGGATATATTTGGGGAATATTAGAAGTCAGCAACCTCCATCCCCCCCAGAGAAGGATATATTTGGGGAATATTAGAAAAGGCAGAATATTATATTTCCCCAAAGGAATAATAGAAAATCTTAGGCAGAAACTACTCCCTTCCTTATCTCTCTGCTCCAAGTAGAAACCAGCTTTTAGAAATGCAGATTCGATTATTCATTCAGGAAGACTGGGGCCAGGAAGGTTGGAGCTGATGGGATTAGAAAGACAAGGACCCCTAAAATCTACACTCCCAGCCACCCAAAATCTAAAGACATGACCTTTAGGATAGAATAGGATTAACCCACTACCACTAGAATACCAAAAGGAAACACTGAATCTCAGGTAAAAGTTCATTGCACAGGAACAGGAATAACCTCAAACAGGAACAACTCCAATCACAAAGCCGAAAGGAGATATAAAAATCCACCACTCCCAGCTCCACTTTGTCAGCCACCCCAGAAACATGCTGCTGCCACTGAGGTTTCTGGCAACAAAATAAAGAACAACCTTCTTTCCTAAGCAGCCTCCATTTTGTTTATTCCTGCCTTGGATTGGACCTGAAGATTTTTCTTTCAAGTTTTTATCATGTTCATTGCTTTTATTGCCTGTTTTATAATGATTTAGGATTGTAATAAACATTTGTAATACCTTTTTGAGTCATCAAGTTCAAATCAAGTCTTTTAATCTTCATTTTAAAATATTTTTACAAAGGCCTGTTGCACTGGATAGTTTGTTGGAACTCTTTATAATTACAAAATTTGCACAAAATACTGCATCCTCTTAATAATGTATTATATCAATAGTCTAGGCTAAATTGGAAGGTTTGCAATCAAACATATTCCCATCTCAGGTGTTAATTCTTTTTTTAAAAAACAAATTTTATTAGTTTTTTCATTTTACAAACAAGTGCTTATGAATCAATGTGGTGGCAGGGTAGTCAATTGTCCAAAAACAAAGTCATACTCATATAGTTCAGATTAAATCATTAGAAACCCCCTCTCTATTCCCTCTAATAATATATTATATTCAAATTAATGTATTTCAATACAACTAAGTCAATCCAAACAATCATCAATAACATTTCATCTAAATTAGTCCAAATCCTGTATTAAGCTTTACTATTTCAATTGGTATATTCCATATTGCTAATATAAATACATAATTAACACTTCAGGTGTCTCTCCATTCCCTTTTTCTTTAACATAATCAATAATCATTTATTAATATTATTTATTCTTTTTTCTTATTCTTCTTCCATAACAAAATAACTATCATTTCTAATAGCAAAAATATTAGTTCAAAAAAGAAAAGAGAAAGAAAACAAAAAAGAAAAAGAAAAGAAAAAAGAAAAAATACCTTTCTACTCTATTATACTTTATAATCTATAAATCCCTCAATATCTGTGTTGAACTCCTTTAACCCCCTCTCAAAATTACTACACCCACAACAAACATGTTAATACATAAACAAACATCTTCTTATTACATTCAAATCTTTAATTAATTTTTATTCAATCTAACATCTTATTTAACTGTCTTAAACCATAAATAATCAGTATCTAATAAACCTTGTAAACCCGTTATATAAAGCCTTGAGTGACACTCTTAAATCTTATTCTAGCTTTCATTTTGTGCCAGACAGGTTTCCATAACAATGCCTCTGTATCAATGAACAAGTCACTTTTTGTGCCTTGTAGTATCCTTTGAGTCAAACAAAAGCATACCCTTTTCTGTTTTAGAGACCTAGCTCCTTTGTAAATAATTCCATGTTGTTTTAAAGAGTCAAGTCTCCACATTTGAAATGGTTGAATAACAGACTCAGTTATGTCCAACTTTGTAGTTAGTAGTTGCTTATCCAAGCTATCATGGTTCTCAGTTAGTTGAGCTTGTCTGTCCATTTCTGTTGGTTTTGGAATTGTAAGTGGTTTAATTACAGTCTTTTTTGGTTCCTCAGAGATCTCATCAGAATGCATATGAAGTAAAGTGGAGTCTTCTTTAATCTTAGTTGGTTCCACTTCTGTTGTTTTTTGGTCTATAGAATGCTCAGATAGAGTCTGGGGGTCAATTTATAGATTCAAAGCAGAATTTCTGTTTCTTATTGCTATAGTGCACTCTTTTTTTGCAAACGTATTTGGTCAGTAGCTTCATAAAGTTTTTCAAGTATGAGTTTATAGTCAAATTGAACATCGGGTTTCTCCATTTCAAAAATAATTAGAAACAGTCTGTATCTTTTAGCAGAGGCTGTGTTCAAGGAACATTTAATCAGTATCCACTCCCACAAATACAGCTGTTAAGTTTCTTTGTCTTTTCCCTTTTATGGTAATCTGAAGGTCAAAGTCAGTCTCACCATCAGAAAAAGAAACAGTTGCAATTTTGACTTTTTCCACAAGGTATCCTCAGTAAAATATAAAATTTCCTCCCAGACACCAGGGATAATGTTAACAAGATCAGAAAACACCCAAAAAAGGAGAATTCTTCAGATGTAGACTAAGTCCAGTAGTAAATTCAATATTTTTAAAAAAAATTCCAAGACCCCAAAGTGAATAAAAAAATAAAAATAGAAAAAAGTCACTTTAAATTAATTCAGTCCATTTAAGCTTCTTTTCCCACACTCACAAACGCCGCCTTTTTAGAGTAAGGAAATAATTTCAAAAATGTTTTTTACAGGCACAAAAGAAAAAGGAGAACCAAGAGAGGGAAAAAAAAGTCTCACCCAGCTCAGCCACGATGGTTCCTGAGCTTAGATGTTCTTCTGACTTCTGGTTACAGTGGCATTTTACTGGCCGGTCTTTCCACCGTTGGCCCAAAGGAGCAATCTCAGGCCGTGGGCGGCTTTTCGACCTAATTAAGGGTCTACCGGCAGCAGAGAATCAGCTGGCGAAGACAGCAGTCTCTTCGCACAGCTGCAAGCACCGCGATCTGGAACCAGAAGTCTCAGGTGTTAATTCTTAATTAATTATCCCATTTTGATTGGAATGGTTTGAGGAAATCAAAAACATTATAAAAATGTTTCCAAATTATTTCTGCCTAGCTCTATTATTCAACTTTTTCAAGGAATAAATAATGTAACATGGATTCATGTTGCTCTTGTTGTTAACTATCAGATGTACTATTGCAAAATACTAAGACATATCTTTCTATGAACCAATAATATTAAAAAGTGTGATTTTCATCACATTTGATCTCCATTTAGATTTTTTAGATTACAAATAAATTCTTAATGCATTACCCTCAATTATATATAAAATTCCTGTCTGAATAAGGTATATTTGAAAGGCTGATTCTCTCGTTAAAATCACACATGTACTCATGTACTTCTTAATTATGTGAACTTTGATTTGCTTCTATGTAGTTTTCTTTCATCCCAATTTTCTTTTATCTCCATTTTTAAAATTGTACTATTGTCTGTAGTATTGCTTTGTAATATTTGAACAGGGAAAAACTCACAATGAGATTTCTAAAAACAAAACCAACAAGATATATTTTGTGAGGAAGAAATAATAGAATAGAATAGAATAGAATAGAATAGAATAGAATAGAATAGAATAGAATAGAATAGAATAGAATAGAATAGAATAGAATAGAATAGAATAGAATAGAATAGAGCTGAACTGGACCTTGGAGGTCTTCTAGTCCAGCCTGCTGCTCGAGCAGGAGAATCCAGGACTTTTTTTGTCATAGAATGCCCAGCACCTTTTTTGGATGGAACCTTGTAGGGTAAGCAAGGCAGGTTGTATGACTTGTGTGAGTTCTGGCACTATTTTTTTTTTTTTTTACAAAAAAAGCACTGGGAGAACCTATACAATTTCAGACAAGTGACTGTTCAGTCTCCTCTTAAAAATCTCCAGTGATGGAGTGCCCATGATATCTGAAGGCAAGCTGTTCCACTGTTAGAAAGTTTCAAAAAATCTTGATTAACAGAAAACAAAATAACTCAGATCCAGAATTGCTTTTCTCCATTCTAGGAAACACATTTCTTAAACTGCTGTGTCATATTCTAAGATATGAGGTGACTGACAAATTGGCCGTAAGAAAAAAGGTATTCCATTTTCAGTCAGTTTAAAAACAAGATAACTGATCAGCAATTTGAGGGAATGAAAAAAGACTCAACTACTCCTGCATTCCCATTCTATTTTTTCCAACATATCCACTGCCAAAATATTAAACTGGCACTTAAGTCAAGCAATACAACCATGTTTTTCCACAACCAAGGAGAAATACTTAAATTGTGCTACACTGAAGAACAGATGTCTGCAGTTTATTTTCCATTATTGGATTTTAATAGAATTTGCATGAGATCTTATTTATATTCAAAAGATCACATTAGAGACTTCAGACTCAGAACAGTTGTCTATCTTGATATATGTTGAAAAAAATAGGAAAAGTCCAGAAAAATGTATTATTTTCAGCTGTACTATCAATGGAATAATATTAACAATAAGAAAATAGACTGTCATTTCCTGCTAATGAATTATTTCCAGTTTGATTTACTGCTTTGAAAAAATGTCTTTTGTATCTTTTATTATTCACCTTATTTAATTCAGTGACATATCATTTGTTTTGAAATTGTTCCAAAGAATTTTAGAGAAATGTTCATGGATGGAGAAATTGGAACGCTCTTGCACTATAATTTATTTATTTATTTATTTAACATATGGCATACAATGTCAGGGAAATCTACAAATGCTAGACACAATGCAATCCTGACAATTTAGACTGCTAGTTCATTCTTATCCTTGGGGCACCAGGGGAAGCTAACTAGCTTTATATCAGCTAAGTAGCAACTGGGTTTGCTGGCTCTTCCAGGCTCTTTCATTGATCTCATGTTGTGTTGCCTCACATCCAGCCACATCCAGTGCCAGGTTCTGCTCTCTTGCACATGCGAACACAGCCAGATATTTTCCACCAAAGTGGTACTCATTTATCTACTCACAAAAACATTTGATATCTATACATGTGGTTTCATGATAAGCACACAAATACTTGTTGGCTCCAATTATTTGTCAAAGTACTAGAAAGTTTTATAATGCAAACATAAATAGCATTTAAAGCTGGAGTTTTTGTTTATGTGTCTCTTTAAGAAATAATATTTAACCTTCCTATATGTAAAGTTCCTGTGGAGATGGAAATCTGGGACTGAAACAGTCCAGGCAGGACAGATTTTTATTGTGAATAATTGTGTTTATTAGCAATGTGTACTACAAAAATAAGCTTTGCTTATTAAGTGGTTGGTAATTTATTGTACAATTAATATCTTCTATGTATCTTAATTATCCTAATTTATCTGCTCAAGAGTTTATTCCTATATCTGAACTTAATTCTTTGTTCTTTTATACCTCCATCTGGGTCTGACCAACTTCCAGGTATTTTAATTCAGTGTCATCTTTTTCCCCCCCCTAGATTCTTTCCCCATCTTTATGTGGCAAAGCTTTGTTCAATTTTGTGTCTCTTCTGTAATCTGACATTGGCTCACTATTAAAACTGCTGATTCATTTTATTGTTTACATATACATTTTCTATTTAGTTTTATTTAATTGTTTAGTAACTTTTTAGCATTAGTAACTATCTTAAGGTATTGAGCCATTTCTACTGATACTTTTTTTTCCTTTCCTCTTCTCTCCCTTTCTCTCTTTTTCTGCCTCTCTCTTATCCCCCAGCCAAAAATGTGTAACCACTAGGGAGTTTGGTACTAATAAGGTAACTGTTTTAAATACAACTCACTAGCATTATCCCTAAGTGGTGTGACTCTTTGCAGCTCTGGTCCCTGGCTGTGAACACAGCTGGAAGGTGTCTAGCTGCCTGGCACTAGAAAAGAAAGATGAAAGGAAGGAAAATCTACACCTTTGCTGCCTCCTCCTTCTGCAGCTTTCATTCTCTTTTGGGTCACAGGTTATTAATGAATGGATTTTTTGCTCCTCCATGGTTTTATCACTTCAAGGATGTCTTTGCCAGTTTCCAGATCCCTCTCCCCAATCTAGCACTTCTGCAATCCAAGGACCCTTGGTAATTGTCCCACAGCAATAGATGGTTGTAATTGAGAAGATTTATGTTTAGCCAAGAAGTCAGTCATCCTGAATATTCTTAATTTTTCTTATACTCAGTACTAATAGGACTTGCTATTATTAGTCAGCAATTAAATTAGGCTTTTTTTAAAAAAATGGGTAAACACATTTAGAAGCATCTTCATATGGTACTTCCAGGATACCCTGAAAATAACCCTGAGGGAAATATAATGCACTACTTTTAAGTCTATGAATACATCTACAGTCATCTCCCAAAAGTGTCTGTGATCACAGTAGCACATTTTCAGGAAATAAAGCACAATCAAGGCATGCCTGGGGACCATCATGCTGCATCATGCTGATAAATGAATGCTCTATTCTCCCCTTCAGTGTACATACATTTAATCTAAGAATATAATGCTTAAGCATGAAGGTTCCCTGATACCACAATTTCATTGACTTTATTGTGTAGATGTATTATTTATGTATCGAGTCTGGGAAAATCACTGCACGTTATTCTGAAAGAAAGAGGAATTACAACTAAAGTCTCTTTCATGTAGACTTTTTTTATTACTGAAGATGAAGAACACAATTAAATAATGCTATAATTCAATTAATTGGAACTGAAATATAGAGCGCATGGATAATATAAGCTGAGTTGATAAATAAAAGTCAGGAAAGGAATTATGAAAAATAAAATAAAAAATGAACTGTAATAATATATTTACCAGGGAAATGCAAGGCATTAATTAGGTTTTGAAATATAAAATTATTTCAATAGAATATCTGTATTATATATTCTACAGTCCTATTCATGCTATTAAGTAAGGGCATTTGACATTTAGTCATAGCAATGTCTGTTTAAGAATGTAGTTTTTTATATCAAAATCTACTAATATTGCTCTTCCCTTTCGATTCAGCCTTAATTTATACTTCATGAATAACTTTTGATAAGATTTGAAAATAATTATATCACTATTTTTTAAAAAGAAGAGAGAAGCATATCAAATAATAAGGTATAATGAAATTATTCTTTATTTTATTGCTTATTCGCTCATATTTTGGGCTGAAATTTCCAAAATCTGAAACTAAATAGTTCAAAATTTATCTAATAAGGCAATATTCCCTATCCCAACTCTTATGATCCAAAAGACTTTTATTTTTTCCTCTTCCTCATTTTCTTACAATAGACATAATATGATTAAATGTTTTCTTTAAACTTACATTGCTTGGTTTAAATAGAATTAAATTTTTCAACAAGAAAAGTGCTATAAAATAGTTGGTTGAATAAAGGCTAGATCAGTTTTGTAAGGAGAGTATCAGGTAATTCTTTCGGTAAAGAAATATATTGGTACTTCAATTTATAAAGCTGAGAAAGGAGGACTGGAGAGAGGTGGGGAGAACAAAGAGGGCTTGGTAACATTACAAAAAAAGGAGGCCAAGATAATTTTAAGGGGGATGGCAAAACAACCATTGTGATGTTATGGTCAATTTGTATGTGCTTTATAATATATCATGCTCATTTTGATCTTTCTTTCTTTCCTTCTTTCTTTCTTTTTTTTCTTTCTTCCTTCCTTCCTTTCTTTCCTTCCTTTTCTTTTTTTTCTGTTGTTGCTCATCTGATTCCAATTCTAGGCACCTAACATAACACAATCCAAAATTACTTCAAAACTATTAGCCTCCCAAAAGCAAGAAAGAATTGCTAAGGTTCTTCTAATCAGTTGCCTTTATTGTTCCTCAAAAATATTGCCAAATTAAAGCACACTACTTACAACATTACAACATACAACTCTGAGAAACCCCAAGGAGGATTGTTCTGATTCTCTTCCTCCCACTCAAACTATCAAAAGTTCACTGTGTTTTGCTCCTCCAGAATGGACTCCCCTTTCTCCTGGGAATCCAGACTATATTCCACACAAAAATAACATAAGCCCCCCATACCTCCAATAAAGTACCCAAGGTAAAAACCAATCTGTAATAAATTCAGAACTACAATCACATTGGATGCATCTAACTGCCTGCCTCCAGGACCAGGAACACAGCTAACATAACTCAGTTAGCCAATTCTAGATAATAAGCAATTACAGATCAACAGTATTGATTTTATTTGAAATTTTCTGTATATGAACGATTATTACATTCCTTTGCTTTCCTCTGGGACCTTTTTAAAATTAAATTCCTGATGCATCTATACATCTTGCTCTTTTACTTTAATAATCCCTCACTTAAAAATCCTCTCAGTTACTACTGTTTGTTTTATGGCTTTGGTACAAAAGTTGTTAAGGATTGGGCTGAAGGAAGAAGAAGATTAAGGATTCCTTAGCTAGATAGGATATGTCAGGACATTCAGCCTGAAGGATAGCAGATTACCATTAACTGTATTTACTGGTGAACCTCAGGAAAGGTTTAAATTATCATCCTTCCCATGTTGTAACATATGAGGCAGCAATTGCAGAATGGGGAATTGAGATATGAAGGCTTTAAACTATCTATTTGATTTCATCTTCTGAACAATAATTCCTGAGTCTTTTTGCAACCCTACACTAATATATTTTTATGGGCTCCAACCATTTGTTTGATTGTAATCTTCAGAAGGATCATTTCAGAGCAGTTATTAAGGAGGAGCTCAGTCCAGAGTTGCAGAATTTTCAAGCTGGTCTTGTCAAATGCTGTGAAACCAATGCTTCTCATAAATATTTCCCATAATTATTTGGTCGACCAACAGCCTCATTTATTTAGACATTTTTCAGAAGGTAATGCAGAAGGAAGAAAATGAAAACTACAACAATCTTATCCCTGCAGAAAGATTATAAGAGTTTTTAGGTGCTGGGTGCCTTGTACATTCTCCTGACATCCAATAGGTTTCATGACTACAGATATAAAAATAGTAAATTCTCTTCAAGCTTTCAGCATTCATTACAATATAAGCATGGGGTGAACATCTAGAGATCATCAAATATACTTCTAATATAAGATCCCTTTGTCAAATCCCAGCAGAAAGAGCTGACAATACACCATTTTTTATTACAATTGAACAGGTCTGGGATATAATGACAAAAAAGTGCACACTTTACAGAGTTCAGGAGTATGAACAGAGCACATAACCACAACTTCTTGTAGCAATTATGCTACACTGCATAGCTGCTGCCTCTTTTATTATTCCATACTCTTCCATTTTGTGCATAATTTCATAGTGGCCATATTGCAGGGAGTATATGACAGTAGTATGCCCCCCACCCCCAAGTACTGAACAGCATCAATTACTGTGCATGGCATTTTTACATCCTAGGGTTCGTGGCATTGAAGTGACACACACTCACGTTGTAACCAAGTTCTTCTTTATTCATTCCACATTACCACTCGATAACCCAACAGGCTCGCAGACCTTTTATAGTTTCCCAAACAGCCTATCATAAATCTCCTTTGTTCACGCCCTGTGCCTGCACGCAAGGCCAGCGCCAACCAGTCTGGTCCCGGGCAGCTTTTGGGTTACCTGGGACCATTTGCAACATTTCTGGGCCTGCTGAGCTGCCTCATCAGGTCCAGGACACAACAAGCATCATGTGCAGAAGTACAGACAAGCAAGATTTTCTCTAAGTCAATAGCACAGAAAGAAAGAGTTAACCATCCTCTTCCATCCAAACTGGGGCTGCAGGTATCCACTGCAGGAAAGGGGGATGGGGCACATCATAAACATGCATTGTCACATGATGATTTTAAAAATGTGACTTACATCCTTTTGTTATAATGTTAAGATACAGATTGCAAGGACAGACGTCAAGTCATTATGTGATTGTACATACATCATCCTTTTGATTCAATCTTAGCTTGCTGCATATCTCGGTGCCTGCAGCCACAATCTGGATTGTTGTGCCATAACTGCCTTTTCTTCATCACCACTTTATTTCTATGCCTTTTTTTAATGGTAACCTTGCTCAAAACAGTTTAAAGCAAATATATGGGGAAAGTATATATCTTAATCATATGAATATAAATAAATATACATGGTCTTAATCAAAGAGAGAGGGGGGATTTATCACCCAGCCACTCAGCTGTTCAGACTGGAAATTTTTCTCTCTCTCTCTCTCTCTCTCTCTCTCTCTCTCTCTCTCTCTCTCTCTCTCTCTCTCTCTCTCTCTCTCTCTCTCTCTCTCTCTCTCTCTCTCTCTCTCTCTCTCTCTCTCTCTCTCTCTCTCTCTCTCTCCCCCTGGCTGACTGTGTAAGGAACCACTATACTATATATTCACATATAAATAGCCACAATACTTCTCTAAAACTAAGATTATTCCTAGCACTGATGCCTGAAATACAGGAAATCCCTAAGCAATTTCAGTATTAAGAAGAACTTATAATGTCCTGATATCTCAGCCAGGGAAAGATAGACAGACAGAGAAACCAGGATCAAGTCTAATCATAGATAAATGATTAGTACTTTCAGCATTTCATTTGCAGTGTAGTTTGTCTCTTACAGAAAATATATATTTTTACAATCATAGAACATTTCAAAAACAGAAAGAAAACAAAGTGTGATAGAGTAGTCCTTAAGTTACTGAGCTGAAAATTTAAATGCAACATTTGTTAAATGAATTTGCCCTTTTTTACGACTTTTCTTGCCACAGTTGTGAATCATTGGTAAATTAATAACATGGTTGTTAAGTGAATCTGGAGTCCCCATTGATTTTGCTAGTCAGAAGGTCACAAAAGGAGATCACATGACCCCAGGACATAGCAGCCATCATAAATATGAACCAAGCATCTGAATTTTGATTATGTGACCATGGGGATGCTGCAATGGTCATAAGTGTGAAAAACAGTCAAAAAGTCACTTTTTCAGTGCTGTTGTAACTTTGAACAGTCACTAAATGAACTGTTGTAAGTCAAGGATTAGCCATGCAGCATATAAAAATGACAGTAAAACCAAATAGTTATAAAATTTGAGTGGGCATGGTGTAACATATTTTGCAAACAATAAAACATAATTTAATAAATTAAGACAAAAAGTAACATGGGGTCACAAAGAATCAGACACAACTTAGTGACTGAATAACAACTAAAACAATTGTAAATAAAATAGATGCGGGTGGCCTGGGGATCTGAATAGGTAGGATATTAATTATCTACAATTAGACATCTTTGTAATAGGAATAATAAAAAAGAATGTGGGGAAGAAATTGCAAACTGAAGATGGCTCCACTAAAACAGAATTGACAACCTTAGTAGAATGAAGAGCCAGTGGACCAGGAATTGGCCACAGCTGTTCCTCATGAGCACACTACAAGACAGTGGTCTCTGGCAGGTTCAAAGTTCTCGGAGATGAAAAACATCATTTTGCCCAAACAGCAGTCAATATCTTTATGGATATAGCATTTACAGTATATACTTTAATACTGGACATATTAAAGTATATTTGTGAATAATGGACCAAGAAGTTAATTTAAGAATGTCTGCTATTATAGATAGACTGTGTTTAAAAGATGCTATGGAAAAGGAATATGTTTTTATTGGTCAACACTGAAACAATCTGAAAGTGGATTTAAGAATAGTAAGTTATCAGAAAAATGCTATACTGCACATACAAATGAAACTGTTTTAATAATTAAAAGTTATGGACAAATCATAAACCAAAAGAGTAACTTTGATAACTTGTTTTATATTGGATTTACAAAAGAGACTTGTTAATAAAGTTTTGACAAACTTTGTTAGAAGTGATTAAAACATGAAGAGAAAACCGACTTCTGGTTCTGGTATTCAGTGACACCGGACATGCTTGGAGACTCGTCTCTGCACTGTCTGGAGTTTCCTTCTCTGGTAGACCCCATAGGGGGTCAAAAGTCACCCAGGAGGGGAGACCACCGAGGAGGAGGCTTGCTAGTAGATAGGAGAGGGTGGCAGCTTCCCCTGGATCTCCAGTTATCTCCTCAGGGCCGACGGAGCAAAGATCGGCCTGCAAGATGGCAGATCACTCTGCTGCACCAGCCGAAAGACACATTGACACCTAAGCGCAATAGACCCACCACGGATGATCCGGGTGAGACCCTTTTTGTTCCTCTCTTCACCCCATGTTGTTGTTTTTGCCTGCAAAAGCTTCGTTGGAATTATTTCCCCATCTGGAAAAAGCGGCATTTGTATGTGTGGGAACAAAGGCATTTTATAAAAGGACAGATTAAAACCTTTTTAAAGACTATATTTTATCTCTACTCACATTGAGGTACAGAAAAAATTGTTTTTTGTTTTTTTCTTTGGAGCGGTATTATATTGGTAGAGTATTTCTTCTTCCATTCTTTCTTTAAAAAATAGAAAAAAGGGGAAAATGGTGTTTGAAAAAGTCTTTCTAATCTATTGAGGACATCTACTGGTCAAAAGTTAATATTGGAATTGTTGACTATTTGGATATGAGATGGTTTTGGCCTTCAAACTATTTTTCAAGAGAAAAAATAATTTAAGCCAGCTGTGGGATTTGTGGGGGTGGATACTTTTCAACTGTAGCCTCCACTAAAAAAGAAAAAAAAAGAAAAAATGATTTCTTTCCAATATTGTTAAAATGGAGAAACCTCAATCACTTTTAAACTGTAAACTTATATTGGAAAAGATCTATGAGGCTAAAGAAGAAATATGTACTACAATAAAAGAGTTTACTACAGAATTAAGAGCCAAAACTTCTACTTTAAATCTTAAAACTCTCAGATTATACCTGTCTACTCTACAAAACAGATTATACAAGAAGAGGACTTAACTGAGAAGAAAGAGAATTTTATCTTGCCCTATAAGCAGTTCACTTATGGCTTTGAGGACCAAGAAAAGCAAAGACTGAGTTTTGAACTTCTGAAGCAATGAGGCTTTATGGACAAGAGAAACAGAGGGCCAATGCAGAGACCAAGGTAGTTTTCATTGAATCAAATGACACTACAAGCAACGAAAAGAGATTCATCACCTGGAAGAGAAGCCCTGCTATGGAAACCTTCTTGGCATAAGAGGAAAGCTAGAATAAGATTGAAAAATGAAATTTAAAATTTCATGCATTGGATTAAAGGCAACCTAGAATTATGGACTGATGTAAGGATTAAGATTATGAGTTTGAAGTAAAGAGATGTTTTAGACTTTGATTGAATTAATAATTAATTGAATGTTAATTAAATAAGATGTATAGAATATGTTTAAAAATGAGATATCTTTTATATAATGGATTAAAGGTAATCTAGAATATTAAGAATGTATTTTTTAGAATGTTAGGTTTATTTGTATGTAAATTATTATGTAATGGAATGAAGAAAATTGAAGAGATGTTTTAGATTTGAATTGAATTATTAATTAATTGAAACTTAATAAGATGAGGTGGTTTTTTGATGACATGGATGTTATTAGTTATGATAATTAACTGGGTGAGATTTGAATTCTATATAATGGATTGAAATGATTTAAGCTCTGATATCTTGTCAGCTTAAAGAGATTGATTAATTGATGGATTAGATAAGTATAGGATAGATTAATATTTTATTTTAAATAGGGGAGATTAGTAGAAAAAGAAATAAATAAGATTTTGATAAAATTAAGAAAGTAGAACATACTTGGAAGGGATATCTGAATTGAAAATGTTTTTATTTAAAGTTAATTTGATTACGGTATTGTAAATTTATAAAGCTTTAAAACAGGTTCAGGTTGAATACATTAAAGTTAGAATTGGATACTTTAAAAATACTATGCTATTTGAGGGAAAAAGAGAGGGAATACTTGATGTATTGATTGTACTATATATATGTGTGTGTTTTGTTCTATGATGTTTGATTACCCTAGCACCATGGTGTGTCCTGAATACTTTGTTATAAGAATTAAAAAACCAATAAAATTTATTAAAAAAAACATGAAGAGAAAACCAGTTGTAGAACATTATTTGAATGGATTAAATATTAAGATTGTCAAAAGTAAAAGGAAAGAATATAAAGTTGGTTTATCTAATCAAGATTAAAATAGATATGTTGTTATCTCTGGTAACTTTTAATGGACTTTTGCTGATAAGGACTGAATAATGAGTTTTATAGATTTGTTTACTGATACAAGAGGAGATATGAGGAAAAGAAATCATTTGCTATATGTTAAGAGAAGGGACAGAATAACAGAAAAACAGAGTTGAAAGAACCATGGAGATGTTTTGGTCCAACCTCTGACTCAAGCAGAAGACCATGTACCATTCTGGATAAACGACTGTCCAATCTCTTCTTAAAAACCTCCAGTGATGGAGCACCTACAAGTTCTGGACGGAAACTGTCCTAGTGGTCAATTGCTTCCACTGCCAGGAAATCACTCCCCAGTTCTAGGATGGCTCTCCCCCTGATTAGCTTCCATCCATTGCTTCTTGTTCCTTCCTTCAGATACTTGGAGAATATAGTCATGTGAAAAAGTAAGTACATCTCCCCTGAGTTCCACAGTTTTATGTGTCAGGATATAGTAAAAATCATCTGGTTCTTAGGAGTTCTTAAAAGTAGATAAATACAACCTCAGATGAACAGCAACACATAAAAATCATATATTTTACAAAAGAATGATTTTTACTATGTCCTGTTATGTAAAATCATAGAACTCAAAGAGGGTGTGCTTTCTTTTTCACATGATTATAAGTTGACTCCCTCTCCTCTCTGGCAGCTCCTCAAATATTGGAAGACTACTACCATGTCATCCTTGTCTTCTTTTCACTAGATCAGACATATCCAGTTCCTGCAATATTCTATTTTAACTTCCAGTAAGAAGTCATTTATTGATATATTTCTTTGCTTTTTCTTTACTGTATTCTTATTTTTCTTTCTTTTCTGCAATTTCTATTTTTCTTTTTATTCTTTAATTTTTTTAGCTTATAATCTTTTATCTTTTTAATTGTAATGTTTAATAAAATTACTATAAAGAAATAAAAGAAGGTGGATTGGTTTTTCAAATTTTTTTTAACCATGTTCAAATATAATGCCCCAAAGGTAACCCTTGAAAACTGCTGTTGGGAAGGCATTAAAACTTGCCAGGTTTTTGCCTCATCTGAGAACCATTATTTGGCTTGGATTTCAGGCCTGCTTGAAAAAAAGGTGATTGACTATCAAGAACATAATATTTGGAGCATTGTTTAAGGATTGCTTCTGCCCTTCAATTCCTGTATAATAAACAAACATAAAAAAAAGCTAAAGGAAGCTCTTTATAAAAGCTTTTGTCTAATCACTGTAACTGTTACTGATAAACACCCTTTATTTCTGAACTTTTGTCTGGATCCCTGTGTTCAAATACAGCCCTTTTATTAACTGAAGTGAGGCTATGGACTCAGGAAGCAAATTCTTGGAGGCAGCACAGATGGAGGATAAATAAATGTTGGCCTCACTCTTGCTATAACCAGCCTGCTGTCTTCAGGTAGAATGGAAAAAAATAATTGATTACCTATTATTATTTAATACATAGAAAGAGAAGGAGTAGCATCTTGGTTTTGAAGCACCAAATTGTTTTGGCGAAGTTTTCCTAAGGAAAGCCTAGGCCAAATGTCCTTGTATCTCTATGCCATTAAGTCACAGATGAATAATCTGTAAGTTCCCTTTCTTCCCTTTTCCATTTTGTGCTGTGGCCATTACCATTGAAAGCTGCCAGCCTGATTTCCATTCTGGAGGAGCAAACTCATAACATTGGTAATCCGAATCCTGAAATAGACAATGAAATATAAAACAAACAAACCAAATCCACAAATTCCAAACCTACTATTACATATTTCATAGCTCCCCCATTTTTCATTCTTTTTTCACTCACACTAAGATGATCAGTTCCAATCCCAAAATAATAAACCTTGGCCTCATCTCCATTAAAGGAATGTAAACCCTGCTTACATGCTTCACAATGATACTACATTGTGAGCCAATCACAGAACTGTTTTTTTTTTAAGATTTTGAACATGCCTCAGACAACAATTGGGACTCACAACTTGTTATTAAGCAAAATGGCTACTAAATGAAACAGCATCTGTGCTTATGATCTCTTTCAACTTTCATTTTCTTTACAGACTGTGAAGGTTATAAATGCAATGATTGGTCATAAACTTAGTTTTTCATTGCTGGTGTAACTGCAAACAGTCATTAAGTAAGGTAGTCACTAAATGCGGACTACCAGTACTGTGTAATTTATATGACTATCATTTCCTTCCCTAAAATATTTTAAAGCATTTCTATAATAGCCACTCTATTGATAAAATGACTTTTCATAGGAGAATGTGTTGTATACAGTCTGCAATGGAGAATGCCATTTGCTGACAGATTATTCACAGTCCAGGTGCTGCAGAACTGATCAATATGCTTGTTTGGTTGATTACCCATGCAGATTGCATAAAATTGCACTTGAGACTCAGCAGGCACAATGTTAAACCTTGCAGGCAATTGCAGAAATTTATTTGAAGACATAAAGACGTATTAGGTATCAAAACCCAAATCTTTTCACTGAAGGGATTGACTGATCAAATAATCAAAATCAAAAAGGGCCAAGGAACCTCATCTTCATTTGCTTTTATCTCCTATTTTTAGCAGTTTGTTTAATCCTGACTTGATGATGTATTTTTTTTTTCAGAATTTGGGTGTAAAACTGTTGAAGGTACACATTCCAAAATTTGAACCAGCACTCTATTTGCATTCACTTAAGTGCAAGTAAAGTATCCTAGGGTTGCACAATGCATGGTTAATGCAAGACTAGAATGTGTGGTCTTGTTCCTCTTTCATATTTTTGGATAGCATGAATTGCTTTTGTTATATCTAATACATAAGAATGTTGTCATACTTAAGCCAGTGTTGTGGCATGAGAACTCTTTAATCCATGATTGAATTATTTTTCTCTTTTTGCAATTAAAAAAAAGGCAGCCCTGATCATCTGAACTTCAACTATGCCATATTATCACCAATGATATCTATATTTATTTATTCACTGACCCTTTTTCCTCCCAAAACACCAATCTGGAAGCAACAAGTGTACTTTTTTCTAAGAAACAATTGCTGGGTTGTGGCTCTTTCAGTTTCTTCTGATTACTGGATACTATTGCACAGCTTCCTGTACTTGCTTTCCCAAACCAAGACATTTGGGGATTTATTTTCCTAGATAGCTGAAGAAGGAAAATGCAAACTAGATTCATCCAAAAAACAAAACCCCAAAAACCCTGAATGGAGAAAGAAGAAAAATGTAAGTGAATTAAAACCATGCTATTGGTAATATACAAATATTAATATGGAATTAATTAAACATATGTCATATGTTTCTAGTGTTCAGTATGTTTTAAGACAGATATTTTAAAAGACTAAAAAAGAAATTGCTTTCTTCAATTTTTAAAAAATCATAATAGTTAGCAATATATCTATACTGTTTTAAAGAAAAGGTGGAATTGTCACATGGGCAATAATACAAGTAAAATGTATATAAACATTGTCTAGGGCTTTAATCCATACAAAAGCCTATCTCTTTTTTATTCTATGTATTGTTCTATATATGTATCTCATTATGTAAGCATATTACCTACTAATATTGAAAATAAAGGTGTCATATTTTATAAGAAAGAGTAGCAATATTCTCATGTGGATTTTGCTTTTGTAAATCTTCAGTAACCATCAAACGTGGTAAAAAAATATTTAATATGAAAAGTTCTAGAATATTATTAGAAAACTACAATGACAACTGTTCTGGATCATGTAGCTCTATGTAACCCTAACTAGAGAGCATGTATAAGTATGTTAGAATATCTGGCATTTATTGAGTTAAGTGCTGTTGTTTAGCTAGTCAGTCATCTCATGTTAATGGGTCAGTGGGAGGAGTTCTTCTCTGGACATATTGGCTACATGCCCAGTTTGGAATGCCTTTGTTCGTCCAGCCTCAAGTCTCCTAGCCACACGGCTTGGAGGCCCTATGCCAACATGTGATGCTTATGCAGAAGAAGAGGGGAAACTCCATCATCAATTTACCTATGGAAATGAACAGATGAGTAATATACAGAAGAAACAACCAACACAATCGCAAGTATTTCCTCTGAATAAACGTATTTATCTGTTTTGCAATTATTTCTATTGAGTTATCTATCTGTCTTGGATTGAACCAGGAAAGCAGTCTGTTCTGTCTGGGACAGCATAACAACTATAACAGTTCACAGCAATAAAATCAGCTGATAGAAGGCCAGGATTAATTCAAGGCTGAGCAAATCTTGAGGATGCAATGAGCCTCCAGAAATTATAACCATGAACACAAAAGAATGTAAATGCAACACACTCCAAAAGAGGGAAGGAAATGTAAAAGAAACAGTAAGGGAGTCAGAGATGGAGCAGAGAATAGTCAGCACATTGTGACTTTGGATTACGCACTCTCTCTTAACCAACCTTTATTTGGGACTGTTATTATGGTGATTAATAGCAATAGTAATAGCCCTGAGACTTATATACCACTTCACAATGCTTTGCAGCCCTCTCTAAGCAGTTTACACAGCCAGCCTATTGCCCTCAACAATCTGGGTCCTTTTGTATCTTAAATCTATCTTCTGAAATGTTGGTTATTCCTGCCAGCTTGGTCAATTGACATGATTCTCAAAATTAAATAGACAAATCTATGCAGTTTTCTTGGCGACATTTCAGAAGTGGTTTCCTATGACAGAAATTTGCTTTTCTTAATCCTCGTCCAGATCAAACTGGTTCTCCTGAATGATATCCAGCTAATAAAGTGATGGTACTGCTTAAAGTATCTCTACTATTTTAAGAAATCTTTTATCAGACTGCTCAACATATTTAATAAGCAAACTAAAGCTGATACATTCATGAAAGTGTTTTGTAGGAAGATACGGGCAGATATTTGGTAACATTCTTCTCAATTTAGAATGTTGAGAAGTGTCAGAATTCAACTCCCATAATTCTCCATCTGGTTATCTGTTTGGAGAAGGTAGAACTCTCCACGTTTTCTGATGTTACTACTGAGGAAAAGGAATAATTCTAGAAGAACGAAATAATGTCTCACATCTTTAGGAACTTGAATTTGCAGATATTAGAACTATATCGTGTAATCCAGTAATGTTTGCTCTTATATTCCCAGTTTTAAAATGTCCATGACACAAGTTTTGCTGGCTCTCTTCTGCAGCAGCTTCAATTCATTACAGTCTTTTGTGATGTTTTTTATTTATGAATTATTGATTTGCTTTAATGCTGCAGATGTCTCTTTTATAAGATCTTCAAATATACCAGCCTACTGAAACCTAGTATATCATTCTGTACAATAGTTTACAGAGTGACAGTTACAGCCAATAAAATAGCACTATGAAAGGCCTCAGTGTCAAAAGGCTAATTTGGTGTCAGCAGTAATGGTCTAGTGATTCGTTATGCAAGTTATTTATGTACATCACCTTATTCAGCATATATGCATTATTTTTCTTACTCTTTTCCTACTGTATAAAACAGCTGTGAAAAATATTATTGTTATTGTTATGGATGATAATGAATAAATGAACGTGCAGGAGCTTCCTCATAGTAGTGGACTAAAGAAATAAAAGAAATATTTTAAAATGTTTTAATTAGGAATCTGTGACAAGTTGCTAATAACAGAGCAAGCTAAGATGCAATTCTCCTTTCAGAAACGGGATTTAACAGAAAAATATATCAGCTGTAAGTTCATAGTTAAGATTAATGCTTATGAAATCTTCCTCAGTTGTATACAAAATTTTATATATTGTACATAGTTTTCAGTATAGAACTTGCCATAGCAATTTTCTGTTGAGTTAGAATGCAGACAAATATTTCTGGAATTTGCTTCAGGAGAACTTAATATATATATATATATATATATTAAAATTGTATAATAGGGCATTTTTAATGTATCCACATCCTTATTATAATTTATCATAATGGATTTTTTCACACTCTATTGTAGAATGTTTTAGATTTTTTTAAAAAAATGTTAAACTTCTTCAATCATTTTAGGCTACTTTGAAATAGCAAAAAATAAATATGGAATTAAGATCTGTGCAAAATTTTTTCCAATCTGAATTTTAGTAGAATGAAACTGGATTGCAAAATACACAGTTCTGTACTGTATATAGTATTATATATCATTGATCATTTCTTTTGAACTTCCCCCATTTGTTTCATTAAAAAGCCTCATTTATTGCAATCTGTCTTTTTAAAGGATGTACTGTATTTCACCACTTTAATCAATTTGAACCTCAGTAAAGGAGTGTGTGTACAAGTAAGTGTATACATACATAACCTCTCTAGCTATGCAATATTCATTTGAAATATGATGACAGAATCATATCTAATATTTCATGACTTTCCCCCATAGATTACTATGAAGATGTTACTCTATGAGAACTGTAATTTTCCCTCTCATCCAACCAATTCCCAACTAGGAATTTCCCCTTTTCATATCTGGATTACTGGTCATAATTTTCACAGATTTATCCATTGCAATTGCCAGATATCCTTCTTGGTCCATTCATTCAGATTTTTCATGTATACACTTAAGTCACTGTGATAAGGTCACTATCATTTCTGAAATTTCTTAAATGTAAGTATAAATCAAATTAAAGATAAGATTTTAACATTCAATGAAATAATGCTCAGTTATTGTTAGAAGTAGCATGAAGCGAGGGATGCCTTCAAGAAAATTATACTAAAATATAATCTATAGTTTCATATGATATCAGCACATGACATGATCATAAAATGCAGCGAAAACTACTACTAAAGCAATGTTTTAACTGAGTATTATTTCACTGATTCACCTAGCAATTCTTATGAACGTATCCAATATTTCCAGTGTAGAGATAGCTAGATAAAGGTACTGTATACACCTAATTTCAGATTTAATTAATGCTCTTATAGTATTTTCTTTACTTATTCTTTTCTTGTTCCTTCCTAATCTATATTATTGTTGTTTTTTTAAAAAAAGAATTTTTCCAAACTAACCTTCTCTATGCTAAAGGGTTTTCTTGAAATGGGCAATCTGATCTGCTTAATATGTGAGCAGAAACATATGTCTAAAGAAACCCAACAACAATTCAAGTACATTAAAGTTATGGCCAAGAAGTTCCAGACTGTACATAAAATATATTCCCCTCCAAACTGAGGAGTTGCACAGTGTGGGCAAAAGCCCTATCATTATTTCTTCCTGTGTCTAGAAATTAGTGAATAATACACGTTTGAGAATGGATGCTATCAGTTTGATCTATCTATTTTTACTAACACATTAATACCGTGGTGGCGAATCTGTGGCATGTATGGGCATATGTGCCATCGCCCCAGTCCTAGGCCTTTAGTCCCATCCATGAGCAATCTGCTTCAAAATCTTCCTGGGCAAGTGGCTTTTTAAGCTGGATTTTATAAAGCTTTTTCGCTTTAGGCCTCCACTGCCATGTGCAAAAAAAAAAAAAAGTTTAACCAATCAATCAATTTCAACTTCTCAGGGAAAAAAAAAGATCTCGCAAAGTTGGAATTGATTGATTGAACTTTATTTTTAGTCCCACATAGTGGTGGTGGAAGTGACAGGGGACTGCATCAGAACTGGAAAGAAGGTGCCGTGTGGGGGTGGGGGGAGCAGCAGGAGAAGGACACGCCGTGCGAGGGTTGGGTTGGCACAGTGAGAGCAGGGCACTCTGCGAGGGTACGGGCAGGGTGGTGGGAGTAGGACACTCCATACGAGGGGTGGGTGAGAACAGTGGTTGCGATGGAGCACTCTGGTGGGGTGGGGTGGGGTGGGGTGGGGTGGGGAAAGTAGTGGCTGGCAGTGGGGCACTTCTCACTGTGTTTTTTTTCCCCTCGACCTTTAAACCATTTTTTAAAACACAAAAGTTGTATCACGGAAAAGCCAATCCATGGCTGAATGGAATACTATGGCCTCCTTGAACTTACCATCTTACCGCACATCAGTAACAATCCCACAAAACCCCCACCCCAGTGATAGGATTCATTCCATAGAAGCGGTACCTAATTTACTTTGAGTTTGGAGAACCGGCCCAGAAATGGCCATACTAGCATGCATTCATCCCTTCCTTCCTTGCTGCAATCTGGCTTTGCAGCAAGCAAGGCAGTTAGATGCACATGAATGCACGCTAGTCTGGCGTCTCCCCAAAAAAACAGGTTTTTTTCCCTGCTTCTGACAGTGAAAATTCTTCACCTTACCTGAGACCAGGTTTTTTGTTTTTTTTCTCCACTCGATGTTCGCTGCCAGACTGTTCTACTTAATGCAGAATGGGAAGGATCCACATTCTGCAGCAAGTAAACTTTAAAAATGTGGCAGAGAAAATCCTCCATCTTACATGAGATCAGGGTTTTTTTCTCCACTCCCCTTGGCTGTTCGCTGTTTGGAAGCAAAAAGCCAAGAGAGGAGAAAATCCTCCCTTATGTGGGATTGGGGAGGGGGTTCTCTGCTCTCCAAGGCTTTTCGCTGCCAGACTGTTTTACCTGATGCAGCAGAATGGGAAGGATCCACATTCTGCAGCAAGTAAACTTTAAAGAAAGTTTAAAAAGTATGGCAGAGAAAATCCTCCACCTTACATGGGATCAGGTTCCCCCCCCCCCGCTCCCTTTGGCTGTTCACTGCCAGACCGTCTGGCAGCAAAAAGCTGAGAGAATAGCTTGACTCCTTTGTGGCAGCCCGAGACACTGGAACACTGCTATCATGTCCTCCCTCGTCCTTCTCTTCATTAAACTAGACATACCCAATTCCAGCAACCGTTCCTTATATGTTTTCAGCCTCCAGTCCCCTATCATCTTTGTTGCTCTTCTCTGTACTCTTTCTAGAGTCTCAACATCTTTTTTACATTGTGGTGACCAAAACTGGATGCAGTATTCCAAGTGTGGCCTTACCAAGGCATTGTAAAGTGGTATTAATACTTTAGGTGGTCTTGATTCTATCCCTCTATTAATGCAGCCTAGCACTATGTTGGCTTTTTTGGCAGCTGCAGCACATGACTGGCTCATATTTAAGTTATTGTCCACTAGGACAATCACTTGATTAGTAGGAAATCACAAAACCATGACATTTTAAAAAATAATAATAATAGAATTATATCTACAGGCTCAAAAGAATTTGTCCGATGGTCTGAAGTCTGCCAAATTTTATTGAAATAGATGCAGGGGTTTTGGAGCCACCAATAGCCTATTTCTCCATTAATTTATCAAGTTACTTTAATATCATATATTATTAGTGTATCAAGCATTTAAACTGATGGGTGTTTTTTGAGTTCTGAAAATAGAAAATACCTGAGAATGGAAGCAAAATATTAGATTGCCAATTTTCTTTCCTTATTTAAGAATCCAAAGCCTATGCAGGTTCCAAAGACATTTTTGGAAGTAAAGATAATGCTAAAAGTTGGTATTTTGCTTAACAACATGTCAGATTTCTAGTTATTTAATCTGCTAATTTCTAAAATCTTAAATTATAATCATATGGAGTAACATGCCAGACAAGTACCTGGAGATGTGTCCATGGAAACCCATCTCTCCTTAAGAAGTTCAAGGATTCTGGAAAATTGATATGATAGAGATACATTGTAATATAATTATACAAACTTGACTTCATTAAACAAACATTTCATTCAGTGTTTTCTACAAACACTTTCTCATCTTCAGCGTATTGAAATAGTTTTACTGAATCCCTCAAAGCACTGACTAAATAATTATATGGCTCCTTTCTAGATATACTGCAGTTGGATTTAACATTATGCTTTGTACCTCACAGATTACAATCCCAGCCAAATGTTCCCAACCAACTGCTGAGTTTAGTTATCTGAATCGTCCATATGTGAAAAAGGCTGCCCAGTTTGCTCTTTGTACTAGAAAGAGAAAAAGAGGAAAAAAAGAAAGAAGCC